>RYFJ01000193.1:0-600000 GCA_003991445.1 Oryza meyeriana var. granulata
CCGGTTTAAAAGAATCTGGCCACAGTCGCCAGAGCGTCGGCCACGGCCTTCCGAGACCTCCTCTTCGCCCATCGGCGGGGAATCCCTCCCAGCACGGGCCAGGAAAACTTCGCGTCTCGAGCTTCGGGTAGCAGCCAGGACGTACTCCGCCACCCGCGAGGCAAGCTCTGTCCCTCCTTCTCAGGACTTCCGATGAATTTGCTGGGAGCAGTCCAGGCGTACCACATAGTCGCACGAAGTTCCTACCAGCGCCCCGACCGACCCCGCCTGGTAGGTCGGTCCTCTGCGGAGTGCCCGGAGCCGTATGCGTTTGAGACACCTGGACTCGGAGCTGTACCGCCCCCAGGCAGCTGGCAACCCCTCCGCCGTCTAGTTCTTCCGGAAGGGCGAGAGCTACCTTGCACAAATCTCAGCCCGTCTCTCCCTCCGGCCAGCTCCTCGGCTTGACGCTGGGCGGCCTGCGATGACGGGAGCCGCTTGACGACGGCCGCAACGGCGGCCCGCGCGCCGCACAGGCCTCAAGTCGCCCGTGCGTTTCCATGAGACCTCCTTCTCGCCTGCCGGGCCTCTCGGCAGCCTTCACCGCTTGGCCTCCTCGCGAGCCAAGGATGTCTCTTTTCCTCGAGAATCGCCTCTCGCTGTCCCGAGGGCCTCGGCTTTGGCGGTCCAGGTCGGCTGGCCCGCATCTCTCCCTTGCTCGGCTTTCTCGGCGTCGGACTCCCATGCTGCAAGCCTTGCTTCCCAGTCGCCAGCCTCTTCTCCTGGTCCTGGAGGCGCCAGGCGCTGATCCTGGGCCATGCGTGAAAGCTGCGCCTCCTCTTTCACCGCCACGGCTACCTCCGCGCGCTGAACCTCGCGCTCCCGGGCCCAGAGATCGCCTCCTCGCCCGGAGACGTCCGCCCAGGAAGTCATCTCCTTTTCCCTGCCTTCGCCTCGACCCGGGCGCGGTGGCCTCAGCGCGGCGATCTTGCGGCCAATTCTTCAATGGCGATTTGCCCCTCCGCCGCCTCGATTTCCTGACGCGGTCGACACAAGGATATTCAGTGCCAATTGTACGGAACGACCGGTCTCTCCGCTGCCACCGTGATCGCGCCTGCCCCCTCTCGATGCTCGCCCGGGAGCCGAGCGGACTCGCGGCTGCTGCGGGCGGGCCGCCACCTGTATTCGCCGGCCCGCGACCACTTAGTTGCCCCAGCGCGGCGTGCAGTGTCTCTGGCCTGCCCCAGCGCCTGTCCGGCGCAGGCAAAAAGACCAGGGCCCGCTCCCCCCTCGCGGGATACGCGGGCCCGCGTCCTCTCTTCCCTCCGCAGCAGACCATACTTGGTCGCGAGCCCGCTCCGCGCGTGCCGCCCGCCTCCTATCCACACCGTGACCGGCGATGGCCGCGGCGTGGCGGGAGCGGCGGGAACCCATCGGCGCGTCCAAGCACCGCCCCCGGCTGGGGCGCGGCGCCGTCATGCGGCCCACCTGGCCCTTCCTGTTACGAGCCGAACCAGACAGGTAAGAGATAGTCGGCACGATGTGCAAGGAAACCGAAAGGGTTGAGCGACTTACTTACCCGGGGCCCCTTGAAGCGCCAATGCCTTGGGTCTCAGAGACCCATCGCCACCGCGGGCCCGTGTGCTAGCAATCTCTCCCGACGCCCTGCTCCACGCCGCCTCACCGCATCGGGGGTCGCCTCCAACCCGGTCCCGGGGCCGGTGAAAACCCCCGTTTCCGTGTCTGCACGCCGGCGCTTACTTGGCGCCTCGCCAGCACGCTACGCCACAACGGCCTCCGGTCTGCCCGGGGTCCGCGCGGCCCGGGAGGCACCGCGGAACAACGGCGCCCCCGGAGCAACGGTCTTCGCTTCTTGACGCGCGAGTCCCACGCGGACCCGCGGACCGCTTCCCCTCCTTCCTCGACAGCACCGGCTCTTTGCGGCCCGGCACATCTCTTCCCCCCGACGTCAGTTATCTCGACGGTCTTGGGCGTGGACCTGCGAGGTGACACCAACTGCGTCGAAAACGGGCGCCTTCTGGATTCTGTACCCGCCCGCGGTCGATGCAGAGCGGCGTCACGCCAACAGGAAGCGCGTCGGTCCGCCGCGCCCCCTCCTTCCAGCGCCCACGCCAATTAGCAGACCTATCGCCGCCTTGCTCAGGTCGTTGGATGGTCCTGGTTATGTCCTTGGCCCAGTATATAACCAACAGGCCCGGACTCCTGTTGAGCGGCGCCATTCCGGCCGAGGAAATCGCGAACCACCATGAGTGCGCATTCAACCCAGCCGTCGTCAGGCTAGCGATGCGCCGCTAAACACTGCGCTTAACGCGCGTCTTCCGCCGCGGACTCGTCCAGCTCTTCGGCCTCTGGGCCGCTCGCGGAGCAGGAGCCGCGTCGGTTGGCGTCGACTCCGATGTAGACCCAGCTTTCTGGCGCCATAAATCCCATTTGTTTCTTCAGCGCCGATTGGATAAACTCAACGCCAGGGCGGCCGTGGAAGTACACCACAGCCTACCCGCTCCGGCAGGTCAGTGGCCTTGTTCTTTGGCGCACTTTTCATGGTGAAGTAGCGCCGGAAGAGGTCCACCGAAGGCATGACGCCCACAAACATCTCGCACAAATGCGCGAAACCCCCAGACACCATCACGGCATTGGGGGTCAAATGCAGCATCTGCACCGATACATCTCCAGCACCTGGAAGAGAAGTCAGAGAATGGCGGGACTAACCCGCTGCGCATATCGATGAAGTACACCGCTTCGTCGGGTTCTCTCGGCGTCGGTCTCGACTCGCCAGGCGCACCTCAGGCGCCGCCCTCCATCGTGTGGCGGCCGATCATCCTCTTCACCCGCGCCACCCCGGCGTCGTCGTTCAGGCGCGACGGCGGAACGCCCCCGCCGTTCCAGCGGCCTTACCACCGGGCCATGCGCGTGGCATCGTAGAAGTGCAGCGGCGAGAGAGGATGAAGGACGAAACGGAGCAATGGGGGAGCGAGCGCGAAAATGGGAAAAAACCTTTTAAAAAGCTCTGGGCGCAAGCAGCAACCGAAGCGACGGCGATTCGATCTCAGTATGGAAAAAAAGCCGCCTACTGCCGCTGCCGTTTATAGCTTCAGAACCCGTGATGAAACGCCCCTTCGACTCCGCCATTATGGCTCGATTAGCGGACCGGAAGTGGTAGTCTCTCCTCGTTCCTCGCTAAACCTGGTGGGCCCACGCGCCATTTCGTTTCCCCGAATATGGCCCTGTTCCTGCCCGATAAAGGCCCGGTCGGCAACAGGCCCAGGGGCCGCTGTCGGCGAAACGGGAACGAGGGTCCCACAGCCTGCGGGACGCGTGGATCTCCGGCCACATCGGCTCCTCCGGGGGGCATGTCCTGCAACGGACCGGCGGCCTGCAGGGAGGCCGTGTCTCCCGCCGGTCATCCGTGCCCGGATGCGTCGCCCGCGACGGGGGCCGGTGTGCTGCGTCCCCACGCCCGGACGCGCCGCCTGTCGGCCGGGAGTGCTTCCTCCGGCCCCGGGCGAGTGCCGCCCGGGAGCGCCGCCTTCCGGCCCCGGCGAGCGCCGCCCGGGAGCGGGCCGTCCGGGAGCGCCTCTCGGCCCGGGCGAGTGTCGCCCATGCCCGGGAGGCGCCGCCTCCGGGCGTGTGTGGCGACCAGCGACCAGACCAGCCGCCCGCAGCACCCGACAGGGGCTCCTCCAGGCGTGGCGCAAAACAGCGCGCTGCTGGCATGCCGGTTGCTCCAGCCGCCCACAGCAGCAACAACTCCGGCATAGCGTCGTAGGCAGACGTGTGCACAGGAGAGCTCGCGGAAAAGCTCTCTCTCTGTATTCTGGCACTGTGGACTCCCCTAATCTATAAAGGAGGATCCAGGCCACCGAACCGAGGGCGAAGCAAGCTTGAGCATTAGAACCCCGAGCTCAGACTTGACTAGACCCCGGACTCCCCGACGCTATCTCATTCTCAGACGACTGTCTGCTTCCTCAGTTCCGACTGAACTCGTCTTGTAACCGTATTCATTCTCCCACCTAGCCATACACACAGGAGTAGGGTATTACGCTCCGGCGGCCCGAACCTGTATAAGTCCTCCTGTCTTTTCTGTGTGCCACGGTTTTCTCGTCTTCTCCAACGCCTCGTACACCTGAGAAACAGCTCCCCTGGCCGAACCTCAAAGGGGGGTCTCCCGACTTCCCGCCGTCGAGGCTTCGTCCTCCGACAGTATGTATGTATAAAATCAAGTCTTGAGCCCTTGATATGAATTCCTGAAATTTTGAAAACTCAAGAATCAAATTTTAAAAATTTAAACCCTCCAAAATCTCCCTCTGAAAATCCCTAGAAAAAAATTAAATGTCACTATTCATTTAGGCCACTCTTCCCTCTACTTTGGCCCACCGGTCGCTTGGCCCATCCCTCGGCCTCCCCTCCTCGCACCCGACTGGCAGCCGGGCCCTACTCGCGGATGCGCACTGCGGCATCGTCTCGCCCGCGCCTGACAGGACGGGACCCGCTCGTCAGCCGCCCGGCCCCACCATCTCTGGCCGACATGCGGGCCCCACGTGTCAGGGTCATCATCTACCCCGCGCGTCTCTCCTTCATGCCCGCCGCGTGTTCGACAGTATTCCTGAGAGGCCGTGCCGTCCACGGCTCTTCTCGCCCAGCGCCGTCTCGACCACCTCGGCCTTCGCGCCGTTAAGCTCGCTGCCCTATGCCATGCCGCCGTGCTCCGTACCCCCACCGTAGTCCGCACTGCGCCTCGGCCAACGTAGCCGCCCCGCCGTCCCAAGCTCCGTGCCGCCGCCATTGTCACCGCACCGAGCTCCGAGCCACCGCCCTTATTCTTCGTCCTCTAGCACCGCCGCGCCGCTATAAAACCGGGCCACCCTCCTCTTTCCCCTCGCCCCTCGCCGTGGCCGCACCGAGCTTGGAGCATCGCCACCACACCGCCGCGCTCGGCCCAAGCCAAGCTCTATGAGCCGTTGCTTTTTTTGTTTCCCCGGTGAGCACGACCCCCTCCTGTCTCCGCCCCTCTCCTCGCCTCCGCCGCAATCACCCGAGTGCAAAACCCCTTTTGCCTGAGCCTGCCGCCGATGCCTACGCTCTGTCGCCGCCGAGCACCATTCTCTCTCCCCGTCGTCTCTGGAAGTCACCGCCGGCCTCCGTCGCTTGTCCCTGCCTCGATCCGAGCTAGCTGTTTTTCTCCCTGCCTCCCCTGTTCGCCGCCACAGTGCGCCGCCGCCGCTCGGAGCGCCATCGCCGTCGATCTCCCTGTCTCTCTCGCTCTCTCCCTATGTCTCTATGCCAAGTGGGCTCGTCCTCCTCACTGCCTGGCATGTGGGCCTACTGACATAGTGGCCCAGTCTCCTTTTTCCTCTCTTATCTCACTGACACATGGACCCTACCCTCTCATCCAGCCTATACACAAGTCACTTATAGGTGGTCTCCACACCGAGTTATACCAGCTTAATAAATATATCACTTACAAGTGGGCCCATCCCTTTTACTCCCCCCTATTTCACTGACATGTGGGCCCAACCTAAGTATTTCATCCATTTTAAATTTTATCTCACTTACACATGGGCCCCACTAAATCCCTTCTCTGGTCTGTGGGCCCCTGACATGTGGGACCCCCCTTTCCAGCATGTATGACATATGGGCTCCACTCTTCTCTCTCTCCCCTCCTATGACACATGGGCCCTACAGTTTAAAAACAATATTTAATCTTTAATTCCCCGTGACTCACTTACATGTGGGTCCTCCTTGTCAATCTCTCTCTTCCTCACTAACAGGTTGATCTAGCCTCCTATTCTCTCACTTTCACTTACATGTGGGTCCTAGCTGTCAGCCCAAGGAATATTCTCAAGAATATTCCTTTTCCAATTCAAATAATTCCTTTAAATTCTAGAAAATCCATTTAAACTTCAAAAATTCATATCTTTTCAACCGTAACTCCGAACGACCCTATTCAAGTCTCAAAATTTTTCTAAAATTGAGATCTACCTCATGGCACTATTAGTTATTAATAATAGTATTTTATTTCTAGGGTTTGGTGTATTTTTCTCTCGTTTTGGGCGTAGTTGACGCTACGAAAATTATTTCGGACGTGGATTGTCGATGATTTTGAAGACGAAGGTAGAGGCAAGTCACTCTTTGAACATATTGCTCCCAGTTTATAAAATATTTGTTTGCCAAACTGCATTTTAGTGTGCATATTAAATTGATTCGGCCTCGGTTTGCGCAACGAATCGACGGACCCACCTAGTAGTTGCTATAACCCGTAGGCTTGAAAAACCCTATTCCTTGTCGCTCCACCTCAGTGTTACCTCGACATCCGTGCTCTATGCGCATGGGCATCAACGGTTACACTCATATCACATGTGCTGCCGAAACAGGAAAACCAGGGTTTATAATACCTTTTAATCCGACACGCGGTGTCGGTACGTTTGTGAAATAAAGAATGTTTTGCGAAAACCCCACGATGCAAAGTGATCGTGTTGGTGAAGATGCTTTGTATTCGCATATAAGGACCGATTCCTTACGGAATTGCACTGATCATAGTACAGTACGACCACATGGGTGGAATGGGACATCCCTGACCAAGTAATTAGTAGACTCATGGTTGGCTTGGTTGCCTTTGGACGTGGAGTCGCTAGGGTGGCAATATGAGATGCACTCGCGAGATCCTGAGTACGAGGAGTCAGGGACTCGCTCGGTACTTAGCCTGGGACCCGTCCAGTTGGTTTCAGGCAATTCTGGAGACACTTCGGAAATGCCTTGCCATGAATCTCTCCTACTTGGCCAATAAGGGAGTAAGCTCGCGTCATGTGGGGAAAGCGTACACCTTTGCAGAGCTCTGAACTGTTCGAACAGCCGTGCCCACGGTCAAGGGTGATGTGAAGTGATTCCTCTAGCGTAGCTTTGTTTTATAAAAGGTTTGCGAAGCAAGTTTGTGGTTGAGAATCGTTACCAGAATCAGCCAGGTCGGCTGATGGATGACCACTACGTGGTCAGAAAATGATCCTGTGTGGATCGGGAATGTCAGATGGCATTATAGTTAGGCTTCCCGAGTGGAAGCAGTATGTGTTGAGATGGAGATATAATGGCTTTGGGAGCCGAAGTTGAGATGAATGATGCCTTGGAAAGGACGAAAGTGAAAGAAAAATAATAGAGGAAAAATAAGACTACGTCCTGGAGAAGACGAAAGTGAAAATAAAGTAATACATGAGGATACAGTGGAAAGCTGCTCGAGGACAGACCCACTGAACCGTTATCGTGGTCCGACAGTCGGTAGACTAGAAAGTCTAATCAATTAAAAATTTATTCGTCCGCTTGAGTTGTTGCGAAGCAATTCACGGATAGGATCGAGGCGAGAGCCTCTTTCCAGTTACAACTGGATCAACCCACACCTAGGGTTTTAGAAAATGTTTTAAAATAAAATGTTTGCAAAATAAACTCTAGTCTTCCTTGATGGCCTGCATAACTCACATTTCCCGTGATTTGCTGAGTACGTATCTACTCAATCTATTATCTTTTTTCCTTTTAGGAAGAGTGGAGTTGAAGTGAAGATTAGGGTTTGTTTCCTAATCCCAAGTCGTTGCTTGTGGATTGAGTTCTCACTGCGCTGTTGTTCCGCTGCTGCTGTTCTACTTGCAGGTTGCTGCTTAGGGCTTGCCGGAAGTCGCAACTTATAAAGGTATAATATATAAGTATATTTAATTGGTTGCTATGGTACATCTCGATTGACCGTGGGTACCAGCAAGGTTTCCTAGGACTGGTACCGGAAACGTGGTTCCATGGGAGTTGGTTCACGCTAATCTCCTGCAGCGCTCCCTCTCTAGTGTTACTGTAGGTGGTGCCAGGGTGAGGGTGTTACAGAGGGATGGTCCATTCCAATTGTAAACTTTATTTTTTTCTTAGGATTTTTCAGAGAGGGTTTTTAGGGATTTTGGAGTGTTTTTAATCTAAAAAATTTGATATTTGAGTTCGCAAGATTTTAGGGATTTAAGACAAGGGCTTCCAGGCTTGAGTTTATATATATATATATGATAAGGAGTTTTTGAATTTCTAATATCCTAAGGCAGAGGGTAGAGAGGGATTTCAAAGGGGATTTAAATTTCCAAAATTTGAAATTTGGCCCTGGATTTGTGAAGAGATTGAAGAGTTGATTTTTCTTGTGAGAATTAAAATAAGGAAAATTCATTGGAGGGTTTTTAGAAGGGGAATTCGAATTACAAAATTTGAATTTGAGATTTAAATTTTGGTTCGGGATTTTGATTGGGAAATTTTGAGAGAAAGTTTGGAGTTTTAAGGAGGGAATTTAATTGAGATCTCGGCACCTAGTCCTTAATTGTACATAAAAATCCAAATTTTTAAAATTAGAGTTTTATTAAAATAGGTTTTTAACTACCCGAAAAATCTGGGCGTTACAGTGCCAAGGTGTTCCGCCACCATGGAGCTCGGCCTCCATGCCACCGGCCTCTAAACCCCTTTGCCGCCGCATTCCTCGCTTCCTACCGCCGCGGAAATGGATCTTGGAGCAACCTGGAAGTGGATCTTGGAGCCGCCGCTGCCATGGGGCTCGGAGGAGAGGAGCTCACAGGTAGGCGGCTGAGATGCTGCAAGCTCGCCCGTGCTGAACACCCTCACCCCCATTCCCAGCTGCCGCACCCGCCGCCGCGCCGTTCTCCTCTGCACCACCTTTGCGTTGGCCGCCAGCTCCGGCCTACCGTGGTTGAGGCGAGGGCGGTGTCCACAATTATGCCGTCGATGAATCGATCTCGCCCACGCGGTGAGGGCTTGCCTCCGATCACCCGCGTCTCCCCCTCGCTTCCTCCCCTCAGATCTGCGCGGTGTTTACTAATAAGCGTGATGCTGCTGTAGGGATATGATACGGGCGATACGCACGTGCAAGACGGCGGCGGAGGAGAGGGTGGTGGTGCAGCGGGAGTGCGCGGCGATACGGGCGGTCATCAGTGTTGGCGCCGCACCGGATGCACACGCCCGCGCCCCGCGCTCGGGACCTCGCCTGCGCAGCGACTCCGTGCCCGGGCCCTTGCCCGGGACCTCGCGTCCGCGCCGGTCCCTTGCCCGGGACCTCGCCCGGCGCCCGCGTTAGCGCTCGGGCCCTCGCGCCCGGGAACTCGCCCGCCCCGGGAACTCGCCCAGGCCCTCGCGCCTGCGTAGCGAGAAGTAGAGGGAAATCGGAGAGCACGAATGCAAGAAGTTTTTGTCAGGCGACGAACGCCTCTGTTTTCTATTGAACTTGCAACCCGCACTACCAATTCGCTCGATTACAACACAATTTATAGGCGCGGGCACTGACCAACGGCCTCCTGCGACCTTCGCGCGCACGCATACCGATCCCTCGTGACTCGGCCTCCTCTCATCGTGGGCCACTCGCCCCTCCGTGAGAATCGGGCGTCGTCCGAGCTTGCCGTGAGACATGGTCAGCACGCCCCGGCAGCTATCCTGCCCACCCACACACGCACGCAATCGACGAACAGAACAACGCACGCATGCGTCTCGACCGGGAACGCACCACGGTCGGGATTATTGCTAACAATCAGCGAGGGGGACCAGGACTACCGGCATTGGAACATGATCAAGCTCATGTTCATCCACATGCTTGGGTACCCCACGCACTTCGGCCAGATTGAGTGCCTCAAGGTCATCACCGACCGCGGGTTCCCCGAGAAGCGCATCGGATACCTCGGCCTCATGCTGCTGCTCGACGAGCGGCAGGAGGTCCTCATCTCGTCACTAATTCCCTCAAGTAGTATCCACCCAAGCCCATGCTTAATGATTTGGTGTTTGTAGCATATGTTCTGCTGTTTGTTTGATTTTTCTTAGAATCGCTATGCTTGCTTCACTGAACATTTGGTAGTACTTAACGCGGACAAAGATCTTAACCACTCGAACCAGTTCATCGTGGGGCTTGAGCTCTGTGCTCTTGGCAATATTTGTTCCGCTGAAATGGCGCGTGATCTGTCACCTGAGGTGGAGAGGCTATTGCAAAGTAGAGAACCAAATACGAAGAAGGTACTTCTTTACTTTAGACTTGATAATTGGTCTCACTTGCTATGTGGGGCGAGCTATATCTGGAAGTGCAGAGATGATTTGTGATCTGGTCGTGGGAGGTGGCTCAATATTGGCGATTGGACCTCTGGGGGTTGGGAAGACTACTTATCTGAAAATTAATTCTGAATTTTATTTCTTTATATTCCTCATTTATGCTCTCAATAGCTAATTTGTTACCTTCAATCATTGGGCTGGCTTTCAAACCTTAGATAAGAGAAGGAAAATGATGGATCTGTAGCTTTAGCACCTTCAGGTCCATTATAGCAACTAACTAAATTAAACTAGCTATATGGTGACAGTTCGATAGTTCCATTTCTCCAGCACTGAAGGTAAAACCCATTTCTCCTCTTTTTCTGTTTTTCCTTGAATCTATGATGTCAAATGGAAATATTGTTGTCGATCTATGACATATATTTCAATTTGGAGGTATTTGTTTTGTTGAACCATCGCCATCACTTGGCAGAAGCAAAAGCTAGCCATTGAAACGCCGGCAGGGTCCTCCCCTACAGTAAAGGTAAAAACAATTTCTCCTATTCTTCTAACCTGTTTTTCTTGATTGCTTGATGTTAAATTTCGAGTATGAAATGAAACTACTGTGGTCCCCTGATGTATGTGTCGATTTGTGTATCGGTGATTTACCGGTAAGCTGATTTTCATGCAGTTGAACATATATCAATTGGCTAAAGACTATTCTTTTCAGTAGCAAGAAAGATTAGAATTTCTCTATTAGTTTACAATGCAGCATGACATTTTGCAGTTGGTTTGCACATAACTCTTTGTTAAGACCTTTGGTTTTTTTCTTTCCTACTTTAGGAATCAGGTCAAGCAAAACTCTTTGTAAATCGATTGTGTATGAGAGCTTGTTAGTGCATCAGGTCCTGTGCCATTGGCATTTGATTTGCTCACTGCTTTCTTATTCCATTTTTTTTTCAATTTGCATATTCTCCTCTGCTTTTCGCATTTCTTCTGCTATCCAGAACATTTATCTGCTGAAGTTTTTTGTTTCTTTCTATTGTTCTTCGCCGTGCATGTTGCTCTTAAAATTATTTTAGGACATATGTGTTCACTCTTTGTTTTACCATATCCTTCCTCTTTGTAGATATACCAAATACAGAATCTGTGGAGGCCATGGGCCCCGGGTACCTCAAGGAGGGCAATTACGGCTACTCGAACAGAGGGTAGGCCAGTCCCACCAATTGGAGATAGAGTAGAACTCAGCTTCGTATTACTTGCATGACAAGAAAAGAGATATAGTTCTAGCCGGATACTCTATGTACTGATAAGAAAAGCCCTTGGTCGTATCCGACTGGATTTCCTATCATGTAATCATCATCCCCCATGTAATCATCATCTCCCAGTATATAAGGAGGGATAGGGAGCCCCCTAGGGCATATGACAATCTCACTAGAGAATACCGCGAAAGCAATACACCACAACTGGAAGTAGGGTATTACCTCACACCGAGGGCCTGAACCAGTATAAATCTCGTGTGTCCTTTAGAATCCATCGAGTTTAGGTCCGACGAATAGCCCTATATAATTATTGCCAATACAAAACATCGACAGTTAGCCCGTCAAGTAGGGGCTTCGTCGAGATCATCGTCATCAAGCCTGATTGATCCAACCATAGGAGTTGACGGCATCGACTTCTCTCCCGGACAAGCCATTAGATTCGGGAGCCTCGACTTCATCACCGACAATCTCGGTAATCTTACCTTGTCTGACTCGGTTTCAACCCGATCGGCCAGGGACCAACCAACTCAGCGCCGGTTGGCCTACTCAACGCTGCAGCAGTTTTCAACATCCTGCTTCAGCAACACCCAAGATCTACGTGTTCTGGGACAACTCCCTTTCTTGATATTCGACTCGGATTTGGCTCCAAGCCGATTGAGAGGGATCGCAAATTTCCCACTCGGACTAGACAATGCCGCAACAATCTTCAATTCCAATCTGATGCGACAGACTCAATCCTGTGGAATTCAACTGGGATACAGCTCAGAGCCGCTTGAGATCGGGTCCAGGGAGGTTGGAGTTGTAATTACCCCTCTAAACTACTCTGACTCCGACTCACAGTCGGATAGCAGCTCGGCAAGCTTTTCTCCACCGCGTGAAGTCTTCATGGCATCCAAGGGTTCAACTCCCACTCAAGATGCACGCCGACTACGCGATCAGCAAGAGGAGGAGGCTCGTCGACTACGCGAGCAACAGGAGGAAGACGCACAATGTCTACAAGCCGAGCGCGATGCTCAAAACGACAACCTGTGCAAGGCTGGGCGGACTGCTCAACAAAAGATCCTCCAAACCCGAGTAGGCGACCATGACGTCTTTGTGACCTCACAACAGAATATCGTGGCCGCTGCCATATTGTTGGACACCTTGCAGTTCAGACCCGACCACCAGGCCACCCCGACCATCGCAAGAATCAAGGCAATGATCACCGCTACAGCATGCTAACAGCTACAACAATCTGGAGACACTCTTGTACCGTCAAACAAGACGACCTCTGATACGGCGGTTTCATCTGCTTCAGCATGGTGCTGAGGAGCTGACTCTGGTCAGCATCACTTGGAGTCACGACATATGTCACACGGCAATCCGAGTAATGGCCAATGGTGGCACCATCATGACGACCGCCGCGACAACCAGGATGCACGAGGACGGCTATGGCGGGATCTTCGCCATGACATCAACACTCGACGCCGAGAACGCAAGGAAGATGAACGTCGCCGACTTGAAGATGAACGCGAACACTTCGGTCTCTTCCATGAGCGGTTTCATCGCCGCAGTCAGAGTCAAAGCCCCCACTTAGATGAAGGAGTACTGGCGTTCACCCACGAGCTACAACAAGTCGACTGGCCATCTGGCTTCTAGCCGACTGGTATAGAGAAGTACGACGGCAAGACCAACCCGGAATCCTGACTTACAGTGTATACCTTGGTGATCCGTGCAGCTGGAGGTGACCATAAGGTCATGGTGAATTACCTCCCAGTCGCCCTAGCCGACTCGGCAAGGACGTGGTTGACGAGGTTTCCCAAGCGGTCTAATAGCTCATGGGGGTAACTCCATGAGTGCTTCATGGCCAATTTCCAAGGGACATACCAAAGGCCAGCATCCAAGTACGATCTATACCAGTGTCATTAGAGAAAAAAGAGTCTCTCTGGGATTTCATCAGGTGCTTTTCCGTGAAGAGGAATTTAATCCCCGAAATCAAGGACGAGGGTGTCATCGCCGCCTTCTACAAAGGAGTCAAAGACTCGCCGTTCATCGCCAAGTTCACTCGGAAGCGGCCCGACTCCATCAAAGCTCTCTTCAAGATGGCCAATAAATATGCTGATTCAGCCGACGCAGTGGCCGAGGCATTCGACGACAAGCCCCGACAGAAGGAGCGACGGGTGATAGATGATGCGGACCTATCCAAGTCTAGGAACTGCAAGTGGAAATCTGAGGGCCTTATTGCGGCAGTCGATCGCAACCGTCCTCGACCTTCTAGAAGCGAAGATTATCAGAACGACAAGTGACATACTCGGGGCTCAAAAGCTTAAATGCAAGGATGGCATCCTCACTCCCAACTTGTGTAATACCGAACAACTAAGTCGCTTTCCGATAAATATTTTCACCTTTATATGATATTCTTATCTAAATGGGCCAGGAGGTAACTCACTTCCTAATGGTTTGACTCGAATACGGCTTAGCGCCAATAGGGATCGGATTTATGGGGATGAGATCATCAATTCCTCACTCGGCCTCGCCAATGCCGTAGCCGCTTACACCTAATAGGTGTACATACTGCGTATTTTTTGGTTTTGCTCTTAATGATTGCAAAAGTACTCAAGTAGCATAAATTCCGATCCTTGAAGTTTTGCTCCATGAAAGACGAACTCAAATTACTCAAAATGCATGTCTGGGAAAGAGCCATGAGCCGACTTCCGACGCTCGGGGGCTATAACTAGTCGGGCAGAGTGTTTAAACGTAAGGAGTCAACTATTCGGAAAAATTAATATCAATAAGAGAATGAACACATATTTACATACATTGTAAAATATTTAGATTTTCTTTGGGTGATTGTTTTATACATCAGATGCTACTCATCCGATATGTTTATAATGCAAGGCCCATTTCCGAATACGCGTAACAGGAACTCATGGCTACGAGCCTATCTCCTACGCTCGGAGGCTGGACCAGTTTGCCATGATACACTTAGAGTGCGGCGTTTCAAGAATCACTCGGAATGCTCCATGAGAGCTAGTGACCTACTACTTGCGCCAGTCGGGACACAAATGTCACCTTTACCTTGGTATGCCCTATGGGGGCTAATAACCGACATCTGGCACCAGTCGAGGCTCGGGTACCACACTGCTGGGTAGGGTACGTCCTATGAGGGTCGCCAGCCGAATCGTATACTAATATGAGGTTCAGGTACCTTATTTGGCCACAACTAAGTTGGATAGGTTACGCCTCATAAGGGTCGCCAGCCGAATCCTATACTAATATGAGGTTCAGTTACCTTATTCGATTATAATTTTGCTAGGTTGGGTATGCCCCAAAGAGGGTCGCCAGCCAAATCCTGTGCTAGCGTAGCGTTCGGGTACCTATTTGGCCAAAACAAGAAAAGAAATCACTATAGGAGCTCTCAGTCAAGAAAAAGGCAAAACCCGTACAATCGGAGGTTACACCAAACCAGGAACCTATGGAGGTGCTTATTATTTTTCAAGACTAGAGGACCCCAATCATTTGATTCCTACTGAAAGACAAACTTCCTAAAGATTATAACGAAGCTGAGTAAATCAAGCGACAGAGCAAAACCTTTATCGTAGTCAGAGAAGACCTATTTCGTCAAAGCGCATCCAGAGTTCTCATGCATTGCGTCACACCTGAGGAGGGCAAGCAGATCCTGCAATCTATCCACTTGGGCATTTGTGGTAATTATGCTGCATCCAGAACATAAGTTGGAAAGGCTTACAGACAAGGATTCCTCTAGCCGATTGCGGTTACCGACGCTGAAGTACTCGTCCTGTCATACAAGGGATGTCGATTTTTCGTTCGGCAAACTGACCTACCGATACAGGAGTTGCAGACTATCATATGCGCAACGCATATTGAGTATAATCTATAGATCTGGAGTCCTCAATTGTATCATTATGGGCAACGCACTCAGTTCATGGACATCATATTCAAAGATTTCTGCGATGATTTTGGCATCAAAATCTGCTACTTTTCGGTGGCATACCCCAGAGCAATGGGCATGTTGAGCAATGACCAAAATCTTTGAATTTTATAGGGCTGCGCTGGGTAGGTCGGTTTGGGTCGGATTATTCGGTAGTAGACCAAAAATATGAGTTCTTAAATAGCATGTCCTATTGGGCCGTCCATTGGTCGCGTTAAAATCGCGATGCAGGTGCTATTTTACAAGAACCGATTAAATAATTGGATGCACTTTATCCTAAGCCTATAGTCGAGTGTATATATTCGGGTATCTTGATTATTTTAAGGTATTAAGAATATATCATTATAAGGATCAATAGCTGGTCTCCATTAAAATTAGGGATGCAGGTATCTCTCAAGTACACCTCATCACATATTGGATTTACTCCATAGTGATACTCAGCTTACATGCTTAGTCAAATTGTCTTGAGCAAAATTTTCAACTAATATATAGCTGAAGAGTCCAATTTCTAAGAAACATATCACTCAAGAAAGATTTAAAGGTTAAAGATCTTTGACTTTATGTTTAATTATTTTCTAATTAAGCACAAAGTCGAAAGCTACACCTAATAGGTGCGCCTATTCGGCGCATACTATTCATCTATGAAGCCCTTCGTAGCCTTGTTGCCAGCTTACATGAAGCAAGACTCGGGAGAATAAGCATTCGGACAATAAGTACTCGGGAGCAAAGCAATCGGAAATATCTTCACCGTGGATGATGAGCACTCGGCATCAGCTGTGACTCAACTATAAAGGTCTCAGGAGCTACTGTAAAGGCCACGGTCCTCGGATATCTCAGGGAGAGCAATTACGGCCACTCGAATAGAGGGTAGGCCAACCCCTACAATTGGAGATATAGTAGGAGTTGGCTTCATATTACCTTGCATGATAAGAAAAATGATATAGCACTATCTAAATACTCTATGTAGTATAGTTCTTGAACCCTGAATGCAGAAGGTATATATGCACACTCTATAATGCATTTTATATGCATGTGTGTAACAATCACTTAAGGGTGAAGTGGTAATGAATTAATGATGCAGCATGTGTGTAACACTCACTTAACTGTGATGTGTAACGAATTAATGGTGCAGCATGTGTGTAACAGTCACTTCACACTGCATCTTTTGTAGTACCTTTTAGAGTTATTGATTATAATTTATTGTTGTTATTTTGTGCGGCTTGCTAATTTCATGGGCCATTTTCAGTGGTTAACATGCCCCAGAAAGGTAAAGCTCCTACCTTGTCATTGATTAGCCTTTTTCTGAAATAGAAAATTACATATATTATATACCACTGGAATTTGCACAGGATGATTTCAAATCTTTCATGAATAACACTTCTGTCAATTACTGTTGTATTTTTCGTTTGAATTGATTTTTTTTTCTTGTAACCATGACCACACGGTAGGATTGAAATACCCTATGGCTCAATTTATAGTTCAACTGAACCAAACCAACACAACCGATCAACCAAAATTCTCCTGCTCCCATCCCTATCCTTCTTCTTTGTGGCGTAAAAAAACAGACACATTTCATTTCATCAAACATGTGAAATACGTGTAGACTAGGTGTGGGTGCTGCTATTATTAATTTCCTCTGGTGCTTGAAAATTGCCACGTTCAAAATAGATGCTAATAATGTTTACTTGGTGATCCGCTCTTTACGGTGAAGCCTTTGAAACCACTTCCCACAAAGGAGAATGTTGTTTCACTGCTTTTTTATCGAGAAGAACGTTGTTTCACTGTGAAGTCTCGGAACTATATGCACATGGAGAGGCGTCACCCAATCCCATCTCGCACTGGTGAGAAGCTTTCTGCAGAATAAAACCAAAGGAACAAAAGAAGAAGATAGTTGGGACTCTTCTAGCAACGTGGTGGAATGTCTGACTTGAGAGAAATGGGGAAATTTTTCTAGGACTCACACAAAAATGAAGATCAAGTGGTGGCCTAGGTGATCCAAGACATAAATCAAAGAGAGTTAGGTTTTGATTCTGATGATTAACTTGTGTAGCTACCGGCGTTGGGTGCCATGAAGTCATGGTAATTTCAATCCTGTAAACACCTTCATGTAAACTGTCTCTCTTTCTTCTTAATATATATTGGCAGAGCTCCTGCCTTTCCTAAAAAAATAATAGTGCTTTTCAGTGGGTGAGGAAGAGGAGAAGAGTTTGTTAAAAGTATAACCATGACAACAGTGCAAATGAAATACTATCTCCGTTTTTATTATTTAATGCTGGTAATTTTTGGACTTGCGTTTGATCATTCGTTATATTTAAAAATTTTATGTAAGCATAAACAAATTAAGTCATGCTAAAAGTACCTTTAATGATAAAATAAATAATTAATTAATTAATAATTATGTATTTTTTTAATAAAATAAATGGTCAAACGGAATTTTAAAAGTATGATGTATGGAGAATTTATAAGTTTGATGTTGTTTTACATGAATTTTAATATATTTATTTTTTCATTGCAACACATGGACACTTATATATATATATATATATATATATATATATATATATATATATATATATATATATATATATATAACACAATTTGCATAAGAAATGACAGCACAGAGAAGACGAAGAAATGGCCACTTTGCCCGTCTCCTTCCTCCAGCGGTGGCGCCCCGCGCGCACCGTGCCGCACTTGCTGATCGAGTCCCCGGGCGCCGCCGCACTGCTCCGCGACGGCTGCGGCAGAACGCACCGGCCGGCCCCTCTCCCGGAGCGGTTCCTCCGCATGCGCGCGGTATGCCTGTCGCGCGTCTACCGCGTCACCGTCGACCGCGAGACGGGCCGGCCGGTGCTCACCAACCCTCTCACCGGCAAGGCGTTCTGGCCGTTCCCCCCGGTGCACAAGCGCTTCGGCGACTTCGCCTCCTTCGGCATCATGGCCGCCGTGCTCGGCCACCCGGCGTCGGCGGCCCCGGGCCAATGCCGCATCCTTCTCTACTGCGAGGACGGCACCTTCCACACCTGCGTCTCCGGCGCCGGCGCCACATGGGACACCAAACGGTGGCCACAACACGAGGAACCTCCAGTCCAGCTCGCCGTCGCCGGGGGCCGCGCCAACGCGCTCCTGTCCGGCGGCGACCTCCTCATGTTCGACTTCATGCTCAGCTTCCACCACTGCAGGATCCGCGTCGCCGAACGCCACAAACCTTCACGCGCGAGTCCAAGCTCGCCCTGTCCCTGTTCGAGCACGGCGGGCAGCTGTTCACGGTGCACCGCCAGTTCTTGCCGCCGCCGTCGGAGTCGTCAAGCCCGCACACTGCGGTCAAATTCACAGTCCACCGGCTGGTGAGACGACGGTGGGTGGAACAGAGGATGCTGGGTGGCATGGCGCTGTTCGTCGACATGGCCGGCCGCTCGGTGCTGCTGCGAGTGCGGCCGGGCGAGTGGGGTGGCAAGGAGGACCATGTCTACGTCTCCGGCCAGCACTGGGACGGCTGGAAGGTGTTCCCTTTCGGCAGCTCCATCAGGGCAGAGGATGTTCCAGTGGAGAAATCACTGAAGGGTCACTGGCCGGCCACACTATGGACAATGCCATGCTCCTGTTACTAGTAAGAATCTACTTGTTATGTACTCCTAGTTCTATATATCTTCAGATCTTCAGTAGTGTTCATGCTACAGAGCTTGTGAGACATTTGAGTGTTTGACGGTGTTAAGAAATGCATTGGGCTTTTTGACATAACTCAATAGGAGATGTAATACTGCAAGTCTGCAATTTGAAAAATTAGAATCATAGAATCTTGGGTTAATTGGATCCAGCCATTACAAATTCGCTGTTTTAAAATAATACCATTACTATTCGTGAAATCTGTCTCGTGCCACTGAAATTTTCTAAAATTTGAATCATGACATTGCCGTCAAGTTATCTGTCACCTTCTCTCCTAACCCTATTCCATCTGGACCTGAGACCAAGGTAATCAATATCGGGATACTAGTGTTGGCAAAACAGGAATGGGGGTCCCACATTCTCTGGAGACACGTGGATCTTCCCCCACATCAGCTCCCCCAGGGCCTATTTTCTGCACAAGTGACGGCGGGCTATTAGGAGTTATCCCGTTAAGTGCTTGGGGCCTGGGCGTCGCCCGGGCCCGGAAGCGCCATCCCCGGGTGCCGCCCCCGGGCACGGGACTCGGGGTCTCGGTGTCCTGTGCGCGCGGAGGGCCCGATGAGCTCTCCGCCCCGGGGCACGAGGCCGGCTTGAGCGGACCAGCTCCCAACTACCCGCATTAATGGAGAAGCGATGGTGCGCCTCCCGCCTGTCTCCCGGCTGGACGTGCGTGCGCCGTCATAATGACCCCCTGTCGGCCGGCTCCCAATACAGACAGAGGGCTCCGGTTTTCCATGGCCTGGCAGAGGACGAGACGGGCCAAGCCGACAGCATCGTCACTGTCTGGCCGCCCGCAGCTGGCGAGGGAGGCGACGTCTAGCCGCCCGCGGCTGACAAGGGAAGCGACGACCGTGACGCGCTAAGCCGACGGCATCTTCACGGCCTAGCCCCCGTAGCTACCGACAGCTGGGCGACGATGAGACGCGCCTCCAGGGCGGCTCAGCAGACGGCCGAAGCGCGGATGCCCATGACAAGACATAGCATACCTAAAATCTCTCTCCAGAGGCTGGGCACGGGGGACTCCCCCTTGATCGATAAAGGGAGGATCCAAGCCTACAGAGAGGGGGGAGGCTTCAGCATTAGCAATGACTGAGGGCTCTCTATCTCACACTCTCTAGCCACTGTTCTTCTTCCTCAGCTCCGGCGAGTGGGCTGAGTTCACCTTGTAACCGACATACCATATTCACCTCCACATAGCATACACACAGGAGTAGGGTATTACGCTTCCCAGCGGCCCGAACCTGTATAAATCCTCCTGTCTTCTCTGTCTGCCATCTTCTTCTTGGAACCATCTATCATCCACCGGACGCTGCATTCGCCTGAGAACTACTCCCCTGGCCGAATCTCAAAGGGGGGTCTCCTGACTTCCCGCCGTTGGAGTTTTATCCTCCGACAGCTGGCGCGCCAGGTAGGGGGAGTTTTCTTCCTCAGGCGGAACGCCGGCGTCCCTGACACTGACGCCCTTCATGGCTAGAGGCCATCGTCCGCGGGACTCCGACGAGGAGTCCGGCGGCTACACCCTGCCGGGCAACGTTAGCCCTGTGGTAAGCCCGCCACTTTCTCCCTCTTCACCTTCCTAGGGGCGCACGGCGCGTACCCGGCGGACAAAGCGCGCCCCGCGGCGGCCTGGTAGTGCGGCCTCGGCTCCTTCCCTCGCGGAGGGGGCCGGCAAGTGCCCCGCCGGGTCTGCCGCCGCCTCATCCATAAGGCGCGAACAGAGGCGCCGCCCTACGGCACGTCGCGGCCTCAACTTTCATTCGGCGACGCCGCAGGAGGCCCTCTTGGTGGCAGAAGCCCTCCTTCGCCACCCTCCGGCATTTGCCGGGGACGGAGGCTTGGAGCGGCGGTGGATTAGCGAGATCGCCAACCTGGTAGGCATGGCCCATCGCCGGGTCGTCGCCGACGGCCATGCAAGCGCTGAGACCTCCGACCGCGCGACTTCTAGCGCGAGCCGGCCTACTGCCCCGAACCAGAATCAAGCCCGGGGCGCGGGCGACCTCCGTGACCGGCTGAACCGGGCACGGGCCCACGAGGACGCCCGGGTCACAATGGAGCGCCAGCACGAGCGGCACACGGACGCCGCCAGGCATTCTGAGGCCCAGGCCTCCAGCTCCAACCCACTAGTGGGAAACCGTCATCCATCGCCCGAGCCCGCCCAGTACGGCTGCTCGGGTTGCCTGGCGCTCTCCCCCAGCCTCCGGCAGGTGCGCTGGCCGGCTAAGTTCCGGCCTAGCTTGCCGGAGAAATACGATGGCTCCGTCGACCCCTCGGAGTTCTTACAGATTTACACCACCGCCATCCAGGCAGCTGGCGGCGACGAGAAGGTGATGGCGAATTACTTCCTCGTCGCCCTCAAGGCCCAGGCTCGTTCCTGGATGATGAACCTCCCCGAGGGGTCGATCTACTCTTGGGAGAGTCTCTACCACCAATTCGTGGCAAACTTCCAGGGCACCTTCCCACGCCCTGGGACTGAGGCGGACCTGCACGCCCTACGTCAGGGCAGGGACGAGGCGCTAAGGCACTTTTTGCTGCGCTTCAGCCAGGTTCGCAACACAATCCCTCACATCGCCCCCCACGCGGTTATCCACGCGTTCCGCTCGGGCGTGCGCGACCAGCGCATGCTCGAGAAGTTGGGCACCCGCAACGTCCAAACCGCGGCCGAGCTGTTCAATCTCGCCGACCACTGCGCCCGCAAGGAGGAGGCCCGGGCATGGAACAAGCCACGCCCCGAGGCCCCCGACCAGGGCCCCGGAGAGGGCGGCGAATCCTCGCGTTCCGCGTTGCGGCGGGACAGAAGGAAGCGCCAGAAAGGCAAGGAGGTCGTCAAAAACTTCGCTTTGGCGGCAACCGGCCGCCCCCAGGGCGATGCCGCCCGCCGAGACGGCAACGGCGGCAAGCGGCAGAAAGCCACACCTGCCCCGCCGCCACCGGCTATGGGCCGGAAGTGGTGCTCCGTCCACGAGACGGATCGTCACGACCTCACCGAGTGCCGCGCCGTCCATAACTTGGCCGAGCGCACCAAGAAGTTCCAGCAGGAGCGGCAGCAAGCCAAGCCCGCTCCCGAGTCGGAGCAGCCTCTCGAGTTCCAAGAACCCGAGAATGTCCTTGCCACCCTCGACGGCGGGGCGCACGCTCACTCCTCACGCCGTGGCTTCAAGGCCATGAAGCGCGAGCTCTTGGCTGTGACCCCGGGCCCCGAGGTGTCCCGGAGGCTGAAGTGGTCAGACACCCTGATCACCTTCGGCCCCGTGGACCATCCGGCCCGGGTACCCGGTGAGGGGCAGCTTGCTTTGGCTGTCTCCCTCACCATATGCAACGTCAAGGTGGGCCGCGTCCTTGTCGACGGGGGCGCCGCCCTCAATATCCTTTCCCCCGAAGTCTTCGAGAAGATCAAGGCCCCGGGGACGAGCCTTGCGCCCTCGTTGCCCATCATTGGGATTACGAAGGGCCTCACTTGGCCTCTCGGCCAGGTCTCATTGCCCGTCACCTTCGGTGACCGCGGCAACTTCCGCACCGAGCGCATCGCCTTCGATGTCGCCGAGTGCAACCTTCCCTACAATGCGGTCCTCGGGCGCTCCGCGTTGGTAAAGTTCATGGCGGTTACGCACTATGTGTACCTAACCATGAAGCTTCCGGGCCCCTCGGGCCCGATCTCAGTCCTCGGGGACGTGAAGGCCGCCCTCTCGTGCGCCGAGCAGCATGCGGCCGACATCGCCCCAGCAACCCTCGACGCGACGGGTGACGCGGGGCCCTCGCTGCTCCGTGCCCCCAAGTCGCGCATCGTCGCCACTGACGCAGAGCTGGCCAAGGAGGTCGTCCTCGGCGATGACCGGTCCCGGACCGTCAAGATCGGCGGTTCGCTGGACAGCAAATAGGAAAGCGCGCTCATCGCCTTCCTTCGGGCAAACTCCGACGTCTTCGCCTGGCAACCGTCGGATATGCCCGGGGTCCCTAGGGGGGTGATTGAGCATCGCTTAGCCGTCTGCGCGGGCTCGCGCCCGGTGCGGCAGAAGGTACGACGGCAGGCCCTAGAGCGCCAAGCCTTTATCTGCGAGGAGATCGACAAGCTTCTCGCTGCCGGCTTCATCCGCGAGGTCGTCCACCCGGAGTGGCTGGCCAACCCAGTCGTCGTCCCCAAGTCCAACGGAAAGCTGCGCATGTGCATAGACTACACAGACCTCAATAAGGCTTGCCCCAAAGATCCATTCCCTCTGCCTCGCATAGACCAGATAGTCGACTCCACTGCGGGGTGCGACCTTTTGTGTTTTCTAGACGCCTACTCTGGTTATCATCAAATCTGGATGGCGGAGGAAGACGAGGAAAAAACTTCTTTCGTTACCCCTCAAGGGGCTTATTGTTATGTTTGCATGCCTTTTGGGTTAAAGAATGCTTGTTCCACTTTCCAGCGTGCTGTCCATGTAACATTTGAATCGCAGCTAGGTCGCAATATGGAGGCCTACGTTGATGATTCGGTGCTGAAGTCGCGTGACCGCGCCACTCTGCTCCACGATGTGGCCGAGACGTTCAGCAACCTTCGATGCACGAGGATGAAGCTGAACCCGGACAAGTGCGTCTTCGGGGTCCCGGCCGGCAAGCTCCTCGGATTCCTCATGTCTAGCCGCGGCATAGAGGCGAACCCAGAGAAGATAGCGGCAATTGACCGCATGCGCCCCCCGACGAGGCTACGGGAGGCCCAGAAGCTGACCGGGTGCGTGGCCGCACTAGGTCGCTTCATCTCCAGGCTTGGGGAGCGTGCCCTCCCCCTATTCAAGCTTCTCAAGAAATCCGGGCAGTTCACCTGGACGGATGAGGCGGATCAAGCCCTTGATGAGCTCAAGAGGTACCTGACTACACCCCCTATCCTCGTGGCACCGGCACCAGACGAGCCTTTGTTGCTCTACATCGCGGCAACCCCGCAGGTGGTGAGCGCGGCGCTCGTCGTCGAGCGCACCTTGCCAGACAGGTGCGCGACCCGGGATTCACCTCCCGGGCCCGCCACCGTGGAGCCCGAACCTGGGCAGCCTCGCCAAGGCGAGCGTGAGCCCGGGGACGCGGCGCCCGAGACAATCCCAACATTTTCACAGCCAGGTGGGGCGCGATTATTGGCGCTAGAAGGAGGGCCAATACATTCCACATCCCATCCCGGGCCCCGGGTCCCGGGAACATACCAACCACATTCCACCTGGGGCCCCAGGGTCCAAGGTCCATAGCTGTTCCCGTAGGCGAGAGTTTGCTCCCTCCCGGGGGAGCTGAGCCTGGACTCCCGGTCCCTGTCGGGCCGGGGTCGGGAAACACGCAGCAGAAGCCGGTGTACTTCGTCAGCGAGGTACTCCGTGATGCCAAATCGCGCTATCCCCAGGCGCAAAAGATGCTCTACACAGTTCTCATCGCGTCCAGAAAACTTCGCCACTACTTCCAGGCGCACAAGGTATCTGTGGTCACATCCTTCCCCCTCGGGCAGATATTGCATAACCGGAAGGTAACGGGCCGTGTTGCTAAGTGGGCGGTCGAGCTCGCTGAGTTCGACCTCCATTTCGAAGCGCGCCACGCCATCAAAAGCCAAGTCCTGGCGGATTTTCTGGCGGAGTGGACGCCGGGGCCCGAGCCGGATCCTGTGCTGGACGCCGGATCCCCGGCCCCCGAGCTGTCGCCCGATCTACGCCTCCACTGGATAATGAACTTCGACGGCTCCTACGCCAGACGGGCTTTTGGCCCCAGCGCCGGGGCCGGGGTCGTCCTCGTATCGCCTGCCGGGGACGAGTTCCGCTTCGTCGTCCACCTCGACTTCGGAGCCACCAACAACATGGCCGAATACGAGGGCCTTCTCGCCGGCCTCCGGGCCGCGATCGCCCTCGGGGTGCGACGGTTGTGCGTGCAAGGCGACTCCGAGTTCGTCATCAACCAGGTATCCAGGGAGTACCAGACTCTGGACCCCCAATTGGCCGCGTATGTGGACGAAGTGCGGAGGCTCGAGCGCCGTTTCGACGACCTCAGGCTTCGCCACGTCCCTCGCAGTCGCAACCTCGCCGCCGACGAGCTCTCAAGGCTGGCTTCCTCGCGGGCTCCCGTTCCCTCGGGGGTTTTTCAGGAAGCTCTCGAGGATCCCTCGGCGCACCCCGGGATCTTGGGGACCACCCCGGAGCCCGGGTCCGAGCTAGACACGTGCTCCCGGTCCCAGAACATGCCCTTTGCGGCCGGATACAGCGCGCCTTCCTGGATGCACGAAATCCGGGCATATCTTCTCCGAGCGCATCTCCCCGAGGACGATGCGGAAGCCGAAAGGATCGCTCGCACGTCTAAGCGCTACATCATGGTAGAAGGGGACCTCTACCGGCGTGGCGCCAACGGCGTCCTACTCAAGTGCATTCCGCGCGACTCCGGCGTCGAGATCCTCGTTGACATCCATGAAGGGGAGTGTGGCAGTCACGCCACATTTCGATCCCTAGTCGGTAAGGCTTTCCGGCAGGGATTTTATTGGCCCACGGCTTTGCAGGACGCGTTCGACCTCGTCCAGCGCTGCCGCGCGTGCCAGTTTCATGCCAAACAGAGCCACCAGCCAGCGCAAGCACTCCAGGTGATCCCCCTGTCTTGGCCCTTCGCGGTCTGGGGACTCGATATCCTCGGCCCCTTCCCCCGGGCAGTCGGGGGTTATCGGCATCTGTATGTTGCCATCGACAAGTTCACGAAGTGGCCGGAGGCGTTCCCCGTAGTCGACATCGACAAGCACTCAGCGCTCAAATTCATCCGGGGAATTGCCAGCCGCTTCGGAGTCCCCAACCGCATCATCACCGACAACGGCGCGCAGTTCACGAGCGAGCTCTTCGGCGAGTACTGCTCCGACGTCGGCATCAGGCTCTGCTTCGCCTCCCCTGCCCACCCTGCGAGCAATGGGCAGGCTGAGTGGGCGAACGCGGAGATCCTGCGGGGCCTCAAAACAAGGTCCTATAACGACCTCAAAAAGCATGGCGTCAAGTGGATCGACGAGCTCCCGGCGGTCCTGTGGGCGAATCGTACCACACCAAGCCGGGCGACCGGGGAGACCCCATTCTTCCTGGTGTACGGGGCCGAAGCCGTCCTGCCGTCAGAGCTAACCTTCGGCTCTCCCCTGGTACTGCGCTACAGCGACGGCGTCGACCACGACAACATGCAACTCGGCAACCTCGACTTCCTTGAGGAACTAAGGCGGCGCGCCTCGCTCCGCGTCGCTCGTTATCAGCAGAGCCTCAAGCACTACCATCAGCGTAAGGTTCGGGCCCGATCACTCAAGGTCGGGGACTTAGTTCTCCGCCGTGTCCTCACACGTGCCGAAAAGAATAAACTTTCCCCCATGTGGGAAGGCCCCTTTCTGGTGATCGGTGCCTCCCGATTGGGCTCGGTAAGACTGGGCCAAGAAGACGGGACCCCGCTTCCCAATCCCTAGAACATCGAACATCTTCGCAAATTTTATCCATAAGTATATCCTGTAAGTTACGGGATGCTCGGGCCAGCGCCGGTTTTCTCCCAATCTCGGCACTGGCCAGGGGCCCCCATATGTATTCGCCTTCGTATATAGCTTTTTAATATCTTTCCCGGTGTCGTCCCTTTTGTCTGTTTCCATGTGTTGCGCCTGTGGCTGTCTCATCCCTTGGGGGCATAATCGGGCCGCGCCCGTGCGACGGTTGGGGTTCGCGCATTATCATCAGTTCCCTACTGACGAGTAACCGTATCCCGACGTGCTAGGTCCAAGGCGTTGTCGAGCTCGCGGGGACCTAAGGGCGCCCTCCGGGAGGTGCCCCGGGTCCCGGCGGCTCCGGCGCCTTGCCTGGCTAGCTTCGGGGTCGGTTCTTTCCGGAGGTAGGGGGTGAAATGGTTATGCGTGATCCTTTCCTCCACACGGTCGTGACTTTGAGGTCGCGTTCGGGAGATGATCGACACCACGATTCGTAGCATGGAGTGGACAAGGGAACGAGCCAGATGCTCTCACAGTTCACTGTGCGCAGATTAGACCTTTCCCCAGCGGGCTGAAGAAGGGCGCTCGGGTCAGCGCCCCGATAACGAGCCCCGGGAACGGGAACGTCCCTTGGACCCCGAGCCCGAGGTGAATGCACCCAGGAAAGGCGTTCCCGGGACTGGCCTGTGCTCGCGCCCAGCCTGGGGGCCCCACCCCCAGATTTATTCCCAGCGGCGATTCTCGGCCCATGGGCTAGCAGCCCTCCTAGACCAGGGGTCGTGATCGAGGAACCATGCTACCCTGACCGACAATCCAGATACGTAATCTTGCCTAACTGTACATATCGCTCAATTCCTATTTCTCCCCCCGCTTGTGTGGCCGTGTGTTTTGCTCTCCTCGGCCCCGGGGGCAAAGTGGAATCTACCAGGCCGAGCGCGGGGGCCACCGGGTTAGTGTCACCCTAGTTGCTAAGGCCCGGTGGTCGGGTCATGGACCGCGCCCCGAGCACTGTCGATGCTCCGGGGTCTCGGGCATAGCCCCCCTGTCGGGCCTGCCTAGATTCCCGGGGCGGGCTACGGTGCCCGGTCGGCCAGTTCCTCCCCGGCCACCGCCGAGGCGCTGGATACTTCGCTGCCCGGCGACCCCGGGCGCGGTCAGGGCCTGCTCCCGAGGGGCTTCCGGCGAGTCAGGAGGCTCGAGCTTAGCACTTCGGCCATACCTAACACGCGTGGGGCTCCCTTTCGTATTTTTTGCTCTCTAGCAGTCTCCTCCTGGGATTCAGCAGCGCCCGGGGCCAGGGAGGGTTCCTAGGCCCGGGAGACTCACGCTTAGTTCCTCGCGTACTCGGGGACCGAGTCCCCGGGGCAGGCAACTACCAAGCCCGTAGCTCTCGGGAGCCGAGCTCCCGGGACGGTCGGCGCGAGAGGCGTGGGAGGCCAAGTAACAGCCGCTTCCCGCGAGGAGGAGCAAAGCTCGGACCGTCCGCTTGGGAATCGGACAATCCGGCTGCCCGATCGGGACTTAACCGTTCCAGGGACTGAGTTCCCAGGGCGAGCGGTTACGCTGGGCCCCAAGGAGGGCTTACGCGCTGCGACCGGTCACGGCCGCCGGGCTCGGACTCAGACGACACCCGGAGCTCGGCGTACCCGGGCCTGGGATATCAAGACGAACAACAAGTATTGAGCATCCAGGGCGCGAAGGCCCGAACACAAGCAACATCCGAATATAAGTTACTTCCAGTACAATAGGCAAAGGTGCGAAAACACAAACATAGTTATATACACACACGAATGTCTTTCTTTGTACAAGGTAGATGAAGTCAAAGTGCGAGCACGTACGGAGGACCGAAGACTTCGTCGCGCGGGGGAGATCACTCATCGTCCTCGAGCAGGTCCCCGGGAGGCGTTAGAAGGGGCCCGGCTCTTGGTCGGATTCGTCGGTCCCCGGATCCGCGAGGTGCTCCCCCCGGTCGAAGAACCTGGCCACTGTCGCAGCGGTCTCAGCCACCGCCTTTCGAGCCTCTTCTTCCCTTTCGGCGGGGAATCCCTCCAGCACCGGGGCCAGGGAGAACTCCGCGTCCCGCGCCCGGTAGCACCCGAGGACATACTCCGCCACCCGCGTCGCGAGCTCTGTTCCTTCCTTCTCCAGGACCTCATGGATTCGCCGGGGGTTCAAGTCCAGCGTGTCCAGCAAGTCGCCGAGCTCCACCAGCTCCTGACCGACCCCGGTTGGCCCCCCGGACTTCCGCGGAGGTGCCCGGAGGCCGATGCGCTTGAGACACCCCTGGACCTCGGAGCCGTACCACCCTAGGCAGGCCGCGATCTCACTGTCGAGGTCCTTCCGGAGGGCGAGGCTGTTTTGCGCCAATCTCAGCCGTTTCTCCGCCCTGGCCAACTTCTCGGCTGAACTGGCCGCACTTCCCGATGATGGGGAGCCGCTTGACGCGGCCCGCTTGGCGGCCCCGTGCGCCACGGCCTCGAAGCCGACTGCGCGTCCCCGGGAGGCCTCCATCTCCACCTGCTGGGCCTCGGCAACCTTCACCGCCGCCTCCCGCCGGGCCAGGGAGTTCTCTTTCTCCTCCAGGAGCGCCTCTCGCGTTCCGAGAGCCTCGGCTTCGGCGTCTACGTCGGCGGCCAGCATCTTCGCCTGCTCTTGCTCGCGCCAGTGGTCAGCCTCTCGCTTTTCGAGGTCTTCTTCCCAGGACACCGGCCTCTTCTCCTTGCTCAGGAGGCGGCTCATGCCGTCCTGGGCCATGGCGCTGGAAAGCTTGGCGGCCTCCTCGCTAATCACCGCGGCTTCCTCTCGCGCGTTGATCCCACGCTCCCGGGCCACAAGACCGGCCTCCTTGCCCCGGAGGCGGCCCTCCCGGGAGGACATCTCCTTCTCCCGCGCCTCCATCTCGGACCGGGCACGGGAGGCCTCGTCTGCGGCAAGCTTGGCGGTGGCCCCCAGTTGGGCGATGCGCTCCTCCGCCGCCTCGACCTCCTGCCGGCAGGACATCACGAAGATTTCAGTAGCGACCATACGGGCGGTGAGCCCCTCCGTCGCCACTGCGATCGCTGCTCGCCCGCTCTCGAGTTCCGCCCGGACCCGGGCGGACTCGCGCTGCTCCCGACGGGCCGCCACCTGTATTTCACCGGCGGCGATCACTAGCTGCCCCAGCGCGGTGTGCAGCGTCTTGCGTCCATACGCCGCGCCCGGTTGCTGGGCAGCAAAAAGGACCAGGGCCCGCTCCCCCCTCGCGGGAGACGGCTGGGCCCCGACGTCCCCTTCTCCCTCCACAGCAAGGACTTCAGTCGGCTCCACGGGGGCCCGCCCTGGCGTGGCAGCCACGGCCCCCATACTCGCCACCACACTCGGCGATGACGGGGGTTTGGCGGAACGCGGCGGCGCTACCGGCGCGCCCCTAGTACCGCCTACGGCTGGGGCTGACGGCCCCGCCGTCGGCCCCTGGCTCTTCCTATAAAGGCCGAAACCAGACAGGTAAGAGCTAGGTCGAGAAACACAAGAGGAAATGTGCTAGCGAGAAGAACCGAGTGGGGTCGAAGCGCTTACCCAGCCGGGGGCCCTTTGAAGCTCCACGGCTTGACTCAAAAGTGGCCGGCTGCCGCCGCAGAATCCTGTCTTCCCAAGCGGCGTGCCCGGGATGGCGAGGCTAGCCGGAGCTTCTGGCGCTTCCGACGCCAGCTCACTGTCGCCCCCCAAGCCCGTGGGGGCCTTGTTGCCCCCCCACACCTGGGACCGCCTTTGGCCCGGTCCCGGGGGCTGGGGTCGCCGCCCCTGGCTCTGGGGACAGGACCCGAGCGACGCTTGCTGGGGCTACACAAGCAGTGGCCGCCATAGTAGTCCCGGTCCTCCCAGGGTCCGCGCAGCTCGGAGAGGTAGCGGCCGGGACGACGGCCGCCGGGGAAACGATCTTCACCTTTTTGGTCGCCGCGAGTCCTGGATCGGGCCCCGCCGGTCACTTCCCCTCCTTCTTCGACAATATCGGCACTCCGACCGGCACATCTTCTCCCTCCGAGGCGTCGAGTACCTCGACGACCTTTGGGGTAACCTGCGAGACAACGATGCCCGCGGCGTCGAATCGCGGGAGGTCCTTCTGGATCCTCGCCCGCCCGCGGTTACTGCAAAGCTGCGTCACGCCGTCCGGGAGCGCACGGTCCGCCGCGCCCCCTCCTTCCAGCGCCGACACCATTAGCAGACCCATCGCCGCCTTGCTCAGGTCGTCGGGGTGGGTCCTGGTGATGTCCTTGGACCCGGTATATAGCCAGCAGGCCCGGGACCTCCTGTTGAGCGGCGCCAGTCGCCGGCTGAGGAAATCGCCGACGACCATATACGCATTCAACCCAGCCGTCACCAGGCTAGCGATGCGTGCCAACACTAGCGCTAACGCGCGTTTTCCGGCAGCGACTCGGTCCAGCTCTTCACCTTCTGGGCCGCCTCGGTCGGGAGCCGGAGCCAGTCGTTGGCGTCGACACCGACGTAGACCTAGTTCTGGCGCCATAAATCCCATTTGTTTTTCAGTGCCATCGGGATAAACTCGACGCCAGGGCGGCTGTGGAAGTACACACAACCTACCCGCTCCGGTAGGTCGGTGGCGTTGTTCTTCGGCGCGCTCTTCATGGTGAAGTAGCGCCGGAAAAGGTCCACCGAAGGCATGATGCCTACAAACATCTTGCACAAGTGCGCGAAAACCCCCAGCACCATCACGGCATTAGGGGTCAAATGCAGCATCTGCACCTGGTACATCTCCAGCACCTGGAAGAAGAAGTCAGAGAATGGCGGGACTAACCCGCCGACCGCGTAATCAACGAAGTACACTGCTTCATTGGGCCCCTTCGGCGTCGGCTTCGACTCACCGGGGCGCACCTCGGTCGCCGCCCTCCATCGTGTAGCGGCCGGCATCATCCTCTTCACCCGCTCCGCCCCGGCGTCGTCATCCACGAGCGACGGCGGGATCGCCCCGCCGTCCAGTGGCCTTACCCCGCGACCGGCACGTGGCATCGCGAATGCAGCGGCGAGAGTGGTTGAAGGGAGAAGAAAGCGAAGAGAAGTGCGTGTGAACGGGGGACCTGGGCTCTGGACGCAAAGAGCAACAGGAGCGGTGGCGGTTCTAACTGGGCATTGGGGGAAGCCAGTCGCTGCCCGCTGTTGCTTATAGCCTCGGAGAACCCGTGGAGCGCCGCTTCAAGTCCACCATTACGGCCCTCGATTGGCGGGCCGAAAGTGGAGACTCCCCTCTCGCCTCGTCCCATCCCGGGTAGTTATGGCGGCCTCGTCTCGTTTCCTGCTAAACCCGGTGGGCCCCGTGTCTTTTCGTTTCCCCAAGACATGGTCCTGTTCCTGCCCGGATTAAGTCCCGGTCGAGCAACAGGCCCAGGGGCCACAGTCGGCGAAACAGGAATGGGGGTCCCACATTCTCTGGAGACACGTGGATCTTCCCCCACATCAGCTCCCCCAGGGCCCATTTTCTGCACAAGTGGCGGCGGGCTATTAGGAGTTATCCCGTTAAGTGCTTGGGGCCTAGGCGTCGCCCGGGCCCGGAAGCGCCATCCCCGGGTGCCGCCCCCGGGCACCGACAGCTGGGCGACGATGAGACGCGCCTCCAGGGCGGCTCAGCAGACGGCCGAAGCGCGGATGCCCATGACAAGACATAGCATACCTAAAATCTCTCTCCAGAGGCTGGGCATGGGGGACTCCCCCTTGATCGATAAAGGGAGGATCCAAGCCTACAGAGAGGGGGGAGGCTTCAGCATTAGCAATGACTGAGGGCTCTCTATCTCACACTCTCTAGCCACTGTTCTTCTTCCTCAGCTCCGGCGAGTGGGCTGAGTTCACCTTGTAACTGACATACCATATTCACCTCCACATAGCATACACACAGGAGTAGGGTATTACGCTTCCCAGCGGCCCGAACCTGTATAAATCCTCCTGTCTTCTCTGTCTGCCACCTTCTTCCTGGAACCATCTATCATCCACCGGACGCTGCATTCACCTGAGAACTACTCCCCTGGCCGAATCTCAAAGGGGGGGTCTCCTGACTTCCCGCCGTTGGAGTTTTATCCTCCGACAACTAGGTTGTATCGTTTTTTGCCTAATAATATCATAGGATCGAGATTCTATCGTAGGATCGGGATACTATCAAATTTTAAAAAAATACATATTTTTATATAGCATTTACAATATGTTGTACAAATTGAAGCCTATAATATTGATTTTGATAAATTTAATTGATATTTTGTAAATTTGAGTGAACTTATTCACATTATTTTCAATCGACCTTATTTTAAATAATATTTTCCTAGGATCGTAGGGATCATAGGATCGGGATACTAAGTTTCATCAGATAGGATCGTATGGAAGTAAATAGTAGGATCGGGATACTATGAAAATTAGGATACTAAGTAGGATCGATATCGTTTCGGTTTGGTAGGATCGTAGTATCGTAAGATACTACTATATGTATCGGGATTCTAACAACCTTGCCTGAGACTCAGTGGGAGTGAGCTCGCCGCCGCCGATGGGGCACTAGTCGAAGCCGCCACCGATGGGGCTGGCCGATGTGAGTTCGCTGGCAATGGCACACGCCTCCATGAGCAGGTGCAGATCAGGAGGCAAAGGTCGAAGCTCCACCCTCGTCCTCCCCTTCCCTAGGGCCTCTCCGCCGCACCGGAGGAGCTGGAGGTCAGTGGTCAAAGATTCCACCTAGATCCAGGTGGCGATGGCTTGAACTTGAGGCGGTGGCGCTAGATCTAGGAGGGATGGCAAGGACGGCGTGGAGCATGGGCAAAGGAGGCGGCGACAGTGACGGGGTCCGGTCCGGAGATGCACGGGAAAGCCAGCGGCGGCGTATGGACAACCTTTGTCGAGGCGACAGCGGAGGCTAGCGGTGGTTGATGATGATGCAGCAGCCACCTTGCCGCCATCGTTGTTGTCCCCCTGCTCGTCGCCTTGGGCAGCCCCTGCGTTGCCCCGCCTCTCCACTAACCGAACAAGCCACCGGCCGGCCGCCATGGTAGCCATCTATCACGCCCAGAAATCTAGCCAATTTCCAGACTATTTTGTGTATTAAACTCCCTATCCTAGAATCAAGCCAGGGTACACAAAATGACAAATCAATAAATAGATCCAAACCTAAATAAAATGTAAATACTTACAGAAGAGGCACTTAGTTCTCACACGAAAGAAAACAGCTGCGGAAAGACGATTCTAGCATGACTTTAGCTCCACACCACAAGCAAGCTCAACTGGGGTATAAGCCAAGGTCTTCTCTTCTCAAAAGGGAGACATAGCAAGACTGAGTACCACCCACCGTACTCAGCAAGCCACACCAATGATGCATTTGTGCACGGGATTTCAAAGGGAGGCTGGTGGCTTATTTGCGTAAAGGCAGTTATAAACGGTGGTAGTGATAAAACAGGCAAAACAGTTGTTATATTAATCAGCCTTAATCCATCACTAAACAATGCTACACCATGTTGATCAGGCCCAAACAATCCACCCGAACTATACCAGTTCCATTAAGTCAAGTTAATTAAGTAAGGGTGAGACTAATTACGGTGAGTCTTGACCAATCACCCATAACCGTAGGCGCGGCTATTCAAATAGATTTTAACTTGATTATTCAGGGTCAAGTTAATCTTGATGGATCGGACGGTTGTGGATGGATCGAGGGATTTGTGAAGATCGGGCGGCCTGGATTGGATCTTGAGGATTCAATGGTTGAGATTCCCCAGATATGCGCGAGGAGTCCATGCGTCGGTCACAAAGGAGGGGATCACTGGTGGGCCCGCTTGTCATCCATAGGGGAAAAGCTACCAGTGGGGCCCAGGTGCCAGCTACTTGGGCGTGGTAAGCAGCGCCCACCATGGCGCGTGCTAGTACTGGCGCGGCGAGGCAAAGGGGAGGCGTCGGCGGTGACCAGCAACATAGGGCGGCGCGGCGAGGGGAAGATGACGACGGCTGAGGACGGGAAACCGAGGTGGCGACTGACAAACCGGGGGAAAAGAAGACAGAGGACTGGCGATGGCGTGACGATGACGACGCCGACGAGCAGGGGGGAAGGGGAAGATGGAGGTGTCGGCAAGCTCACCAGCGGCGGCAGAGGACGCCAAGGCGAGGGTGACGGCCTCCGACGGCGGCGACGCGGTGAGAGCGGCGACGCGACAGAGGCGGCGAGGCTTGGCGACGGTCCTCCCCGGGGCGACGGTGGAAACGATCATCCGGCGATGGTTGGTCCATGGGAGATGGCGGCCAAGGCGCTTCCTGCCACGGCAAAGCTCAAGGCGGTGGTGGCTCAGCAAGGCACGGCCTCAAGCGGCGGCTGAAGGCGGCGTGACACGGCAGCAGATGGATTTCACGGGGAGGAGTGAATTAAGGGCACGGGGGAGCTTAGGAAAAAGAGGGATAAGGAAGAAGGAGGCATGGGCATTCCATTTATGGCCTCGGCGAGGCAAAGACGTGGCCGGGCAAGGCAGATTTGGGGAAGCAGGGCGCTGGCCACGGCGGCATCATGGGTTGTGGAGCATGATTTCACACAGACTTTGCGGGATGATGGGGGAAAAAGGGGAGGAAGTGGGGGAAGTGGATGGCGACCTCGGCCCGCGCGGTTTGGCGGCAAGCGCGGGAGGGGAAGGCACTGAATTCGACAACGATGTGGGACGACGCGGCACGGGTTGGCGGCTGGAGGTAGAATCTGACAGGTGGGCCCGGCACACGGTGTTGGGCCAAGGCGGTTGCGGGAGTGGGCCATCGGCTGGGCTGCGAAGGAGAGGAAAGGATAGGGGAGGCAAGCCGGGAGGACGGCCTGAGGAGGCAAGGATGGGCCAGAAGCGGCCCAGAGCCGGGGAGGGGGATTTTTAATTGTTTCTCTATTTAAATATTCACGGAAGTGATATTTGTTTTATTAAAATTAGTTCTTGAGCTCTGAAAATTCCCAAGAAAATTCAGAGGGTGATTAAAGGCATGAAGAAATTAGGAAAAAATTCTCCCTGCCTAATATTAAAATAAAATTTGTTTTCTCTTGTCAAATGCATTGCAATTTAATATAAATTCTAGAAATTGGTTATTAAATAATTTTTAAATCCTTGAGCAAAAATCAGGGCATGACACCATCCCACGCCGGCGTCCCCTATCTCCTTTGACTCGAGTTCCGGCCTGGGACTCGTCCCTGACCTCGCTGGGTCCCTCTGCCGATGGCTGCTCCTCCGAGACTCACACTGTCTCCTTTCACTCTAGTGTTCTCTGCAGTCGGTAACCCTCTCTGCTCTGGTGGTAGTCCTTGACGGTAGCAGTGATGGAAAAGGGTGACCTGGACAGGTGCTAACAAAAAACTTGATAGCAATGGCACGTTTCAAATTTTAGAAAATTTTAGTTGCATGCAGGAGGTTTCACAAATAGTAATGGCATTGTTTTCAAAACGGTAAATTTGCAATGGCATGGACAACTCTTTTTTTCGGTGTTCGATATGCCTGGATCTTAAGACAATTCTTTCTTTCGGTGTTCGACTCGGACTCGGATTTGAGCCGATCGAGATCGGGCTAAGAAAGGAGGAGATCGTCAATCTCCCGTTCAAACTGGCTGTCAGGTTTCAAGCCAACTGAAATTGAAAAATACGACGGGAAGACCAATCCCGAGTCCTGGCTCACAGTTTACACTCTGGTGATTCGAGCAGCTGGAGGAGATCACAAAGCCATGGCTAACTACCTCTCAGTCGCTCTAGCCGACTCGGCGAGGACATGGCTAACGGGACTTCCCAAGCAATCAATCAGCTCCTAGGAAGAACTCCGGGAACGCTTCATCGCCAACTTCCAGGGAACTTACGAGAGGCCATCTTCCGAGTACGATCTACATTAGCTACATCAAAGGAAGAACGAGTCTCTTCGTGATTTCATCAAGAGGTTTTCCGAGAAGAGGAATTCAATCCCAACGATCAAAGATGAGGTCATCGTCGCCGCCTTTCGTAAGGGAGTCAGAGACGCCCCGTTCATTGCCAAGTTTACTTGGAAACCTCCCTGTTCTGTCAAGGCCCTTTTTGACATGACGAACAAATACGCTGACTCGGCAGACGCAGTTGCTAAGGCCATGGACGACAAGAAAGAGCCCCGGCAGAAGGACAAGAAAGACAACGACGAGTCAGCACAGAACAAGTCTGGCAGCCGCAAGCGCAAGTCAGACAACGTGGTGGCTGCTGTGGAGCGTACTCGGCCACGACCCCCGAGGACTGACGAGTACCAAAAAGTGATGAATGGGCCCTACCCATTTCATCCAAAGGGCAAGCACACGGCTAAGGACTGCTTCATGCTCAAGAAATTTGCTTCCGAGCAGGCTTCAACATCTAGCACCAATAAAGACAAGAACAAGCTAGATTTGGGCGCAGCCAGCGATTACCAAGATCCCCAGGCTGAGCTCAACCACATCTTTGGAGGGCCGTCTGCATAGAGTCCAAGAGAAAGCAGAAGCTCACAGCATGTCAAGTCAACTCGGTCTCGGCACACGCCCCCCAGTACTTGCGTTGGTCAGAAATGCCAATCACGTTCGACAGCGTAGATCACCCCGATCGGGTTACTCATCCAGGACGTTATCCACTCGTCCTGGACCCGGTCATCAAAAGCATCAAGCTGAAGAAGGTTCTCATCGATGGAGGAAGTGCTCTCAATATTTTATTCACCAAGACGCTCAACGAGATGAAGATTCCTCGTTCCGAGCTACGGCCGAGTACAGCGCCCTTCCAGGGGGTAATCCCCGGCCTGTCTTCTGCCCCACTCGGATAGATAACTCTGCTAGTTACTTTTGGCACGCGGAATAATTTTCGCACCGAGAATATCTGCTTTGAGTTTGCCGACTTCGAGACCGCGTATCACGTGATACTCAAACGGCTAACACTAGCCAAATTCATGGCAGTCCCGCGTTATACCTACATGATGCTCGAGATGCCAGGACCAGCCGGAGTTCTTTCTCTTCGCAGCGATGTCAAGCAATCCTTCACCTGCGACAAGGAGAGCTGCGAGCTGGCTCAATCTCAAGAAGCGGCAGTCGGGCGTAACAACATCTGACTAGCTGCCACAACAGCAAGCGAGGACGATCAAGTTCTGGCAAGAAAAGCAGCCAAGTCGGGAATTTCAGTGGACTTTGATACAAAAAAGATCCCCCCGGACCCTTCCAACCCCTCCAAAACTGCTCTTGTCGGAACCGGACTCGACCCCAAATAGGAAGATGTGCTTGTCATCTTCCTCCAGGCGAACAGGGATATCTTTGCTTGGAAACATTCTGACATGCCTGGTGTTCCAAGGGAGGTGATTGAGTATTCCCTCAACGTCAAGCCAGACGCCAAGCTAGTCAAACAATGGCTACGACGCTTCGCACAGGACTGCAAAGATGCTATTCGGGAGGAGATAACCAAACTCTTTGCAGTCGGGTTCATCAAAGAGGTCTATCACCCGGATTGGCTGGCAAACCTAGTCTTGGTCTGGAAGAAGAACGGTAAATGGCACATGTGCATCGACTACACCGATTTAAATAAAGCGTGCCCCAAAGACCCATTTGGTCTACCCAGAATAGATCAGGTGGTGGATTCAACTGCGGGGTGCGAACTTCTCAGCTTTCTTGACTGTTACTCGAGATATCACCAAATCAGCTTAAAAGAGGAGGACTACCTGAAGACTTCTTTCATTACGCCGTTCGAAGCATACTGCTATGTCACTATGCCGTTCGGATTGAAAAACACTGGAGAAACATATCAACGAGCAATTCAGTGGTGTCTACACACTCAACTCGGGTGCAACATGGAGGCGTATGTCGATGACGTGGTGATCAAGACAAAATCCAAGGAAGACCCCATCGCCGACTTGGAAGAAACTTTCCAAAGCCTTCGGAGATTCAAGATGAAGTTGAATCCGAAAAAGTGCGCTTTCGGTGTACCGTCTGGAAAGCTACTCGGCTTCATCGTATCACATCGAGGTATCAAGGCCAATCCAGAGAAAATCAACGCTATCATGAACATGGCACCCCCAACCAGCCAGAAGGACGTCAAGAAGCTGACAAGCTGCATGGCGGCACTCAGCCGATTCATCTCCCGACTCGATGAACGAGGCATGTCCTTTTTCAAATTATTGAAGAAAGCGGACAATTTTCAATGGACACCCGAAGCCCAGCAAGCCTTCGAAGACTTCAAAAGATTTCTCACTTTACCACCGGTGTTGGCATCACCTATGCCCTAGGAACCACTAATGTTATATCTGGCGGCAACCACTCAGGCAGTTACCACGGTGCTGGTAGTCGAGCGATCAGAGCCAGGTCATACATAGAAAACACAAAGGCCAGTCTACTTCGTCAGCGAGGTCCTAGCCGACTCCAAGATGAGATATCCTCAAGTCCAGAAGCTGTTATTTGGTCTACTCATCACTGTCCGGAAGCTGGTGCACTATTTTCAGTCGCATCAGGTAACTATTGTCACATCATATCCACTCAGGGACGTCTTACACAATCATGAGGCCACTGGCAGAATCGCCAAATGGGTGCTCGAGTTGATGGCGTTTGACATCATCTTTTAGCCACGGACAACAATCAAATCCCAAGCTCTAGTCGTGGCCAAGTGAACAGCAGTCCAGACGACTACAAACACGGGTAAGCTAGAGTACTGGACGATGTACTTCGATGGTTCTCTACGGATCGGCGGCGCAGGGGCTAGCGTCGTGCTGACGTCACCCACTAGCGAAAAACTGAAGTACGTTCTCCAGATTCACTTTTCGGCTTCCCACAATGTTGCCGAGTATGAGGCACTCATCCACGGGCTCCACATTGCCATATCACTCGACATCCGCTGACTGGTCATACACGGGGATTCTCAACTCGTGGTCAACCAAGTCATGAAAGACTGAACATGTCTCGATAATAATATGGCGGCGTATTATCAGGAGGTCCGAAAGTTGGAAAACAAGTTCGATGGGCTAGAGATAACTCATGTATTACGACAATACAATGAAGCTGCAGACGAATTGGTCAACATGGGATCCAAGCGAGAAGTGGTCCCGACTGGGATTTTTGTTGAGCAACTATGGGAGCTATCAGTCAAGAAGAAACCAATGCTTGAACAGTCGGGGGCTGAACCTACCCCGACAACAAATGAAGTACTGATCATCTCTCAAGATTGGCGGACTCCAGTTATCAAATTCCTCTTGGACGATGAACTCCCAGAAGATTGCAGTGAAGCCGAACAGATCAAACGTCGAAGCAAATGTTTTCTTGTAGTCGGAGAACACTTGTGCTGTCGAAGCACATCCGGAGTCCTCATGTGCTGCGTCACACCCGAGGAGGGCAAGCAGATTCTGCAGTCAATCCACTCGGGTATTTGTGGCAACTATGCTGCATCCAGGACGTTAGTCAGAAAGGCTTACAGACAGGATTTCTTTTGGCCGACTGCAGTGATAAATGCTAAAGATATAGTTTGCACATGCGATGGATGCCAATTCTATGCAAGGCAGATACATCTTCCAGCTCAAAAACTTCAAACAATTCCAATCTCTTGGCCCTTTGCAATTTAGGGGCTTGACATGGTCGGGCTGTTCAAAAAAGTGCCAGGAGCGTTCACACACTTGTTCGTCGCAGTGGATAAATTTACAAAGTGGATTGAGACAAAACCCGTTGCTACCATAACAGCGGCATGAGCAAACGACTTCATCATGAGTATCTTATACTGATTTGGAGTTCCTAACCGCATCATAACGGATAACAGTACTCAGTTCACTAGCGGTGTTTTTCAAGATTTCTGTGACGACATCAGCATCAAGATCTGTTATGCTTCTGTGGCACACCCACGAAGTAATGGGCAGGTTGAGCGTGCTAATAGCATGGTCTTACAAGGTATAAGGCTAGGGTGTTCGACCGACTACAACCATATGCAGGGCGATGGGTACAAGAACTCCCGTCCATTCTCTGGTCTCTAAGAACCACGGTTAGTCAGGCAATAGGGCAATCCCCTTTCTTACTAGTCTATGGTGCTAAGGCTGTGTTACTAACCGAGTTGGAGTTCGGCTCTCCGCGAGTTCGGGCCCACTCAGAAGACAAATCAAAAAGAGACCGATTGGTCGAACTCGATCAGTTGGAGGAAGCAAGAGACATCATAACTATCTAGTCGGCAAGGTATCTTCAAGGCCTACGTCGTTATCACAGTCAAAATGTTCGTGGCCGTGCCGTTTTGGTGGGAGATTCTTAAGAAAAATACAAACCACCAAAGATAGGCATAAACTATCCTCTTTATGGGAAAGGCCGTTCATTATCGCTAAGGTAACACGTCCGGACCTACCGACTAACGACTGAAAATGGAGCCCTTGTCAGCAACTCATGGAATATAGAACAGCTACGTCCTTTCTATACCTGAGTCTTGTATTTCCTCTATACATATTTATATAATTTTTTTTCTCTGACTCACTACATCGCTTATTCCAACCGAGTAGTGAGTCGAGGGCTGCATGTATTAATGTCTTGTTAATAAAATTCGATTTTGTTTTATCTAAGTCATGAAGTTCTACAATGATTATGTTTAGTTTGCCCGAGTATAGCTCTTAGAAGAGAATGTTTTTTCCTAAGTTCCTATCGATCTACTCAGTGCAGACTACGTAGTCGGGTAAAGCTAATGACGACTAAGAATAAGCAAGTACTCGGCAGCATTGTACAGATATCTACAAAAGTCTTTACAAAAGTTATGTACATCGGCTGCATAATTGTTTTGTTCTTACATACCCAGGTTCTTTGCTATTGCCTCCGCAGTCGGCCTCGCCTGGCTAATCAGCTCCAATGCCTCTTCGGGAGTTGTCTCCTTGGTAAAACCCTCACCGATGGTCTCGATATCTACCCTAGAGTAGATCGATTTGGTCATGGCAACAGTTTGGGCAACGCCGACAGCTACACGCTCATCCGAGTACTTCTTCAAGATACTCGGGCTTCTCTTAGACGTGCCTGCACCTGGGAGACGGTACTGGAGCTGGTCCTAGGATGGTGAGGTTCCATAATGTCAAGGAGCCCTTTCACGGATCCGACGAGGATTTCTTGTGACTCCTTGACAATCTTGATTTCCTCCGTGAAAGCGTTAAACTGGATCTGGGCATTGGCTTTTGAAGCTGTTCAGATGCATCAACAAGAATACTTGTTAGCCAAAACACGCAGTCGGAGCAACAAGCAGTTGAGTCAAGATCATTGTCAAGCAGGAGACTTACTGGCATAGTCGGCCTCTACCTTGGCTTTGGCCTTCTCTACTTCGGCTTTAGCCTTTTCCACTTCCTTTAGCTTGTTATCTTGATTCTCGCTCTCCTTCGCCTGGGCTTTTAGCTCGGCCTCGAGGGCTGCAGATCAAAACAGTTGAGAACTCAAGATTGCAGTCTAATCTCAAACAAGGTAGTCGGGAATCGACAATGCTGAATAAGTCTACTCGAGAGGATAACACAGAAGATTTACTTCTGATCTTTTCAGCTAAAGCCCAGTTTTCATCATGAGCTTATCAACCGATCCCTCAGCCATGTTTCCCTCTCTGGCTGGTCTGCTCTAGGTCATCCTTGGCTACCTGGAGCTGGCCTAGTCGTTGGAGATGGGGGGGCGAGCTCGGTCAAGACCTTATTTATTTTCTCCGAGCGATCGACAATCTTCTGCTCAGAACAAAACAGAGGAAAACAGAGTCAAATGGCAGAGTACCAGATCAAGGGAAACTATCAAGAACCCAACATGGCGAGATTCGCCACATACCTGGACTCCCCTAGACGCAGCAATTGCAGCACGTAGAAGAACTTCGCGCTCCCTTGATGCTGCTTGCTCGTCATGCTTGTAGCTCTCCGTAACTCCCTCGGGGGTAACCCAATGAAAAGTTCTTGGGAAGTTGTGCGGAGGGGCTTCGAGCCTGGGGAGGTCTACTTCATCAGAAGACGACGACGACATTGATGGCGATGGGGTCCTGGCTCTGAAATCGGCAGCTGCAGGGACCTCAATGATCTGCTCGAGGGTTGGAGCAGCAACTTCAGCACTCGCTCCTTGGTTGGCCGGTGCTGGTGATCCTATTGTTAGGACTGCTTCAGCTTCTGCAACTAGGGTAGCCTCTGGCTCAGCAGATGAAATTGTTGGTGCTGGCTTGGCTAGGATGGGCTTGGGGGCAGGAGCAGCTGGCGTAGTCCCCTTGGGATCTATGTCAACTCGCTTCCTACACAATATATCAAATGTCAAGACACTACCACATCATTCAAGGTTCTTAGAAGATTGAAGATTGCTTACCTCTTGGAAGTCTTGAACTTCCACGAGGGAGCGCCAGAAGCTGTTGGCGAGGAGCTTGATGGCTGGCTCGGTGGCGGAGAGCTGCCGGCTGTCGGGCCCATCGGCGCGGCAGTCAACGGTGGCGATCTAGCTCCAGTCGGCTCTGTTCCTGACGCAGTTGACTGGGGTGTCGAGATGCTCGGCGGTGCTACCCTTGGGCTCAATGTTGCTGACCTTGAGCTCGGCGATGCTGGCCTTGGGCTTGATGTTGCTGGCCTTGGACTTGGACACACCGGTTTTGGGCTTGGTGGCCTGGGAGCTAAGCTAGAAGGGTCCTTGATCCTCAGGCTCCCCGGCGCTACACTCGGCATGCTTGTCTCCTTCTTGCCCAGGTCTTCAAATAGTTTCTTCCCAGCCCTCTTGGAGCTAGGTTGGGCAGCAGAAGGACTAGCTGGCCGTTTCTTCGTTTTGGTGGCCGGCTGAGTTTGGGAGTCGTCATCAAACTCCACACAATCCTGCAAGTATTTTGACAACATACATCATATATTACAGAACAATCCCAAACAGAAACTAACAGGCATTCACCACGGATGGATAGCAATTCAATATTAGCTTCTCTAGCTTGGCACCGAAGACCAGCTAGGCAGAACTGTTGGTGGAGAACCAATGAAAGGGGACAGAGAAGGTTCGAGATTAGAACAGTAGAACCATTCTTTGTGCCAGCCCTTGAGGGAGGTTTTCAAAGGAACATGGAGGTAGATTTTCTTTATTTCATTCCTAAGTTGGAGACTAGCTCCCCCAATAACCTGGACTTTATTTTTGGATGGCTGGGGCTTGATGTGGAACAAATATCGGAAGAGATTGAAATAGGGCTTAACCCCCAGAAAAGCTTCGCACAGAGTAACAAAGATGGAGATATGTAGGATAGAGTTGGGGTTCAGATTCACCAACTCTATTTGGTAAAAAGACAGAAGTTGGCATCGGAAATCCGAAGAAGGGAGAGCAAGACTGCGATCGAAGAAAGAGGTGAAGACGACGATCTCACCGAATTGGGGCGCCGGCAAGGATTCCCCTTCAACGGTGCGCCAATGGATGACTTTTTGACGCTATAGCGTTAATCGCTTCTCCAGTAGCTTCAGCTTCAATGAACCGCAGTCCGACATTGGCCAAGCTTTGGCGGACATCTCCAGGATCTCAAAGGGGGCTCTCGGCATTGCTGGGAGTGAAGATTTGGGGGAAATGCTTGTGGAGGTTTGGAATGAATGCGGAGGAGCAGAATTGGGCGAGTCTCAAGCCAGGGTGCGAGCTATTGCAAACCCTAGCGAAGAGGAGCGCGAAAGTTGGGCGCGGAAGCTGGAAGATGAAACGATTGGCGGATTGGAGAAGATGAGGGAATCTTTTTTCTCTCTCCCCGCTTTTAAAGAGCCAGTGCTGATAAAGTGGGCTTGGGCTGACAAATTCAGTACTGGGCCACAAGATATGAGTTTCTAAATGGCATGCTCTATTGGGCCGATCGCTGGCTATGTTAAAATCATAGTGCAGATGTTATTTACAGAAACCAATTCAATAATTAGATATGCTTCATGAAAACCTAATTGTTGGATACATGTGTTCAGATACCTGCATTATTTACCAGGTATTGAGAATACATCTTATAAGGATCGACAGCTAGTCTCCACTACAATTAGGGATGAGGGTATCTCTCAAGTACACCTGACCACACATTATGTTAAAATCCAAGAAGTGGTACTCGACTTACATGTTTTAGCCAATCAATTGCCTGAGCAAAAATTCTTTCAGCTGACATGATAATGAAAAGTCTAAATACCGTGTAGTATAATACTCGGTAAAGACTAAAAGGTTAAAGATCTTTGACTTTATGTTTAATTGTTTCACAATTAAGCACAAAGTTGGGGGCTACACCTAATAGGTACGCCTATTCGGCGCATACTATTCATATTTTTACATGAAGCCCTTCATAGCCTCGTTGCCAGCAGACATGAAGCAGGACTTAGGAGAAGAAGCACTTGGACAAAGAGTACTCGGGAGCAATGCACTCAGGAATTCTTTACCGTGGAGGACGAGCACTCGGCATCTGCTATGACTCAACTATGAAGGTCTTAGGAGCTACTATAGAGGCCATAGGCTCCGGGTACCTCATGAGAAGCATTTGGGCCACTCGGACAGAGGATGGGCCTAACCTTGTAATTAGGATACAATAGGACGGCATATATTACCTTGCACGACAAGAAAATGATATAGTCCTAGTTGTGGGTGCCATGGGCCCCGGGTACCTCATGACAAGCATATGGGCCACTCGGATAGAGGATGGGCCTAGCCTTGTAATTAGAGATATAGCTAGATTCGGCAGACTTTGCCTTGTATAGAAAGGAATATACAGTCCTAGTCGAGTGCGTTATATCTCTAAGGGGAGATCTCCTAGTCGTAATCCGATGGGGACTCCTACTTATAACCCTGTCCCAGTATATAAGGGGAGGCAGGGCGCCCATGAGGGCAGGTTGAGTTGGTTCACCAGAATCACCACATAATTCCTCAAAGGAATACATATAAACTGGACGTAGGGTATTACTCACATCGAGGCCTGAACAGTATAAAAATCTCTTGTGTTCCTTTGCAATCCACCGAGTTTCCATCCGCCGAGTAGCCCCATATATTTATTGCCGGTGTAAACATCGACGGTTGGCGCGCAGGTAGGGACGGCGAGTTCTTCATCTACAAGCTCGATGGATCCAGCAACCGGAGTCGTCGGCGGCAAATCTCCCCCGGAGATACAAATCGCATTCGGAAGCCTCGACTTCGTCGCCGACCAGATCGGCAATCTCACCCAGGCCGACACGGACCCGATCCAACCGGCCGAGGAACCAGCTGACTCCGCGCCAGTCGCCACACGACTGCGGCAATCTTCGACGACATGCTTTGCGGCGATCTCCAATACGCCCGAGTCTAGGGACAACTCTTCCTTCCAGTGTTCGACTCGGACCCGGTTCTGAGCCGGCCGAGATCGGGCCGAGAAGGGAAGAGATCGTCAACTTCCCGTTCGGATCGGCGACGCCGCGGATATCTACAATCTACATCCGACGCGGCAACCCGATCCCCTGGAGTTCGACTCGGATACGGCTCCGAGCCGCTCGAGATCGGATTAGGGAGGTCGGAGTTACACCATTCCCCATCAACATCCCGACTTCGACTCGAAGTCGGACTCCGACTTCCAGTCGGACTACGACTCTAAGTCGGACAGCAGCTCGGGCAAGCTTCTCTCGCCACGAGAAATCTTCATGGATCCAAAGGCTCTACTCCTACTCAGGAATCACGCCGACTACGCGAACAGCAAGAGGAGGAGGCCCGCCAACTGCGAGAACAACAGGAGGAAGAAGCAAGACGCCTGCGCGCCGCAACGACGGCCTACGCAGGGCTGGGCGACCGCTCAGCAACAAACCCTCCAAAAAAAGTCGGCGACCACGAGTCTTCGTCACGCACAACAGAACATCGTGGTCGCCGCAACCCTACTGGACACGATCCAGCTTGGGCTGATCACCAGGCCAACCCCGACCATAGCAAGGATAAAAGCCATGCTTACCGCTGCTGCATGTCAGCAGCACAAAGTCGGACGATACTCATACCGACCAATCGGTCGGCATCCCCAATGGCAGTCTCGTCTACCTCAAAGCGACGCCGAGCGGCCGGCTCTAGTCGGCTGCCACGGAGTCACCAAACGTCACTCGGCACAAACAACAACGGCAACGTCGAAGTGACCGTCGGGACAACGGGATTCCGAGGCCAACTATGGCGTGATCTTCGGCAGGACACCAATGCTCGCGCGGCGAACGAGAAGAAGACGAGCGACACCAACTGGAAGACGAGAACGAGCGTTTCGGCCTCCACCACGAGCGGTTTTCGCGCCGTAGTCGGGGTCGGAGTCCTCATGAAGACGAAGGCATACCGGCCTTCACCAGGAATACGACAGGTCGACTGGCCAGTCGGCTTTAAGCCTGCAGGCATCAACAAATACGATGGCAAGACCAATCCTGAGTCCTGGCTCACGGTCTACACTCTGGCGATCCGAGCAGCTGGGGGAAATCACAAAGTCCATGGCTAACTACCTCCAGTCGCTCTAGCCGACTCAGCGAGGACATGGCTAACAGGACTTCCAAGCAATCATCGGCTCCTGGGGAGAACTCCGGGAACGCTTCATCGCCAACTTCCAGGGAACATACGAGAGGCCATCTTCCGAGCACGACTTATATCAGTTGCATCAAAGGAAGAACGAGTCTCTTCGTGACTTCATCAAGAGGTTCTCTGAGAAGAAAAATCGATCCCAAACATCAAGGATGAGGTCGTCATCGCCGCTTTCGAAAAGGAGTCAAAGACACTCGTTCATCGATAAATTCACGCGGAAGCCTCCCAACTCTGTCAAGGCCTATTCGACATGGCAAACAAGTACGCCGACTCGGCCCACGCTGTTGCCGAGGCCCTCGATGACAACAAGTCACCCTGACAGAAGAAGCGGGACGACACCGACGACGCGGTCCGACTAAAGCTGGGAATCGCAAACGCAAGTCAGACGGCTCCATTGTGGCAGTCGGTCACAACCGCCTTTGACCTTCAACAACTGAGGATTATCAGAACAACAAGTGACATGCTCGGGGCTCACAAGCTCAAAACGAGGATGGCATCCCCACTCCCAAATACCGAACAGCTAAGTCGCTTTCTGATAAGCATCTCCTCACTCGGCCTTGCTAGTGCCAAGCGCTTACACCTATAGGTGTACAAGCTGTGCATTTACTTTTTTTCCGTTTTTGCTCTTAAATGATTACAAAAGTACTCGAGTAGCATAAATCTCGATCCGTGAAACTCTGCTCCATGTAAGACGAACTCAAGTCACCCAAAACGCGTGCCTGGGAAAGAGCCATGAGCCAACTCCCGACGCTAGGGGGCTATGACTAGTCGGGCAGAGTGCTTAAACGTAAGGGGTCAACTACTCGAGGAAATTAATATCAAAAAGAGGAAGAACACGTATTTACATACATTGTAAAATACATTTAATTCGGATGATTGTTTCCATCATCAGATGCTACTTATCCGACGTCTTTATATTGCAGGCCCAGCTCCGGATACGCGTGACAGGAACTCAGGGCTGCGAGCCCATCTCCTATGCTCGGGGGCTGGACAAGTCTGCCAAAATACACTCGGGATGCTCCATGAGGGCTACTCACCGAGTACTTGCGCCAGTCGGGACGTCATCTTCCCCGACTACGCTCCATGCGAGCCAACAATCGGCCCCCGGCGCCAGTCGGGGCTGTATACCACTCGGCTAAGTAGGGTACGCCCCATGAGGGTCGCCAGCCGAATCCTACGCTAATGCTAGGTTCGGGTACCTTATTTGGTCACGGTTCTGTCAGGTTGGGTACGCCCCATGAGGGTCGCTAGCCGAACCCTATGCTAATGCAAGGTTCGGGTGCCTGGCTTGGCTATAATTCTGTTGGATAGGGTACGCCCCATGAGGGTCGCCAGCCGAACCCTCTGCTAATGCTAGGTTCGGGTACCTTATCCGGCTTTACCGAAGTCAGAGAAGACCTATGTCGTCAAAGCACATCCGGAGTTCCCATGCACCGCGTCACACCTGGGGAGAGCGAGCAGATTCTGCAATATACCTACTCAGGCGTCTGTGGCAACCAGGATGCATCCGGAGCATAAGTCGGAAAGACTTGCAGACAAGGATTCCTCTGGCTGATTGCGGTTACCAACGCCGCCATACTCATCCTGACATGCGATGGATGCTACTTCTATAGAGCTATGCTGGGTAGGTTGGTTCAGGCCGGCTTACTTGGTAATAGCCACCAAGACATGAGTTCCTACAGTAGCATGCTCCATGTGGGCCGCCCGCAGGCTGAGTTGAAATTATAGCGCTGGTGCTACCCACAGGAACCGATGAGGTAAACAGATATGCTTCATGAGAGCCTTATTGCTAAACATATATGTTTGGGTATCTGTCTTATCCACCAGGTCTCGAGGATACATCCTTACAAGGATCACAAGCTGGTCTTCATTAAAATTGGAGATGCAGGTATCTCTCTCGAGTACACCTAACCACGTAATGGATTTATTTTTCATACAGTGGTACTCGGCCTACATGCGTGGCCCACCAGTTGCCATGAGCAGCATTATTCCGCTGACATGACGCGGATGAGTCTAACTTTCGAGTAGTACACTACTCGGGAGAGACTATAAAATTCTCATTCCCGGTGACATGACGCGGATGAGTCTAACTTTCGAGTAGTACACTACTCGGGAGAGACTATAAAATTCTCATTCCCGGCTAACATGATGCCGACGAGTCGAATTTTCGAGTAGTACACTACTCGGGAAAGACTATAAACATTCTTCCAGCTGACGAGCTAAAGAGTCTAACTTCCGAATGGGACGCCACTCGGGAAAGACTATAAACACCTTTTCCAGCTGACATGAAGCTGACGAGTCTAATTTTCGAGTAGTATATTACTTGGGAAAGACTATAAATAATCATCCCGACTGACATGATGCCGACGAGTCAAATTTTCGAGTAGTATACTACTCGGGAAAGACTATAAACACCCCCTTTCCAGCTGACATGACGCTGAAGAGTCCCATATACGAGTAGCATCCTACTCGGCAAGACTATAAACACACATTCCGACTGACATGAAGTCGAAGAGTCCTATATACGAGTAGTTCCCTACTCGGCAAGACTATAAATCATATTCCGGTTGACATGATACCGAAGAGTCTCATATACCAGTAGTAATCTACTCGGGAAAGACTACAAGGTTAAAGATCTTTGACTTCATGTTTAATTGTTTTCACAATTAAGCACAAAGTCGGGGGCTACACCTAATAGGTGCGCCTATTCGGCGCACACTATTCCAACATCTACATCGAGCCCTTCATAGCCTCGCTGCCAGCTGACATGAAGCAGGACTCGGGAGAAGCAGCACTCAGACAAAGAGCACTCGGGAGCAATGCACTCGGGAAGACTTCACCGTGGAGGATGAGCACTTGGCATCAGCTGTGACTCAACTATGAAGGTCTCGGGGGCTACTGTGGGTGCCATGGGCCCCGGGTACCTCATGACAAGCATATGGGCCACTCGGATAGAGGATGGGCCTAGCCTTGTAATTAGAGATATAGCTAGATTCGGCAGACTTTGCCTTGTATAGAAAGGAATATACAGTCCTAGTCGAGTGCGTTATATCTCTAAGGGGAGATCTCCTAGTCGTAATCCGATGGGGACTCCTACCTTATAACCCTGTCCCCCAGTATATAAGGGGAGGCAGGGCGCCCCATGAGGGCAGGTTGAGTTGGTTCACCAGAATCACCACCATAATTCCTCAAAGGAATACATATAAACTGGACGTAGGGTATTACCTCACATCGAGGGCCTGAACCAGTATAAAATCTCCTTGTGTTCCTTTGCAATCCACCGAGTTTCCATCCGCCGAGTAGCCCCATATATTTATTGCCGGTGTAAAACATCGACACTAGTCAGGAACGTTGTATTCCTAGAAGGAAATCTCTTGGTCGGAGTCCGACTGGGATTCCTACTCTGTAAACCTGTCCCCCGGTATATAAAGGGAGGCAGGGCGCCCCCTGAGGGCAAGAAGATCACCAGATCAGAATCAGAACACATACAATCTCAAAGGCAATACACCATAACTGGACGTAAGGTATTACCTCATCTCGAGGGCCTGACCGAGTATAAATTGTTTTGTGTTCCTTTGCAGTGCATCAAGTTTAGGTCTCACGAGTAGCCCCATATTATTATTGCCGATACAAAACATCGACAATGTCATAGCCCGATTTTTCGGTAATTAAATAATTAATTAATAATGGATTTTCTATAATTTACATTAAATTATAAAGTAAATTAATTAGGTAAAGTAAAAATAGGAAATAAAAATTTCTTTAATAAATCATGGTTGAATTCATTTTTAGTGTTTAAATAACCTCTCTGAAATTTTCTCGGATTTTTCGGAGCTCCAGAATTAATTTTCATATTACAAAGATCAATTTCAGTAATTATTTAAACAAATTAAAAAAAAATCCTTTTCTTGGGTCATTCCTGGCCCAATCCCCTTGCATCTTTGTTTTCTGCCCGGACTCAGGTTGTCGTTCCCGAATCCCTAATTCCCTGAAAGTCCAATCCCGAAAATTCCCTTAATCCGAAATCCAGATCCTCGGGTATATTCAAAATCCCAAAAACCTCTAAAGTTGCAAACTTTTTCCCAAAAATCCCATTCCTTGTTGAAATAAATCCAAATCCCCGGAGTTTCCACAGAATTTCCGATCTCCATAAATATCCTTATTTGTCCGATCCCCAAAAACATTCCAAACATTTGAAATATTCTTAAATTCCCGATATCCTAATATTCCGATTCCAAAACTATTCCAATATTGTATGTTCCAATATTCCACATGAAAAATATTCTAAATATTCCCAAAAGTTCCTTTTTATCCTAAATTCTCCCTGAGAATTCCTATTTTCCAAATTTGGGAAATTTCCATAAAAGTCCCTTCCTTTTTCCTCTTTTTCCTTTCTTTTTGTCTTTTTGTCTTTTCCCCCTTTCTCTTTTCTTTTTCTACCTTCTTCTCCCTTCCTCCTCCTTCTTCCTCTGGCTCTCTCTCTCCTTCAGCACTAGGCTGAGCTGGCCCATGCCGAGGCCGAGCGCATCGTCGACCTAGCCAAGCCTAGCCTGTGCTAGCAGCCGCTGCCACGGTCTATGGCCGCCGCCGCCCCCGGCCCGCTCCGTGCCACCGCCGAACACCGCAACCGCCGCCATCAAAATCGCCGCACCGCCCCTACTCCCCTGCTGCGCCCTAGCGCCTCCCTTTCTCTATAAATAGCGTCGCTATCTCCCATCATCCTCCTCTCTGTGCCCTAGCCTCGCCGCCGTATCTCCACCGCCGCTGTAGGCGCCATCCTCACCCCGCGCCGCCGCCGCTGCTCTTCTCCTCAAGCCGCCCCCACGGTCTTCGTCGCCCTCCGCGTCTACCGCCGCCGTGGGTGAGCTCGCCGACGCCTCTGTCCTCTCCCCTCCCCCTGCTCGTCGTCGGCATTGTCTTCCTCCCCCCCTGGTGTCGTCTCTGCTTCGTCGCACCATGCCGTTGGGACGTCGTCTCGGAGGCTAGCCAGTCCATCTGTGTCGCCTCCGTCCTCTCCGCCCTCCGCTGCCGGCGACGTCCTTCTCTCGCCGCGCCATCCTCCACTGCCGGTTGCTGCAGCCACCGCCGAGCGTCGGCATCGCTCGCGCCGCGCCATCGACGAGGCGAGCTCGGCAACTCGCCTCTCTGTAGCCACCATGTGGGCCACGTCGGCAGCCCCTCACCAGGGACTGCCCGGTGGACCCGTTTGAACAGTACCCCGAGCCCATCAACCGTTGGATCTCCAAGATTTAATCCAGGCCATCCAATTCTCATAAAACCCTCGAAACAGATCTCGTCCGTCCGATTCCCTCGAGATCAATCTGAGTCGTTGGATCTTCATTAACCAATCCAAGCCACATCAGCCTTAGTGGCTGAGTCAGCTGCCACCTTACTCTCCTCGGCCACGTGGCAGTATAGCTCATCGAGTCCACCGAACCCTTTCATCCTTCTATTCCATGACTCAGCCCATATGAATCGAGTCAATGACAGTGGATCCCACTCCAATATCCATTCAAAAATAGATACTTTAATAATTAAGTTCCGAGAGAATATTTTTTTTATTTTCTTTTCGGATTTTCTCTGAATTCGAACTTCCGGAGGTCATAACTTTTCCATCCGAACTCCGATTTGACCCGTTCTTCTTCCTAAATTCATCTAAAATCATGATCTACATGTTTTTGTACTTTTTATATACTATTTATTTGGAGTTTCTTAGGTTTTTTCCTCATTTTGCGTGTAGTCATGTGATTTCTACCATTTCCAAGGATTGCGAAGTTCAATGAAGAGTTCAGAAGATAGTCTGAAGACTTTTCTTATTGCAAGTCAAGTCACATGACAATCCCCTTGAGCATGTTGATTCCAATTGTGAAAACTATTTTGTTTTAACGTTATTGCATGCAAAACTTTAGAATGTCATTATAACGGTTATTTATTATAAACCCTATATTCCTTGATTATGGCCATTCTATTGATACCTTTACCTTGGTACCCTAGGTAATTAATATTGACTAGCTGAATGTCTAATTGATGATCTAGCTAGAATGATTAGGTTTTGCTTAGCCATGCCTAGAAACTTTAGCATCATTTTATGTGGGATGATTAATGATTCACTTAGGGATAATTAATGGTTAATGATTATATTTTCACGATGGATGGTCGTGGTTGGTTAATTAAATATGCCAACTAAAACTTGACTAATAGTGGGTTGTGAGCACATGGAATGGTGATGATGCTAGTGGTGCTCATGACAACTAAGAACCAGTTCGCGAGCTACTTGTTGCAAAGCAATACCCATACTAACCACAAGCCAGCATGGGCAATAGCTGGACTTGTAGTGTAGCATGTCCCAGCAGAGGGCACCATGGTGTGTCTAGTTTATAGGTGGTAGTGTCAATAAATCCACAGTGGCAACGTCAATAAGTCCATATTTTGGGAGCCAAGAGTTTCTTTAGCCTAAAGGTCACTACTAGAAATAGGCAAATCGTTGGCGGCTAGAATAGATTTTCGCAGGCGGATGAAGCGTCTGCCTGCGACTAAAGGTCACTGAAAATAGTCGATTTTCACAGGCGGATCCAACACCACCTATGAAAATAGATGTTCAAAGGCGGCTACGTTAGGACGCCCGCTAGCAAAAATCATTTTTTCGTGAAAAAATATAAATGCAAAAAAAGTACCCACGAACCCTAGATCCCGTCGTCGTTAGGATGTCGGTGAAGTTGCCATCGTCGAGCACCATCGCCACAGCTCTCCCAAGGCTGCCCCGAGGCCTGGCGGTCGAGGATCCACGCTCCCGTGGACGCCGCTCACCCACCGTCGCCCTCATCACCGCCACCGCCCACCGTCGCCCTCACGGCCGTCTCCCCTCCACCGCCGCCCCCGTGGGTCGCCACCTCCGGATCTGGTGCTCCTGAGCACCGCAGCCACGGCCGACACACCCCTCTATCACCCACATCATCGTCGCGGCCCTCCTCCACTATAGCCGCCTGCCACCCAACACAGCCGCCGCCAGATCTAGGAGCTCCAGATCCTAAGCTCCAACAGCACGGCCGGCCTCTATGACCTCCTGTGGAGGCCATGGGCCTCAGGTACCTCAAGGAGGGCAATTATGACCACTCAGACAGAGGGTAGGCCGGTCCCTACAATTAGAGATAGAGTAGGACACAGCTTCAAATTACCGTGCATGACAAGAAAAGGGATATAGTGCTAGCCGGATACTCTATGTACTGACAAGAAAAGCCCTTGGTCGTATCCGACTGGGTTTTCTACCCTGTAATCCTCATCCCTCCACTATATAAGGAGGGGTAGGGAGCCCCTGGGGCATGTGACAATCTCACCAGAGATGATTCCATATACCACGAAAGCAATACACCACAACTGGAAGTAGGGCATTACCTCACCTCGAGGGCCTAAACCAGTATAAATCTCGTGTGTCCTTTCGAATCCATCGAGTTTAGGTCCGACGAATAGCCCCATATAATTATTGCCGATACAAAACATCGACAGTTGGCGCGCCAGGTAGGGGCTTCGTCGAGATCATCGCCATCAAGCCCGACGGATCCAACCATGGGAGTCGACGGCATCAACTTCTCTCCTGGACAAGCCATCAGATTTGAGAACCTCGACTTCATCACCAACAATCTCGGCAATCTCACCTTGTCCGACTCAGTTTCAACCCGATCGGCCAGGGACCAAACCAACTCAGTGCCGGTTGGCCTACTCAATGCCATAGTAGTTTTCAACATCTTGCTTCGGCAATACCCAAGATCTACGAGTTCTGGGATAACTCTCTTTCCTGATATTTGACTCGGATTTGGCTCCGAGCCGATTGAGATCGGGTCCAGGGGAGACGAGATCATCAACTTCCCACTCGGACTCTACAACACCGCAACAATTTTCAATTCCAATCTGATGCGGCAGACTCAATCCTTTGGAATTCGACTCGGATATGGCCCAGAGCCGCTCGAGATTGGGTCCAAGGAGGTTGGGGTCATCATCACACCGCTAAACTACTCCGAATCTGACTCCTAGTCGGGCAGCAGCTCGGGAAGCTTTTCTCCACCACACAAGGTCATCATGGCGTCAAAGGGCTCAGCTCCCACTCAAGATACACACCGACTACGTGATCAGCAAGAGGAGGAGGCTTGCCGACTGCATGAGCAACAGGAGGAAGATGCACGACGCTTGCAAGCCGAGAACAATGCTTACAATGACAACTTGCACAAGGCTAGGCGGACTGCTCAACAGGAGATCCTCCAAACCCAAGTTGGCGACCATGACGTCTTCGTGACCCCACAACAGAACGTCGTGGCCGCTGCCACATTACTTAATACTTTGCAGTTCGGGCCCGACCACCAGGCCACCCCGACTATCTCAAAGATCAAAGCAATGATAACCGCTGCAGCCTATCAACAGCAACAGCGATCTGGAGATACGTTTATGCCGTCTAACAAAACAACTTTGGGTGTTGCGACTTCATCTGCTTCAGCACGACACTGAGCAGCTAGCTCCGGTCGGCACCACTAGGAGTCCTATCCCACACCACTTGGCCACCGCAACGACGACCGACGGCGGTACCATCACAACGAGCGCTGGGATGACCAGGACATTCGGGGATGACTACAACGGGATCTCCGCCACGACATCAATGCTAGACGCCAGAAGCGCGAGGAAGATGAATGTCGCCGACTAGAAGATGAGCATGAACGCTTCAGCCTCCACCATGAGCGGTTCCGCCGCAGTCGGAGTCGGAGCCCTCACCTAGATGAAGGAGTTCCGGCATTCTCCCATGAGCTGCAACAAGTTGACTGGCCCTCCGGTCTCAAGCCGACTGGTATAGAGAAGTACGACGGCAAGACTAACCCAGAGTCCTGGCTCACAGTTTACACCTTGGCAATCTGTGCGGCCGGAGGCGATCACAAGGTCATGGCTAACTACCTGCCAGTCGCCTTGGCTGACTCGGCAAGGACATGGCTGACAGGGCTCCCTAGGTGGTCAATTGGCTCCTGGGGGGAACTCCATGAATGTTTCATCGTGAACTTCCAGGGAACGTATAAGAGGCCATCTTCCGAGTACGATCTATATCAGTGCCACCAGAGGAAGAACGAATCCCTCCGTTGTCGAAGGATGAAACTCCGACGGCGGGAAGTCAGGAGACCCCCCCTTTTGAGATTCGGCCAGGGGAGTAGTTCTCAGGCGAAGTCGGCGTCAGGAAGAAAGATGGTTAGATGAATCGGCGAGGAAGACGAGAGGAAGCAGGGTTCGGACCGTCCGAATCCCGAGGGCCCGAGCTGGAGGCAGAAGGGTCCGGACCGTCCGAACCGGGTCCGGACCGTCCGTCCGAACCCTGAGGGCCCGAGCTGGAGGCAGAAGGGTCCGGACCGTCCGAACCGGGTCCGGACCGTCCGAACCAAGGAGATCGCGCGGGGAAGACGATGAACAACGCGCACAAGGGAGCCACGAGAATTTATACAGGTTTGGGTCGCCGGAGCGTAATACCCTACTCCTGTGTGTCTATGTGGGAGAATGTGGTATGCTGTGTTACAAGGTGAGCTCAGCCCGCTTGCCGGCGCTGAGGGAGAAGAACAGTAGGTTGAGAATGAACTCGGGTGCTGAGAGCTGGGAGTTAGAGGTCCTCCCCCTTTTGCCCGGTGGCTTGGATCCTCCTTTATAGAATTAGGGGAGTCCACAGTGCCAGGTATACGTGGCGAGAGAGATTTTCCGGTGACTTCTCCTGTGCTCCCGTCCGCCTGCGACGCCCATGCCGGAGTAGGTGCTGCTGCTGCACGTCGTCGTGAGAGGATGGAGCGGAGAGATGTGACGGCGCACGCCTCTGCCGCCTGGTCGTGGAAAAAGGGCGCCTGCATAGTCAAAAGGTTCTGACTACACAGTGAAGGAAGCCTCCATAGTCAAAGGAGTTTCTGACGGCACAGGAAGCGGGCCCACGGAAGCCAGGCGCGTCACGCCCGGTCGTCTCGGGTTGGAGAGTTGGTCTGCGGAGTTCTTCAAGACAATTGGCCACCGGGGCCGAGGCGATCGGCACCCGGGGCCAGGACATCGGCACCGGGGTCCGGGGCGATATGATGGCGCCCCGGGGCGAGGCCCGGGGCCGATGGAGATGGCGCCTCGGGGCCGGGGCCCGGGGCCGGTGGCAATGGCACCCCGGGGGCGAGCCCGGGGCCGATGGCGAGATGGCCCCCCGGGGACGAGCCCGGGGGCGATGGCGATGGCGCCCCGGGGACGAGCCCCGGGGGCGATGGAGATGGCGCCCCGGGCGCTCAGCGAGACGACGACCGTAGCTGGCTGCCGCTTGTGCAGATTGTGGCCCCTGAGGATCTCTGACGTGGCCGGGGATCCACGCGTCACCACAGAATGTGGGACCCCCAGTCCCATTTCGCCGACAGTGGCCCCTGGCCCTGTTGCTCGGCCGGAACCGCTCCGGGCAGGAACGGGGCCACGTCTTTGAAGAATCGAGGGGACGCTGGTCCGCCTGGTTCATCTTGAGCTAGTAGAGCTTGGTTCGCCGTTAACAGATATGGGCCGGGACCCGGAGGCCCCGGCCATAATGCGGTGGATATGTGCCCAGGATCCTGGGACCCGGGTTGGAAGTTTGGAGTGGAGTGTTAAGGAAGCCTGGCGGCAGCGGTCGCGATGGCGATGCAGCAGCTCGCCACCCATGTAGTCGCCACTGAGTTCTTCGTAGCAACCCGCTGCCGGAGATCGCGGCAGCAGAGAGGTGCGTCGTCCAATCGAAGGGCGCCACCGAGTCTGCCGCCGACGAGGCCTCCCGCGCCTGGCCCAAGATGGAGGCGCGGAAGGAGAAAACACTCTCCCGGGAGGAAAGCGTCCGGGCCGAAGAGGCCGGGCTCGCGTCTCGGGGGTGTGAGATCGGCGCGCGCGAGAAAGTCGCGGAGGTTCGCGAGGAGGCGCGGGAGGCCGTGGCCGAGTCCGCTGCCCTGGGGGCAGGGTTCTTCGACCGCGGCGAACATTTTGTAGAGCTGGTGCCTGACGAAGAGGTCGAGGAAGACACCGGTTTCCTTTTGACGTTATCCGCGGTCGCCTTTGGGGCCCGGGGGCCCTCCATGCCCCCGGGTGCTCCCCTTCCGACGTCGCCCGGGGTCCGGTCGGAAGTACACCGGTGACCGCCCCTCACGCAACGACATCTCCGGGCTTCGCTCGTGCTTGCGCTCCGATTTTGCCTGTCTTGTACAAAGAGGGGTATTTGCATATGTATATGGTCATGTCTATACTTTTCGTACCTTGGTTTATTGGGTTGTTTGGAGATCGCTGGTGTTCGGGGCCTCGTGTCAGGGAACGCCGAGTACTGGGCGTCATCCGACATCGAGGTCGAGCAGCGGCGAAGAGCCGTTGATCCCAACGCCCATGTCCGGGTCCTGGATATTGCGAAGGGCGGCATGGCTTCGCGAGCACCAACCCGGGACCGGGAGTGTTGTTCTTCCTCGGGAGCGCCGAGCATCGGGCCGATCCGCCGTGAACCGCCGTCGCGCCCAGGTCCCCGGGAGCCCGGCACCAAGGTGCCACGAGCGTCCGAGCGCGAGACTTGTGGAATTGGTTGAGTCTGTAGGCTCGGGCCCTCCCGTCCTCCAGGTCCGGGGTCCTTCGTGCCCCCAGGCCCCGTTGGCCTAGGGAGCGCAGCGATGCCGCGACGACAGGCTCTACATGATGAACCGTGAGAGCACATGGCTCGTTCCCTTGTCCATTCCATGCTGCGAGCCGTTGCGTCTACCTCCTCCTAGGGGCCTCTTCGCGGTCGCGACCGAGCGGAGGAAAGGATTGCGCATAAGGAATCTGCCCCCTAGCAGCGGAAAAAACCGAGCCCGAAGCCAACCAGAGCGGGACACCGCAAGCCGGGGCTTAGACGATGTCCGGGGTTTAGCAGATGGGATACGGTAGCTCGCTGGTAGGGAACAGATGCTTAGGCACAACACCCAGCCACCGCACGGGCGCGACCCGATTATGCCCCCAGGGGAGAGATCGCCACGATAGCGACATAAGGGAGGATAAGGGCACGAGCCCGGAAACGATAATAAAATTATTACTATGGAAAGCGAATACACATGGGGCCCGACCTCGGTCAGCGCTGAGGTTTAGAGGCACTTACAGGGTGTGTTTTCAGATAATATTTGTGAAGATGCTCCCAGGCTTACCGAGCCCGGTTGGGAAGTTCCGATCACCAGGGAGGGGCCTTCCCACGGGGGGAAGATTTCATTCCGACCCGTACGAAAATACGGCGGAGATTCAAACCCCCAACCCGAAGCGACCGGACCCGAACCTTACGCTAAAAGATAGCGCTTGAGGCCTTGCTGGTAACGAGCGACGCGGAGCGGAGCGCGCCACCTTCGTTCCTCGAGGAAGTCGAGGTTGCCGAGTTGCATATTTGTCGTGGTTGACGTTTGTCGATGTAGCGCTGTACCCGAGAGCCGAAGGAGAGGTCTGGCGACAGAATGGCTTCGGCCCGGTACACCAGGAAGAAACGGGGTCTCCCCGGGCGCCCAGCTTGGTGTGGTATGAACCGTCCCCAGAACCGCCGGGGAAAAGTCTGCTCTACACATAGTGAACTTTGAGAGCGTCCGGTTCGTTCCCTTGTCCACCCCATACTACGAACGCAACACATGGGAAACGACGAACGGAACGAGACCGGGGAGGATATTAAAAGCATTGCTTATGTAAAATGTATATACGTGGGGCCCCGGCCAGCGCTGAGCTTCCGGAGAAGTCCGGCGCGGGCCCGGGTTCACCCAACTTACAAGGTGTTTATACAGACGGATTTGTGGAGATACTTGTTGTGCCTGGGGATGGAGCTCGGACTCGCTTCCCTCGCGAACCCGAGTCCGGCATGTGCTCGGGACCCGGGGGCCCCGGCTAGCGCTGAGGATACGTGTCCGAGACCCGGGGGCCCCGGACTGAAATACGGTTTTGATATAAGCCGGGTTCCGGGGGCCCGGGCTTGAATATGGGATGTGAGACGACCTTCCGGAAGCATTCTCGCCGGGGCGGTGCTGTCCGGGCTTCTCGCCCTACTTCGGGTGTCGCGTTCCTAGGCTTGCACTCGCCTTGGCGAGGCCGCCCTGGTTCGGCACCTCGGTGTCGGGCCCGGGGAACCGATTCGGGAATCCGTGCCTCGGCTCAAATATGTGCCCGGGACCCAGGGCCCCGGACTGAAATATGATTCGATATGTACCGTTGACATGCGCCCGGGCACGGGGCCCAAAAAAGGACATGGATGATATCGGGACCACTTCCCTGGACCCGCCCTTGCCGAGGTGACGCGGTCCGGGTACTCGCGCCCTGTGAGGGTCATTCCGAGTGCCACGTTCCTAGGCGCGCACTTGTCTTGGCGATGCCGCCCCGGGTCGGGCTCCTCTGAGTCGGGCCCGGGAGGTAAGTCCCGGGCCGTATGTTTGCCAGGCGGGGGGCGCTCTACGACGAGCGCCACGCTTGCTACCTGCAGAAATATTATTGGTGTATGCCCAACCATCAACCCGCATGTCATGACCTGAGGCCACGGCGCCAGGAGCGGGCACGGGCCCCGCTACCGAGGGCAGCGAGGACGCTCTCTGGCTCTGGCCTATCAGTGCCGTGCTCGGGCTCAGCTTCCCTTGCGAGGGTGCGAGCTCTTGACACCGGGAGCAGATCCTCAACCGGGAGCAGCCGATCAACGGAAAAGACCAGCGACCGGGAGAAGCCGTTCAACCGGGAATTTATCGACCGGGAGCAGCTTGCCCGGGCTCGCGGCCGACAGGGCGGCGTGGTCTGGACTATCACACCGGGAGCCGCAGGCCCCGGACTGAGTCGGGACGGACCGCCCGGTCTTGCCATCGCGTCCGATGGAGTCCGGGCAGCCGTACCCTATGTGTCCTGTGGGACGAATCGGGACGATCTGTCCGGGCGTGCTTGCTGGGGCAATACAGTCCGGGTACTCGCGCCCTACCGAGGCTATTCCGGCTCGGGCGCGGGATTCGGATCGTCCGCCTAAGGGCCGGACCGTCCGTCGATGGTTCGGACCGTCCGAACCGCTTCGAGCGCGCTTGGCCCGCTACCGCTTCTGCCCGGACTCGGGCTCAGCTCCCTCGGACTCAGGTCCCTTGAAGGGGAGCGAGCTCTCCGTGACCGGCCCGGGGGGAGATATGCGCCCGGGAGCGAGGGGCTCCGACCGGGGCGAGATCTGCGCCCGGGAGCCGGGGGCTCGACCGGGGCTAGATCTGCGCGCCCGGGAGCCAAGGGCTCGACCGGGGCTAGATACGCCCGGGAGCCAGGCTCCGGCCGAGAAGAGGTATGCGCCCGGGAGCCAAGGGCTCTACCGGGGACATGTATGTGCCCGGGAGCCAAGGGCTCGACCGGGGGGAGATATGCGCCCGAGAGCCGGGGGCTCGACCGGGGCTAGATCTGCGCGCCCGGGAGCCAAGGGCTCGACCGGGGCTAGATACGCCCGGGATCCAGGCTCCGGCCGAGAGGAGGTATGCACCCGGGAGCCAAGGGCTCGGACCGGGGCTAAGTACGCGCCCGGGAGTCAAGCTCCGACCGGGGGAAGGTACGCACCCGGGAGCCAAGCGCTCGGACCGGGGCTAAGTACGCGCCCGGGAGCCAAGCTCCGACCGGAGCTGTTTACGCGCCCGGGAGCCAAGCTCCGACCGGGGCTAGCTACGCACCCGGGAGCCAAGGGCTCGGACCGGGGCTAAGTACGCGCCCGGGAGCCAAGGGCTCGGACCGGGGCTATTTATGAGCCCGGGAGCCAGGGGCTCCTACCGCACGGGCTCAGGTCCCTTGAGAGGGAGCGGGCTCGGGCCCGCTACTGCTCCTGCCGGGACTTCTTGACGCGCTCGGCCAACTTGTGGACGGCGCGACACTCCACGAGGTCGTGCGAATCCGTCTTGTGGACGGCGCACCACCTCCGGGCTTCGACCGGCTCGAGGCACTCGGCCAGGCGCTGGACGGCGCGACACTCCGTGATGTCGTGCCGGTCCGTGTCGTGGAAGGCGCACCACCCACGGGCTATGGCCGGCTTGAGACGCTCGGCCATGCCCTGGACGGCGCGGCACTCCGTGATGTCGTGCCGATCGGTGTCGTGGTAGGCGCACCATCCCCGAGCTATGGCCGGCTCGGCACGCTCGGGTGAGCGCTGGACGGCGTGGCACTCCATGATGTCGTGCCAATCCGTCTGGTGGAGAGGGCACCACTTCTGGGCTGTTGCCGGTGGTGGCGGCGCGCGTGCGGCTTTTTGCCGCTTGCTGCGACCATCGCCTCCGCGGGCATCATAGCTCCAGGGGCTGCCCGTAGCCGCCAAGGCGTAGCTCTCGGCTGCCGCCTTGGCCTTCTGGCGCTTCCTCCTGTTCCGCCGTAGCGCGGAACGTGAGAGCTTGCCGTCCTCTCCAGGGCCCCTGCCGGAGGCCCCAGGACTTGCGGCAGCGTTCGTGCGCTGCTCGCGCTGCCGCTCGATCGTGACCCGGGCGTCCTCCTGAGCCCGCGTCCGGTCCAGCCGGTCGCGGAGGTCACCATGGCCATTGTTGGCCGGAGGCTCATCCCGCCAGGCTTGCGCCGCGCGTCCCTAGGGAGACGGGGAGCATGGCGGGCTCATCGTCGGGCTAGCGTCACCCGGCGGGGTGAAGCCGCCGAGCCCCTCGTCGAAATCCCGCGGACGATGGCCTCCTGCCATGGAGTGCGTCGGTGTTGGAGGCGCCGGTGTATTACCTGAAAAGGAAACACCCCCTACCTGGCGCGCCAGCTGTCGAAGGATGAAACTCCGACGGTGGGAAGTCAGGAGACCCCCCTTTTGAGATTCGGCCAGGGGAGTAGTTCTCAGGCGAAGTCGGCGTCAGGAAGAAAGATGGTTAGATGAATCGGCGAGGAAGACGAGAGGAAGCAGGGTTCGGACCGTCCGAATCCCGAGGGCCCGAGCTGGAGGCAGAAGGGTCCGGACCGTCCGAACCGGGTCCGGACCGTCCGTCCGAACCCTGAGGGCCCGAGCTGGAGGCAGAAGGGTCCGGACCGTCCGAACCGGGTCCAGACCGTCCGAACCAAGGAGATCGCGCGGGGAAGACAATGAACAACGCGCACAAGGGAGCCACGAGAATTTATACAGGTTCGGGTCGCCGGAGCGTAATACCCTACTCCTGTGTGTCTATGTGGGAGAATGTGGTATGCTGTGTTACAAGGTGAGCTCAGCCCGCTTGCCGGCGCTGAGGGAGAAGAACAGTAGGTTGAGAATGAACTCGGGTGCTGAGAGCTGGGAGTTAGAGGTCCTCCCCCTTTTGCCTGGTGGCTTGGATCCTCCTTTATAGAATTAGGGGAGTCCACAGTGCCAGGTATACGTGGCGAGAGAGATTTTCCGGTGACTTCTCCTGTGCTCCCGTCCGCCTGCGACGCCCATGCCGGAGTAGGTGCTGCTGCTGCACGTCGTCGTGAGAGGATGGAGCGGAGAGATGTGACGGCGCACGCCTCTGCTGCCTGGTCGTGGAAAAAGGGCGCCTGCATAGTCAAAAGGTTCTGACTACACAGTGAAGGAAGCCTCCATAGTCAAAGGAGTTTCTGACGGCACAGGAAGCGGGCCCACGGAAGCCAGGCGCGTCACGCCCGGTCGCCTCGGGTTGGAGAGTTGGTCCGCGGAGTTCTTCAAGACAATTGGCCCCCGGGGCCGAGGCGATCGGCACCCGGGGCCGGGACATCGGCACCGGGGTCCGGGGCGATATGATGGCGCCCCGGGGCAAGGCCCGGGGCCGGTGGAGATGGCGCCTCGGGGCCAGGGCCCGGGGCCGGTGGCAATGGCGCCCCGGGGGCGAGCCCGGGGCCGATGGCGAGATGGCCCCCCGGGGACGAGCCCGGGGGCGATGGCGATGGCGCCCCGGGGACGAGCCCCGGGGGCGATGGAGATGGCGCCCCGGGCGCTCAGCGGGACGACGACCGTAGCTGGCCGCCGCTTGTGCAGATTGTGGCCCCTGAGGATCTCTGACGTGGCCGGGGATCCACGCGTCCCCACAGAATGTGGGACCCCCAGTCCCATTTCGCCGACATCCGTGATTTCATCAAGTGTTTTTCCGAAAAAAGAAACTCAATACCTAAAATCAAGGACGAGGTCGTCATCGCCGCCTTCCGCAAGGAAGTCAGAGACGCACCATTCATCGCCAAGTTCACTCAAAAGCCACCCAACTCTGTCAAAGCTCTATTCGAGATGGCCAATAAATATGCTGATTCAGCCGATGCAGTGGCAGAGGCACTTGACGACAAGCCCCAATAGAAGGAGTGATGGGAGACGGACGATGCGGCCCTATCCAAGCCTGGGAATCGCAAGCGAAAATCTGGGGACTTCATTGTGGCAGTCCATCGCAACCGTCCTCGACCTCCTAAAACCAGAGATTATCATAACGACAAGTGACATGCTCGGGGGCTCAAATGCTCAAATGCAATGAGGGCATCCCCACTCCCAACTTGTGCAATACCGAACAGCTAAGTCATTTTCTGATACATATTTCCTTCTTTATATGATATTCTCATCTAAATGGGCCAGGAGGCAACTCACTTCCCTATGGTTTGACTCGGATACGGCTTAGCGCCAGTCAGGATCGGATCTAGGAGGATGAGATCGCCAATTCCTCACTCGGCCTTGCCAATGCCGCAGCCGCTTACACCTAATAGGTGTACATACTGCGTATTTTTTGTTTTTGCTCTTAATGATTGCAAAAGTACTCGAGTAGCATAAATTCCGATCCGTGAAGTTTTGCTCCATGAAAGGCAAACTCAAGTCACCCAAAATGTGTGTCTGCGAAAGAGCCATGAGCCGACTCCCGATGCTCGGGAGTTATGACTAGTCGGGTAGAGTGTTTAAACGTAAGGGGTCAACTACTCAGGGAAATTAATATCAATAAGAGAAGGAACACATATTTACATACATTGTAAAATATTTAGATTTTCTTCGGGTGATTGTTTTCTTCATCAGATGCTACTTATCCGATATGTTTATAATGCAGGGCCCAGTTCCGGATACGCGTAAGAGGAACTCATGGCTACGAGCCTATCTCCTACGCTCGGGGGTTAGACCAGTCTGCCATGATACACTTGGAGTGCGACGCTTTAAGAATAATTTGGAATGCTCCACTAGGGCTACTGACCGAGTACTTGCGCCAATCAGGACACGGATGTCACCTTTACCTTAGTACGCCCCATGGGGGCTAATAACCGACCTCCGGCACCAGTCGGGGCTCAGGTACCATACTGCTGGGTAGGGTACGCCCTATGAGGGTCGTCAGCCGAATCCTATGCTAATGCGAGGTCGGGTACCTTATTTAGCCACAACTCTGCTAGATAGGGTATGCCCCATGAGTGCCGCCAGCCAAATCCAATGCTAATGCGAGATTCGGGTACCTTATTCGGTTACAATTTTGCCAGGTTAGGTATGTCCCAAGAGGGTCGCCAACCAAATCCTGCGCTAGCGCAGCATTCAGGTACCTATTTGGCTAAAACAGGGAAACAAGCCACTACTGGAGCTTTCAGTCGGAGGTAGCACCAAACCCGGAACCTACAGAGGTGCTCATTATTTTTTAAGACCGGAAGACCCACTCCAATCATTCGATTCCTACTGGAAGGCGAACTTTCTAAAGATCGCAAAGAAGCCGAGTATATCAAGTGATGGAGCAAAAGCTTTATCATAGTCGGAGAAGATCTATATCGTCAACGCGCATCCGGAGTTCTCATGCACTACGTCACACCTGAGAAGGGCAACTAGATCCTGCAATCTATCCACTCAGGCATCTGTGGCAACCATGCTGCATCCATAACATAAGTCGGAAAGGCTTGCAGATAAAGATTCTTCTGGTCGACTACGGTTACCGATGCTGAAGCACTCGTCCGGTCATGCGAGGGATGTTATTTTTTGCTCGGCAAACTCAGCTACCAACACAAGAGTTGCAGGCTATCCCAATTTCGTGACCATGTCTAAGGGCTTGACATGGTCAAGCCGTTCAAGAAGGTGCCAGGAGGGTTTACACATCCGTTCGTCATGATGGACATCTTCACAAAGTGGATTGATTCCAGACCTAATGTTACCATAACTGCGGCATGGGTGAAAGACTTCATACTGAGTATAATCTACAGATCTGGTGTCCCCAATCGAATCATCATGGGCAACGCACTCAGTTCATTGGCAACATATTTAAAGATTTCTGCAACGATGTTGGCATCAAAATCTGCTACGCTTCGGTGGCACACCTCTAGAGTAATGGGCAAGTTGAGCAATGACCAAAATCTCCGGATTTTATACGGCTGCGCTGGGTAGGTCGGTTTGGGCCAGCTTATTCGGTAGTAGGCCGAAGATATGAGTTCTTAAATAGCATACCCTATTGGGTCACCCGCTGGTCACGTTAAAATCACGATGCAGGTGCTATTTTACAAGAACCGATTAAATAATCAGATGCGCTTCATGCTAAGCCTACAGCCGGATGTATACATTCAAGTATGTTGATTATTTTAAGGTATTGAGAATATATCCTTATAAGAATCAATAGCTGGTCTCTATTAAAATTGAAAATACAAGTATCTCTCAAGTACACCTCATCACATATTGGATTTACTCCAAGTGATACTCGGCTTACATGCTTAGCCAAATTGCCTTGAGCAAAATTTTCAGCTAATATATAGCTGAAGAGTCCAATTTCTGAGAAACATATCACTCGGGAAGGACTTAAAAGTTAAAGATCTTTGACTTTATATTTAATTGTTTCTCAATTAAGCACAAAGTCAGGGGGCTACACCTAATAGGTGCGCCTATTCGGTGCACACTATTTATCTATGAAGCCCTTCATAGTCTCGTTGCCAGCTGACATAAAGCAAAACTCGGGAGAAGAAGCACTTGGACAATGAGTACTCGGGAGCAAAGCACTCGGGAATCTCTTCACCGTGAAGGATGAGCACTCGGAATCAACTATGACTCAACTATGAAAGTCTCAGGAGCTACTGTGGAGGCCATGGGCCCTAGGTAACTCAAGAAGGGCAATTACAACGACTCTGACAGATGGTGGGCCAGTCCCTACAATTGAAGATAGAGTAGGACTCAGCTTCATATTACCTTGCATGACAAGGAAATGGATATAGTCCTAGCCGGATACTCTATATACTAATAAGAAAAGATCTTGGTCGTATCAGACTGGGTTTTCTACCCTGTAATTCTCATCCCTCCAGTATATAAGGAGGGGTAGGGAGCCCCCTGGGGCATATGACAATCTTGCCAGAGATGATTCCATATACCGTGAAAGCAATACACCACAACTGGAAGTGGGGTATTAGCACACCTCGAGGGCCTGAACCAGTATAAATCTCGTGTGTTCTTTCAAATCCATTGAGTTTAGGTCCGATGAATAGCCCCATATAATTATTACCGATACAAAACATCGACACCTCCTCTCCTCATCGCCATCGCCGAGAACCTCGCCTCCGAGCCCCCTCGCCGCCGTCGTCCATCGCCCAGCATCACCGCCGCTAGATTCAGGAGCTCCAGATCTGGAGCTCTGGCAGCACTGCCTGCATGACATCCTCTTGTCGTCAAGAGCCCCGCTGCCGCCCATCACCGCCCCTGCCGCCGCCCCATCGGCTGAGAAAGTGAGTGAGAGAGTGTGAGGGAGAGCGAGAATGAGACATGTGAGGGAGAGGTCGTTTTTCTAATAGTGTGAGGGGGAGGGAGGTGACTTTTTACTGGTGGTGCTCTTTAGGCATCACAGGTGGGGCTCGATCCACAGTGGCTCCCATCGTTTTTACAAGTGGGGTATTACTATATCCACCTGCGAAAATAAAACCGAGACACCTGTAGTAGTCGGTTGGGCCACCTTTACTGGGGACTTAGCCGGTGACCATTCTATTGGGCACATTATGCAAAGAGTTCCGTCACAATTCCTTTTTGAGGTACTATGGTGGTATTAAGGTGCATGGCAACATGTTGTGGAGTTGTGTCTTGTGGGTAAATTGGTATACCTCTGGCCAGAGTAAAACTGTTCGAATAGTCGTGCTCACGGTTAATAGACAGTCTAGCAATGTTTTTCGTGATTAGTCTCATACTACTCATTAATGGTGATAAATGATGAAAACTTGATAACTCTAGATTGGAGGGTTGTGGTATGGCCCTGAACTGCATTGGAGTGATGTTCGGTGATTGGTTTAATGTTGATAATAATTAAATTATACTGTTTTTTTGTAATATTTTTAGATGCAAATGTTTTAAATATCATTTATGCAAATAAGCATAATATCTTTCCTTTGGAATTCTGTTGTATTTTTTTGTATTCCTTGTGTGGCTTGTTGAGTACAGTGGGTGGTACTCAGTCTTACAATATTATCATCATCAGTGTGAAGATTTACATAGAAAAAGATTTTAGTGTTTCGCTTATACCCCAATTAAGCTGCTTGTGGGCTTGGTGCTGAAACTTCACTATGTTGTCGTTCCGGTGCTGTTTTCTTCTATGTGAAGACTAAGTGCCTCTTTTGTAAGTATATATCGTTTATAGTTTTGTTTATATTTATCAAATTGTCGATTTATGTACCTCGGTTGATTTCTGGATAAGGATTTAATGCACAAATTAATTTTCAAAATTTTTGGTGAATTTCCGGGCGTGACAATATATTTTTGGAAGTTTAAATTATTTTCTGGAAATAGAAAAAGGATTATTTGGATTAAAAAGGAATAATTTCGAGAATATTTTATCAGCTGATAGGTGGGACCTGATGTTAGTGGAGAGAGAAGACATTGCGGGGCTAGTCCACGTCTCAATGGAAGTGAGGGAGAGAAAAAGGAGGCCGGGGTCTACATATCAGTGACTTGGGATTTGAAATGAGGATTAAAAAGATTAATTGGTTGTGTGGATCCACATGTTAGTGAAATAAGGAGGGGATTAAGGTGGGATTACAGTGCACTTAATGGGTGGGCCCCTACACGTCAGTGACCGGCTTGGGGAGAGATGGGGCTCAGCGGCCGACATGGCACGCTGCGTCGGTGGGGGAGTCGGAGGAGCTCAGCTACGGGGAGATCGACGGCCAGTGGTGGCCGAAGTCGTTCCGGCAAATGGCAGTGAGTTGGAGGCGGCGGAGCACACCGGGGGCTAGCGGCGAGGATGGTGAAGGTGATGGACGCTCGGATTGAAGGAAGGGTGCGCGACGGCGGCCAGCGGTGGGAGGCAGAGGGCGCTAGCGAGAGAGATTGGTGCGCGGTGGCGGCGGAACGAGGTCGCCGGCGGCGGCAGAGGAGGAATGAGGTCGCCAGCGGTGAGATGCGACAACAGCGAGAGGCCTCGGTACTCTGGGTTTAAAAGTAAGGGAGGGGAAAGAAAAAGGGCTCACCGGAGAGGAAGGATAGCGGCGGTGGCTCGGGAGCTCGAGCTTCGGCGAGGCAAGAGGGACGGCGCGGCCGTTGCGAGTGGGGAAGGAAGAGGAGGTCGCTGGTTATTTATAGGCGAGGGTGGGCGCATGGCGACAAGGAAGAAAGGAGGTGGAGCACGGCTCATTGAGGCTTGGTTGGGCGACAGGATGCGGCAGCGGCGCCTATGGCTGGCGTCATCCGCGGGGCAGAGGGAAAAGGGTAGACTGAGGTGATGGCAACGCGACCGAACGACGAACACGCGCGTGCGGTTTGACTCTGGTGGCACGGTGAGCTAGCTTGGATGGGACGAGACGGCAGGGAACATGGTGACCGTGTTAGCCGGAGGAGAGAAAGAGCGGGATGGGCGCAGCGAGTGATGAGATAGGACGGCAATGGCGATTGACTTTGGTGTCGGATGCGGAAGGGACGCGGGGCGAAGATTTTTATCGGGTGGGGTAGATATATTTTTTTTTGGCGCCGCAATTCCTCAAGCACATGGAGCGCGTGCGGAGGGAGACGAGCGAGAAAGACGACAGCGCTCGTGCGGGCGCTCGGGCGCGTGTCGCGTGGCTGCCGTGTGGGCCCTTTTGGTCAGCGAGAGAGGGCTGGGTGGCTGGCGCGCATACCGGCGGCCTTGAGCAGCCACTTCTCGGGCGGCCTGGCGCGCGTGGGCTGTGATCCTTGCGGTGTGGGCGTGGGCGCGGAGAGATGGGCCGGTTGGGGTTGGGCCGGCCTGGAACGGGGGATGAAAGGAAGAGAGAGTGGGGAGGAGGGCTAGCGGGTTGGACCGAGGAATGAGAAAAGGGAAGGCGGCCTAGAGGGAAAAGGAGAGAAGAGAGGTGGAGGACGGCTGGGCTAGGCCGTGGTTGGGAGGAAGAAGGGACGGCCTGAAGGAATAGTAGAGCTTTGTCTTTTTCTAAGAATTGAATTTGAGAATTCAGACTTCAAATTTGAATTTAAATTGGGGATTTGAAATCAAAGAAATATGGGGAATTTTTGGAAAGGGTTTTTAGGCTATTTTTAAAAGGAGGTTTGAGGACAAATTCCAATATTTGAGCTCATATAATTATGGGTATTTCAAACAAGGGACTCTTGACTGGAACTTTGATGTTTTTAAAATAAATTGAAATTTTTGGAAGGAATTCAAGGAAGGGATTTGAGAGGGAAATTCAAGAGAGAATTAATTCGAAATTTGACCCATGGTTTTAGGAGGAAGATTTTTAATGGGTATTTGAATTTTTTTGGGAGGAGAAAAATAAGGAGAATTTTAATAGAGGGCTCCAGAGGGATTGCAAAAATTTGAATTGGATTTTAGAATTTGAAATATGAACCATGGATGTAGATGAGAGATTTTCTGGAGAGGTTCTTGATGGGAATTTCGAACTGCAAAATTCAACTTCCGATATTTGGATTCGGATAAGAATTTTGATTGGGTATTTAGGAAAGATTTCAAAATTGAATTATTCAAGGAATTTTAGATAGGTTTTGAAAAAGACCTTTGAATCTTGAAATTTGAGTCTCAAGATTTTGGAGTCGAGATTTTGGGATCCAAAGGAGAGTTTAATTGAGACCTATGTCACTTAGTCCTTAATCACTCACAAAGAGCCAAAATTTTTGGGAATTAGAGTTTATATTAAAATGGTTTTTAACGGCCCGGAAAGCGTTACAACTTTTAAGTCGCTTGATGTGCAACCATATTACTTTTTCTTCCATAAAAAATTACACTTCGTTTGTGGGCACCCGATTATTCTGCACTATAAGAGGTAATTAGTACGACAACGCGAAATATCTAGTTGGATGGGATCTTGAATAAAAACCAAATAAGTGCAGTAACCATCTAACCTCATCGCAGTCTTGTCATACAAACCACCAATTATAATGCAAAACAACCGAACGCCAGACTAAGAACACGAGAGATATTTGGAAGAATAGTTACACCAGTCCACACGGCGAGATATACCCGTCAAACCACACAAAGGCGGCGATCAAACACGATACATATCTCTGAGGACATGGTCTACGGTTGAACTACTCTCCATATATCTCAACTGTTCTAAGCCTATACTCATGCAGACTAGCCCCAGAAAAATTGCTAGTCCACACTTTCATCTCTAGCAATGGTATACAAACATAGGGTATACAATTATAAACGAAATAAACTTAGATACAACTAAGATTACATAGGCCAAAAGGCCAAATAATATGATTCAGCGGAAGCTTGTCTACCCATACCACAGACAATCCGACTAGGGGTACACCCCATAAAGAATCAATCCTAAAGAAGCAACGAATTCCCATAGCACTCAACCTACAACAAGGATTATAATTATACAAGCAAGAGTCAGTACATTACCGAAATAATGTACTAGCAAGGACAATCCTATATCGCTACATGCGAGCTCTAAAATTGGCTATTTGTGGGTTCAGTTTTGCATAAAGCTAATTTTAGTTCACAGTCATTTGCAACAGTATTTAATAAAATATTAGAAACATGTATAATAAGTAAAGAAGTGATCAACATAATAATTTTCCTTTATTTGCTGCCCTTCTCGGCAATAAGTCATCATAAATATTATCATAAGCATAATAATTCTCAAAAGTCACCAATCATCATCCCAATTTCATAAACACATTTAAAAGCATAAATCTATACTCAATGGACACAACCATACAGCTCATGACCGTGAGCACGGCTAACTGATTAGTTTTGATTCTGCAGAGTTTGTACATCGTTACCCACATGATGTGATAGAAGCCAAACGGCTACACTCTAGTTTGTCCGGTACCCGTCGGTACCACCACACTCTACACATTGAATGCAGTCTAGAGGTCATAACACAGCTTTTACATTACCTAACGTTTAGCCTTGCACCAGCACAAGGTGTGTTACTCCACATCGGGGTGCAAACCCGATGGCATGGGTGGCGGGCCCACGCCTTAAACCCAACGCCGTGGCGGTAGCCTACCCGGCTCCCCACGAGGCACACAACGTTGTATTGGACACGCTTAGACGCCTACGCCATGAGGTAATCACAATCCCTCATGGTTCACATAGGTAGCTCCTCTAGACAGCCCTACAGTACGCTCGTAGGCACTGCCCATACTACTCAGCCTACCAAAAATGCAAGGCTAAACATTAAGTAACTTAATCCACTATGGCTATCCCATACTAGCACATGTGGTTGTACTGTTTAACATGAGGAATGACACTGAGTTCGGTCCTTAAGCGACCCAGGTAAACACTCCCCCTATCGGTGTACAACTATTCCATATGCACACCACTTGCCACCCAAGTCTAAATCAGGTTTTCATCATTTTAGTTCACAAATAATCAGAGGCTTCACCTCTGTCCAGAAGTCATAAAATTCCCATTTTCAAATGTATATAGTGATCACTGTAATATTTATCACGTTACTAAGCATGGCTAAGCATAAGCAAATGTATTAACTTAATATGAACCCCCATGAGTATAAGCCAAGTACTTTAATCAAGCCTAAGGTTACAAACAGCAAGGAACACAAGGTTCTAAGGTGGATCATGCAACTAATAGGTTATAACTACTGTCGGAGGATGAAACCTCGACTGCGGGAAGTCAGGAGACCCCCCTTTGAGATTCGGCCAGGGGAGTAGTTCTCAGGCGAAGTCGGCGTCAACGTATATCAGCGGAACGATGGATGGATCGAAAGGAAGAAAGCACAGAAAGGAGACAGGAGGATTTAGACAGGTTCGGGCCGCACGGAGGCGTAATACCCTACTCCTGTGTGTTTGGCTATGTGGGAGAATGTGGCTTGCTTCTTTTACAAGGAGTTCACCGGCTCCGGCCGCTGTGCCGGACGCCGGACTCGAAGGAGACTCACGCGAGCTGAGCTAGAAGACCAAGGCCTCGACTGGGAGGAGTTCTCAACCGGGAGAAGCTCTCGACCAGGAGAAGTTCTCGACCAGGAGGGGTTGATCGACTAGGGACAGCTCTACTCTGAAGTCTGCCTTCGGCGGTTGCTAATGCTGAAGCCTCCCCCCCTTTGGCTCGTCGGCTTGGATCCTCCTTTATAAAATTAGGGGAGTCCACAGTGCCGAGTCGCCCTGAGAGAGCTAGGTATGGTCTATCTTGTCGTGCACATCCGTCTGCTGTTGCCACGCCGGAGCTGCTGCCGTGGGCGGTCGGAGCACGGAGATGTGACGCGCATGCCCAGGGCCGCCTGCTGCGCCGCGCCTGGAGGAGCGCCTAGCCGCGTGCTGCGGGTGGCTGGTCTAGTCGTCTGGTCGCCACATCGCTCCGCTGCTGCGGGCGGCTGTGGCAGGGCATGTCTGGTTGGTTCCTTGTCGGGCGACCAGATTATGGAGATGTGACAGCGTACGGCTCCGCTCTCTGTCGGGAGACAGACGGGAGGCGCCCCGTCGCCTCGCCATTAATGTGAGTAGTTGGCAAGTTGGTCCGCCGAGTTCTTCGAGTGAATCGGCCCCCGGGGCCGAGACGATCGGCACCCGGGGCCGAGTCAGTCGGCACCGGGACCGGGGGATCGGCACCCGGGACCGGGGTATCGGCGCCCGGGTCCGGGACGACATGATGGTGCCCCGGGGGCGAGGCCCGGGGCCGGTGGCGAGATGGCGCCCGGGAGCGAGGCCCAGGGCCGATGACGACGCTGCCTCGGGGCCGAGGCCGATGGAGATGGCACCCCGGGGCCGATGGTGCCCCGGGGCCGAGCAAGATGCCGCCTAGGTCCGGGCGGTGCTCGGGCCCCGGGCACTCAGCGGGACGTCGACCGTAGCCTGCAGTCTCTTCTGCAGAATGTGGGCCCGGAGGATCTCCGACGTGGCCAGGGATCCACGCATCCCCACAGAATGTGGGACCCCAGTCCATTTCGCCGACAACTACCATTTACCACAATTCAAATACCGTTATTCACGAATACGCATGCAATTTTACAAACAACACATTTCATTCCCCAAAACATAGGATTCAATTTGTACAAGGAGGAGGGGAGAAAACTTGCCTTACTCTTGAATACCTAGAGCAACCTTCACTTCACTCCTTCACCGAATTTGAATTCGTTCTCTCAAAGAAAATTACCGTACGATCGTATAAATAGCAAATAATACGAAAAATCCAAAACACTCTAATATGCATGAGATTTATACCTTAGGTTGCTACTGGTCTAAAGTGAATTTAGGTGAAAGAATTTCTATTTTATCACGTTCTTTTAGAGAGTTATGAATTTTACGAGTTCCATACGAAAATACGTCCGAATACGATATGAGGTCATAATTGAAGTTATTTTAATATGTGTGAAACTTACACAGTGGTTTAGTACTGACTTTGTATGATTTTTAGTGAAGGAGTTTCTATTTTATCAACTTCCAATTTGGAGATATTAATTTTATAAGTTTTAAGCTTCTATACAGTATCTATACATATAATTTAATATACATGTGTTTTAGGACTATGTTTCTATAAAATATAATTTTATATATTTAGAGAAGGATGTGCTGTGAACTTATTGCCATTTGGGTGCATTTTATTTAGAGTAAAATGGAGTTTATATAATTTTTAGAAATTATTTTACCTCCTAGACCTTATATAAAACATTTATCCTCTGTATAAAATATAAAGAGGGTTCTCATATTAGTTTTAGCAAATCCTCAGTTTTCAGAAGTGGAGAGCAAAATATTTTGAAGTTAAAAAAATTGATTTCATCATTTTTGAAGCTCATATGAATTATTTATAGATTTTAGAAGTTAATGTATTTTTATATGCCAATTAAGGTATCCACCTATCCTCCATTTTATATAAAAGTATCTTTAGCTCAGATTTAACCAAGTTTTAGTCTTCTACTAAGAAGTCCAGTATTTAGGAACTTATCAAACATTAATTTGAATTAAAGGTGAAGTAGTTAGTATTAGTATAGTGTTTAAGTATTTTATATCCTTTATTATTTTTGAGACATTTTAGGTATTGATTCTTCCAGATTTCAAGCAACAGAAATAAAGTTCATAATTTTGTGATTCCAACAAATTTTTTTTATCAAATTTGGAGTTAAAATGAATTAGATATGAATTTCTGAAGTTTGCATATTTTTTAGTGAAATAATAAAGCCATTTAGTATTTTCTTTTATTTTTCCAAATTTTTAATCACTCGGGTCCACCGGTCAGTGAGATCAATTTTGCATAAAGGTCCTTGGGACTTCGGGAAATACATCCCACAATCCTCGGCCCTCTGACCAGTAGGGCCCACACGCCATAGAGACGAAGGCCGAGCCAGGCAGGGCAAGGCGGAGGTGCGTGCAGCTGGCGATGTTCTCGCCGTCGCCGGCGACGAACAGCGTGGTGGATCGAGGTGTGCCCAAAAGGAAAAAGGTAGAGGACTCTATGGCGCACCTATCAGTGGTCGTGCAGCATCTGGAGGTGACCGGAGCGTTGCCGACGATGAGTCTTAGCGGCGGCGGTTTCGGGTGGTTCGGTGAAAAGAAGATACGGCCGATTTTATTGAGGTTTAATGCATGCGCGGGCATCCTCAGGGCTCCAGGAAACTTACCGTGTGGCTTGTCGAGGCTGGGAGGCTTGGATAAAGTGCAGTGACTACGATGGCCTTCGGCAGCGCGAGGTAGCTTCGGTCGCGCCGTCGGTAGCTTGATCTAGCCTATGGATTGCCAAGAAGTCACGCACACAAGGTCAAGGATAGCTTGAGGTTACTCTACGTGCAAGGAATCGACAACTTGCTCACCGAATCGATGGGAACGGCCGCGGCGGAGCGATGACCAGAGTTGGGGAAGAACGTGTCGATCTCGAGCTTCGGGATACCGCAGCTCGATTCCTTGGGTTGGCGGTCTTCTGGAGACAGGGCGATGAGGTTGGCGCAAGGGCTTGGCCGACGACGTCCCGGATCGGCCGGAACAGCGACCATGTCACAGCAGTGGCCCTGCGGGACAGAGGCAGTGTACGGCGGCGACACGGCGACTTCGGCCAGCAAATCTAGGGACGCCAAGTACAAAAATGGAAAGTTTAGGAGTTGTAGATCACGTTCCGGTGGACAGGAAAGGATGGAGCTCACCAGAGGAAGCTCAGTTTCGGTCGAACACTCTCGGCAGCGGAGGAGATGACTTCACCGCCGGTGATCTTTGGGGATTTCGTCGGTTTTCTCGGTGGGAACGTGAAGAGGAAGAGGAGAGGAGTTCTCTGGTGAATTTTGGAGTGAAATGGTCGAGGTCTCCAAGGGTGTGCTATCCAGGGCTTACTCTGTGAGCTAGGAAGGAGAAAGGAAGGAGGAAACGACACCTGTGCCATGCAGTGCTGAGGTGCTCCAACTCCACAGTGGTCAAGGTGGGTCCCACATGTAAGACAACAAGGTTTCACACACATATGGCTAGGTTTTGTCCATGACTAGTGGGCCCTTGTAGTTAATCTCTAGGGAAAAGAGAGAAGGTGGGTAGATTTTTAAGTGAAACACACTGTCTCATGAAAGGCTGAGGCTTACAGGTGGCCCAGGGGTCTTGTGGGTCCCACTTGGAAGTGAAGAATGAGAGAGGAGTCATCTAGAAGCTAAGTCTTGCTAGCTGTCAAGCATGCAGTCTTTACTCAGGTGTTTTACTAAGTTACCAAGGGGTATAAATCTGGGAAAAATTACTGTGGGCAGTAGGTGGTATTGGCTAGCTCTATGCCAAAATTCAAAGTTGTGGGACTTGTAGATTTCTCTGGAGAAAATGGTAAAGTTCGGCCAAACATCAGTTTCTGCTGTGCACTAGTCTGAGTCAGTGAGCTTTGTCCTATTATTTCATGTTCAAGTTTTGTGAAGATTTACTGAAATTTTTACTGCAATTAGTTCACAATCTAATCCAGGTTCTGGTAAATTTTGGTGAGAATGTGATTGATGGTTTAATTCTGGAAAAAGTGTCAAGTAGGCTGTCTGCAGGTGAAAGTTTTTCTGTATTGATGAATTAAGAGTATTCATTTGAGACACTTATTGAATTGATAAAATTTGGTAAAAATTACTGGAGATAGAGAAGAATGTTATTAACTTGCTGACCAAATTTTGTTGCTAGAAGTGATCTGGTTTATTTTTGGTGAATTTGCAAAGTAGGGTTGTTGATCCAGTTTTTCTGCAGTTTCATTTATCTCTCCAGTGCCTTGATCTTATCATTTTATGTGTTTTCTTTGGGAGATAAATTAAACCAAAATTCCTGGTGGTAGGGTTCATGTTGGCACACACACTTTAGCAAAAGGGCTCTGTCTAATTATTCTTCATTTTCATTTGGTGAATTTTAGAAGTATACCTATTCATTTTTAGCTAGCTTCCTAGTTTTACTGATTTGAGGGATTTGATTGAAGTATTTATTGAAGTGATAAAATCATGTGAAATTTACAGTGGATTAATTATATGGGATAGTGTTTACAGGAATTTTTCCATTATTTTATGTTTGACCAATCATTTTTAGAAATTCCTTAGGCTATATAAATGCATATGCGTCCTATTATGGAAATTCACTATAAGTTCCAAAAACAATCCAAAAGAAAAGATATGCACATGAAATGGTAATAATTTATTTGTCTACAGATTCCTATGTCGAACATAGTTTATACTCATTTAGCCATATTACCTTTTATTATTTATATTGTGACTTAGGGTAAGTCTTTAAATAAGTTAAGAATTTTAACTATAAAAGTTTTAGCATTTCTCCCGTTTTAAGATTTACTTTAGTAAATCTACCTCTTATTTTACTCCTTTATATAGAAAGTATAAGATTTTACTTTCGAGGTCTTTTTTTGATTTGTTTTGGTTAGAATTTCAAAAGTCGAAATTCTGGTATGTTATATCGTTGTTAACATTTTTAATTAGTGTGAGTCAGCGGCTGTTGTCATGTTTGTTTCTAAAAACCATCATGCCCTTGTAGATGTTAATCTCTAAAATAAAATAAAATTTTTAGAATAAACAAAATACCATGAATAACAAGACACCAGAGGATGGACACATAAAATATCTTGATTTTTTTTAAAAAAACAAATAGTCATCTCTTTGTTTTTTCATTTAAAATGTTTGTTTTTTTCTTACTAATTGTGTGCCCGTGCGTTGCAACGATAAAAATAATTGTGAAGAATGAGAGTAAGAGTATGACCATGGTTGTAAAAAAAGTTACATAATCATTTTGGTTAACATGTTCAAATAATCATACATAATATTGTGGAATAGTGAGCTTACTTTAAATTGATCAAAAATAGTACAAGGCATCAACGCCAAAATACAGAGTACCTTTTTCTAAACGTCTCTAAACGTCTGGGCCAATCCAACTTTTAAGACTTATGGAGAAAGATGTCCACCAAAAATTTTGCTCGGTAGAAAGCTGGCCTTGTTTTTTTTTCTTTTCAGGTACTTCATAGGAATTTTTACTCCATGTCTCTAAAAATATGTTTATCAAAAACTATCTTCTACCACATTGTTTAAACTATTTGTTCTGCATTATTGGTTAAGTTTATTTCCAAAAATATTTAATTTATCCATATAATTAAGTAGATACTAATCTACGGTAATAATCCAGTAAATAATCTGTTTCTGTTTCAAACAGGCCACAGTTAGAATGGTTGCTTTAAGAGTTTAGGTGCTGTATATGTAGAAATAACTACGCATGCGAAACTGTAAGCAAACAGTACCTTCTATCAAATTTCTTAACGATATCAAGGAAAATATACTGCAGATATAGTAATTGATATTCTTATTGGTACAAAGATTCCGAACAAAAAATAGTTTGCATCATCATTTACAAACTCTACCATATATAGTAACGGTCATATTATGCAGATGAAAATCCAACAATATATAAATGTTATTTTTATGAAAATTCATAAACATTCGAAAGGCAGATTAAAAGAGAAGTACCACATATACCAACTGAGATTCTCATTGATGCAAAGATTCCAAACAACAAACTCTAGCTTAATCTCCATCTCAGCATCGAATTATCAAAACTCTCTGCATAAATATAAAATTGTCCTGCATTTTGTCATCTCCACTGCTATCACCGTCAGTCACTAATAGTCCGCTAGGCTGCACATGCCTTTGCAGTACTGGGTCATCATCTTCTGATTCAGACCATTCTCAACTCTTCCATTCTATGCAGATTGAGGTTGTCCCTACATGCAGAAAGACAAAATAAAGCAAATTTACACCAAAGGTTATAAAAATAAAAGTTGGAGAAGCTAAGAACCACAAATGAACGTAGAGGGCAAAAGCTAAATCTAACAGAGGTCATATAATGCGTTTGATCACAATTACACATCACATTATGGATAATAATGGACGGTAATATATATTCTGGCAGGAGCAAGTAGATTCCCTAAATTCAACTGATATTGATCCACCAATCTTTCTCATTCATTTTTAATACTGGTCAAACAAAAGAAGTCAAATTTGCTTCTGGATAAACATTAAATTTACTGACAAAAGTAAACAAATTCCAATATGGAAACTGGCAAGGGTTGCAAGGATAATCCACCATTAAAATAAAGTCAAAGTATGTTGTTCATGCCTCGACTGGGAAGCTAATTAGACCTAATTGTTACTGCTTCTCTGCAAATTCAGAATATACAAAGATACCTTTGATGCTTGACTTACCAAAGGCATGCATAATCCTCTGGTTACTATAGATCTAGAGCATGCCAAAATATTCTCCCACCATCTCTACCAGCTAATATGGGAAAAAAAGGCCCTTGTATTCTTACAAATCAAGAATCAGGAGTCAGGACCAACTAACTTCCCATTTCATTCCTCCCTCCATGCAGATACTCCTACAACACACAGTATCTACCATAATCAGATCATCGCATCCATTTAAGTTTTCTGTGTATATTTTCACATTAAAGTATACGTTATATGAACTTTTCCATTGTTTAGTCGCAGTAAGTGAGCATCAAAAAAGAGGAACCATGTACCAGTGATATTCTATATTTCTATCAAGACGGTAGCATGCATAGCAGTGCTAAAAAGTACAACCTCTGTTACAGGATGTAAGTCGTTTTACCCCTCTGCTACAGCGACTTATATTCTGTAACAGAGGGAGAATAACTCGGAGAAATGCCCTTCTCTTTGTACCCGTACACCATGCAAAGCTCAAACAGCAGAACGTAACATCTAACCAAAACAGAAGATTACATGGTCTGGATTAAATCCCAAGGCCACTAAGTTGGCATCTTTATGCACCCCAAGGGCCGCCCTCTAATCCGTCTCCTAAGCATCTCTAATGTGTCCAAGCAAATCGAACAGAACTAAACATGAATCAAACCTCCACATAACAAATCAAGAAGGAAGAATGAAACTTGCCACTGAAGGAGATGCGATCAACATCGACCAACATGACAGATCCCACAGATTAAGCTAATGGGTATGAACTTTACACCCAGGCAGAAAAAAATCAAATGTAGTACAAGGGCCACACCAACCCCAGGCTACCATTTCACCGGTAAGGATGCCTCTGTAAATATCTTTACATAGGCAGCCCCTTAAGAGGCCCGCTGTGGAAATGACACCATTTCCGCAGGCGGGCCCTTTAAGCCGCCTGCCTGCAAAGAGCTATTTCCGCAGGCGGGCGGTTATGTGGAGCCCACCTGGCCTGCTGCACAGGCGCGGCCCCTTATGGCCCACCTGTGAAGATACTGGGGGGAGGGCATCGGCGAAAATCAATTTTGTAGTAGTGTGATATGAGTATGACTGGCTATCAGCTATAGAGTGGGCAGAGTGAATTATGGAGCCTCTCACATAGATGCAAAGTGCATCTCATTAGTCCTATTGTTCAATTATAGGAACTAATGTATAGATAGGAAGATATTTGAATGTCAACTCTATTTCAGAAAAAAAAAGATAGGGAAACTTAAATCCAAGTGAACGTGTGTTCAGTTAATAGTTAAAAGCTGTCTGCATGACAGTCAATTGAATTGCCTGCATCCTCCTGGAAGGTTTTGAACAAATTAATCGGATGGTTGGTCAACAACCAGTTACTTGTGTTGGATGCATAATATCCTAACAACAGATAAATAATGAAAAGTGATGGCATTATATTAGATGAATAAAAATGGCAAATCCACAATCAGTATCTGCCTTCTAGATGGATGATCCATGACAGGAAGAACTAATCTGTTAATATTCCTAAATCCCTATGATCAGTTCAATTGATCTCAGCTAGTTAGAGCATCAAACAATACCGTCATCCAGTTCTTGAAACTGTGTGAAATTGTGTGATCCATTATATTGTGTGAAATTTTGCAAGATATTCAAGGTTCATGTACGTGTGCTGTTGTTCAGAACACAAAAGGAAAGAAAAAAATTCAAATCAAACATGAACATTACCTTCTTTCATGACTTTGAGCTGAACCATTGTCTTGTTGCAGGTTTGAGCCTGAGGAAATCCTACATGATTGCACAAATATAAATTGTTTGTTGTATGCCATAGCTAATTCCCAGCATGAGTTCCTATTGAAGGTGCATTGCTTACCATCTATATCAGGATCAACTCTCTTAGTATGATGCTTTGATTTCTGTAAAGCAATTATTCATCACACTTATTATAAGGCAGTGTTGTACAGCATAACTTAATATATGCTATTGAGGCATAGTAGACTTACTGCAAGTAGAGCATCCAAACCATCCATCGCTAGAGGATTCAGGCTGCCCAAGTCTGTCAGAAATCAGTGCAAACTAATTAGTGGTAGTAAATAGAAACTCTTCAAAGAAGCTAACTTGGTGGCTAATAACTGGTAGCGGAACTATCCGAATGTTCCCCATGGCTACCTGCTTCGCCACCTTCATAGCTTACAGCTCCAACATTTACATTGGATGTCTGCACTCTAACATTGGATCCCTATTTAAACTTAGTATGGCAAATCCTCAAATTTTCCATTTAACAACCCTTCAAGTAACATTTTCTATCATCTGCGTCAATTGCATTCCAATTTGTTGTCTGGTGGTTGAACAGCGACACGGTTTATAAAAGACAATTTTAACCGCTAATTTATATTACAATACAATTGTGAAACTCAATAAAATTATAATATCATGAGAAAAAAACTCTACCTGATTTTTTTAGACTAAGGAAGCTTTATTGATCTTAGACAATTACATCAATTATTGATCTACATAAATGATTTGCATGCATCCAAATCTGATTAAAATGATACCGATGCTCCAAGTTGACCAGAGGGAGTACTATCCTATAAGCAAGCATAGACAGAAGGATTTGTTGAAATGAGTGTAACTATCCAGAAGAAACCTCCAGAATCGACAAGTCAACCGCGTGCAAAGAGTTGAACTGAGACAGGAAAAGGGGGAAACTAAAAAATGCAGACCTCCGCACGGTGTGATCAGCGCCGGCGCTAAACCCGGAGGAGTCGTCGTGGAAGCAACAGTCGAGCACGGCCCCGGCGTGCACGAACTCATCCTTGAGCACGTTCGTGTTGGCGTCGTAGAGACGCACCGTCTAGAACAGAGCGCAAGGAACCAAACCGGGTCAGATCTTCCAAACCAAAGGGAGCCTAGCGTTTACTACGGGGCACCAAAAACAAGGGGGAGAAGAAGAAGAAATGAAGGGGGACGCGCCACGCGTCATCGCTGACCCTGTCCCAGGAGGAGACGAGGAGGTGGTCGCTGTGGTTGGAGAAGCGGAGGTTGTAGATCCCGTCGGTCGGCGGATTGGCGAGCTCCTTGCCGCTGCCCACGGTAGCTGGCACAGGCGCGGCGGCGGTGGCGGCGCTCATGGTGGGAGGTCCAAAGGGAGGAGGACTTGGGGCGTTAGGGTTTCGGCGCAGGAGGAGGACAAGAGGAGCGTGGAGAGGAGTGAGGAAGGGGATCCGAACGAACAGATGACGGGAGCATGAAGAGGGGAGAGGCCGATGGAGAGGAGCGCGGTGAGAGGAGATCGGGGAGCAGGCGGCGGCGGCGACGGGGGGAGGGATGAGAATACCGCATCGAGGGGAGTGATTCTGCCCGAGGATTATCGATGTGATCTCAGCCGATGATCTGTTGGTTTCACCATCTTTAGTAGTCTTTTTAAGGTTCAGCTCGGAAGTAAAGAAAGATGGAAAAGTTTCTCTTTTTTTTAGCACGTTTTTTAATTGTTAAATGGTATATTTTTTATAAATTTTCTATATAAAAGTTGCTTTAAAAAATCATATTAATCTATTTTTAAGTTTAAAATAATTAATACTTAATTAATCATGCACTAATAGCTCACTTCGTTTTACGTGATCATCTTTCTCTTTTTTCTTTCCTCACTCTCAAACTCTCCCTAAGTAGTAAAGATTGTTTGCCTTAAAATTGTCTCGAGCTGGAGAGGCCCAGCTGTCCGGGCTAATATGGCCCGTGATAAAATCCTACCCATGCTACCACACTTGCTAATGAGCTAGATGGAACATCATATTTTCTCATCTCAACTGATCATAATTATTTTTTATTTAATTTTACTCTCTTTCCTTAATCCCTGTAACAAACTTTATAAGTGCTTATATTTTAAATGGAGATATAGTGATCTTAGTGATGAAACACACATGTTGAGCCTACAAAGAAAGAGAACATTTGAAGCAACCCCATTATTTGGCCTACCACTGATTATGCGTCGTAACGAAAAAAGAATTTATGAGTAAAATTTATATATATATATCTTTAGCGATTTAAAAACAAATAGTGAAAAAGAATAAACAAACCCAAAACTAACTCAAAAATTAAAATTTTAACAGCGGCTTATAAGCTAGAAGCCCAACTATGAATGTTCATATTTAATTTGTTACAAGAGCAGACAGATAGTACGGTACTATTGGCTTCTCATGTGCACATGTACCCATATATGAACCCAAAATTTATAACTTACTATTTCCTAGCAGGTAGAACCATCAAAATGGTGAGCTTTATCTTAACCAGAGTAGCAGGAACTACTGAGTTATAATAAAGAAAGTTGTATACGAAGCATTGAAAGGGAAGATATCAAATTCTAACAGAAATATGAATTCTTAGATTAATATTTGAAATGTTAATTATGTGATTCTTTCTTTTAATTTCGGTGTAATGCACGAGTATTCATATAGTATCTGGTTTCAGTGGTTTTGTTTAGAAGCTTCTCTTATCTACAACTATTCCAAAAATCTATACTCTCCTAAACAATAATCTATTTTTCTATAAATTCTAAAACTCGGAAGCACATAGAATCCAAGAGTAACTTGCTGACTAGAAGACGAACAGCCACAGCCTTTTTAAATTGTCACCTAGCTACTTCTGTTACTGTCACCTAGCTGCTGCTTGCCATCTGGGAATATCCAGCTATCCCAAACCAAGCCTTAGATATGATGTCTAATTTAGATTATTAAATGATTTATTATTATGGATTATTAGTTTGATTATAAAGATAAATTAATTATTTTAAAATATAAACTTAATAAATAGCTTAAAATAAATGGTCTCAGTAATACAGCGAAAAAAAGTCTTTTGAGAAAAAGTGTTTTTAATGTGTGAAGCACATAATCTATTTTAATAATTTAGTAAATACACTAAAAAGAACGCAGCCTAAAAGTTATGTTGTCCGCGTGAAAACTAAACTTGACAACAGTGTCAAGTAGTAAAAACAACAACTTTGAAACAGTTCTGGTAAATAATCTATACATATTCACGTACTAAGATATCTCGTTTCAGGTCAACTTAAAGATGTGTCATGTAATGATGTAACTGCAAAAATGATGACCCCATCCTTGTCATTTTCTTTCTCCCATTTACGCAATTCAATACGTCACACAATCTGACATAAGCATTGTACCGTAATTGTTCTCTACATCTGTCGGCGAAGTGGGACTGAGGGTCCCACGTTTTGCGGGGATGCGTGGACCTCCGGCCACGTCAGACCCTCCGGGCCCACTTTCTGCAGAAGAGAAGACCGGCTATGGTCAATGTCCCGTTGGGCGCCCGGGGCGCCATCTCCATCGGCCCCGGGCGCCGATGCCGGGGACCGACAGCCGGGCGCCGATGCCGGGGTCCGACAGCCGGGCGCCGATGCCCGGGCCCGACGGCCGGGTGTTGATCGCCCGGGTGCCCGGGTGCCGATCCTTCCGGTGCCCGGGCGCCGATCCTTCTGATCCTGGGTGCCGACGCCTAGGCCCGGGGCCGATTGACCGACTACCGATGCTGACCGCCGATGCCGATGCCGATTCACTGGAAGGACTCCGCGGACCAACTTGCCAACTACTCTGCCACGTGTGGGCGTCTCCCGATGGCCCCCCGTGGACCTCCGACCGTGCAGTCAGAAGACTTTTGACTATGGAGGCTTCGTTCACTGTGTAGTCAGGAGCTTTTGACTATGCAAGCCCCTTTTTCCACGACCAGGCGGCAGAGGCGTGCGCCGTCACATCTCTCCGCTCCATCCTCTCACGACGACGTGCAGCAGCAGCACCTGCTCTGGCATGGGCGTTGCAGGCGAACAGGGGCGACGGGACGTTCCTCCAACTCCGGCATGGGCACCGCAGGTGGAGGGGCGCACAGGAGAACTCACCGGAAGATATCTCCCTCCGCGTACCGGCACTGTGGACTCCCCTAGTTATATAAAGGAGGATCCAAGCCGATGAGGGAGGGAGGGGACAGACGGAACGGAGCACCTCTAACCCCCGAGCTCATTCTCTAGCTGTTGTTCATCTTCTCCGGCTCCGGCCGCGGCTTAGTTCATCCACCTCATATATCAAACCATACACAGGACGTAGGGTATTACGCTCCGGCGGCCCGAACCTGTATAAATCCTCCTGTCTTCTCTGTGTGCTTGCTTCCTTCGGATCCATCCATCGTACCACTGATACACCCTGACGCCGGCTTCGCCTGAGAACTACTCCCCTACCTGGCGCGCCAGCTGTCGGAGGATGAAACCTCGACGGCGGGAAGTCAGGAGACCCCCCTTTTGAGATTCGGCCAGCTGTCGGAGGATGAAACCTCGACGGCGGGAAGTCAGGAGACCCCCCTTTTGAGATTCGGCCAGGGGAGTAGTTCTCAGGCGAAGCCGGCGTCAGGGTGTATCAGTGGTACGATGGATGGATCCGAAGGAAGCAAGCACACAGAGAAGACAGGAGGATTTATACAGGTTCGGGCCGCCGGAGCGTAATACCCTACGTCCTGTGTATGGTTTGATATATGAGGTGGATGAACTAAGCCGCGGCCGGAGCCGGAGAAGATGAACAACAGCTAGAGAATGAGCTCGGGGGTTAGAGGTCGCCCGGACTCGCCATCGCGTCCGATGGAGTCCGGGTAGTTGTACCCTATGCGCGTCCGGGGCCTCCGGGCCCGGACGCGCATAGGGTACAACTACCCGGACTCCATCGGACGCGATGGCGAGTCCGGGCGGTTCGTCCCGACTCAGTCCGGGGCCTCCGGGCCCGGACGCGCATAGGGTACAACTACCCGGACTCCATCGGACGCGATGGCGAGCCCGGGCGGTTCGTCCCAACCCAGTCTGGGGCCTCCGGGTCCCGGTGTGATAGTCCGGACCACGCCGCCATGTCGAGCGCAGGTCCGGGCAGGCCGCTCCCGGTGGAGGATCTTCTCCCGGTGTCAAGAGCTCGCACCCTCGCAAGGGAAGCTGAGCCCGAACACGGCCCCTAACAGGCCAGAACCAAAGAGCATCCTCGCTGCCCTCGGTAGCGGGGCTCGTGCCCGCTCCTCGCGCCATGGCCTCAGGTCATGACACGCGAGTTGACGCTTGGGCACGTACCAATCATATTCCGCAGGCAGCAATCGTGGCGTGCGTCGCAGAGCGCCCCTTGCCGGCAAACGTACGGCCTGGGACTTACCTCCCGGGCACGACTCTGAGGAGCCCGACCCGGGGCGGCATCGCCAAGGCGAGTGCGCGCCTAGGAACGTGGCACCCGGAATGACCAACATAGGGCGCGAGTATCCGGACAGCATCGCCTCGGCAAGGGCGGGTCCGGGGAAGTCGTCCCGACGCGGTCCATGTCCTTACCCAGGCCTCCGTGCCCGGGCACATGGCAACAATACATATCAAGTCACATTTCAGTCCGGGGCTCCCCGGGTCCCGGGCACATATTTGAGCCGAGGCACGGATTCCCGAATCCGTGCCCCGGGTCCGACACCGAGGAGCCGAACCAGGGCGGCATCGCCAAGGCGAGTGCAGGCCTAGGAACGCGACACCCGGAATAGGGCGCGAAGCCCGGACAGCACCGCCCCGGCGAGAATGCGTCCGGAAGGTCGTCTCACATCCCATATTCAAGCCCGGGCCCCCGGAACCCGGCTTATATCAAAAACGTATTCCAGTCCGGGGCCCCCGGGTCCCGGACACATACCTTCAGCGCTGGCCGGGGCCCTCGGGTCCCGAGCGCATGCTTCTCCCTAGTCTCGGGGCTCGCGAGGGAAGCGAGTCCGAGGTCCATCCCTAGCAAGCACATCAAATATCTTCTCAAATCCGTCTGTATAAACATCCGGTAAGTTGGGTAAACCCGGGCCAGCGCTGGACTTCTCCGGAAACTCAGCGCTAGCCCGGGCCCCAAGTATATGCGCTTTACATAAGCAATATTTTTAATGTCCTTCCCGGTCTCGTTCCCTTCGTCGTTTTCCATGTGTTGCGTAGCATGGGATGGACAAGGGAACGAACCGGATGCTCTCACAGTTCATCATGTGTAGAGTAGATCTTTCCCCGGCGGTCCGGGGGACGATACATATCACCCCAAGCCGGGCACCCGGGGAGACATAGTTTCTTCCTGGTGTACCGGGCCGAAGCCATTCTGTCGCCAGATCTTCTTCGGCTCTCGGGCACAGCCCAACATCGACAAACATCAACCACGACAATAGGCAGCTCGACAACCTCGACTTCCTCGAGGAACGAAGGTGGCGCGCTCCGCTCCGCGTCGCTCGTTACCAGCAAGGCCTCAAGCGCTATCTTTAGCGTAAGGTTCGGGTCCGGTTGCCTCGGGTTGGGGGTTTGAATCTCCGCCGTATTTTCGTACGGATCGGAATGAAATCTTCCCCCCGTGGGAAGGCCCCTCCCTGGCGACCGGAACTTCCCAACCGGGCTCGGTAAGCCTGGGAGCATCTTCACAAGTATTATCTGAAAACACATCCTGTAAGTGCCTCAAAACCTCAGCACTGACCGAGGCCGGGCCCCAGGTGTATTCGCTTTCCATAGTAATACTTTCATTTATCATTTCCGGGCTCGTGCCCTTATCCTTCCTTTATGTCGCGATCATGGCGATCTCCCCCCTGGGGGCATAATCGGGTCGCGCCCGTGCGGTGGCTGGGTGTTGCGCCTAAGCATCTGTTCCCTACCAACGAGCGACCGTATCCCATCTGCTAAACCCCGGACATCGTCTAAGCCCCGGCTTACGGTGTCCCGCTCTGGTTGGCTTCGGGCTCGGTTGTTTCCGCTGCTAGGGGGCAGATTCCTTATGCGCAATCCTTTCCTTCACTCGGTCGCAACCGCGAAGAGGCCCCCAGAAGGTGGTAGACGCAATGGCTCGCAGCATGGAATGGAAGGGGACGAGCCAAGTGCTCTCACGGTTCATCATGTAGAGCCTGTCATCGCGGCATCGCTGTGCTCCCTAGGCCAACAGGGCCCGAGGGCACGGAGGGCCCCCGGACCCAAAAGACGGAAGGGGCCGGACCTATGGACTTCGTCGCTCCGCCAAGCTCACCTCCGGACATCTCGCGCCCCCAGGAACCGAGCTCCCGAGGCGTTTCAACGGTCGCGTTCGCCGCCCCCGGGGCCTGAGCTCCCGGGGCATGCGGCTACGCCGGGGCCCGGACAAGGGTCTCACACCCTACGGTGGTTCGCGGTTGCTGGCCCTCGATGTCGGATGGCCCACGGTACTCGGCCTCCCCAGACGCGGGACCCCGAGTGCAAGCGATCTCCAAACAACCCAATAAACCAAGGTACGAAAAGTATAGACATGACCATATACATATGCAAATATCTCTCTTTGAACAAGACAGGCAAAACCGGAGCGCAAGCACGAGAGGCTCGGATCGCACGGGGCGCGGTTGCCGCCGCACTTCTGACCGGGCCCCGAAGCGGCACCGGGCAGCGTCGGAAGGGAAACGCTCGGGGGCATGGAGGGCCCCCGGGCCCCGAAGACACCCGCGTATGGCGTCTGAAGGAAACCGGCGTCTCCCTCAACCTCTTCGTCAGGCATCGGCTCTACAAGAAGTTCACCGCGGTCGAAGAACCCTGCCTCCGGGGCAGCGAATTCGACCACGGCCTCCCGCGCCTCCTCGCGAACCACCGCGGCATCCTCGCGAACCACCGCGACTTCCTCGCGAAATCCCGCGACCTCTTCGCGATTTCCTCGCGCACGGCGAACTCGCACCCCCGGGACGCGAAGCCCGGCCTCTTGGGCCCGTACGCGTTCTCCCCGGGAGAGTGTTTCCTACTCCCACGCCTCCATCTCGGGCCAGGCACGGGAGAACTCATCGGCGGCGGATTAGGTGGCGGCCTCCAAACGGACGACGCGCCTCATTGCTGCCGCGGCCTCCGACCAGCGGTCACCACGAAGAACTCAGTGGCGACAATACGGGCGGCAAGCTACCGCCTCGCCATCGCGACCGCTACCGCCGGCCTTCCTCAACACCTCGTTCCATGTTTTCAGCCCGGTTCCCGGGTACGTATCGCATCTAAAATCAACAAATTGTCAAGCTACGTCAAGTCCATGGCGAACCAGCGGACCCCGCGTCCCCTCTTTTCTTCAAGACGTGGCCCTGTTCCTGCCCGGGGCTAATCCCGGCCGAGCAACAGGGCCAGGGGCCACTGTCGCGAAGTGGACTGAGGGTCCACGTTTTGCGGGGACGCGTGGACCTCCGGCCACGTCAGACCCTCCGAGCCCACTTTCTGCGAGAAGAGAAGACCGGCTATGGTCAATGTCCCGTTGGGCGCCCGGGCGCCATCTCCATCGGCCCCGGGCGCCGATGCCGGGGACCGACAGCCGGGCGCCGATGCCCGGGCCCGACGGCCGGGTGCTGATCGCCCGGGTGCCCGGGTGCCGATCCTTCCGGTGCCCGGCGCCGATCCTTCTGATCCTGGGTGCCGACGCCTAGGCCCGGGGCCGATTGACCGACTACCGATGCTGACCGCCGATGCCGATGCCGATTCACTGGAAGGACTCGCGGACAAACTTGCCAAACTACTCTGCCACGTGTGGGCGTCTCCCGATGGCCCCCCGTGGACCTCCGACCGTGCAGTCAGAAGACTTTTGACTATGGAGGCTTCGTTCACTGTGTAGTCAGGAGCTTTTGACTATGCAGGCCCCTTTTTCCACGACCAGGCGGCAGAGGCGTGCGCCGTCACATCTCTCCGCTCCATCCTCTCACGACGACGTGCAGCAGCAGCACCTGCTCTGGCATGGGCGTTGCAGGCGAACAGGGGCGACGGGACGTTCCTCCAACTCCGGCATGGGCACCGCAGGTGGAGGGGCGCACAGGAGAACTCACCGGAAGATATCTCCCTCCGCGTACCGGCACTGTGGACTCCCCTAGTTATATAAAGGAGGATCCAAGCCGATGAGGGAGGGAGGGGACAGACGGAACGGAGCACCTCTAACCCCCGAGCTCATTCTCTAGCTGTTGTTCATCTTCTCCGGCTCCGGCCGCGGCTTAGTTCATCCACCTCATATATCAAACCATACACAGGACGTAGGGTATTACGCTCCGGCGGCCCGAACCTGTATAAATCCTCCTGTCTTCTCTGTGTGCTTGCTTCCTTCGGATCCATCCATCGTACCACTGATACACCCTGACGCCGGCTTCGCCTGAGAACTACTCCCCTGGCCGAATCTCAAAAGGGGGGTCTCCTGACTTCCCGCCGTCGAGGTTTCATCCTCCGACAACATCAAATTGATCTCACTAAATTGCATCAATGATTTTTTAGAACCCATGCCTCACCAACGGATTACTTACCACCTAAGAAATCCTGCCTTCCTTCCTAAAGAAAAAGAATATAGCAAGAGGCTTTCACATTCAGATTACATAGGGCTTGCCAATAGAACTTGATTGCCACTAAGACAGTGTTTAAATTGGCTTAATGGCGTGGCTTATAAGCCATATGTAAAACAAGAAATATTATTAGTGGGTGATTAATTAAGTATTAACTATTAGAAGCTTGAAAAATAGATCTATTTAATTTTTTAGAGATATTTTCATATAAATTTTTTTTATAAAAACATACCGTTTATCAATTTAGCAAACGTACTTATGAAAAAAGAGAGAAGAAGCCAAACATAGAAGTTGTTTCAAATAGCATGTAAACTACCTTTTGGTTTAGTTTATTATATAAACAAAACTTAATAGTTCCTTCATTTTCAAATAACTGTCACCAAACTTAATAGTCCCTTCATTTTCAAAAATTATGAATACTCAAAAGAATGTCTTCATCGTAGTTAACTATTTAAAATTACTAATGGTCAAATATAATAGTGTCGGTCAACAGTGATATAGTATTTAGGAACGCAGAAAATAATGTCAAAGGTCATGTATAATGTGTTTTTGTCTGGTTCAATATTACAATTGTCAGCATATTAAATATGGGATACCTCACATACGTGCACATACCTCGACAAAGTATCATATATTAAATTCTATATAAAAATAAGCCATATATATATATATATATATATATATATATATATTCCGAAGCAGATAATAAAGAAATTCTCGATAATGAAAGGAGACATAGCCCTATTTGTGCCTAACCAGGACTGCTCCTAACTTTGCCTCCCTAAATCTACTTGAAAAAAGGAGTACTCGAGGGTATAAATACAGACTCTTGTGAGGGGAGGGACAAGCCAACAGAATTTAAGGAAAAACAACACAAGCCACCAGCCAATCTCATCGATTCGATATTGGAGGAGCCTGACATCGACTAGCCGCTGACCATCATGACAGGGCTCTACGCTGACATCACTCGCATATTATATTAGGATTTCTTCTCTATACTTTATACTCATAAAATTGATATAGTGGAAAAATACTGGCTGAGTAGGATTATTACTTTTAAGAGCTCGAACCTGTATAAAAATTTATGTCTTCTTGTGTCTTCGTATCAATCTTATCTTAAGTCATATAAATATAGATACTATGCCTAGATACCAATCCATGAACAATGATAATATAAGATGAGTACGTGTATAATGTCAAAATTCGATCGTGGGTTGATTGCCAATCGAATATCCCGTGTACTCTTTCCATTGTGCAGGTAGCAAATCTGATATCAGTTGCTCACCATCTGACTTTTCTGAGTGGATAATCATGCACTCCAATACACCACACACACAATTCAACCTTTTTCATTAGTAGAAGTATCTTTGTCACACACTACCTCCTGATCCAGCCAGTGATCCTTCCCACGTTCGAAGCTTCCCCTGTCACTGTCCATGGTGGTCAGAGGAGAGAACCCCAGCACACAAGAAATCTACTCTCCTCCATTGCCAGTCTTCCACTTCATTTTGCATTGGGAGATCAGAGATTGACTTGACCTGAGCATCGTCTGTCTCCCTTTCTTCCATCCAATTGTAAATTGCTAATATTTGTATTGGCGTTGGTTGAGTGATTGGGATCACATACTGGCAATCATCCATCCATAGATATCTTGACTTGGCGTGGCTTGGCTGGCTGGCCTCCGGTATCGAGGTCGCGTGCCTCACCTCCCGCTCGCTCGTCGTCGTCTTCTTCCTCGGCCCTCCTCGTCGTGGAGCGGGGAGGCGTGCCGCGTAGCAGGGGTGAGCCCATGTGGGTGGGTTGTTTTGGGGATTTCGTGCTGTTTGGTGGAAGTGCTCTCTTCTGTTTGGTTTCTTGGCTCCGCTCTCGCACCGAGAACCTGTATTTTCACCTCTTCCTCCTCTCTCTCCTCTCCTCTTGATTCTTGTTTCTTGCTGATTGTATGCGAAAAAGTCGGGTTCTTGGTGGGTTTAGAAGGTATTCGGATCTAATCCGGTGAAGAATTTGTTGTTTTTTTCCTAGGTGTTTGGTATGTTTGGTAGGTCTCATTCTGCTCTTCTTGGGCGCCCTTCGATATGTTCGATGTATATGGGAAATTGGGGATTGGTTTGTTTCGATTGTTTGTCTTACAAATTGCTCCTGGGAGGCGAATGTGGGAGTGCTAGGTTCTTCTTGGGGTGGGAATTTTACCTGTTATGGACAGTAATTAACCCCTACCCACAATTAGGATTTCCACAGCAAGTTTGCATGATCAGTTCTACAAGAACCAACAGATGATTTCTTGAGATGTGTCAGAAAAGTATCTGCTTTATGTCCAGTTTTGTCTGTGGAAGACTAATCTTCTTTTGTTCCCTTTACCAGGGAATTCAGCTGAGTTGAGAAATGGGGCAAAAGGACTCCAAGCCTTCATATAGTTATTCTTACGATTATGGAAATTCTTCATCGGGATATAACTCGAGATACCCTGCATTATCCTGCAAATACATCTCCAGTCACAACGCAAGGTATGCTCCTTCTACGGATAACTATGTGCAGCCAGAAACGCATGCCAGGTTGCAGAGGAAGTACTCGAGGATTGGTGATGACTACCGTTCTCTGAATCAAGTATGTCTTGGTGATATGACCTTGTTTTCCCTTGAACATTCTTGTATGTGGATGTTCGATATGTGCTATCGATTAGCTTAGTTGAATGGCATCAGCATCATTCATCTTTTATTCTATGGTGTAGAGAAATGTTTGAATAAGCTTTCTTTTTAGGATATTTTCGAGGAGGTTTCAAACAAGAACTGTATTCTCTTATGGAAGCCACTAACAGTAACAAAGAAAGCTCGCAATATATGATTAATGATCAGACATCTACGATGATCATGTTCTTTGAATTGCATGAACTTTCAGCAGTTAAAAACTTATAAGTAAATATTACATATTCTGCAAAGGCAGTTGTTATGATCCTATCAATTAATTGAAATATGGGAAGCACTGCATTTATAAAAATGTTCTATTGCTTCTAAACCATCATATTATCAGCATGCACAATTCAATGGTGATAATTCTCAATGGGGCTTTCTTTGACTATGGTGTTGATCTAAGTCAATGTTTTGTATGCTGAAATTCCACTATTTTGAAAAAAAAATGATATCCAACTACTATTTATTTTCCAGTGCATTTTGAGTTAAGCACCTGCCATCTTCAACCATGTCTTTATGTTGTTTGAGCCAAAGGCTATAACAATGAGGCACCAAAATGTGTAGCAACAAGCATACCATTTCCTGTTACTTTACCTACAAAAGATAAACACCTAGTATAATATTTGTGTGCTGTTGAAGTTTCATGTCATCTAACGATGCTGAATTTGTGTTTGTCAATGTATTCAATTTATGTATTTTTGTCAGTTTCGCTTCCTGCCATATTCCTCCACAGAGGATACTTACTAGAGTCTTGAACAATCTCTCCCTTTTGAGTATTGTGAACTTGAGATTGGAAGTACACCGTTTCATTTTCATGGTTATGTACTGTCACAGGTGACTGAAGCTTTGGCGCAAGCAGGTCTTGAATCTTCAAATCTTATCGTAGGAATTGATTTTACAAAGAGCAATGAATGGACAGGTTAGCAGATGACTTCTCGTTTTTACTTTGGGCACATGCCTATTACTTGCTTTACTACAGTAGGGTTGTAACCTCCCCAAGCCCAATACATCTTGATTTGCCTATTATTAGGACAAACATTCCTCTCAACCTTAGTTGCCCATGATGCTAATGACATGCCAACTTCTCTTAATTCTTTGTTGTAAATCCCTAATAAGCTGTTTTTTTTTCTGCATCTGAAGTTTATCTGGACTGCTTGTTATCTTTTGACATAAGGAGAGATTCTGATTCTCTGTAACTTTACGGAAACTGCAATATGCAATCTTTTGCCAAGCGAAACCATATAAAGTACAGAAACGAGGACTTCACAATGAGGCCTTCTTTCATGTAGAAAGGATGCCTCTCATTCTGCTTGCATATCCTACAGTCATGCTATGTCAGATCATAACACTCTCATTTAATTTGCTGAGCTTTTCTCTGTTAGGCAAACTTTCCTTTAATCGCCGTTGCCTGCATGATATTGGAAACACTCCAAATCCATATGAGCAAGCAATATCTATTATTGGAAGGACACTTTCAGCTTTTGATGAAGATAATTTGATTCCTTGCTTTGGATTCGGTGATGGTAAGTTCATCCTTCCAACTTTCCCTTTTTATCACTTAGTATCTTTTCAGTAGCCTTGGTGATGGATGAAGTCACAAGGGACATACAAGGGAATGTCCCTTGGTGTATGCTTTTCGCGGACGATGTAGTATTAGTTGATGAAAGCCGAGCGGGAGTAAATAGGAAACTAGAGTTGTGGCGGCAGACTCTAGAGTCCAAAGGTTTTAGACTCAGCAGAACTAAAACCGAATATATGGCATGTGACTTCGGCACTGCTAGACATGAGGAGAGGGTTGTTAGTTTGGATGGTCAAATAGTACCCAAGAAGGATACCTTTCGATATTTGGGATCAATGCTACAGAGAGATGGAGATATCGATGAAGATGTTAGCCATAGAATCAAAGCGGGGTGGATGAAGTGGCGTCAAGCATCGGGTATTCTCTGTGACAAGAGAGTACCACAGAAGCTAAAAGGCAAGTTCTATAGAACGGCGATTAGACCAGCAATGTTGTATGGTACAGAATGTTGGCCTACAAAAAGACGACATGTTCAGCAGTTGAGTGTTGCGGAAATGCGTATGCTACGTTGGATTTGTGGTCATACAAGAATGGATCGAGTCCGGAACGATGATATACGTGATAGGCTAGGGGTAGCACCAATTGAAGAGAAGCTTGTCCAACACCGGTTGAGATGGTTTGGACATGTCCAGCGGAGACCTCCAGAGGCACCAGTGCATAGTGGAATCTTAAGGCGCGACAGTGATGTTAGGAGAGGCAGGGGAAGACCAAAATTGACATGGGAGGAGGCAATAAAAAGGGACTTGAAAGGATGGAATATACCCAAGGATTTGTCTTTGAATAGGTCTGCTTGGAAAGCAGCCATTTACGTGCCTGAACCTTGTTTTGCGGCTCCTGTTGGGTTTCAACTCTAGCCTACCCCAATTTGCTTGGGACTGAAAGGCTTTGTTGTTGTTGTTGTAGTATCTTTTCAGTAGCATATTTAAAGAACAATGCTGATCTAATGCTTCCTTTGTGCACTGGCAGCATCAACTCATGATCAGGAGGTATTCAGCTTTTATCCAGAGAACCGTCCATGCAACGGATTTGAAGAGGCGTTAGAAAGATACAGAGAAATTGTTCCAACTCTTCGATTAGCTGGTTCGTTTGAGTTCTTTTAGATAATGGAAATGGTTGCAGTAGTTTTATAATGTGCGTAACTACACATCTCAGAAAAATAATGTATGCTAAAATTGCAACAGGACCAACATCATTTGCCCCGATAATTGAGACAGCAATTGGTATTGTAGACAGCACTGGTGGTCAATATCATGTTCTTCTGATAATAGCCGACGGACAGGTCTGTCACCATTTTCTCTTGTTTTGTCCCTTTTCTTTATTTCTTGTTTTTCTAAGCATGTAATTGTGGTCAGCAGAACTCTTCTCTAGTTTTAGGTTGAACTTTTTGTTTTTATATCCTATTTTTGTTCTGGCTAAAACTTCTGTTAACAGGTTACTAGAAGTGTTGATACACAGTCTGGGCAGTTAAGCCCGCAGGAGCGTGATACAATTGATGCTATAGTAAAAGCTAGGTACTCTATCTGATCGAGGCCCTAAATTAACATCATTATGTTCTGCCCAAATCAAATATCTTGAATCAAGAAAACACATGTTAACATTTCCTTCGAAATAAATTTCCAGCCAGTTCCCCTTGTCTATTGTTCTTGTTGGGGTTGGTGATGGACCATGGGATATGATGCATCAGTTCGATGACAATATACCTGCTCGCTCATTTGACAATTTCCAGGTGACTGTTCTACATTCAATTTCCAGTCATTAGCCAATTTTTTGTGGTTTTCACGATAATGGAGACATGGAAGAATGTTTGCTTTCATGCAGTTTGTGAATTTCACAGACATTATGTCAAAGAGCATAGCAGCTGAGAGGAAGGAGGCAGAATTTGCACTGTCAGCCTTGATGGAAATCCCAACACAGTACAAGGCAACACTTGATCTCCAACTTCTAGGGTAAACCATATTTTTCCTACACTACACTGGGTCAAATGTACTACAGTTTGAACTTTCAGCAATTGTATGCATCTGAACATTTTCTTCATTTTTTCTTTCATTTCAGCCGTCGCCAAAGAATACAGCCAAGAATTCCACTGCCACCACCAACAAGGACTGCTTATTCGAGGTCTACTAGCTTTGACCAACATTCTGGCGTTTATTCACGATCTAGTAGCTTTGGCCCACAAACAAGTGGTTTTCAGCAATCTGAAAGCTTCAAACAGAGACCGCCTGTAGCTACAAGTGCACCTGACACTTATGCCTCAGAAAGCTCTCTAGAAGGGAGACTAGTAAGTATTTTTGTTTATATTTAAACCATGTTCACTATTTCATACATCCAACACTGTAGCATTTGTGTCTCTTACACCACAACAAACTGTCAGCCCTTTTTTTGCTCGTACTGTGGCATTTCATAAGGCTAATTGGTACAGGGGAAGTTCCATTGCATTTCATTTCTTCAGACCTTCATGCATTGTGTTTATTTGGGTTATACTTCGTTCATGTATGTCCTTTATAAAAAAATATTATGCCTTCAAATGGCTCATTTGATCTGATAACTATATTATGCTTAGTCTTGCTTTCACTTCACATACTTCCGTCATCTGGCCAAACTGCTAATATGCAAATCATGGAAGAGTTCCCAGTGTTAAAGTTTTTCGTATACTACAAAAAAAATCTGTGCTAAACCCTAAGAATCTTACTGGACTACAAACTAAATGCATTTTTTCCTGATTCCAGTTGTGCGCTATCTGTATCGATAAATCAAAGGATCTTGCATTTGGATGTGGACATCAGGTGCAGAAAATTTCCCCTCTACTGTATTCTTAAGTATTTGTACATGATCGCTTTGTTCTAAATGGCAGCATACATGATTAAATGGTTTGCAGACCTGCTATGAATGTGGGAAGAATTTGGTGCGCTGCCCTATGTGTCAGCAGCATATAACCACAAGGATCAGGCTGTACTGATAGAAAAAAGAAAATGATATCCTGAAGCTGCAAAATGTTCAGAACCAGCCTGAATTGTACTGTTCTTTCATCTTGTAATTGGAGGCTTAGTATTGTTATTGCAGTGAGAAGTGTTTAGGCAGATAGTAATACATATAAAATTAAGGCACACACTGTAGTATTAATACAGTAGTTATGTGAAGAAAAAGTACACTGAATAATGTACAGTAATTAGTTTTTGTATTATATATCCACCTTTTTTTCCCTTGGTAAATAAGATGAACAGTTGCAAACTTTTCAGGATGAATCAGTAAACGAGCACATGTGCAGTGTGTTAAGCTGTTGGAATTGTTGAGCTGATCTCTAAAATATTTCTTTATGCTCTCATTTTCCATAAAACAAGCTAGAGTTAAAAAGATGTATTCCAGGACTCATAACTTATCAGAAGTATACTAATATTAGTGTGCGTTGCAAATTAATTGCAAAGAGATCAACATTTAGAGACAGCTTTCGTTAAAATAACAGAGCTAGAGGGGGGAGCAGAGAATTGAGTAATACAGCACAAAGGAACACATGTATGTCCGCACGAATCTCGATGCAATCCGCACCGCCACGTGGGCCGCGCGGATTGGACCGAGACCCTAATACTGTCATAGGCACAGGCACTGAGGCACCACCAGTGATGGACGAATTCTAGTAGGTGTAGCCCTTGACGTACAAGCTCTCGGAGGTGGCGGCGTCGCCGGCGGCGCCACCGTACTTGCCGAGCGTGGCCTCGGAGTTGGCCTTGCACCGGGCGAGGAAGGCGGCCTGCGCGGCGGCGACGTTCTCCTTCTTGCCGGCCCACTTCTTGATGGTGCTCTGCTGCAGCGCGCGGCCGAATGAGAAGGTGAGCGTCCATGGCTTGAGCACCTCCAACTTGTTCATGGCGTTCAGGTTCTGCGACGCCTCCTCCTCGCTCTGCCCGCCGGAGAGGAACACTACCCCGGGCACCGCCGGTGGCACCGTGCGCCGCAGCGCCGCCACCGTGTACTCCGCTATAACCTCTGCGCCAACCTATACAAAACAGTTTAAGCGCTTTTAGATTGAAATGGTTGATGGCTTTGATGCATGCAACTTAGTAGTGGCAGAAATGACGATGAACATGTGGAGATGGACATGAACCTTTGGGCTGTCGGAGCCGGGGGTGACCATGTTGGGCTTGAGGAGGGTGCCCTCGAGGAGGACCTTGTGGTCGTTGAGAGACTTGTAGACGGCGGCGAGGACGCGCTCGGTGACGGCGGCGCAGGTCTTGATGTCGTGGGCGCCGTCGGTGAGGATCTCGGGCTCGACGATGGGGACGAGGCCGTTCTCCTGGCAGATGAGCGCGTACCGGGCGAGGCCCTCGGCGTTCTGCTTGACGGCGAGCTCGGACGGCTCGCCGGCGGCGCCGATCTTGAGCACGGCGCGCCACTTGGCGAAGCGGGCGCCGGCCTCGTAGTACTTGGCGCAGCGCGCGCCCAGGGAGTCGAGGCCCTGGGTGGTGGTCTCGCCGTTGGTGCCGGCGATCTCCACGGTGCCCTTGTCCACCTTGATTCCGGGGATGACGCCGCCGGCCTTGAGCACGTCGACGAACGGCGTGCCGCTTGCCGTGCTCTGGTACAGCGTCTCCTCGAAGAGGATGACGCCGGAGAGGTACTGGAGCGCGCCGGGCGCCGTGAAGAGGAGCTCCCGGAGCGCCTGGCGGTTGGGCTCCACGTTCTCCACGTTGATGCTGGCCAGCCGCTTGCCGATGGTGCCCGTCGACTCGTCGGCGGCGAGGATGCCCTTCCCCGGTGTCGCGATGTACTTGGCCGTCTTGATCAGCTCATCTGCGCGCGCGCACATCACACGTACGTGCATGCCATGAGACCACTAATCTAACTTTTACTCGTTATCACTCATATTACCAGTACATACGACTCTAGTAATGATCATCTCAAGCCAAATTGGTATTTGTTTACAGAACAACACATTGTAGTAAAACCGACATTTCTTTTCGTGAATACGCAAAAAGATTTGCGTATCTTTGCATTAAGGAGTAAAATCAACATTTCAGTTTCAGCATATATCATCATCGTTGGAGTCAGTTTGTGCTTGCTGTGAGTAGTAAGATACCTTTCGACTGACTCTTGAATCACACAAATATAAACGAAAAGTTTGATTTCTAAATAATCCACCGCAATGCAAAAGGCAGCCATAAATCCCAAACCCCCCAACTTGCATAGGCATGAAACAAAAGAAATGGAGCAGAGAGCAAGAACCTGCGTATTTTCCCACAAAGGCAGACATGGTGACCCTGTCAAGAAGAGCCTATCTGAACCGGATCAGGGGAGCAGCTGCAAAATCCAAACACTTGGGTGCAAGTGCAGAGCTAAGCCTTTCAGGACACCCACTTCTTATAACCCCACGCACCCACACACACATAGAGAGGATATGCCAAATTCCCAGCCGAATCTGAGATATTCATGGGCAGCGAAAACCCCATCACCCGTTCCAGGATAGGGGAGCCGAGCCGCGCCACCCAAAATTCCTGTCAAATTCTCAATAACCGAACAAAAATAACACAGGTGAACAATGCATTGGGACAACACAAATAGTGTAGCGATCAGAAAGGGAGTAGCAAAGATACAAAAAGGCGAACATGTGGAGGTGGTTGGATGGGGTCTGAGATGGTGAAGGTGTACATGTATTTCATACCCAAGCCATGAACATGAAACTGTGGTCCAGTGTTTGAGTGAGATGTGCTGTATAATGTTGTTTTAGTTTAATATGGATGGAGGGGCTCTATATATATCTCTAGCAAGCATGGCTCTACCTCTTAATGGACAGCTTGATGGGTTGGATATTTGGATGAAGGATTTCAATATAAGACCAAATTTCTGGAGAGTAACAAGGCAGATGGGCGGATTAAAATTTAAGTAACATGGTAATCCCAAAGACAAGATTGGAGGTAAGTTACAAGGTAAGTATTCCAAATTTCACAAACTGTTAACCCTTGCTAGATTCCCATTCCACTGATTTTCATAATTCAATCCAAGGAACAGACCTCCCAATACAGGAGAGTAGTATACACACATATTTCAATGGACACCAGCACCAGGGTAATCTTCACAGGCACTACCTCCATATCAAAAGCAGAAAAACAAAACTGTAATGGAACTACACAAGGTTACAATGAATGCGGGCCAAATGGACGGTGATAGCAGCTAACGGGTGAGCTCATCGCCCAAAGCATCTCAGCACAGAGGACACAAGTGCAGATGATAGGAACTTCATTCCAGCAGATCCACCAGGGAAGTATGAAATAGCATAATATGCTAGCGCGAGTACCTGGCAAACAAATGAGCAAGCTTTGGTGAGCTCAAAGCTAATAAGATCATTGCAGACCCAGTTCTCTGTTATCTACCAGGGAACAGCGATACCACAAACTATGGCTCAAGAAACCAGTTTAAACTGGGTTTGCTAAGCCCACATGCAAGCATAGAGGTCAACATGCATGTAAAGTACGAAGTACAAACACCGAACTACCAGAGGAACTGGGTTTTGTATGGCCCTACCACAAGCAGAAATATTGAGAGTTTTATGGCCTATTCACAGGCTATGATTTTCCCAGAGTTCTTGCTATTACTAGCAGCAAGAAAAATATATGCTCACATTTAGGGAGAAGAAAGGGCACAACAGATTAGAGTGTGTCATGAAGGGATTATCACCTGAAGACAAGAGAAGAGGACTGAAAGTATGTAGCTATGAAGCACCATTGACACGTAGATTGTAGCAACCATGCTGCCCACAAATCCCATGGTGAAAGGCAGCCTCTGTGGATGTGGAATAATTAACCAATGTCAGAAAGCAAATCACAAACGAGTTTGTTTTGATATATGAGTATGACAAAAGATAAACACATGAATTCATCAGCAAAGATAATCTGATTCTATCTACAAGAGTACAGTTAAAATATGCTCCTTCAATACAATACAATGAATATAACAACTAGCTACCTCACAGTGAAAATAAAAGTTATCAGAAGCACAGATCTGTTGCACAGCACTTGCTAGAATTGATGACAAAACAATGTGTGGAAGAAGCTTTAGGGGAAAAGAATAACTGATACCTCTTTGGAAATCATATGATAGAGCTGATTCCTGGGCCCTTTCAGTGCAAAGAATGATCCAATTATGAAGGCACATCCCGCCGTGAAACAGATGGCAAACTTTTGAGGCATGATTACCATGACTGGCAGAAATATTGTGAATGCGATGAAAACTAGGAATGTGCCACTAGCAAGAAAAAGGCCAAAATACATAAGTGATTTGCTCGATGGGACACTGCTTGGTGTGGACTTGAAGCTGCCTGGCAAACCGAGAACACCTTTAGATACCCTAGACAAATAGAATCACAAACAATCAGTAGAGAAAATAAACCTAATAAGCAAGTTGAAACATGAAACTACCTAGAGGCTAGAAGCTAAGTCAATTCCATCTTCTAACACTGTTCCCATGTTCCCAATTTTTCACTCTTCCTAAGCCTTCCAACTTCCTAGTTTTTTAGAATAAAGGTCATCTTCCAACTTCCTAGTTGCTTTAGAATAACTAAATAACTTCAAAATTACTCTTAACAGCTTTCCTAAAACACAAATTCCACCAATGACAACACTTGCACGCTTTTAATTTGGGATCATTGGTGAAACAAATTAGTCCCTGAGCAACTTGCTTTAGATCGCAATAACAACTCATCAGAAGTATTCCTATCTACGATTAGAGCTCTGGCCCAAAAATTTTGCCCCTGTCCACTTCAATCCTGACATAGCCGAGACCATCGCAATCCACACAGAGACGATCCGAGAACTACATGTGAATCTGCGATCCCTAGCGAAACGCATTTGCAAGCAAAATTAAGCTTAGCTCAGGTCGAATCTACCGCATTCGAAGCGAACACACAGGCAAACCCTAGGGAGGAGAGAAGAAGGGTGAGCGAATGGGGGTTTAGGCTTACACGCCGAAGGTGCCGGCGACGCGGTCGTTGGCGGAGCGGACGGCGGCCTCGATGTCGATCCCGAAGCCTCCGTCCACCACGGCGGAGCGCGCGGCCGCGTAGGAATTCCATTCCGCGAGCAGCGACGGCTGCGAGGACGACGACGCCGCCGCCGCCGCCGCTGAGGAGGAGGCCGCCCCGGTGCCCGAGAACCACGCTTGCATCTCGGCCCCACGATGCAGAGAGACGCGCACAAGCCGCGCTAGTTCGCACGGCAATTCTGCCGCGGCGGGCGTTGCCAACCTTTGCGTGTGGTTAGGCCCCGAGGCATTCCCCAGCATACAGCGCTACTCGAGAGAGGTTGAAGTTAAGAGCCAAATTAAAGATGAACATACAGCAGACAGCAGATGGTTTTTTTCTGTGAAATTTCAAAAGTTCGATCAGATTTTGTTTAACATATGAGATGCTCCATCCGTTTTTAATATATAATAACTTTTAGATATATGTTTGATTATTCATCTTATTTAAAAATTTAGTGTAAATATCATTTATTTCGTTGTGATTTGTTTTATTACTCAAGATACTTTAAGCATGACTTTATAGTTTTTACATATTTTTCAACAATTTTTATAATTAGACAATGGTCAAACATATGTTTAAAAGTTAACACTGTTATGTATTAAAAAACATAGAAATATATTTGTAACCTGAGTGCGTAGTTTATAAGAATATTATGGAGAGTTTTTAACACTTTTTTGAGTGACAAAATTGTCTATATATCTAGGGCCAGCTGAGGGCCTAGACGGAAGGTGCGACCACTAGGGCCTCGGTGGGGGCCCAACCTAATATTATTTTTTATATATTTGTGTTTATGAGTATTAATTTTTGCATCTATTTAGTTTGAAAATTAGGTTGTTTCCTAACTTATGGATATTTATAGATGATGGTAATCTATTAGTTAGCATGTTTGGGTTATTTATTTATTTATTTTAGCTTTCCAATTGTAATATCAATATTATTTATCAAAAACTAAGACCATATTACAAGTTAGCTCTTAAGAGTTCCTACTCAGTGTATCATGTTGATGTTCTTTTGCATCATTTTATAGGATGGATAGATTAAAAAATTTATTTTATAAATAAAAAATATTTAGCCTAAATGACCCATTGAGTTGAATTCGCCTAGGTCTTCGAAACTATAGAGCCGGCCCTGTGTATATCCAATCATCATGGCTCATATATAGCACTGTTTAGATATAGACAACTACTCCCTCTGTTTCTTGTTACATGACGTTTTGACTTTTTAAAAGTCAAGTTTGTTTAAATTTGATCAAATTTATAGAAAAATATAGCAATATTTTTAATACAAAACAAATATACTATCAAAATATATTTAATTTTGTATTTAATGGAACTAGTTTGGCATTTAATTTTGTATTTAATGAAACTAGTTTGGCATTGTAAATGTTACTATGTGTTATTATAAAAACTTGATCACACTTAAAAGAAGTTTGACTTTTAAAAAAGTAAAAACGTCTACACTTACCATCATCATTCACAAGAATTTACAGAATTTGCCTATATTCGATCGATCATGTACTTCAGTCTTCAGATCCGATTCACGAGCAATAGTCAAGCAAGACCTTTATCAATTGATCTACACTAAAAATGATATAGTACAGACTTAAACAGAGGATAATGACACCATCACGGGTACATTTTATTAGCTGATAAATGTGCTCAATAGCTCATCTGAGAGGTTTCATTTACAAAGCAGTAACATGACATGATACTGTACCGTACACAAGGGGTTAAGACTGACATGCAGCTTGCTTCTGTGTCTTTGACATCTTCCTAGGAAGATCTTCATGAGTACACCAGAGTCCAATATATTTGCAGTATCTGATCCTTTAACATGACCGCATCAAATCCTGCAAAACTGCAAAGTAGGAGCTCTAGTAAATAAACAACTGATCCGAGGCAAGCAGCTAATGGGAAAAGAAAAAACTATTTCAAACTATTACAAACCATATAAGCAAATTTCTGCAACACTGGAGTATCTTATACTACTTGGAATTTGTATGATTTGTGTGTTTCACTCGTTTCTGATTCAGCGACTAAAATGCAGGGAAATACCTAATTACATAGCCATCTCTGCTTGCAAAGCTGCCAATTCGTCATCTTCAGTTTTGCTGCTCTGAGCAGAAGGCCGAGTTGACTGCTGAGCAGTAGATACACGCACTGGAGCAGTAGGGGCAGTCGTGGTAGGTGCTAGAAGCTCTGCCTCCAATTCCTCCCCCTCCAAATCCGCTAGTTCAGCTTCCAGTTCGTCCTACCAAAAACAGAACGTATTTAGTTTTTTCTCTCCTTTACAGCAGAGAATAGTGAGAGAGAATGAGAAATACTTCATCAAAATCAGCCGCTGCTCCAATAGGAGCAGATAGTAGATCCTGGATCTGCCTCATGTTCTCCATATTGTCATTAATTTCATCCATGGTCTTGTCAACATCGTCAATATTCCTGGAAAGCAAAACAATTAAACTCTGCAATTATAATGAAGCAAAAGAGACAAATGAAAGGACTTTGGCCTCATAGCTCATCACTTCAGTTAGATTTAGATTCACTCAAATGATGACAGTGTAAATGAACCAATTTGTTGCTTCAATTAAACAATTAAAGCACACTATAGTACTTGAAACACAGTAGCATGAAGACATGGATATGTACCAATGTCACTTTTAACACCTTATTAGTCACTTAGTCAATAATAGTTTACTATACAAATTACGAAACTAACCTACAAGTTTAAGTTTCAGTTGGCATTATGCTATTTGAGCTCTTAAGACTTCCCTGGCAAGTTACTGCATTGCAACTGCCAAGTCCTCAAAACAATCTTATTGCACCACTTCAATCCAACTACAATTTTTCACCCATAATAGATCATCTCCCTAGACTTATTCTGTTGGACAATATTCAATTATGCATCAATGCTGATGGATCGTGGTGGCTAAGTTGCCAAGCAGATGTGGTGCATTAACATTGAATTGTTTTCATGAAATATAGAAATCTCAGAAACTAAATCAAAACCAACGAGAAAATCAATAAGAAAACTGAGCCATATGTAGTGTTACATACGTCGCTTTGTGCATTGCTTTCATCGCTGATGCTCCAGTTCTCAATGCATCAACAGTCTCTGTTGTAGCCTTTGCACCTTCCAGCATTATCATCTACAATCAGAGCAAGAGGAGAAATGCAATAAATAGCAAGCATAATGAACCCACAAGGGAAGGGTCAAAAGACATGCTATTGTGACTTCACCTGATCATGTATCCTTAATTGAAATTCCCAAGCTGCCAATCGTTCTCATATAGTCTCTTCCTCTTAAGCATGTATTGCAGCTACAACAAAGAAAAAGTTCAAACGTAAGTCATTGTTCCCGTTTAGAACATTTGCCTGAAGGAAACTCATGCAATTGTCTATTATGATGGAAACTACACATGGAAGCAGAAAAGAAGTAGTGATCGGATGAAACAAGAAGTGATGTGTCTTTATAATGTCCACGCAACTAGACAATAATAAATATTCGCATTGACATGACTCAGCAGGCATAAACAAAGTCACTTGGATTGAACCAATGATTGGAAAGAGAGCACTGGAGCACGTGAGGAACACACAGTACATTTACATGCCAGTACGCAATTAACATGTCTATTTAGCAAAACAGCTCAAGAGAACCACAGGAGAGAAAATCAGAAAAACATACCCAATATTTTTTATTACAAAAGGATTGTATGGAAGGCTATGAGACTCTAAAGAATCCATCATACAATAATTATTTAAGGAATGTATAGATGATAATATATGGAAAACTAAGTATGGAAATCAGCAAGGTGGTTTACTGATACCACAGCGGCCTAGCAAGGAAAAATAGTAATCGGTGCTAATTGCTACATAAGCAACATGAGAGCCCAAACTAAATTACAATGTTACCAGCAATACTTTCATTAAATTTAAAGTGGCAATACAACATGATAGCAATACCCCAAACAGAAATAAAGAAGAAAGACTATTTGAGGGAAAAAAATGATGAAATATAAATACAATGAATTTTTGAGCTGGACAGCATACCCTCTTTTATTCTTCGCTTTATAGGAAGCCCTGGCCTCTCAACCTCAAGATTTGCTTCTTCACTAGCAAATTTCTTTCTTTCAAGCATTTCAAGATCTGATTGCATAATGGAGTTAGTTGCCATACACAAACTACAATAAATCAGTAATTAAACATTAATATGGTCATTCTTGCAGGCTGTGTGCAAGACACTGAAGCTTATCTGAGCCAAGTAAATAATGTATCCAATTATGTGTAATCGCCAGTCAGTAAATCCTTCGAAGCATTGATAATTCAACCACTGAAGAATCCAGAGAAGTAAGAAAATAACAGAGCACAAAAAGTACACAATTCCCCTATTTTTAATGACTTTTGAAATGAGTGGTCACATCAATGAAAACCGCTGAAACAAGAAACATGTGAAATCCTAAGTTTCTCTCTTCCACAAACTCCAGCCCTCAAACTCAATTTTCATCTGGAAATCAGAAATAGCAGCAACCTTTACATGAACAAACATATTAGGAGTATTAATTCCCCATGCACATTACTGACTAAAACCAAGCCAGGCTAGCTGTCGTTATATCAGAAACTCTCTGTACATCTCATCTTAGGCATCCTACGAGGAAACAATTTCCCTTTCTTTATATATATCCCGGTTTCATAAACATGTAACCATCTCTCTTTACTTGGAAAAAAATGTAAGGAACTAAGATGTTGTTGCCACCTTATCACAAAACCCCCTAATCAGCCTCCCAGCCCAGTAAGACGCGCATCACAAACCAGTTGCTCTGCCACTCGATACAAGCTTAATGACAATCTGGTTCACGTCGTATCCACGCACCCAAACATCACTCGTTTACTCTAAGCCTAACAGCCTACTACGATGACCAAATAGATCCAAAAAGGATCTGACCAAGCTAGGGCGGAGGATGAAATCAATCGACTGCTCACCTCGCTGAGCTTGTCGATGGAGGCCAGCCGGTGACTGGGTCTGCGCCTTGACTTCCCCGAACACCTTGCCGAACACGCCCGACATGGCTGGTCGCCTACCAGATCGCCGCGGGATCGATCGAACGAATCGCTACGGGAGAACGAAGGAAGATCGGTCGCGAGCGCGCGGCGCGGCGGGCTCCTAGGCCCGATTCGATCGGTCGGGCCGACGGGGTTGACGGACTCGCACGCCGGAATCGGAGCGCTCCGCCGGCTGGCCGTGCTCGTGGTTGGAAGTGGGAAAGCGGGACGCGGTGGTGGAGTCGTTACCGGCATGACAAAGAAGTTTCGTCGCGTGCTAGTATCAGAATGAGATAGCAATGGGCCCAGCCCCAGGCTGCTGGCTGGCTGGGCTGGGCTGGGTCTGAGCGGAACTGTGCCAGGAGCCTGGTGGCCGTAAGGGAATATATATTCCAATGTTTTGTGGTAGTAACCGGGCAAATTCTCGTATTCCAAATTTATATTATTACATTCTTTAATGCATCAGCAATCTTCGAGTATTTACATTATACATGTCCTATCAACCAGTGTTTTATTATCAAAGAAAACATCCTTACCATCGTATAAGATAGATAAAGCGTCAAGATCGAGAGTCAGCAATGCTTGCCTCCCATTACTGTGTGAGATAGATAAAGTGTTGAAGAGTAGCCGATGTTTCATGAGGCAAAGCTGCATCGGAGAAATTAAACACAACCGCGAATTGCTGGCACCGCAGCGATCTGGCTCTTTTTTTTGCTGGCGTGTTCGTTCCTACTTCTATCCACGTCACGCCGTTCACTACAGGTATGCCTAGGAACGTGCAAGTCTACTCCCATCGTCTCTGTGATGTGGGGCATCGTCCAGCCGTTGTTAGGCCCATGCTTGCTAGCTCCTTTGTCTGGTTCACTATGCGTGGGTGGGTGTGTATCAACAACCCTGACGCTCGATGGCCCACCTGAAAGTGCCCTTGGTTCACGGTGCGCCTATGCTACATGCGTTTCGCCCAGCCTGACAGGCTTGACTTTTGGTGCGTCCCATGTTTACCTAGCTCCTGTCTCCCTGTTCGAGGCACGTTTCGTCGTGGTTCTCCTAGCAACGTATGGTTCACCATGATCTCCGACCACACAGGTGCTCCTCTCAACACGTGTCTTGTGCGCTGGGAGCACGTTTTATCCAATGTCTCACCCATCCATCCAGGATTATTTCTTCCATCTTGGGATTTGTTCCTTTATCTACTCCTTTCATACTTGGTGGACACATGCTTCCTTTTGCAAAACCAATGACAAGTGGGGTCGGCTTCGTGGGCTGCCCTACTTATCATGGGTTGTGCGCATTCGAGAGTTTGTTGGTCGGTACTATTCATTGCTACAGTGCCATTACTATTCATTGCTGCAGTATCAACACCGTCAAATCGACATCAACACCCACCGTACTGGCATGCGACATCGATACCTCCGTCCTAGGCTTTACCTTGCCTACCTGGTTCGTTCCCATCATCTCAATCATCCTAGCACTACTGCAGTGCTTGTTTGGCTACTTCGCTCCTGCCACCTATCTTTTCTTTCCTCTATTGCATCCATGGCAAAGACTAGGTAGTCTGCTACGCCATATGTCTACCATGCTCCCTTGCCCATTGTTCTGAACCTGTATGCATGCTGTGCATGGGGGATCGTGGATTCCGCCGGCATTGCTGCCTAGGATTTGGGCTTCGCATCTAGGTATGTTACCTCAATCTGAAGCTACGAACTTGCTTATGGTCATCGATTATTGATTACCATCCTTGCCTTGCAGGGTGGAACCTGCTCGCAGTGAACTGCTCCAGGCCCTCTTTGCTCTGCTGTAAGGTCTTCCACTCCGTTCGTGCCACAAGCCATGACCCGCGACCCAACCGCTGCTTTTCGACTTCCCAGGTCATCCGTGCTTCCACGTGCTCACCGGTTCAGCGAGGTAGCCATTCCTCTTCCTTCTATGTTGTATGCGTTCTTCCTGCTCCAGTCTTGCTTTCCATCTGGTCTTGCATTTACTTCGAGTTTTTATTGTGGTTGATTTGATCTATGGGTGACCAGTTATAACTGACAACATGCTATGTGCTATGTGGAGAAAAATATGTGTGTGTATCTCACCAGGCAGTATATGGGCCCATACAGGCACATGCGCCACCACTGCCTGCTTCGTTGTCCTTATAATCTTACCTTTTCTCACTTCACATACCTTGCATACCTTATAGAGCTGCTCTGCACCTCTGCTATCTGTCTGCGACTTGCAGTGCTATTGTTATACCCTGAGTTTTTCCCTTAAATAGAGCCATACAAAATATATTAAAGAAGAAGTCTCAAAGAAATTATTTTAAAAGGCCAGAGAAAATAATAAATAGGTAAAATACAAAATAATAAATTATCAGGACAGAGAATATTTTTCCTATATTCTTCTTGCCAAAATACACTAACAAGATTTTTATGAGAATTTTTAGAGCACTGAAAGTATTTTTAATAAATCAAAACAAATTATCGGAATTAAAATCCTTCTGGAAATTCTCCTTTTCCTTTTTCTTTCCTTCCTTTTCTCTTTTTATTTTTCTTTCTTCCCGCTGGGCCGCTGCCCAGTGTTGTTTCTCGGCCTACCGTAGCCCGCGCACGCCAGCCTCCCCGCGGGCCCTGCCCATCAGCCAGCGTTCGCTCGCCCGCGCTGTTCCCCTCACCGCTCCCGCTGACCTGTGGGACCAAGGCTCCACATGTCAGCTTCGTCCCTAACCTCTGGCCGAATCGGTCGGAAGGGATCGGCCTTCCCTGAGCATCGGATTTTGCCCGTCCCCGCTCCTCCACGCCTCGGCCCTTGATTCAAAACCACGTGACCAAGTCCCCCCGTTTCCTCCACCTTCTCTGCCCCTCGCTCACGACCGGGATGAATTGCGCCTACTAGCCGCCGCGGCCGCCGCCCTCAATCCCATGAAATTCGGCCAACTCTAGTCGCACGTCGTCGTCGCTACAGCCGTCGCCGACTACCGCGCTCGCGCTCGCTAGCTTCATCGCACCCAGTTGCGTCCTGTTTTGCCGCCAACCCCCTCGGATTCCTGCCGGAACTCCATCCTCTCCGTCATCCCCTTTCGGTAAGCCTCTCCACCGGCAGTCGGCCACGGATTTCCGTCGACCCACTCAGTCTTTTTCCTTCCTAACACGTTCTACACCTTCGCCAGGTCCTCCCGCACCTCGTTCGTGCCTCCGTTGTCGCTTTGACCCGCCGGAACGCCGTCGCCGTCGACATCCCGAACCTCATTGCCACCAATCCTCTCTGCTCGCTGCCATTCGCCACTCTCTATCGGTCGCCGCACCTCGGTGAGCACTCGGCAGCATTCCTCACCTCCTCCGCCGCCCGCCATTGCCCTCCGCCACGCTGGATGGTCGCCGGCGGCGACCATCGGGCCGCGTGCGCCGTTGCCAGCTGCGCGCGCCGGTGGTGCTCGTTCCCGACTTGGTCTGAGCCATCCGATCTGCCTTGGCAGATCGGGACTGCTTGCGTGCCTGTGTCCGCGGTCGCACGCGCGTGGACTGCGTCCACCATGCACCGTACTCTCATCCGCCACTGACCCGTGGGTCCTGCTTGTCGGCGCCGGTTCCCCGTAGTCCGCTGATGCATTAAATCCTTGTTAATGCGCCATAAATCATTTAGAAATTGTTTTTCATAGGAAAATTATAGTAAAACTTCTAAAATTCATAACTAATTCATACGAGCTCCGATTGATTTCATTTAAATTTTATTAAATCCAGAAATATGCCAAGAATCTAGTAAAAATACTTTTAGCCCCTGTTTTCATGTCCACATGTACTGTTTTTAATTGTTTGTGCGTTATTTGCTATAGAAACCGGCGCCGTTGATCCTCCAGTTTACTACGAAGTCGTTGCCGAATTCACCGAGCCGGAGCAAGGCAAGTCACATCATTTCCTTGATCATTTTGTACCTATTTATTGCAAACCTTTTGTTTTAAATTAATAAACATGCATTATTTCATCATTTCATGTGGGAAGGGTGACATATATAAATGCAATTTTAATTGCTCTGACCTTATTCCACTTGTACACCTTTGTAGCTAGGTAATAATATGACTAGAGGCTATTATTAGGATGCTTAGTCCTACTTAGAAACCTTTAGCTCACATGGGGATTTAAATACCTTAATTTACATTTATGGTTCAACTCAATGTCGGGAAATAGAACTTTGGATATGTTGATGTTAAATTACTAAAAGTTGACCTAAATGGTGGGCTGTGGTACATGGTTTTGTTGGTCCACCCATGCAATTAAGGACCAGTCACGGACCCCCTTGGGCAAATACTCGTACATTCCACAAGCCAGCGTGTAATGGCTGGGCTTATAGCATCTCTTCTCCTTCTCCTAGGCACCATTTGAGAATGGGCGTGATGAGTGGGTCGGCACGGGTCAGTTGATTGCTTCCGGATCCATTGTGCGCAAGGGGGTAGCCTGGCCGATTGGGTGTCTTGGCGGCAAGTGCAACCTCAGCATGGTGTGGATGGTTGGGGAGAGGTTGCGTGAACAGTCCTGTCACAGCCTTTCACGGGGTGTCGTGGTGACATGTTGGCACGCAGGAACGTGTGTGTGGCTGTGTCTTGTGGGTACAGTTGTATACCTCTGATCAGAGTAAATCTATTCGAATAGTCGTGCCCGCGGTTATGGGCGATTGGTCAAGACTCACCGTGATTAGTCTCACCCTTATTTAATTAACTTGACTTAATGGAACTGGTATAGTTCAGATGGATGGTTGGGCCTGGTTAACATGGTGTAACATTAATCAGTGCAGGACTAATATTGTTCAATTAATCAACCTTTTTACTGTTTGCGAACTACGATTGTTTGAAACTGCTTTTACGCAAATGAACCCTGAGCCTATCTTTGTCTCCCGTGCATTGTGCATAGTTGTGGGTGTGATTTGTTAAGTACTGTGGGTGGTACTCAGTCTTGCTTCTTTTCCCCCTCTCAGAGGTGGAGTACCTATCCGACGAGGATCATCAAGAGGACTAGGCTGGCTTCGCCGTCAAGACACCTATGGAATGGAAGCCTCCGCTTGGCTAGCTGTATATAGGCTTTATTTATCTTTACTGCTGCATTTATGTAAGACAATTTTGTTCTATTTGTAAGACGTACTCTGTATGGCAACTTGGTATTGTGTACCTTGCCTTTCCTGGACAGGGATTTAATACACAGGAATGTTCAAAATTCTGGTTACGAATTTCTGGGCGTTACATCTATCTCCAAGATGGTTGCTGTGGGGGTTTCCTTTGTTTCTTTGTTGAATGCCACTGCTTGGCATTGCCGGCTGCCATCTGTCACGTACCTCTGGGAGCTAGACGGTGATGGCATCTTGCTAGCAGGTGTTGAGCTTGCTGTCCCATCCGATGAGACTCCCGGCAAAACCGTAAGCATGTTCTTTTGGGTCGCCACATCTGACCAACCTGTTGTTTCCCATGAGATGGTTGCATAGCAGGCTGTTAGATTTCTGTAGGCCAAGTACGGGTTTGCAGTTCATGACTATAACCTGCAAATGTTGCTTTCATACTGACAAATAGCAGCCTCCGCGGTTGATGCAGCTCTTACAGCCTCGACGTACCTTGCTAAGTTCCGGGCACGCTATGCTCCCATGGATCTATCATGTGAGAGTGTTCTACAACAGTGCAACGCTTTGTGGTTCAGTTTCGTTAACGAGGACCACTTTTTCTGTAGCACACATAGGAAATCTCGATAGTGAGGGAGTACCCGATTGTGTTCCTGGAAGATCTACTGGGGATGTCACCAGAAAGGGAAATCGAGTTCAGAATTGATTTGTGTCACACCCTAAAAATAATTTAATAAATAATACCTGCGAAAATATAATTTTTAGAAAATTAATTAAAAGCCCAAGAAGTGGTTAATAAAAATCCCAAATAAATTTCAAAGTGAAAATGGGCCAGAGAAAATTTTATTAAATACTTCTTTAATTCTTGTAGTCCCTGGATTTTTCTGGGAATTATTTGAGCTATGGAAGTATTTTTAATAAATCAAAAACCAAATCAGTGAATAAATAAATTGGAAAAAGGTTTTAATCTCTCTCCCGAGGCCACGGGCTGATGTCGGCCCACATCTCTCCTCCTTTCTCTCTTCCTCGCCCGTGGCCTAGGTCGGCCCGCTCGCTCTTTCTTTCCCCCCTCCTGACAAGTGGACCCTACTTGTCAGGTCCTTCGTCCTCCTCGGGTTGAATCCGAGCCCGAGCCGGCGCCGCCGTCCCGCCCGAAATCCGGCTGCCCTTCGCGTGATCTCCTCAAATTGGTTGAGGGGAAATCCTCCCCTCTATCCCCACCGCCAATCCCCTCAAAACCCGGAGCAAAACGGTTGAGATTTGACCCTGAACTCGAGTTTTTTTTGGAGACCCGCTGCCGCACGAGTCTGCCGCCGCCATAGCCATCTTATCCGCCTCGGACTCCTCCAATTGGCGACCCTATAAGTACCACCGTCCTCCCATCTATTCGTCGCCGTCCTCGTCCCAACCCTAAACACCCCGGAGAGCCCCAGCCACGGTAAGATCCCAGCGCCACCGCCGCCGCCAAGTCCAGCCGCGCCGCGCCGCCGCTCGGTTCATCGTCGCCCTTCGCCGACAACCCAGACATGTTCTCCAGGTAGAGCAGCACCTCGTCCACCACCCAGTAGCCGCCCTTCCCCGCCGGAGCGCCGTCACCGCTGAGTACCCGAAGGTCTCCACCGTCTTTTCTCGTTGCCGATAGTCAATTCGTCGCCATTCATCGCCGAGTGACTGCAAGGTAAGATCACCTCGTCGAGCTCATCCTTTTGGGCCCAAACCGCAGCCGCCGCCGTGCCCGGGATCACCGGTGATCGTCGCCGCCTGAGCTGCCGCCGTCGCCGGTCGTCCACGTCATCGCCCCGTCAGCCGCCACGTCACCCCTCCGTCCCCGTGGATGCTAGATCGGCGCCAGGTATCGCCCATCCGTGTGCCGCGATCGGGTTTCATCTGAGCCATTAGATCTAGGTTCATTAAATCTGAGCCATCGGATCTATATTCGATCCATCCTAGCCGTCGAAACCATGGTGTGTTTAGTGGATAGGTGGTAGTGTTAATAAATCCACAATGACAGTGCCAATAAAACCATATGTTTAAGAGCCAAGAGTTTCTCTAGCCTGGAGGTTGGGCCACCTCTATTGGGTACTTGGCGGGTGGTCATTCTGTTGGGCATGTTATGCGAAGAGTCCTGTCACAACTCCTTTCCGAGGTATCATGGTGGTGCTAAGGCGCATGGTGACATGTTGTGGGGTTGTATCTTGTAGGTAAAGTTGTACACCTCTGGCCAAAGTTGAACTATTCGAATAGCTGTGCCCGCGGTCATGGGCGAGCTGAATGATGTTTTTCGTGATTAGTCCCATTTATTAATTAATGTTTAAATGAGATATAAGACATCCAGATTGGAATGGTTTGGGCCTGTGTAGCCAGGTGGGCTGTATAGTGTTGATTTAGTCCTGCTTAATTATTCTACTGTTTTAATCATCTCTTAACTGTTTAGTTAAATGCTATTTATGCAAATTAGCCCCTATATGCCATCCTTTGCTATCCTGTACACTTGCATATTTGCTGTGTGGCTTGTTGAGTATTCCATGTACTCACCTCGCAATATCAAATCATCAGAAGAAGAATACTACAATGAAGGAGAAGATTTGGAGGACTAGGCTGGGTCCAAGTCGAGTTTGCCTGTGGATTATGGAGACGTCATTATCGCTAGTTAATTCCATTATTTAGATTTTTTATTTGTTTGAGAGGTTCCATCTGCCTCTGTAATAATTATACGTTCGTTACTTTATTCAATATAGATTTGTACTTTATTATCAAATTTGTCATTGTGTACCTTGGTTGATTCCTGGACGAGGATTTAATACACATGTAAGCGTTTGAAATTTTGGGTGGAAATTTCGGGCGTGACAAGTTGGTATCAAAGCCTCCTTGACTTTAGGACTAGCCAAATGGTAACCCATAGAAGCCTTCTAAGATTTTTGGTAGAACTGCTCTTTCCTCGTTCTCTTCGAAAAAAAAACCAACCCTTTGGTAAAATTTTTGATTGCCCATATATATATATGTACAGTTATTTTTCTTCCCCGATCTATTTCCAAACTACCTTGCTACCCTTCCGGTTTTACTTATGCTTAAACCTGTTTTGTTCCATTTAATTAAAATTTTTGCCTCTCGTCACGTTCCATAGATGTTGAATTGTGAGCCGGTACATCTGTTTGGAGTCGAAGGATTCGTCAAGGAGCTTCGAGACATGGCATTTGCCATAGGATTCAACCCAGCCCCGAGTATTGGCAAGTCACTCATAATCCAGTTGAAGAGAAGTGTCAGGTTCGGTTGACAATTTCAAGTGATCGTGAAGGAGTCCCATCCATGATCTTTGGAGCCGGACGGAGGGATTTCGAGCACGCATGTCAGGAAGTGGCACTAGAGGCCATTGGAGAACTTCGCCACCATTACGCCATTCGCCTGAGGCACACTGCTTACCGTTACCATCCGCTCAGGACCCACAATGATGAGTACAGCAATTACCAATGCCCTGGGGCAGAGAACAGTGCCACCATGCAACGCTTGATGAGGATGCTCAGCACCATGGACAATGCTCATACAGATGTGATGATAGCAGCTCATGATCGAGAGAACGAGAACCGTACTAAGATTTGTAGACTGCAAAACCAAGTGGATCATTTGAAGAGGGAGTTGGCACAGGCGAAAGGAGAACCACCCCCTGGAGGAGCCAAGATCCGCACCACTGCAAGGAAGAGAGTTCGCCTGCCACCTCGAATTCAGCTCGCGTCTAGGACCCGCTTGCTCAATGAGCAGGTTCCACTTAGATTAGTTCCACCCGTGGCTTATGCTGATGATGCGGAGGAAGAGGACCCGGAGGAGTCGGAAGCTAGCACCCGTTCGGAAAGGTCAGGAGACAGTGGAACTCGTACCCATTCTAAAGTGGAGTGGGGTGAAACCCAGGAGGATGAAGAGGAATCCGAGCACAATTTTGACGCAAGACGAAGCCCTTCACCTCGTCGAGTTGAACCTTAGTAGTAGTTCACCCTAGAACATTGTGTTAGCCGTTGTGTGTTTAGGTGATGCTTGTGAGTGTGTGGGTTTAGATGGCAGTTTATGTCAGAGGGTGGTGATGTAACTGCTTCAGTTAGGTGTTTCCTATGGTGTGGTGTGGGTTTAAGCAACATAAATGTTAAACATCCAGTTCAGATCAATAAAAGTTGAAGTTTAAGTAAATAACACCTGTTCTAAGAGTTCTCTCCTGTTTCTCGCCTATTCTAATCCCTATAGATGGTGAATACTCGCAATGGAGGTGAACAGGACACCAGCACTGGGATAAACAACAATCGGGAGGTGCACCCAATGGACCGCCACCTTCGGATGACAATCTCACTATAGCACAAGTGCTTGCAAATCAAACGCACCTTATGAATATGATGTTCCAGCACATGCAGAGCCAGCAGCACCAGGTGCCTCAACAACAGATACCTCCTACACCCCAGAACAAGCTCGCAGAGTTCTTGCGAGTGAGGCCTCCCACTTTTTCTAGTACAACCAACCCAGTGGAAGCAGGGGATTGGTTACATGCCATTGAGAAGAAGCTGGATCTTTTTCAATGCACGGACTAGGAGAAGGTCTCATTTGCATCACATCAGTTACATGGACCTGCATCGGAGTGGTGGGACCACTCCGAGCTAACCGAGCAGAAGGTCAACCTATTACTTGGGCTAAATTCTTGGTAGCTTTTAAGAAGACACACATTTCTGCAGGGGTGGTGGCCCTAAAGAAGCAGGAGTTTTGAGCACTAAAGCAAGGGAATAGGTTGGTGACCGAGTTCCTCTATGAGTTTAATCGTCTCGCCCGTTATGCACCAGAAGATGTTAGCATCGATGCTGAACTACAGGAGAAGTTTTTGGATGGATTGAATGATGAACTCTCCATCCAATTGATCTCAGGGGACTACTCAAATTTTCAGAAGCTCATTGACAAGGCCATCCAGCAGGAAGACAAGCACAATTGGATGGAGTAGAGAAAGCGCAAGATTACTAGCATGAGGGCACAACAGTCTAGTAGCCAGAGGCCGCGTATAGCAGCACCCCCTCAGACTCTCCTGGGAGGACCACCGACTGCACCCCGTCCCCAACGCCAGTTCTACAACAAGAACACTAGTAGCGGTGTAGTGGCTAATCGTCCTTCTCCTCGTCTGGTTGTTGTACCATCACAAAACCAGCCGGTCAAGCAGGAGCAAGGTGGCAGGACTTTGGTATGTTACAATTGCAATGAGCCGGGGCATTTCTCTAATCAATGCCCGAAGCCAAAGCGTCAGGGACCCAGGCCAGCCATGCTAGGACAAAACAACTCCAACCTGCCCAAGACTCGGGTCAATCATGTGACAACCAAGGAAGCCGAAGTCGCCCCAAATGTGGTCTTAGGTACGTTTCCTGTTAACTTAGTTCCTGCCACAGTACTTTTTTGATTCTGTGCTACACATCATTCTTGTCTAAGAATTTTGCGGGAAAGAATGGGATAAGGGTAGAAAAGTTGACTAACCCATTAATGATATGCACCCCTGGTAATCAAATGCCCTCCACCCATTTTAGCCCTTTTGTTACCATCAATATCCAAGTGGTCCCATTCCAAGTCAACCTGATTCTGTTAGAATCCAAAGATCTAGATGTCATCCTAGGAATGGACTGGCTAACCAAATATAAAGGAATGATAAACTGCGCAAACCGGGAAGTCACCTTAACTAGTACCTTGGGGCAGAAAGCGATATTCCGTACCCCGCCAGTTAAACCCCCAAAAGTGATTCTCAATCAGGCTACCCTAGAAGAAATCCCAATGGTGAGAGACTACCCGGATGTGTTTCCTGATGATTTGCCAGGCATGCCACCCAAGAGAGACATAGAGTTCCGGATAGATCTGGTACCTAGAACCACCCCCATTCACAAAAGACCGTTCCGAATGATGGCCAATGAGTTAGCAGAAGTGAAGAAGCAAGTGGAAGATTTGGAACGGAAAGGATTCATCCGACCGAGCACCTCACCATGGGGAGCGCCAGTTATCTTTGTAGAGAAAAAGGATCATACCCAACGGATGTGTGTGGATTATCGAGTGTTGAACGATGTCACCATCAAGAATAAGTACACATTGCCTAGGATTGATGATCTGTTTGACTAGCTGGAAGGAGCCACGGTATTCTCCAAGATAGATCTCCGTTCTGGGTATCATCAACTCAGGGTCCGAGAGGAAGATATACTTAAGACTGCTTTTACCACCCGCTATGGGCTATATGAGTGTACAGTCATGTCTTTTGGGCTTACTAACGCCCCAACCTTCTTCATGAACCTGATGAACAAGATGTTTATAGAGTACTTGGATAAGTTTGTGGTGGTCTTCATTGATGACATCCTTATCTACTCCAAGACTAAGGAAGAACATGAGCAGCATCTTCGATTAGCGTTAGAGAAGTTGCGAGAGCATCAACTGTATGCTAAGTTTAGTAAATGTGACTTCTGGTTGTCAGAAGTGAAGTTCCTTGGTCATGTCCTTTCTGTTGAAGGTGTTGCTGTGGATCCGGCCAATGTGGAGTCAGTCACCAAATGGAAACAACCCAAAACAGTTTTAGAAATACGGAGTTTCCTTGGTCTTGTGGGATATTACCGCAGGTTCATAGAGAATTTCTCGAAGATTGCCAAATCAATGACTCGGTTACTCCAGAAGGATGTTAATTCAATGGTCATCTGAGTGTGAGCGGAGTTTCCTAGAACTGAAGAAGCATCTGGTATCCGCACCGGTGTTGACTTTGGCTAATCCTAGGAAAGATTTTCAAGTTTACTGTGACGCATCCCGACAAGGTTTAGGATGTGTTTTGATGCAAGATGGAAGAGTGGTTGCTTACGCGTCTCGGCAGTTACGGCCACATGAGAAAAACTACCCTACTCATGACTTGGAATTGGCCACAGTAGTTCATGCATTGAAGATATGGCGCCATTACCTTATGGGTAATCGTATGCAGATGTACACGGATCATAAGAGTTTGAAGTATATCTTCACCCAGCCAGATTTGAACCTTCGTCAGAGAAGATGGTTGGAGTTAATCAAGGATTATGATATTGGGATCCATTATCACCCTAGCAAGGCCAACGTGGTAGCAGATGCTCTTAGCAGAAAGAGTTATTGCAATGCTTCCGAAGGATGACGGTTTCCTTGGGAGTTATGTGCAGAATTCGAGCGGTTAAGTTTGGGAATCATCAAGAAAGGTTTCGTAGCAGCATTGGAGGCACATCCCACGCTTATAGACCAAGTCAGAGAGGCCCAAGTCAATGATCGTGACATCCAAGAGATCAAGAAGAACATGAGAAGAGGAAAAGCCAGTGGATTCTCTGAAGATGAACAGGGAAAAGTATGGTTAGGAGAATGAATCTGTGTGCTAGATGACAAAGAGTTGAAAGATATTATCATGAGAGAAGCTCACGACACCCAATATTCTATCCATCCTGGCAGTACCAAGATGTATCAAGATCTTAAGGAGAAGTTTTGGTGGGCCAGTATGAGACGAGAGATAGCTGAGTACGTCGCAGTCTGCGATATATCTCAACGAGTGAAGGCAGAGCATCAAAGGCTAGCAGGTTTGCTACAACCATTGAAGGTACCCGAGTGGAAATGGGAAGAAAGAGGGATGGACTTTATCACTGGATTGCCAAAGACATCTTCAGGATATTATTCAATCTGGGTCGTGGTCAACAGGCTTACCAAGGTGGCCCATTTCATCGCAGTCAAGACTACCTATTCTGGCAGCAAGTTAGCAGAGTTATATATGGCACGGATAGTGTGTTTACACGGCGTACCTAAGAAGATTGTATCCAACAGAGGTAGTCAGTTTACCTCAAAGTTCTGGCAGAAACTCCAGGAGGAGATGGGTACCCGTTTAAACTTCAGTACTGCTTATCACCCATAAATGGATGGTCAGACCGAACGTGTTAATCAAATCCTAGATGATATGCTAAGAGCTTGTGCCCTAGACTTCGGTGGGAGTTGGGACAAGAGTTTGCCTTATGTGGAGTTTTCCTACAACAATAGTTACCAAGCCAGTCTTTAGATGGCTCCGTACAAAGCATTATACGGTCGAAGGTGTCGTACCCCGCTCCTATGGGATCAAACGGGGAAACACCAAGTTTTTGGAATCGACATTTTGAGGGAAGCCGAGGAGAAGGTGAAAATCATACAAGAAAGGTTATGAGTAGCACAGTCCCATCAGAAGAGTTATTCTGATAACCGCTGAAGGGATTTAAGTTTTGACGAAGGAGATTATGTGTATCTTCGAGTCACGCCACTACGAGGCGTTCATCGGTTTCAGACCAAAGAAAAGTTGGCACCACGTTTTGTGGAACCATACAAGATTCTGAGTTGCAGGGGTGAGGTGGCATATCAGTTGGAGTTACCCCAGGCATGGCAGGGATTCATGATGTGTTTCATGTCTCGCAGTTAAAGAAATGCCTTCGAGTGATTATAGAGGAAGCTGATCCAGCACAGATCGAAATCCAGGAGGATTTGACCTATGTGGAAAAACCAGTTCGTATCTTAGAGACCAGTGAAAGGAGAACCAGGAATCGAGTGACCCGTTTTTTGCAAAGTTCAGTGGAGCAACCATTCTGAGGATGAAGCTGCTTGGGAGCGAGCAGATGAGTTAAAGTCTGCCCACCCTCACCTCTTCGCCAGTTCCTCCGAATCTCGGGGACGAGATTCTGTTTAAGGAGGATAGGTTTGTCACACCCTAAAAATAATTTAATAAATAATACCTGTGAAAATATAATTTTTAGAAAATTAATTAAAATCCCAAGAAGTGGTTAATAAAAATCCCAAATAAATTTCAAAGTGAAAATGGGCCAGAGAAAATTTTATTAAATACTTCTTTAATTCTTGTAGTCCCTGGATTTTTCTGGGAATTATTTGAGCTGTGGAAGTATTTTTAATAAATCAAAAACCAAATCAGTGAATAAAGAAATTGGAAAAAGGTTTTAATATCTCTCCCGAGGCCGTGGGCCGATTTCAGCCCACATCTCTCCTCCTTTCTCTCTCCCTCGCCCGCGGCCTAGGTCGGCCCGCTCGCTCTTTCTTTTCCCTCCCGACATGTGGACCCTACCTGTCATGTCCTTCGTCCTCCTCGGGCTGAATTCGAGCCCAAGCCGGCGCCACCGTCCCGCCCGAAATCCGGCTGCCCTTTGCGTGATCTCCTCAATTTGGAAATCCTCCCTTCTATCCCCACCACCAATCCCCTCAAAACCCAGAGTAAAACGGTTGAGATTTGACCCCGAACTCGAGTTTTTTTGGAGACCCGCCGCCGCACGAGTCCGCCGCCACCATAGCCGCCTTATCCGCCTTGGACTCCTCCAATTGGCGACCCTATAAGTACCACCGTCCTCCCCTCTATCCGTCACCGCCCTCGTCCCAACCCTAAACACCCCGGAGAGCCCCAGCCCCCAGCGCCGCCGCCACCGCCGCCAAGTCCAGCCACGCTGCGCCACCGCTCGGTTCATTGCCACCCTTCACCGACAACCTAGACGTCTTCTCCAGGTAGAGCAGCACCTCATCTGCCACCCAGTAGCCGCCCTTCCCCGCCGGAGCGCCGTCGCCGCCGAGTACCTGAAGGTCTTCGCCGCCTTTTCTCGTCGCCGGTGGTCAATTCGTCGCTGAGTGCCTGCAAGGTAAGATCACCTCGTCGAGCTGATCCTTTTGGGCGCAAACCGTAGCCGCCGCCGTGCCCGGGATCGCCGGCGAGCCGAGCCGCCCAAGCCGCCGCCGTCGCCGGTCGTCCATGTCATCACCCCGTCAGCCGCCACGTCACCCCTCCGTCCCCATGGCTGCCAGATCGGCGCTAGGTGTCACCCATCCGTGCGCCGCGATCGGGTTTCATCTGAGCCGTTAGATCTAGGTTCATTAAATCCGAGCCGTCGGATTTAGATCCGATCCATCCCAGCTGTTGAAACCCGTGAACCGATCCCGTGGACTCGGTCTACGGTGGACCGCCCTCTGATGACGCAATAAATCTCTTTTTTCTTTTCAAAATTAATTCATTATTGCGTCATTAACACTTTAATAATTTCTATAAATGGTTTTAATCGGTTTAAACTTCTAAAAATCATAACTAATTCATACGAACTCGGATTGAGGTCGTTCAAGTCTCTAAATTATTTAAAAATCGAGATCTATCCATTAAAAATATTCACATGTGCTGTTGCTCTGTGCTTATGTACTGTTTTTGCTCTTTTTTATTTGCCTATAGTTTTGGACGTTCCAGAAGAGCCGGTTTACATCGAGGAGGGTTCGGAAGACTTTGCGGAGCAGCAAGGCAAGTCACATAGACCCACAACCCTTTAGCATGTTAATCCTATGATTTAAATCTTTGTTTTGATTCAAAAGTGCATTTATTTTAGAATGACATCGGGAAGGGAAACCCTGATCTTTGTTTACAGCCCGTTGTTTTGATTGCCCTACCTTTGTACCTATGGGTTTAATATGACTAGCTAACTGAAGTACTGGTTAGCTAGAATAATTCTAGGTTGCTTAGCTCTACTTAGAAATTGTAGAATCACATAAAGATTGTTAATCACATATGATTACACATAAAATGATGATGGTTCTGTTCACGACAGTGGTCGTGTGAGACTGATTCTTAATGGGCAACTAAAACATGGATGAATGGTGGGGTGTGAGCACCAGGTTGGTTTTATTGATAGCGGTGCTTATGACAGTTAAGGACTGGTTCACGAGCTACTGTTGTGAAACATTTACCGTACTAACCACAAGCCAGCATGGGCAACTGCTAGACTCGTAGTGTAGCATGTCCCAACAGGAGACACCATGGTGTGTTTAGTGGATAGGTGGTAGTGTTAATAAATCCACAATGGCAGTGCCAATAAGACCATATGTTTGGGAGCCAAGTGTCGATGTTTTACACCAACAATATGAATATAGGGCTACTTGTCGGATCAAAACTCGGTGGACTGCAAAGGAACACAGGGAGTTTATACTGGTTCAGGCCCTTGAGATAAGGTAATATCCTACGTCCAGTTGTGGTGTATTTCCTTTGAGGATGTATGATTTGATCTTGGTGATCTTGCCCTCAGGGGGCGCCCTGCCTCCCCTTATATACTAGGGGACAGGTTACAAAGTAGGAGTCCCAGCCAAACTACGGCCAAGGGATCTCCTCTTAGAGATATAACCTGTCCGACTAGGACTGTATATTCCTTATTGTACAAGGCTAAGTCTACCGAGCTCTATCATATCTCTAATTACAAGGCTAGGCCCATCCTCTGTCCGAGTGGCCTATATGCTTGTCATGAGGTACCCGAGGCCCATGGCCTCCACAGGAGCCCCTAAGACCTTCATAGTTGTGTCACAGCTGATGTCGAGTGCTCATTGTTCACGGTGAAGATTGCCTGAGTGCATTGCTCCCGAGTACTCTTTGTCCGAGTGCTTCTTCTTCCCGAGTCTTGCTTCATGTCAGCTGGCAACGAGGCTATGAAGGGCTCAATGTAGAAGTATGAATAGTGTGCACCGAATAGGCGCACCTATTAGGTGTAGCCCTTGACTTTGTGCTTAATTGTAAAATAATTAAACATAAAGTCGAAGATCTTTAACCTTGTAGTCTTTCCCGAGTAGTGTACTACTGGTATATAAGACTCTTCAGCATCATATCAGCCGGAATGATTTTATAGTCTTTCCCGAGTAGTATGTCACTCGGAAATTAGACTCTTCAGCTTCATGTCAGCTGGGAGAATGTTTATAGTCTTTCCTGAGTAGTATACCACTCGGAAGTTAGACTCTTCAGCGTCATGTCAGCTGGAAAAATATTTGCTCATGGCAATTATTAGCTAAGCATGTAAGCCGAGTACCACTTTATGGATTTTAATCCAATATGTGGTCAGGTGTACTTGAAAGATACCTACATCCCCAATTTTAATGGAGACCAGCTTGTGACCCTTATAAGGATATATCCTCAATACCTGGTGGATAATACAGATACCCGAACATACGTGTTCAGCAATTAGGCCTTCATGAAGCATATCCGATTACCCAATCGGTTCCTGTTGGTAGCACCGGCACTGTGATTTTCACACAACCAGCGAGTGGCCCACATTGAGCGTGCTATTGTAGAAACTTATATCTTGGTGGCCCAGTACCGAATTTGCAGGCCCAAGCCCACTTATCAGTACAGGATCTATAAAGGCGGGGAAAGAGAGAAAAGATTCCCTCATCTTCTCCAATCCACCAATCGTTTCGTCTTCCAGCTTCCGCGCCGAAATTGCGCACCTCGCCTCGCTAGGGTTCACCATCACTAGCGCATCCCACTCGAAACTCGGGCGTTCCCGCTCTTCTGCGTCCATTCCAAGTCCTCAATCGCATTTTCCCCAAATTTCCTTGCCTTGAGCCATGTCGAGAGCGTCAGAAATCCCGGAGGTGACAGATGAGTCTTGGCCGACTTTGGATTGTGGGTTGACTAAGCTGAAGTATTTGGAGAGGTTGCTGAGACTACAGAGCCGTGAAGTCATCCATTGGCGTCCGGTGGAAGGGGAATCAATTCCAGTACCCTAAGCTGGTGAAACTGTAGTCTTCGTCTCTTTCTTTGATCGGGGTCTTTCTCTTCCGTCTTCAGACTTTCTTCGCCAGCTTCTTGCCTTTTACGAGCTAGAGTTGGTGAATCTGAATCCCAACTCCATCTTGCAAATCTCTATATTTGCAACTCTTTGTGAGTGTTTTTTGGGTGTGGAGCCCCATTGAATCTTTTTAGATATTTGTTTCACATCAAACCTCAGCCCTCCAAGAGCAAAGTCCAAGTGATTGGAGGGGCCGGTATCCAGCTCAGGAGCGAGATGAAGAAGATTTATATCCATGTTCCCTTGAAATCCTCCCTCAAAGGCTAGCATAGGGAGTGGTTTTATTGTTCTAATTTTGAACCACGCCTCCCCCTTTTTACTAGTTTGCCTTCGGAGGTCGTGCCCAACTGGTCGTCTGTGCCCAGTTTTGAGGAAATGGGCCAAGTATACATGCTGATTAGTAAGATTGATAAGCTGAAGGGCTCCGGACTGACTAGTCCATGGGTGGCCAGACGTTTCTTGACTCGTCGCATCAGGCCCTTGAAGCTGAGGAGTCACTTCAGCTTGGATTATAAGGGCAAAGACTATCCTAGCCGAGAATATCCCGACCTGACCGACAAGCACAAGGTGACTGACATCCTGCTTGATTATTTTGCCAGCGGGGTGGTCGAGACAGAAGATGCCGAGCGTGCCACACCGGCTTACAGCCAAAAAAGGCCTCGTCCAGAGGTAACTCTTGCTGATGTTAACTTGTTGTCCATCTGTGATGAATGCTTGTAGATGTGTATCCAAGATAGCTCTACAATGTGTGATGTATGCTGTTGAACCACTTGCAGGAATGTAAGGAGTTTGATGAAGACTCCCAAACTTTGTCGGCCGTGAAATTGAAGAAAAGACCGTTGAGTCTTTCTGCCGCCCAGCCTAGCTCCAAGAGAGCGGGGAAGAAACCTATCAAAGATCCAGGCAAGAAGAAAATTAGTAGGCCGAGTGCGGTAGCCGGGAGCCTGAAGATTAAAGACACCGCCAGCGCAGCTCCCAGGCCGTCAAGTCCAAGATCGAGACTAGTGCCACCAGGCTTAGCAACATCAAGCCCAAGGACAGCATCGCCGAGTACGAGATCATCAACGAGCCATAAGGCGGCATCACTGAGCATCCCGACACCCCAGTTGGCCGCACTAGGAATCGGGCCAGCTAGGAGAAAGATGCCACCGCCGACTGTCATGCCATCCAGCCCGACAGCTGGCAGTCCTTCACTGCCAACATCTAGAACCCCCAGAAGGAAGTACAAAACCTCCAAGAGGTAAGTGACCTTGAATCTTCTGAAAATCTTGTTCAGTATAGTAGTATCTTGATGTCTGATTCATCGTACAAGAATGTAACGCCCTAAAATTCACCCCGAAGTTCTGAACATTCATGTGTATAAAATCCCTGTCTAGGAAAGCCAAGGTACATAATTCCAAGTTGCCATATAGAGTGCGTCTTACAAACAAAATAAAGTTATATTACATAAATGCAGCGGTAAAGATAAACGAAGCCTATATACAGCTTGCCAAGCGGGGCTTCCAATCCACAGGCATCTTGACGGTGGAGCCAAGCTAGTCCTCCAGTTGATCATCATCAGACACGTACTCCACCACTGAGAGGGGGAAAAGGAGCAAGGCTGAGTACCACCCACAGTACTCAGTGAATCACACCCACAAATATGCATAATGCACAGGAGCAAGGATAGCCTAGAGTTTCATTTGCATAAAAGCAGTTGTAAACATTAGTAGTTCGCAAACAGTAAAAAGGTTGATTAATTGAACAATATTAATTCTTCACTGATTAACGTTACACCACGTTAACCAGGCCCAACCATCCACCTAAACTATACCAGTTTCATTAAGTCAAGTTAATTAAGTAAGGTGAGACTAATCACGGTGAGTCTTGACCAATCGCCCATGACCACAGGCGCGGCTATTCGAATAGATATAACTCTGATCAAAGGTGTACAACTATACCCACAAGACACAGCCCCACACACGTTCCCATGTGCCGGTGCATCACCACGATACCCCGTGAGAGGCTGTGACAGGACCGTTCACGCAACCTCCCCCTAACCATCCATACCACGCTAAGGTTGCACCTGCCAACAGGGAACACCATATCGGCCAAGCTACCCCCCTTGCGCCACAATGGATCCGGAAGCCGATCAACCCTAGCCCGGGCCGACCTAACTCCATCACGCCCATCCTCACCATCAGTGCCTAGGAGATGGAGAAGAGACGTTACAAGCCCAGCCGTTGCCTACGCTGGCTTATGGAAAGTATGAGAATTTGCTTAAGGGGTTCCCATAAACTGGTCCTTAATTGCCATGGGTGTGACCAGCAAAACCATGCACCCATAGCCCACCATTTGAGACACATTTCAGTGACTTAATAGTAACATATCCAAAGCTCTATTTTTCCGACATTGAGTCGAACCAAGAATGTAATTAATAATATTTAATTCCCAGATGGACTAAGTTGCTAAGCATGGCTAAGCATCCTAGGAATAGTATTCTAATCATGTTGTTACCCAGGTGACAAGGAACAAGGTTTAAATACTAAGGCATAGTCCTACCAATGTAAAGGTTGTAATCCCCCCACATGAAATAATGAAATTATGCAGTTTATTTAAATAAACAAACCATTTTAGTGAAAGATGGGTACAAAATGATCAAGATTACAGTGCAACTTGCCTTGCTCCGGCTTGACGTACACGGCTACAACCTCATAGTACACGGAAGGGTCACCGGTGTTGTTCTATAACAAACAATGCACAAACAATTAAAATCAGTACATGTGGCCAGTCAAACAAGAGCTGAAAATATTTTTAATGAATTCTTGGCATTTTTCTGGATTTAATGAAATTTGAATGGACTTAATCGGAGTTCGTATGAATTAGTTATGAATTTGTAAAGTTTCATAGTGATTTTCCTTATGCAAAACAATTACTAACTGATTTACTACGCAATTATTAGCCATTTATGGCGTCACCCGAGGGGGAACGGCGCTGACCAGCGGGCCCCACCCGGCAGTGACTCAAGGGCGGCGGCGCACGGTGGACTTGGTCCACCGTGCCGGGATTGGGCGCGCCACGTGGCGCACACGTTGCGCCAATGCGGCAGCCACGTGGGCAGCCGACAGATGGCCTCGATCTGCCACGCGGCAGATCAGACGGCCCGGGGATTGCGGCCATACGCTGGCCATCCCGAGCGGGAGGCAGCGGCGCGCGTGCCTCAATGGTCTCCCGCGGCGACCACTCGGTGCGGCAGCGAGAGGCAACGCGAGGACAACGGCGGTGAGGCAGGAGCGGCGGCGGCTTTGGGATGGCGTCGGCAACGGCGCTCCGACAACGACAGGAGATTGAGGAGCGGCGGCCAAGGGGCTCCGGGAGCTGGGGAAGACGAGAGAAGAGTTAGGGCGGGGAAAAGAGACACGGCGTGGTGAGATTTGCCGACGGGAGAGGAGACAAGGGCCGGAGCTTACCGTGCACGAGGGCGAGGGTTTCCAGCGGGTTGTGGTGCCCACGAAGCGGTGGCCGAGGGACTCCTCAGCATGGCGAAGACGACAGTGGTGGCGGTGTGGCTTGGCAGCGTCCGGAGCGGCGGCGAGTGGCAGCCGGAGATGGCAAAGAATGGCAAAAGCTCGGGTGTGTGGTGGCGGTGGTGTTTGAGGGCACGGGGAGGCGCGGTAAGTTGGGAAAAAGACGGAGGAGAGGACGGGGAAGCTTTTTATGGGCTCGGGAGGTGCAATGGTGGCCGGATTTTGGCTGGCAACGGCCGGCGGAGTGGGGAGGACGCGTGGCGGCCGGCGAGCTTGATTCGGCACGGGCTTGAGGGCAAACTGGGCGGATGCGGCGCGGACGGGGGAGTGGATGAGGGTCTCGGTCTCCGGGACGTGCGGCGTGGGCACGGGAGGTGCAGGGGAGGCGGCGGCGTGGTTGACGTCAACCCGCCTCCTCCGGCCGGAGGTTAGGGGCGAAGCTGACAGGCGGGGCCCGCCTGTCAGTGCCCCTAACGGCAACGGGCGGCACAGCGGGATGGGCCGGCCCAGCGCAAGGAGAGTAGGGCCAAGGAGGAAACAGGCCTGCGGGCGCTCGGGTAGGCCGGCACAAGAGTGGGCCGGCGGCCCTGGAGGGAGGAAAAGAGAAAAGAAAAGGAAAAAGAAAAAAAGGTTTTCCAGAGCAAATTTAATTCAGATAATTGTTTTTGATTTATTAAAAATAGTTCCTGTGCTCTAAAAATTCCAATAAAAATCCTATTATTATCTTTTGGCAAGAGGAATAAAAGAAAAATATTCCTAGCCCCAGTGATTTATTATTTTGCATTTTCCACCTTTAATTAATTCATTTGGCCAATTTAATTTATTTTTCTTAGGCATTTTCTCAGGTATTATTTTTGTGTGGCTAATTTTAGGTGTGACAAGGAAATAAGCCAAAATCAATCTCAAGGAGACCACACCGGCTGCCCCTGTTGTTGAGCCAGCCCCAGTCGAGCTAACCCCAGCGAGCTCATCTGCCGAGCCAGCGACCGTCCCAGCCGTAGAGATTGAGGCGGTTCCGACAGCAGGGCCACTAGCGCCAGCTCAACAAGGGGCAGATGCTGAAGCTGCTTCTCCAGCACCCGAGCAAGTCCCTGAAGCCCCATCAGTTGTTGAGTCAGGGGCCAGGACCATGTCGCCGTCTGTGTCTTCGTCGTCTTTAGAGGAAATGGATCTCCCCAGGCTTGAAGCCCCTTGTCGCAGGTTCCCGAGAACATTCCACTGGGTATCTCCCAAGGGAACTGCAAAATGCTACGAGCACGATGAAGAGGTAGTGGAGAGGGAGCGTGAAGTTCTTCTTCGTGCCGCAATCGCCGCATCCCAGGGGATCCAGGTGTGTAGCGAGCCTTGCAATGTTGAGTCCCCGACGACTTCCCTTATTTCTGGTATTCCACCGCTTGACTCTTCTTTGCTCTGTTTTACCCCGAGCAGAAGATTGTCGACCGCTCGGAGAAGATAAACGAGGTCCTGACCCAGCTCGCCCCTCAACTCCAACAATTGGGCCAACTCCAGACCTCGAAGGCCGACTTGGAGCGGTCTAGCCAGGAGAGGAAGACTTGGCTGAGGGGAGCAGTTGACCAGCTTAGGAATGAGAATTGGGCTCTAGTCAACAAGATCAGAAGTAAGTCTCCTGTATTTGTCTTCCTGACTAAGTGCCATGTATATTTTTCCAGCTTTGTTGTTTCTCGACTACCCAGTTGTGTCTTGACTGTAATCTCGAGCTCTCGACTATTCTGATATACAGCCCTCGAAGTTGAGTTAAAGATCCGGACAGAGGGGGAAACCAAGCTGAAGGAGGCCGAGAAAGCTAAAGCCGAACTTGAGAAAGACAAGGCCGAACTAGAGAAGGCCAAGGCCAAAGTGGAGGCCGACTACGAAAGTAAGTCTTCCCTCTGACAATGATTTTAAATAATCCTTCAGGTACTCCGACTGCAATTTTGGCTAACAAGTTTACTTGTTAATGAATCTGAGCAGCTACAAGAGCCAACGCCCAAACCCAGTTTCGAGCCTTTGCAGAGGAGATCAACATCGTCAAGGAGTCACGGGAGATTCTTGCCGAGTCCATGAAAGGGCTCCTTGACGTCATGGATCCTCACCATGTAGGAACCAGCTCCAACACAGTCTCCCAGGTGCAGGCGCGCCTTAACAGAGCCCCGAGTATCCTGAAGAGGTACTCGGATGAGCGTGTTGTCGTTGGCGTGGCGCAAACCCTCACGATGACCAAGACGATCTACCCTAGGGCAGATCTTGAGGCCATCAGTGAAGGGTTTGCCAAAGAGACAACACCTGAGGAGGCGTTGGAGTTGATCACCCAGGCGAGGCCGACTGCAGAGGCGATCACCAAGGACCTGGGAATGTAAGAACAATCCATCATGCAGTCGGTGTATATAAATCTTTTGTAAGATACGTGTACAATGCCGCCGAGTTCTTGGTTTTACTTAGTTATCATTAGCTTTGCCTAACTATATAGTCTACGCCGAGTTAGTCTATAGGAACTTAATAAAATCGTTCACCGCAGAAAGCTATACTTGGGCAAACATAACATAGTCATTGCAAAACTTCATAACTTAGATAAAACAAGCTCGTATATTGTTGAGAAAGCACATATAATACATGTAGCCCCCGACTCACTACACGGTTGAGACAAGCGACGTAGTGAGTTAGAGAAAAACTTCATACATATGTATGAGAGAAAATACAGAACTCAGGTATAGAAAGGACATAGCTGTTCTATGTTCCATGAGTTGCTGACTAGGGCACCGTCTTCGGTCTTCAGTCGGTAGGCGCTTGGCCGTGTAACCTCGGCGATAATGAACGGCCCTTCTCATATTGGGGATAGTTTATGCTTGTCTTTGATAGTTTGTATTTTTCTCAAGATGAGATCTCCGACCAAAAAGGTGCGGCCATGGACATTCCGATTGTGATAACGACGCAAGCCTTGAAGATACCTTGCCGACTAGATTATTGCGATGTCCCTAGCTTCCTCTAACTGATCTAGTTCGACCAATCGGGTATTGTTGGATATGTCTTCTAAGTAAGCCCGAACTCACGGAGAGCCGAACTCTAACTCGGTTGGTAGCACAGCCTCAGCACCATAGACCAGAAAGAAAGGGGATTGCCCTGTTGCCCGACTAACCGTGGTTCTTAGAGACCAGAGAATAGATGGGAGTTCTTGTACCCATCGCCCTGCATATGGCTGTAGTCGGTTGAATATCCTGGCCTTGATACCTTGTAAGACCATGTCATTGGCACGCTCAACCTGCCCATTGCTCCTTGGGTGTACCACAGATGCATAACAGATCTTGATGCCAAAGTTGTCACAGAAATCTTGAAATACGCCGCCCGTGAACTGAGTACCGTTGTCCGTTATGATGCGGTTAGGAATCCCGAATCGATATAATATACTCATGATGAAGTCCTTTGCTCTTGCCGCTGTTATGGTTGCAACGGGTTTTACCTCAATCCATTTCGTGAATTTATTTACTGCGATGAACAAGTGTGTGAACTCTCCTGGCGCTTTCTTGAAAGGCCCGACCATGTCAAGCCCCCATACTGCAAAGGGCCAAGAGATTGGGATGGTTTGGAGTTCTTGGGCTAGGAGATTTGTTTGTCTTGCAAAGAACTGACAACCCTTGCATGTGCAAACTATGTCTTTAGCATCTGTTACTGCTGTTGGCCAGAAAAATCCCTGCCTGTAAGCCTTTCCGACTAATGTCCTGGATGCGGCATGGTTGCCACATATGCCCGAGTGGATCGACTGCAGAATCTGCTTGCCCTCGTCGCGTGTGACGCAGCACATGAGGACTCCGGATGCACTTCTTCGGTACAGGTCTTCTACAACTACTAGAAAACATTTGCTTTGATGTTTGATTTGTTTGGCTTCAATGCGATCTTCTGGGAGTTCATCATCTAAGAGGAATTTGAGAACAGGAGTCTGCCAATCTTGAGATATGATCAGTACTTCGTCTGTTGTCGGGGTAGGTTCATCTCCCGACTGTGCTGGCACTGGTTTCTTTTTGACTGATGGCTCCATTAGTTGCTCGGCAAAGATCCCGATCGGGACCACCTCTCTCTTGGATCCCATGTTAGCCAGTTCGTCTGCAGCATCATTGTATTGTCGTAAGACATGAGTTATCTCTAGCCCGTCGAACTTATTTTCCAGCTTTCTGACCTCCTGACAGTACGCCGCCATGGTATCGTCGAGACATGTCCAGTCTTTCATGACTTGGTTGACCAAAAGTTGGGAATCTCCACAAACAACCAGTCAGTGGATGCCGAGTGATATAGCAATGCGGAGCTCGTGGATGAGTGTCTCGTACTCGGTGACATTGTGGGAAGCCGAAAAGTGAATCTGGAGAACGTAGTTGAGTTTTTCGCTAGTGGGTGACGTCAATACGACGCCGGCCCCGGCGCCGCCGATCCTTAGAGAACCGTCGAAGTACATTATCTAGTACTCTAGCTTTGCTGTGGTTGTAGGCGTCTAAACTTTTGTCCACTCGGCCACAAAGTCGGCTAGAGCTTGGGATTTGATTGCTGTCCGTGGCTAAAAGGTGATGTCGAAGCCATCAACTCGAGCGCCCATTTAGCGATTCGGCCGGTGGCCTTGCGGTTATGCAGGACGTCCCTGAGTGGATACGATGTGACCACCGTGACTTGATGTGATTGAAAATAGTGCACCAACTTCCGGACAGTGATGAGTAGGCCATAGAGCAGCTTCTGGACCTACGGATATCTCATCTTGGAGTCGGCTAGGACCTCGCTAACAAAGTAGACTGACCTTTGTATTTTCTGTATGTGACCCGGCTCGGATCGCTCGACCACCAACACCGTGCTGACTACCTGAGTGGTACCCGCTAGATATAGCATTAATGGCTCTTGGGGCATAGGTCAGTGGCGAATCCAGGATAAAAATGGAGGATGGGCTCGAAGTCTACGTCTAAGTCTAAGCCAAAATCAATACATACATCATCAATTAGAAAAATATATATAAGAGAGGAGTACCTTGTCTAGGTGTCTTAGGTAGTAAAAAGAGAATTCTTTTAGGCCTTAGCAAAGAGTAAAGTGAGCACTGAGCGTCCACTTGTACATATAAATTAGCAAAATTAGTAACAAATGAATGGTAGGAGTAAACAAGTATTAACCAAAAGAAACAGCATACCACTAAGTCGAAGCGATTCATTCACGAGGCAAGGATACTTTACGGGTTTTCAAGGCTTGGAAACGCTTCATGATTGTATCGTTATCGATACTTTTGAATATCTCTTGCTCAGTGTAGCATACCATCAAATCATTAAGCCAATCATCTGATATCTTATTGCGCAAATCTGTCTTGATAATATTCATTGTTGAAAATATGCGCTCAACAGATGATGTTGCAATAGGGAGAATCAATGCCAGCTCAATGAGACGATACACTAATGGGAAGGTTCTATATTTTCTGGTTTCAACCATCAGCTGAGCAAGACTTGTAATATCATGACATTCATTAAATTGCTCACTTCTCCGAACATTGAGAATGAAGGTTTGAAGCTGACTTCTTAGCAATAACCGGTCAGCTATTGTAAAATCTTCAGCATAAATCTCAGCAAGTCAAACAAGCTTGTTAACATCAAACTTAGAGAATGAGTTTCTTGGATCAAGGCAAGACATACATACCACTGGAGGAGACTTCATTGAAGCGATGATTCATTTCATGCAAAGTTGTATCAATAGCGACATTGAAAATGTTAACTTTGTAATAATGATATTTAGTCACTTTGTGTTTTCTCTGAATAGATTGATCCATAACTCCAATGAGATCATCCATGTTTGGCACATCAATCTCGTATGCCTCACAAAAGCTTTTGACTTGCTTGAACAATGGATCCCATTCATTGTCCCTCATATCTTGCAAGCGCTCTTTCACATCCAAGATCAAACCCATAACTTCGACAATATCTTGATCTTTCCTTTGTAAAGATTTTGATAGTTCATTTGTGATGCTCAATAAGGATATTAAGAAATGCATGATGAATACAAATTCAAAGCACTCCATCTTCTTTACCAAACCTACAGCTCCACCATGACTTGAGTGCTCACGAGCATCTCCACTTACAATTACTAGAGCATCCACCACTGCCTCCCACATTTGGTATATACGAAGAAAAGTTTTCAAATGTGATCCCCATCGAGTATCTCTAGGTCTAACTATGGATGATTCTTGATGCAGTCCTGTCCCAGCTGAAATCTTTCTCTCTAACTTGTCCAACAACACATCTTGATGTTTAGCAATTAATGCATCTTTTCTCTTGCAAGATGCACTAACTTGAGTCACAATCAAGGGAATATAGTTGAAAAATTCAGCAATAAATGTACTACTTTGGGCAACAGTGACAACAACCAATTGCAATTGATGAGCAAAGCAACGAACATAGAAAGCATATGGACTCTCATCCCTAATTAGTTTCTGTAGGCCATTAAATTCACCTCTCATATTTGAAGCTCCATATCCCTGCCTACGTAGCCTAGAAATAGGTAAACCATGGAGAGAAAGTACCTGAACCAAATACTTCTTCAATGCAGAAGATGTACAATCTGATATATGCTTAATTGCAAAAAAAACCTTTCCATGATCTTTCCATGATCATTCACGAATCTGTAGCCAAGAGAATGAGGAATTAGAATGTTAGAATAATAGAACAATGGAATAATGGATAAATGGTACAAATAAAACACTAGATTTACAACTAACCTCACAATTACTGCTATTTGCTTTTTTATTGATGAATCTCTAGCCTCATCAATAAGAACCGAGAAATTCTTATCCCCAATCTCACCCTTAGTCACATCCATGACTTCTTGTGCACAGCATTTTGCAAGGTCCTTTTGAATCTCTGGACAAATCATAAGTGCATTCCCAACACCTTTATCAAATGCCTCCTTCACATCATCCTTCTTATCTTTGTACCAATCCAACATTTCCCTGAAATTTCCCTTATTTATGGAAGTAGATGATTCATCGTGTCCACGAGAAGCTTCCCCTTGTGATATAAGATATCTTGCATAATCTAAAGAAGCAATCAAGCGTATTTTGTATGAAATTTCATACTCCTTAAAGAAAGTAACCATTTTTTAGAAACACTTGCTCGTTGGTTCTTGAAGTCAACGCATTCACCCCTTGCAATGTTGTGAAAACTATTTTGGACCACCAACATGTTTATTAAAACTATCCAAAGCTGTTTTCCAACGACTGAATCCTTCTTTGGAAAATACATCATTTCCAAATGTGTTGGCTTGTGCTGATTTCTTGAAAAGAAAACAATAGAAACAAAATGCAACATCCTTTTCCACACTATATTCTAACCAATCAAATTTATCGAACCAATTCCATTGAAAGGATCTCCAAATCTTACCATCTAATGTCTTTAGAAAATTATGCCCATGTGCTCTATTAGGACCATTCAACAAATATGCCCTCCTCACTTGATCTCTAATTTCAGGAGTATAATCATCTATTTGTATTCGTTTTGCTGGATTGGCAAAATTTTCATTAGGATCAAATTCTACTCGATGCCTTTTTAGTCTATTTGTGCTCTCATCAGTTTGAGGTGTATCACTTGAATTGCTTGTAAAGAAATTAAGCAATGTTGTTTTCTTCTCCATTGCAAATATACCAATAAATGGAACACTATGAAAATTGAAACATAAATAATAAATCCCTACAATTACAATAAATAAAATAATAAATAGAGTATGAAGTATGATTGTATGAACCTGCTGGGCTGCTGGCTGCTGCAGACCTATAGTGCTGCTGTGCTGGACTGCTGGTCGTCGTCGCCTAGTCCTGGACCTGGACTCCTAGCTACTCGGCTGCAACCTGCAAGTTTGCAACTGTTGCAGACAGCTGCGGCCTGCCACGGTGCTGCCTACGCCTTGCCCCTACCGTCCTGCGGCCGTGCACAGTGCGCTCCGGCAAGGCCTGCGCCTCCATGGCTTGGCCTGCTCGCCGGCGTCACCACCGCAGTAGCACGCTCGCCGCCGCCATGAAGTGATGAAGAATCCCCACAGCCACAGGCCAGCCACACGCCCACACAGTCTAAACCCTAAGCCAATTGACAAAATAAACAAAATGGGCCAAGTGGGCTGTGGCCAAATTGGTCAAATGGGTCGTTTAATGCATACCCATTCAGTTGTATTGCTCTGTTCTTCTTCCTCGTGGCGATAGAGGAGGAGTTCTTCGGTTCTTCTCTTCTCCCTATCTTCTCCAACAAATTTTTTGCAAAAAATCGGAGAGTAGGCTAGAGCCTGATGAAGCCTACCCCTTGGATCCGCCCCTAGCATAGGTGATACTAGCACTGGTGGTGATATGAGAAATTTCTTGAAGTCATCGAAGGCTTGTTGGGCTTCGGGAGTCCATTGAAAATATCTGCTTTCTTTAGTAATTTGAAGAAGGGCATGTCCCGTTCGCCTAGTCGGGAGATAAATCGGCTGAGTGCCGTCATGCAGCCTGTCAGCTTTTGGACGTGCTTCTGGCTAGTCAGGGGTGCCATGTTCATGATTGCGTTGATTTTCTCTGGATTGGCCTCGATGCCGTGATGCGATACAATGAAGCCGAGCAGTTTGCCGGATGGCACACCGAAGGCGCACTTTTCCGGGTTCAACTTCATCTTGAATCTTTGAAGGTTTTGGAAGGTTTCCTCCAAGTCAGCGATGAGGTCTTCTTTGGACTGTCTTGATCACCACATCATCGACATATGCCTCCACGTTGTGCCCGATCTGAGTGTGTAGACACCGCTGAATTGCTCATTGATACGTTGCTCCAGCATTTTTCAAGCCGAACGGCATGGTGATGTAGCAGTATGCTCCAAACGGCGTGATGAAAGAAGTCTTCAGGCAGTCCTCCTCCTTAAAGCTAATTTGATGATATCCCGAGTAACAGTCGAGAAAGCTGAGAAGTTCGTACCCCGCAGTTGAATCCACCACCTGATCTATTCTCGGTAGACCAAATGGATCTTTGGGGCATGCCTTGTTCAAGTCGGTGTAGTTGACGCATATGCGCCATTTACTGTTCTTCTTCTAGACCAAGACTGGGTTTGCCAACCAATCTAGGTGGTAGACCTCTTTGATGAACCCGGTTGCGAGGAGCTTGGTTATCTCCTCCCGAATAGCATCTTTGCGGTCCTGTGTGAAGCGCCGTAGGCGTTGCTTGACTGGCTTGGCATCTGTCTTGACATTGAGGGCATGCTCGATCACCTCCCTTGGTACCCCAGGCATGTCGGAAGGTTTCCAGGCGAAGATATCCTTGTTTGCCTAGAGGAAGGTGACGAGCACATATTCCTATTTGGGGTCGAGTCCGGTCCCGACTAGAGCAGTCTTAGAGGGGTCGGAAGGGTCCACGGGGATCTTCTTCGTGTCGGAGTCCGCTGAAATTCCCAACTTTGCTGCTTTTTTCGCTGGAACTTGGTCATCCTCGACTTCTGTTGTGGCGGCTTGCCGAATGTTGTCGCGTCTGACTGCCGCTTCTTGATACTGAGCCAACTCGCAGCTCTCTTTGTCGTAGGTGAAGGCTTGCTTGATGTCGCTGCAGAGGGAGAGAACTCCGGCTGGCCCAGGCATCTTGAGCACCATGTAGATATAGTGCGGTACTGCCATGAATTTGGCGAGCGCCGGCCATCCGAGTATCGCGTGGTACGCAGTCTCGAAATCGGCGACCTCGAAGCAGATATTTTCTGTGTGGAAGTTATCCCGTGTGCCAAAGGTGACCGGCAAAGTTATCTGCCCGAGGGGTGTTGAAGACAGGCTGGGAATTATCCCGTGGAAGGGCGCCATACTCGGCCGCAGTTCTGAACGAGGGATTTTCATCTCATCCAGAGTCTTGGCGAAGAGGATGTCGAGCACACTGCCTCCGTCTATGAGAACCTTCTTCAACTTGATATTTTTGACAACCGGGTCTCGGACGAGTGGGTAGCGTCCCGGGTATGAAACCCGATCTGGATGGTCTGCGCGATCAAACGTGATGGGTGTTTCTGACCAGTGCAGATATTGGGGGGTGTCTGCTGTAGAGACTGAGTTGATGTCACGTGCTGTTAGCTTCTACTTCCTCTTGGACTCGTATGTAGACGGCCTTCCGAAGATATGGTTGAGCTCAGCCTGGGGATCTTGATAGTCGCCGTCTGCTCTCGGATTTGGCTTGTCTTTGTCCTTGTCGGCGCCAGATGTTGAAGCCTGCTCGGAGGCAAACTTCTTGAGCATGAAGCAGTCTTTGGCTGCTAATGATCGAGTTGCGCTTCTCGGAAAACCTTTTGATGAACTTGCGAAGAGACTCATTCTTCCTCTGGTGCAGCTGGTAGAGATCGTGCTCGGAAGACGGTCTTTCGTAAGTCCCTTGGAAATTGGCTATGAAGCGTTCCCGGAGTTCCCGCCAGGAGCTGATTGATCACTTTGGGAGCCCTGTTAGCCATGTCCTTGCCGAGTCGGCTAGGGTGACCGGGAGGTAGTTAGCCATGGCTTTGTGGTCACCTCCGGCAGCTCGGATCGCTAGAGTGTATACGGTGAGCCAGGACTCGGGATTGGTCTTGCCATCGTATTTTTTGATTCCTGTAGGCTTAAAGCCCGATGGCCAGTCGACCTCTTGTAGCTCCTAGGTGAAGGCGGGTACGCCTTCATCTGTGTGAGGGCTTCGGCTCCGGTGGCGGCGGTGGAACCGCTCGTGGTGGAGACCGAAGCGCTCATACTCGTCCTCTAGTCGGTGGCACTCATCCTCTTCGCGTTGGCGGCGCCGAGCGTTGATGTCTTGGCGGAGATTGCGTTGCAAACGGCCTCGAAGATCTTGATTGAACCGGTGATCATTCTAGGGACGCCGCCGATTGTTGTTGTTAGGGTTGCCGAGAGATGTTTGGCATGAATCCGCGTGCGGCTGACTTGAACCGGCCACCTGGCGTCATGCTGATGTAGACGAGACCGCCGTTGGGGAACCCGACCGGTTGGTCGGTATAAGTGTGTTTCCCGTCTGCTAGTGTTGCTGACAAGCCGCAGCTATGATCATGGCTTTGATCCTTGCTATAGTTGGGGTGGCCTGGTGATCAGGCCTGAGCTGGAGTGTGTCCAGTAAGGTCGCAGCGGCTACGATGTTCTGTTGTGGCGTGACGAAGACGTCGTGGTAGCCAACTCTAGTATGGAGGATTTGTTGCTGAGCGGTTCGCCTAGCCCTACGTAGCTCGTTGTTGCGAGCCTTGCATTCGGCCTCCTCCTGTTGTCGCAATCGGCAGGCCTCCTCTTCTTGCTGCTGTTGTACTCGGCGCACCTCCTGTGGAGGGATTGAAGTCATGAAGATTTCTCGAGGCAGAAGGAAGCTTGCCAGACTGGTGTCCAAACTGGTGTTCGAACTATTGTCCGACTTGGAGTCGGAATTTGTGTAGTTCATCGGGGTGATGACGACTCCGACCTCCCTAGATCCAATCTCGAATGGCTCTAGGCCATGTCTGAACTGAACCGTAGAGGATCGGGTCTGCCGCATGGGATGTAGATTGTAGGTATCCGCGGTGCTGCCGAGTCTGTGTGGGAGATTGACGATCTCTCCCCTTCCTAGCCTGACCCGAGCCGGCTCAAGGCCGAGTCCGAGTCAAACGCCAAAGGAGAGAGTTGCCCTGAGACCCAGGGAAGTAGAAGATCGCCGCAGCAAGTCGACGAGGGTTGCTGCAGCGTCGTGTGGGCTGACCGGCACAGAGTCGGCAGATCGGATAGAGTTTGAGTCGGCCAGGGTGAGTTTGCCGAGCTTGTCAGCGACGAAGTCGAGGCTTCCAAACGTGATCGTGTCTCTGGGGGAGAATTTGCTGCCATCGACTCCGGTTGTCGAATCCATCGAGCTTGTTGAGGTTGATCTCGCCGAAGCCCCTACCTGGCACGCCAACTGTCGATGTTTTACACCGGCAATATGAATATAGGGTTATTCGTCGGATCGAAACTCGGTGGACTACAAAGGAACATAGGGAGTTTATACTGGTTCAGGCTCTCAAGGTGAGGTAATACCCTATGTCCAGTTGTGGTGTATTTCCTTTGAGGATGTACGATTTGATCTTGGTGATCTTGCCCTCAGGGGGCGCCCTACCTTCCCTTATATACTGGGGGACGGGCTACAAAGTAGGAGTCCCAACCGGACTACGGAAAGGGATCTCCTCTTAGAGATATAACCTGCCCGACTAGAACTGTATATTCCTTATCGTACAAGGCTAAGTTTGCCGAGCTCTATCATATCTCTAATTACAAGGCTAGGCCCATCCTCTGTCCGAGTGGCCCATATGCTTGTCATGAGGTACCTGAGGCTCATGGCCTCCATACCAAGAGTTTCTCTAGCCTAGAGGTTGGGCCACCTCTACTGAGTACTTGGCGGGTGGTCATTTTGTTAGGCATGCTATACTAAGAGTCCTGTCACAACTCCTTTCTGAGGTATCGTGGTGGTGCCAAGGCGCATGGTGATATGTTGTGGGGTTGTGTCTTGTGGGTAAAGTTGTACACCTCTGGCCAAAGTTGAACTGTTCGAATAGCCGTGCCCGCGGTCATGGGCGAGCTGAATGATGTTTTTCTTGATTAGTCCCATTTATTAATTAATGTTTAAATGAGATATGAGACATCCAGATTGTGATGGTTTGGGCCTGTGTAGCCAGGTGGGCTATACAGTGTTGATTTAATACTGCTTTATTGTTCTACTGTTTTAATCATCTCTTAACTGTTTAGTTAAATGTTGTTTATGCAAATTAGACCCTATATGCCATCCTTTGCTATCCTGTGCACCTGCACATTTGCTGTGTGGCTTGTTGAGTATTCCATGTACTCACCTTGCAATATAATATCATCAGAAGAAGAATACTACAGTGAAGGAGAAGATTTGGAGGACTAGGCTGGGTCCAAGTCAAGTTTACCTATGGATTATGGAGACGTCACTATCGCTAGTTAATTCCGTTATTTAGATTTTTTTTATTTGTTTGAGAGGTTCCATCTGCCTCTGTAATAATTATACATTCGTTACTTTATTCAATATAGATTTGTACTTTATTATCAAATTTGTCATTGTGTACTTCGATTGATTCCTGGACAAGGATTTAATACACATGTAAGCGTTTGGAATTTTGGGTGGAAATTTCGGGCGTGACAATTTGGCACCAGGAACAGTGCCTATTTACAAGAGGCCATATAGAATGGCACCAAACGAGATGGCAGAAGTCAAGAAGCAAGTCGACGAACTGCTACAGAAGGGGTACATTCGACCAAGCACATCGCCTTGGGGCGCACCAGTCATCTTCGTGGAGAAGAAAGACAAAACAAAGCGGATGTGCGTGGATTATCGCGCATTAAACGATGTCACCATCAAGAACAAGTATCCCTTGCCAAGGATTGACGATCTCTTCGATCAATTGGAGGGTGCCACCGTCTTCTCCAAGATAGACCTGCGATCAGGCTATCATCAGCTGAGGATTCGAGAAGAGGATATTCCGAATACAGCTTTCACCACTCGGTATGGGCTGTACGAGTGCACCTTTATGTCCTTCGGACTGACAAATGCACCGGCCTTCTTCATGAATCTGATGAACAAGGTGTTCATGGAGTTTCTGGACAAGTTCGTGGTGGTTTTCATCAACGACATCCTTATCTACTCAAAATCAGCAGAAGAACATGAGCAACATCTCCGGTTGGTTCTCGAGAAGCTGAGAGAGCATCAATTGTATGCCAAGTTTAGCAAGTGTGACTTCTGGTTGAAAGAAGTACAGTTCTCGGGCACGTTATCACTGCCTAGGGAGTTGCTGTGGATCTAACGAATGTGGAGTCCGTTACCAATTGGAAACAGCCCAAGACAGTGACACAAGTGTGAAGTTTTCTCGGACTTGCGGGTTATTACCGTCGGTTCATCGAGAACTTCTCGAAGATCGCGAGACCCATGACTCAATTGTTGAAGAAAGACATAAAGTTTATCTGGGCAGCCGAGTGCAATCACTGCTTTGAGGACCTAAAAAGGAAGTTAGTCTCGGCACCAGTTCTGATCTTGCTAGATCCAAGAAAGACTTCCAGGTGTATTGTGATGCATCTTGCCAAGGGCTAGGATGCGTGCTAATGCAAGAAGGCAGAGTAGTAGCCTATGCGTCACGACAATTGCGCCCCCATGAGGGCAACTACCCGATACACGATCTGGAATTGGCTGCAGTGGTTCATGCTTTGAAGATTTGGCGGCATTACCTCATCGGTAACCGCAGTGAGATCTATACGGACCACAAGAGTCTGAAGTATATCTTCACCCAGCCCGACCTGAACCTCCATCAACGAAGGTGGTTGGAGTTGAATAAAGAATGTGATGTGGGAATACACTACCACCTGGGTAAAGCCAACGTCATGGCAGACGCTTTGAGCAGGAAAAGTTACTGCAACACCACTCGAGCAGAGACGTTGTGCAAGGAAGTGCAGCAGTGTAACGCCCTGAAAATCGTCTTAATTAAAAATTACTGTGGGTAAATGGAAATACAGGAATACACTAGAAATTTTTGTTTGAGAAAAGAGTTTGAATAAAATTTTGAAATTTCCAATATTAAAAATCCTGAGTTTAAATCTTTAAATAAATACTTGGATGCTTTTATATTCAAGGGGTTTTGTCGGAGTATTTTAAGCGTTTGAGTATTTACAATAATAAATTCTTCGTGTTTCGTGGTGGCATTTACTTCTGGTAAATTCCCCGTGATTTAATAAACCCTCTGAAATTTTCTCGAATTTTTCGGAGCTATAGAATTAATTTCAATTCAATAAAGGTCACTTTAGTAAATTAATTAAATATAAAATAAATTCCTTTTTCCTTCCCTTGTTTGGGTCGTTTCTGATTTAGTCCTTTGAAGTCTCCCCGTTCATCGTGAACTATGACTCCCTTTTCTTCTAGGGTTTTGTGTCGTTCCCAAAACCCTAAAGTCACCTGGAAAACCTAAATTCGGAGTTACCGGATTTATTTATTTTTGAAACCCTAGAACTCTTTTGGATTCCCAATCCAAGATCCTTTGTATTCGAAATATCTATATTCCCCTTTGAGATAAATCCCAGATATTTCCTTAAACCCCTTTTCTGTCAAAATAAATCCAAATCTCCAATCGTTTGAGATTTCTCCAAATTTCGGTCCCAATAAAACACCCTCGTCAATTCCCTAATCCCGAAATATTTTATTGGGAATATTCCATTTCCCAGTTCTCGGAAAATCTCCTCCAGTTCCCAACCCGAAGAATAATCCGATATTTTATTCCCCAAATATTCCGATATTCTACTCCCCAAAATTCCCTCGAGAAAATATTCTTCATTCTCTGAATCCCACAAAATATTCCATTTCCTGGACCCCACTAAATATACTTTTTGTTTTCTAAATTCGTCCAAATACCCTTCGATCCCCAATATATATATACGTATATATATATATATATATATATATATTCCTCGTACCCAAATAATTCCAATGTCCCGAATATTTCCGAAATTTTTAAATTCCAAAACGCGACTCACATTCCACAAATATCCCCAAATTCCAATTTTTGCGAAATTGGAATTTTTCGGGAAAAAGACTCCTATTTTTCCTTTCCAATCTTACCCTTTTTTTCTTTTTCTCCCTTCTTTTCTTTTTCTCTCCTTTGGCACTGTTCTTCTCCTCGGCCTGCCTTGGCCCACGCTGCGCCAGCCGCCACCTGCGCCTCCTCTCCAAGCCCGTCGCCGCAAAACTCGGCGCTGCCACCCCGTGCCGAGGTCGGACTCTTGCGCTGCCTCACCTGCCTGCCCTATCTCCTCCTTCCCAAATAAATACTAGCCGCCACCACTCAGTCGCGCCACCCCTCTGCTACTCCCATGCGCCGTCGCCGTTCTCTGTGCCGTGCCGTTGCCCCTGCTCTTGTGCGCCGTCGCCGCTGCCCCTGCATCCCAAGAGCGTCGCCGCCTCCGCCCCTGTCGCCGCCTCGCCGACTGCCTCGCGCCGCCCTACTGTCGCCCGCGCCATCGCTACACGGCATCTAGCCGCCATCGCCAGCTCGTCCTCGTGCCGCCGTCGTCGCTTGGCCTCTCCCCTGCTCGCCGCCGTCCAACGCCGCCGCCGAAGGTCGTCGTCATCTTCACGACCGCCGGTCGCCACTGGTGAGCATCCGGACCGAAGCTGCCCTTCTTTGATTCATCGCCACCATCGTTCTTTTCCAATCGGCATCGCCTCCCTCCTCCTCTGCTTGTTGTTGCCGTCGCATAGGTGCGCCGTCCCGAGCCGCTACTAGCGCCGTTGTCATCCTCATCGCCGTGGCCGTCGCTGAAGCCCCTAGCCGCCGTTGGTCGCCTTCGCCTGCCGCCGGTGAGCACCTGCCTTGCCTCCCTCTGTCTTCCCCCATCTGCCGTCGTCGCCTGGAGCCGTCGCCACCACCACCTGACCCGCTCCTTTCCCGTGCGCCAGCTGCGCCGCCGCCAGAGGTTGCCATCGTCATCGTCGCCATCTCGTTGGTGTGGTGCCACAGTTATGTTCCTTGGTGCCACCGTCCGCTATCATCTTTCCCTGTGATGCGTAGCACCTGGCGATTCCCCCTCCCTAGTGGATGACGATTGGGCCCCACCTGCAGACCTCGATCTCGTACGAGCCATTGGATCACTGAGATTAAATCCAGTCCATCCTATTCCTTTTAGAACCTCCTGAGCGAATTCTAGTTGTCCACTTTGTTACCATCTAATCCGAGCTGTCGGGTTTTCTCTAACTCTCAACCAGTGCCATCTCCGCCTTAATCGTTACATCGGCATCCACATCATCGCCATATCACCCTACCAACTCAGCCGATTCATCACACATCACTCCTCTAGTCCATGGACCTAGACCCTATGATCTAGGTCACTACTAGTGGCCCCCATTACTGTACATAGCCAAAATATTCATTTTAATCTCAAAATCTAGAGAATATTCCCGAGAATATTCTTTTCCAAGTCCTTTTCGGATTTATTCCGAATTCAATCTTCCAACAGCCGTATCTTTTTCGTCCGAACTCCGATTCGACCCGTTCTTCTCCCTAAATTCATCTAAAATCATAATTTACTTGTTTATGTATTTTTATGTACTATTTATTTGGAGTTTCTTAGGATTTATTATCGTTTTACGTGTAGTCACGTACAATCGCCGATTCGGAAGATCGCGGAGTCTGCGGAAGAGTTTGGAAGATCTGCAGAAGACGTTTTCTATTGCAAGGCAAGTCACATGACAATCTCCTTGAGCATGTTGATCCCATTTACGAAATCTATTTTATTTTAAAGTTATTGCATGAAATGTTTTGGAATGACATTATATGGGTATTTATTTTTAATCCAATATCCATTGATAATTATGGCCATTTTGATATTGATTCCTTTACCTTGATACCCCGGGTAATAATATTGACTAGCTGGATGTTTAATTATTTATCTAGCTAGATTATTTAGGATTTGCTTAGCCATGCCTAGAAACTATAGTGACATTTTATGTGGGGAAACAATTCAAACATCAATGACCCTTTAATGATAACTGGCTATATTTTCACGACAGTGCGTCATGGTTGATTAATTAAATGTGACAACTAAAACTTGACTGAATGGTGGGTTGTGAGCACTAGGTTTGTGAATGTTGCTAGCGGTGCTCATGACAGTTAAGGACCGGTTCGTGGACTACTTGTTGCGAAGCAACACTCGTGCTAACCACAAGCCAGTATGGGTAATGGTGGGAACCAAAGTGTAGTACGTTCAACCAGGGTCCACCATGGTGTGTTGTGGCTGTGTCAATAAGACCACCATGGCTACGTCAATAAGTCCATGTCTTGGGCGTTGGATCGTTTCCCTGTTGGGGGCCTGATCAACTTCTGCCGGAAACTGGTGGTCCAGCGGGTGGCTCCCTTGTTATGCGGGTTACATGGAGGGTCCTATTACAATTCCTTTCCGAGGTACCGTCGTGGTATTAAGGCGTACAATGATGTGTTGTGGAGTTGTGTCTTGTGGGTAAATTGGTACATCTCTGGCCAGAGTAAAACTATTCGAATAGCCGTGCTCACGGTTAATGAGCGGGCCTAGCAATATTTTCTGTGATTAGTCCCACACTATTTAATAATGATGACATATGATGGAATATTGATAGCTCCTGTTTGGAGAAGTTATGATTTGGGCCTGAACTGCGTTGGAGCGTTGTTCAGAGATGGATTTAATGTTGATATTAATTAAACTATACGGTTTTCAATGATTTTAAATGCAAATATTTTAAATGTTATTTTATGCAAATGAACCATACTATGCCATTCCTTTGGTATCCTGTTGCATTACATTGCATTTCCCTAGTGTGGCTTGTTGAGTACGATGGGTGGTACTCAGTCTTGCATTATTGCAATCTTTAGAGTGAAGCTTTGTGAGGAGGAGAAGTTTGGTGTTTGGCTTATACCCCAGTTGAGCTGCCTGTGGCTTGGTGCTGAAGCTATGCTAGTTGTCGTTCCGCTGCTGTTTTCTTCTGTGTGAGGACTAAGTGCCTCGGTTGTAAGTATTTATCGTTATTTCGTTTTGGTTATGTTTATCAAATTGTCGATTTGTGTACCTCGGCTGATTCCTGGACGAGGATTTATTGCACAAATTAGTTTTGGAAATTCTGGTGAATTTCTGGGCGTGACAAGCAGGAGTTCGAACGTCTGAATCTAGGCATCGTTGACCCTGGATTCGTGGCAGCCCTAGAGGCCCAGCCCACACTCTTCGATCAAGTTCGCGAGGCACAAGCGACTGATCCAGAGATCAAAGAACTCAAGAAGAACATGAGAGTTAGAAAAGCCCAAGGATTCACGGAAGACGAAAACGGGGCAGTCTGGATGGGAGAACGACTGTGCATCCCAGAAAACAAGGAACTCAAAGACTTAATCCTCCGTGAAGCTCACGAGACGTAGTACTCCATTCATCCCAAAAGCACTAAAATGTACCAAGACCTCAAGACAAATTTTTGGTGGCCCAGCATGAGAAGAGAAATCGCGGAATTTGTGGCACTTTGTGGTGTGTCAGCGAGTCAAAGCAGAACATCAAAGGCCTGCAAGACTTTTACAACCGCTTAGAGTCCCAGAGTGAAAGTGGGAAGAGATCGGAATGGACTTCATCACCAGTTTGCCCCGCACATCTTCGGGATACGACTCAACCTGGGTGATCGTGGATCGGTTCACCAAGGTTGCCCATTTCATTCCGGTGAATACAACGTACTCGGGCAAGAGGCTGGCAGAACTCTACATGGCCCGCATAATGTGTTTACACGGAGTACCCAAGAGGATTGTATCTGACCACGGTAGCCAGTTCACTTCCAAGTTCTAGTAGAAGCTACAAGCAGAACTAGGAACCTGACTAAATTTTAGCACAGCCTACCATCCCCAAATAGACGGACAGACTGAAAGAGTCAACCTGATATTGGAGGACATGCTAAGGGCTTGGGCGTTGGATTTCGGTGGGACTTGGGATAAGAGTCTGCCGTATGCAGAGTTCTCGTACAACAACAGCTACCAAGCCAGTCTAAAGATGGCCCTGTTCGAAGCTCTGTATGGTAGAAAGTGCCGTACACCCCTCTTTTGGGATCAGACAGGTGAACGCTAGATATTCGGGACCGATGCACTCAAAGAGGTGGAAGAGAAGGTAGCCATTATCCCGGAACGATTAAAAACAACTCAGTCAAGACAGAAGAGTTACACCGACAACCGTCGCAGAGATCTGAGTTTCAAGGAAGGAGACTATGTGTACCTTCGCGTCACACCACTCCGCAGGGTACACAAGTTCCAAACCAAAGGAAAGTTGGCCCCATGCTTCGTGGGACCCTACCAAGTGCTAGCTTGTAAAGGCGAAGTTGCATACCAATTGGACCTCCCAGCTTCAATGGCAGGTATACACAACGTGTTCCACGTGTCACAACTAAAGAAATGTCTGAGGATACTAGTAGAACAGGCTGATCCGGAGCAGATCGAGATCCAGGAAGACCTCACTTATGTGGAAAAGCCGATTCAGATCTTGGAGATCAGTGAAAGGAATATCAGAAGCCGAGTGATCAAGTTCTGTAAGGTATAGTGGAGCCATCATTCAGAGAAAGAACCCACATGGGAACAAGAGGATGAATTGAAGTCCGCCCATCCGCACCTCTTTGCCAGCACATCTGAATCTCGAGGACGAGATTCCATTTAAGGGGGGTAGGTTTGTCACACCCTGAGTTTCCCCTTAAATAGAGCCACACAAAATATATTAAAGAAGCCTCAAAAGAAATTATTTTAAAAGTCTAGGGAAAATAATTAAATAAGTAAAATGCAAAATAATAAATTATCAGGGCTGAGAATATTTTTCCTATATTCTTCTTGCCAAAATACATTAACAGGATTTTTATGAGAATTTTTAGAGCACTGGAAGTATTTTTAATAAATCAAAACAAATTATCAAAATTAAAATCCTTCTGGAAATTCTCTTTTTCCTTTTTCTTTCCTTCCTTTTCTCTTTTTCTTTTTCTTTCTTCCTGCTGGGCTGCGGCCCAGTGCTATTTCTCGGCCTGCCGTAGCCCGTGCGCGCACACCCCTCCCCGTGGGCCCCGACCGTCAGCCAGCATCCGCTCGCTTGCGCTGTTCCCCTCACCGCTCCCGTTGACCTATGGGACCGAGGCCCCACATGTCAGCTTCATCCCCAACCTCTAGCCAAATCAGCTGGAGGGGATCGGCCTTCCCTAAGCGTCGGATTTTGCCCGTCCCCGCTCCCCCGTGCCTCGGCCCTTGATTCAAACCACGTGGACTGAGTCCTCGCCCGTTTCCCCCACCTTCTCCGCCCTTCTCACTCACGACCGCGGAAGAATCGCGCCCACTAGCCGCCGCGGCCGCCGCCCTCAATCCCGTGAAATTTGGCCAACTCGGCCACGAACTCCCGCAGCCGAGTACATATAAACCTTCCCCGTGCTCCGCCTTCACTTTCCCCTTAGTTGCCCACATCTACCGAGTACCCTAACCCCCTCCGCGCCGAGCTCCCGAATCGCCACCATGCTCCGCCGACTCTAGTCACACGTCACCTTCGCTACAGCCGTTGCTGACTATCGTGCTCGCGCTCGCTAGCTTCGCCGCACCTGGCTGCGTCCTGTTCCGCCGCCACCCGCCTTGGATTCCCGCCGGAACTCCATCCTTTTCGTCATCCCCTTTTGGTAAGCCTTTCCACTGGCAGTCGGCCGCGGATTTCCGTCAACCCACTCGGTCTTTTTCCCTCCTAACACGTTCTACACCTTCGCCAGGTCCTCTCGCACCTCGTTCGCGCCTCCATCGTCTCTTTGAGCCGCCGGAACGTCGTTGCCGTTGACATCCCGAACCTCGTTGCCACCAATCCTCTCTGCTCGCCGCTGTTCGCCACTCTCCGTCGGTCGCCGCACCTTGGTGAGCACTCGGCCGCATTCCTTACCTCCTCCGCTCCGCTGTGCCGAATGGTCGCCGACGGCGACCATCGCGCCGCGCGTGTCGGCGGGGCTCATTCCCAACTTTGTCTGAGCCGTCCGATCTACCAAGGCAGATCGGGACCGCTCATGTGCCTATGTTCGCGGTCGCACGCGTGTGGACTGCGTCCACCATGCGCCGTACTCTCATGCGCCACTGACCTGTTCCTTGTTAATGCGCAATAAATCGTTTAGAAATTGTTTTTGCATAGGAAAATTACAGTAAAACTTCTAAAATTCATAACTAATTCATACGAGCTCCGATTGATTTCATTCAAATTTCATTAAATCCAGAAAATGCCAAGAATCTAGTAAAAATACTTTCAGCCCCTATTTCCGTGTCCACATGTATTGTTTTTAATTGTTTGTGCATTGTTTGCTATAGAAACCGGCGTTGTTGATCCTCCAGTTTACTACGAAGTCGTTGCAGAATTTGCCAAGCCAGAGCAAGGCAAGTCACATCATTTCCTCAATCATTTTGTACCCATTTATTGCAAACCATTTGTTTTAAATTAATAAACATGCATTATTTCATCATTTCATGTGGGAAGAGTGACCTATATAAATACAATTTTAATTGCTCTGACCTTATTCCACCTGTACACCTTTGTAGCTGGGTAATAATATGACTAGAGGCTATTGTTAGGATGCTTAGTCCTGCTTAGAAACCTTTAGCTTACATGGGGATTTAAATATCTTAATTTACATTTATGGTTCGACTCAATGTTGGGAAATGGAACTTTGGATATGTTGATGTTTAATTACTAAAAGTTGACCTAAATGGTGGGCTGTAGGTACATGGTTTTGTTGGTCGTACCCATGGCAGTTAAGGACCGGTTCACGGGACCCCCTTGGGCAAATACTCGTGCATTCCACAAGCCAACATGGGCAACGGCTGGGCTTGTAGCGTCTCTTCTCCCTCTCCTAGGCACCATTGGTGAGAATGGGCGTGATGGAGTTGGGTCGGCTCGGGGTCAGGTTGATCGGCTTTCGGATCCATTGTTTCGCAAGGGGGGTAGCCTGGCCGATGTGGGGTGTCCTGGTAGCAGGTGCAACCTCAGCGTGGTGTGGATGGTTGGAGAGAGGTTGCGTGAACGGTCCTGTCACAGCCTCTTGCGGGGTGTCGTGGTGACACATCGGCACACGGGAATGTGTGTGGGGCTGTGTCTGGTGGGTACAGTTGTACACCTCTGATCAGAATAAATCTATTCGAATAGCCGTACTCGCGGTTATGGGCGATTGGTCAAGACTCACCATGATTAGTCTCACCCTTACTTAATTAACTTGACTTAATAGAACTAGTATAGTTCAGATGGATGGCTTGGCCTGGATTAGTATGTGTTTGACTGTTGTTACATTAAGTTCCTTATGCTTTCTTATTGTTGAACCTGTTGTTTGATTGTTCGCTTTGTGCCAGCCGTTTTCTGCTAAAAAAAACTCGCTGTGTTTGCTCTTTGCTACGTGCGATGTCGGGTAGCCCCTCCCAACGGGTTCAGTGAGCGCGCGAGAGCCGGATGCGTCGGTGCACTTCTATAGGCCAGGGTTTGTGCTTCTTTACACGGTTCAAAGTTCTACCTGTCGTTTGCTCGGTAGGTCTCACCGAACAAGCGGCTTGCCCTTCTTAGGATTCTTGTAGGCTCCTGTGTTCAGCAATGTGAGTCCTAGAGCCGATAGGTTGCCTGTTGGTTCCTCAGGTGCTGGCTCGAGTGTGTGCCAGGCTGCTCTCAGCTCGCCCACGGATTTTGCCATGCATGTTGAATCTCAATCCGGTTCAGTTGGCAACACGAGCTCTGCTTTACATGACTGACCGAATGCTTCTAAGAGTAAGTTTAGAATTGTCTCTGTGTTCTGCCCTACAGTTGTCCCTGGTGATGCTTATGGTTGCTTTTCAATGCTAATGATTGGGTTAGGAAAAAGAATGCTCTTAGATGTGCCATGCCATGCCGTTGCAACAAACAGAGAAAGACGCCGCCTGAAAAGATCAGGTGGTGACCCAAGGTATTTGATGCTGAAAATTCTAGACGGTACACTTGCGATACACCTCCACGTTTTGTTCTTTTTCCCCTTAGTACAGGTGTGATGTTTGATAGTTTTCATAGCTTAATGAGGTCTTCTTGCTGTGCTTTTAACTGCATAGGTCCCATGCCTACTCTTGATGACATCCTGCCTTTGCCTAAGGACTATATTGCATCGTTGAAAGGTCTATTCAGTGTTACTTCTTTCAGTTCTGTAAGCTCCACTTAGCTCCTTGCTTAGTAGTTAACAAATCTGCAGCATTGTATCCTGAGCGATCCTACTATTTTGGCCCCTCACATGAATGTCCTTACTGTGGTGCTGCCTTTTGGTACCAAGAAAGGGTCAAAAGAGATAGTGCTGTTACACAGAGAAGGATAGTGTACAACTTATGCTCTAGAGGCGGTAAGATCAGCCTGCCTGAGTTAAAATTTCCACCACCTGTGTTAGCAAAGCTCCTACAATTTGATGGCGATGCACGATCAAAGTGTTTCCTGTAACAAATCCGATCATATAACTCGCTTTTTGCATTTACTTCATTAGGAGCTGATATAGATAAGTCAATTAACAATGGAACCGCACCACGCATCTTTAAAATCAATGGTGTTGTGCACCACTGTATTGGTGGCCTTTTACTGCAGCAGGGTGCCCCACCTAAGTTTGCTCAACTCTACATATACGATACGGAAAATGAAACCAGCAATTGAATGAGCATATTCGATAGAGAGAACTCCACTGATGAACCTGACCCATTGATTGTTACAGAATTAGGTTCTATGCTTGATGAGCACAACGATTTGGTCAAGTCGTTCCACTTTGCTAGGGATTGTTTAAAGGATCATGGCGATGAAAAAATTGCGCTTAGACTGCTTGGGTGCAATGCAAAAGATGAAATCTAGTACAACCTGCCAACAAGTGGTGAAATAGCTGGGATAATCATTGGTGATTACTCAAACGATAGATATACGTATGATGTAGTTGTCCAGTCCTCCAATAGTAGACTAAGACAAGTATCTGCTTTACATCCATCCAATATGGCACTGCAGTACCCTTTGCTTTTCCCCTATGGTGAACGAGGATTCCACCTGGGTATAAAGTACACTGATTTCCCGAGCATAACTAGAACATCACGATGCTATGTGACAATGCTCGAGTACTACCGCTATCACCTCCATTATAGACTAAATAAGCCAAACCCATATACATGCTGCGGACGTCTTAGTGATGCTATATGTGTAGATATGTACTCGACTGTTGAGGGATTGAGGCTGAAGTTTATCGCTGACAATCAACCTGATTTGCGAGTAGAATTTGTTCAAGGAATTGCTGATGCAATTAACGATGGTCTTGAATCTGGTGATTCTGTAGGCCAGAAATATGTCTTGCCTTCGAGTTTTACTAGGGGGCACCGTTACATGGTACAGAATTACCAAGATGCAATGGCTGTTTGTCGTGTATTTGGTTCCCCTGACCTTTTTGTGACTTTCACATGCAACTCAAAATGGCAAGAGATATACGATGCACTCCTATTTGAACTAGGATAGGTACCAAGCGATCGCTCTGACATGATTGTACGAGTCTTTAACATGAAAGTTAACGAGTTCATTGCTGACATTAGGGCGGGAAAATTTTTTGGCCTAGTTCTTGCAGGTAGGGTCCTGTCTATGGTATTTCGTAACTGAATGGGTATATTGCGTAGTGTTTCTAACACCAAACATCCTTATATGTAGTTCTCTACACAGTGGAGTTCCAAAAGCGAGGCCTTCCACACATTCACTGTATTGTGTGGCTTGCAGCAAGCAGCACTGACTTTAGTGCTACTGCTATTGACAGTTTCATTTCTGCTGAGATTCCCGATGCATTTATTGACCCTTTAGGTTATGCTTTGGTTGATGAGTTCATGATACATGGCCCTTGCGGTGACAAAAATAAATCCTGTGTATGTATGAAAAAGGATCAATGCTCTAAGCATTTCCCAAAGTCATTCCAAGAAGAAACCACCATGGATGAATTTGGATTCAGTGTATATATGCACCGAAACAATGGACGATATGTTGTTAAGAATGGAATAAAACTTGACAATAGATGGGTTGTCCCATACAACATGAAACTTGTGAACAAAATATCAAGCCCACATTAATGTTGAATGGTGCAATAAGTCCAACATGATAAAATACCTTTTCAAGTACGTGACGAAGGGACCTGATAGAACCAAGGTGTATTTGAAACTAGTGGTAACACAACAAACAAGGCCACTGACAACAATGCTTCACCACGAAATGAGATCGAAGAATACATCAGTGCTAGATTTCTATCCACCTGTGAATAATTTGGCGTGCGTTAGAGATTGATATCCACTATAGGGTTCCTGCTGTAGAGCATCTAGCTGTGCATCTTCCAAACATGAATTTTGTGCGATACCAAAAAGGAACTAACCTTAAAGAATTGCTTGAGAGCCCTGCAGGGAAAAAAACCATGCTGACAAAGTGGTTTGAGGCTAATAAAAAGCACCTGAAAGCACGAGAACTCACCTATTGTGATTTTCCGAAAGAGTGGACCTGGGATAACAATGCACATTGCTGGCGCCCACGGACACCGGTCGAAAAAATAGGCAGAATGTATTGTGTTAGCCCAGTTGCTGGAGAGTTGTACTACTTACGGATGTTGTTGATGATAGTAAAGGGTGCGACTAGCTATGCCGATCTGAGGACTTTCGAGGGTGTTGTTTACCCAACTTTTAGACAAGCGTGTGAAGCAAGAGGGCTTCTTGAGAACGATAATGAGTGGCACTTCCTCTTTGACGAGGCTATTGTGTCTGCATCCTCCTACCAACTAATGCAGTTATTTGTGACCGTGGTAATGTTCTGCTCTATTGGAAACGTGCGATCTTTCTTGATAAATATTGGACATACTTTACAGATGATATCCAGCACCGCCTTAGAAAAGCACTATCAAACTCTTCTTATGTTATCCCGCATGATAGGCTTCTCTCTCTTTTGATTAAAGAATTAAAATCTGTTTTTGCAAACAGCAGTGGTAATATAGACGACTACGACCTGCCACGATCAATGACACATTCAAATGATGATTTTGGGAATAGGATGGTCAATGAAGAGTTAGCTCTTGATATTATTGCCTTGGCTGCCCATGCTAATCCCATTATACCAAAATTAAACTCTGATCAAAGAAAAGTATTTGACACAATAGTGTGCCATGTTGCTGAATCGAAACCTAGATTTTTCTTTGTTTATGGGCATGGTGGCACTGGTAAAATATTCTTATGGAATGCACTCATTTCTAAAATAAGGTCTGAGAAAAAAAATTGTCCTGGCAGTTGCTTCCTCGGGGGTTGCTTCGCTCCTCCTGCCAAGAGGACGCACTGCCCATTCTAGGTTTAAAATTCCAATTGATATAAACGAAAATAGCTTATGCACTATCAAAATAGGGACAATGCTTGCTGAACTTATTCAAAAAACATCGCTTATTATATGGGATGAAGCTCCAATGACTCATAGGTGATGCTTTGAGGCTCTAGACCGAACTTTATGAGATCTGCTTTTTGAACACATTCCTTCTAACAGTGTGGTGCCGTTTGGTGGAAAGGTTATTGTCCTGGGTGGCGATTTTAGGCAAATATTACCGGTCGTAAGGAAAGGCTCCCGTGCTTCTATAGTTGATGCATCTATAACAAATTCTCCACTTTGGAGCCATGTTGTTCTTCTCAAACTTACTGTCAACATGAGGCTCCTACAGTGCAATCTTGGTGAGGAACGACAGCAGGAACTAGAATAGTTTGCTCAGTGGGTCTTGGCACTTGGTGATGGCAAGCTGCCTGCATCAAAATGTAGGATCGAACACAAGAACCAAGCTTACTAGAGGGGGGTGAATGGTAGGAACACTAAAAACCAAAATCTTTTGCGGAATAAAAGAAACCCTCAAACCTGGATGGAGTGCACCGGTCAGACCATCTCTATTGCGCCGGTCTGACCACCAAATGTCCACCGGTAGAACCGCCGCCTCGCTCTTGTCGGATGAACCGTTGGAAGGATACACACCGAAGATGCTCTTCAAAGTAGATTAACTTTATTGTATCAAGATGTGTTTACAAAGTACATACAAAGCACTCCCCTCTCTCAAAACTAAACCCTAGCTTTTCTCTCTTCCAAAAGTTATACTCTATGGTCTCAACCCCTCATCTATTTATACCTAAAACCTTCTACACAAAGTAGGAGTAGGACTTCTAGTCCCACTAGGACTCAAACCCTCAAATACCAAATCTATTTACAATTTACCAAATCAAATTCTCCTTTCCATAGACAACGTGGACTCAAACCTTCAATTACCAAATCTATTTACAATTTACCAAATCACATTCTCCTTTCCATAGCCAACTTGGACTCAACTCCTAGTCCAAGTAGGACTCGACTCCTAGTCCTACTAGGACTCCATTCCTAGTCCGAGTAGGACTCGACTCCTAATCCGAGTAGGACTCGACTTCTCTATTCATACGCACATAATTCCTCTTGTATGCCATATGGAATCTTTAATTCCACGTGTATTGATTTCTAGCCTTTAGTATCCCGCGTGATCTCCTGATCATCCGAACATCAACTTCTCCTAAGTCGACTCCCGATCCATCACCAGCAATACTTCTGAGGCCTCAAGACTCACCTACACATGCAAAAACAAAGATACCATATCCGAGCACAAGTTCTTCCCAACTTGACTCACGTTAGTCACACATACTCACACCAATATTCACAATTATTTTCAAACCAATCTCTTATTAAATAAATCATTTGCAAAGCCAATTGTTCATTATAAAATATTAATCATGACAATGATTCTATACAAAAAAAGCCGATGAATCTGAGGCAACCTGGATTGACATCCCTGATGATTTGCTGATAAAAACAACTGATGACAAAATACATTCCATAGTAAATGAAGTATTCCCAAACTTTGCAGCTAACTATACAGACTCTTCCTACCTAGCATCACGTGCTATTGTATGCCCAAATAACTCAACTATCGATGGGATAAATGATTGCATGGTTTATATGATACCTGGTGAAATGAAAGAATACCTTAGTTCTGATTCTATTTCAAAATCATCTGAGCATATACCTGATTTTGACCTTTTGTACCCAACTGAATTCTTGAATTCGATTAATGTCAACAACTTCCCAACACATAGACTTACGCTGAAAAAGGGTGTCACAGTAATGTTGCTACGAAATCTAAATCAATCAATGGGCTTATGCAATGGAACTAGGTTGTTGGTCCTTTCTCTTGGGCAACAGCTCCTAGAGTGTCTGATCTTGACTGGATCAAATATTAGCGATAAAGTATTCATACCAAGAATTGCGCTTAGTACTACGAGTTCTAAGTGGCCTTTCACTCTTCAGAGGAGGCAGTTCCCTGTGCGTGTGTGCTATGCAATGATGATTAACAAAAGCCAAGGCCAAACCCTTACAAGAGTTGGTGTCTATCTTAAAAAGGTTGTTTTCACGCATGGGCAGTTGTATGTTGCGGTATCTAGATCGACTTCGAGAGATGGCCTTAGGACTCTCATTGAGGATGACAATGGGGCATGTAGCCCAAAGACTAGAAACGTAGTGTATCATGAGGTGTTGGAGGCACTTAAGCTAATAGTACATCCTATATTGCCCGATTCCATAGGCACCACTCAAGAGTGTCTAAAATATGAAGAACCTAACATGCTGCTCCAATTTTGTACTGTAGGATTCTGGTACCTAGCTGACCCTCAAGGCTCCCATGTTTGCTGTTGCTTTGATGTTCTGCCTGATTATTTTCTGCATTGCTTGCTATGTTGTTTAGTATATGACAATATTATTTTCATTTTGGATGTGGTTTTGTGTAAGTTTTCCTTGCTGCTTTGGTTGCATGTTTTTAGAACTAAAAAAAACTAGCTACTGACAGATTCTTCGTTACCTTGCTTTTAGATGGGAGACACTCTGCTCTCTAAGCTCATTCAGGGTGACGAAAATGAGCGCATCTGCGTTCGGGTTTCAAGGTTTTGGGAGTTTCATGACCAGAGGGATGAAACCACAGTTCTCCACCTCGGCTTGGTTCTAATTGATGAGAAGGTTAGATGTCTGCACCAATGAACCACTTCGTTTAGTTTGCATAGAGTGCTTACTGACTTTGCTATTGCAAAAGGGAACTAGCATTGCTGCTCAGATTTACCCCCCATGTGATGAGATATTCAGGCCAATCATCACTGAAGGCAAGGTGTACTATATTAAGTACTACCGTGTAAGGAAGTGCAGCAAGCACTACAAACTAGTCAACAATTGCCTATCCATCTGTTTCACAAGGTGGACTACTATAGAGGAATGTGTTGATCCACCAGCTAACTTTCCTTTGTACACTTACTCACTCACACCATTTGGTGGTCTACGCTTGCATGTCAACAAGAAAGATGCATTCACAGGTACTCTCACTTTACCACTACCAATGCTTACATAATACTTCATGTTAAACTCATTGTTAAATAACTGACATTGTTTCCTCTCATTGTCAACACCAAAAAAGATGTCAATGGAGTTATTACTTGTCACACCCTGAATTTCCTCCTTAATTAGAGCCATACAAAAAATATTAAAAGAAAAGCACCTGAGAAATAATTTAAATTGGCCAAATGAATTAATTAAATGTGAAAAATGCAAAATAATAAATTATCATGACTGGGAATATTTTTCTTATATTCCTCTTGCCAAAATACATTAACAGGATTTTTATTGGAATTTTTAGAGCACTGGATGTATTTTTAATAAATCAAAAACCAATGTCAGAATTAAAATCTCACTGGAAAAATCCTTTTCCTTTTTTCCTCCCTTTTTTCTTTCTTTTCTTTTCCCTCCCACTGGGCCGACGGCCCAGCACTGTGCCGACCTTCTCACGCAGCCCGCGCGCGCTACACCTCTGCCGTGGGCCCACCTGTTGATTGCTTGCCTCGCTTTCTCTCTCTCTGACCCGTGGGGCTCACCCGTCAGACCCCCGCCCGCCTTGCTCGCTCGCTCTCCCACTGACAGGCCAGGCCTGCCTGTCAGCATCTTCGTCAACCTCCATCCGAATCGGGCGGAGGGGAAATTTTCCCCACCGCCGTCCGATTTCCGCCTCCGCCCGCCTCCTCGCACGCCCGTTCTGGATTCAAACCATGGCGGACTTGGTCCTCGCCCATTCCCCCACGTTCCCCGCGCCTCTCACCCGCTCTCGCGTGAGAATCGCACGCACGACGCCGCGGCCGCCACCCTCAATCCCATGCAAAATTGGGCTGTTGCAGCCACGATCTCCCCCGCCTGAGCTCTTAAAAACCTTCGCCATCCTCTCCTCTTTCTTTTCCCTCAAACGCCGACTCTTCCCGAGCTCCCTGGCACCCCGCACAGTGTGATCCAGAGCCGCCGCCACAAACCACCGCCTTCAGCCGCTCGTCGCCGCCGCGCTAGCCACCGTCGGGCCTGTCTCGCGCCACCGCTAGGATCGCTGCATCCCGGAGCATCTAGGCCGCCACCCTTGCGAGCTCCATCGTTGCTGGAGACCCATCCTCTCCGTCGTCCCCCTTGGTGAGTTCCGCCGCGGGCCTTCGGCCGTGCTTCCTCACCGCCCCGGTCAGTTATTCTTTCCCCTAACCCTTTTCGCATCATCTCCAGGACCTCCCGGACATCGTCCGCGCCTCCGTCGCCCTCTACGCCGCCGGAACCCCGTCGGCATCGGCATCTTGAACCTCGGCCACCGCCAACTCCCTCTATTCACCGTCGTTCACCGCACTCTGGTCGCCACAAGCCCTCAGTGAGCATTCCATCGTCTTCCCCATCTTCTCCGTTACCCCTTGCCGCCCTCCGCCAGGCCGCTCGCCCCGCGCGGCGCGGTCGCGCTGGCGGGGGCGAGCCCCTTTCGTCCAGGGTCGTCCAATCTGCCTAGGAAAATCTAGACCGGCCGTGTGGCGCCCCCACGGGCGCCCGCTCCTCCGCCACGTCGGCACCACCTGGGCGCCGCGTCGGCTCGTCGGCCCGCTGTGGCTGTCACGTGGCAGCCACGTGGCCGTATTCCCGTTGGGCCGCGGTGGACTTGGTCCATCGTGTGCCGCTCCCCCTAGGGCCACTGGTCGGTGGGGCCCGCCTGTCGGCGCCGGCTCCCCAGGGTCCGGTGACGCCATTAATTCCTTTAATTGCGCAATAAATTATTTAATAATTAATTTTACATGGGAAATCACTATAAAACTTCAAAAATTCATAACTAATTCATACGAAATCCGATTAAGTCCATTCAAATTTCATTAAATCCAGAAAAATGCCAAGAATCCATTAAAAATACTTTTAACTCTTGGTTGACTGCCCACATGTACTGTTTTTAATTGTTTGTGTGTGGTTCGCTATAGAATCCGACGCCGTCGACTCTCCCGTGTACTTCGAGGTCGTAGCCGAGTACATCGAGCCGGAGCAAGGCAAGTCACACTGTAATCTTGATCATTTGGTACCTACTTTTTGCTAAAATGTTTTGTTTATTTAAATAAACATGCATGTTTTTATTATTTCATGTGGTATGGATTATGACCTTTATGTAGATAAGATTATGCCTTAGTTGTTGAACCTTGTTCCTTGTTACCTGGGTAACAACATGGTTAAAATATTATTCTTAGGATGCTTAGTCATGCTTAGAAACTATTGGTTCACCTGCGAATTAAATATTATCATTTACATTTATGGTTCGACTCTATGTCGGGAAATATAACATTGGATATATTACTATTAAATTGCTAAAATTTGACCCAAATGGTGGACTGGGGATGCATGGTTTTGCTGGTCGCACCCATAGCAATTAAGGACCGGTTCGCGGGAACCCCTTGGCTAATTTATCGTATTTACCACAAGCCAGCGTGGGCAACGACTGGGCTTGTAGCGTCTCTTCTCTCTCTCCTAGGCATCGATGGTGAGAATGGGCGTAATGGAGTTGGGTCGGCCCGGGGATGGGTTGATCGACTTCTGGATCCATTGTGGTGCAAGGGGGGTAGCTTGGGCGATACAGTGTGCCCTGTCAGCAGGTGCAACCTCAGCGTGGTGTGGATGGTTAGGGAGAGGTTGCGTGAACGGTCCTGTCACAGCCTCTCGCAAGGTGTCGTGGTGACATGTCGGCGCACGGGAACGAGTGTGGGGCTGTGTCTTGTGGGTATAGTTGTACACCTCTAGCCAGAGTTAAAAAACTATTCGAATAGCCACGCCCGTGATTATGGGCATATTGGTCAAGACTCACCGTGATTAGTCTCATTATAATAAGTTGACTTAAAATTGCTTTAGTGATAGGATGGATGGTTGGCCTGGTTAACATGGTATAATGTTGACCAGCGGAGGATTAATATTGCTTAATAAATCAACATTTTTACTGTTTGCAAACTACTAATGTTTGCCAAGGCTTTTATGCAAATAAACCCCTAGCCTACCTTTGATTCCCGTGCATGGTGCATATTTATGGGTGTGATTTGTTGAGTACTGTGGGTGGTACTCAGTCTTGCAAGAACCCGTTGAAAAGGGTGGCGATGCGCCGAATTTGTATTGATCTATGTGATGATTTACAAGGTACCCGGGCATACGTATTTATACCCCGAGTTGATACAAGTCAGTATTGGACACGACGCACGATTTCCTAATTACAGAAGGAAAACATTCAAAAGACCCGATCGGACACGAGATCAGATTTCCTAAAGGAAAGAAATACTAACATTGCCTAATTAATAGATAAGATATTAACTGCCTTTCCGTGGTCTTCACGATCCCTTCCCAAACTCGGCTTCCTCCGGATTAATCCCCGATAATTGACTATGATTTCTTTCTTAACCGAATCTGATAAAGAATCATACCAAATTTTGGCGTTAACACATGCCCCCCAATTTCGAAGTTTTCCATAAGACTTCAAAATTCTCCCATCTGGGCTTTCAGATTCCTTTCACACCGAGGCGGCCCAAGGTAGCCCACTTTCCTTAATTGTTTGAAACAGTGCCAACGGCCTCGATTCCCGCCCGGTCATCATTCCTCTATAAACCGCTTCGCCTTCCTAGCCTCCTTTCTTTACGCTTTCACATCATCAGAACTCTCTCGCTTCCCTCGAGACCTCGACGAGCTCCGGCGATCCAGGCGAACCGCTGTGATCTTCTTCCTCAACCACCGCCTTTCGCTCATTTTCTTCTTCCGCGATGGCTTCAGCAATCGCTGTCCTAGAGGTAACCCTCTTGTCTGATCACCCTCTCTGCCTTGTAACTTGGATAGATTGAATCTGCTACAATCTTCACCCGTTCTTCGTCGTGTTCTTGTTTACTGTAGAACCTTACAAGCCAAATCTTGATTCCAGCTGCCGATTATCCAAATTTCTTCTATCACGGTCCCATGGGTAGCGAAGACCCTATAGACTTCATCAACGCCGAAACCCAACGCCTTCCTTTCAAGAACTCTGCCATGCTAGCTAGCGATTGGACCAATAGTTTCAGATCATGGCCTAGCAAGCTTCCCGGGTGGAGGAACTGGTACATCAGAGTATTGGCCACAAAGAAAACTCTCTGGGAAGAAGCAGATATTGGCCATTGCATCAATCTTTCCCTAGCCGAGATGGAGAAGAATGAACCTTTGCTTGCATTGGCTTCGTACTTCTGGTCAGACACCCTCAATGCCTTCTTGTTCGGACATGGGCCAATGACCCCAACTCTGATGGATGTAACCATGCTTACCTGCCTCAACACAACAAGTTACATCAACCCCCTCAACCTCCAATTTAAGCCTACTCATTGGCTACAGACGAAGAATATCGGCAGTTGGACCAAGTACATATCAATTCACAACAAGGGGACTGGGCCAGTTGACGATCGGGAACATGCTGCTTTCTTGAACTTGTGGTTGGAACGATTCGTTTTTGGTGGTGCAACCCTCGGCCCAACAACCAACATGCAGTGTTTGGCAGAACGCTTGGTTGATCGGAAACAAATCCTCTTGGGGCAATACCTTCTCGGTGCCACTTATCAACTGCTGCATCAGGTGGCAGTCAAGCTATCGGCCGGCCAGCCAGTCGGCCATATTGGGGGTCCTTGGTGGTTTGTGCAATTATGGCTCAACGTCTATACATCCAAGGCAATCCCCGGGACTTCCTTCCTCAATTTAACTTTCCCAGCCGATCATACAGAGGAACAAGAACCCACCTGCCGCTGATGTATCTCTGTGGGAGAAGCTACATCGGCCCTCCCTGGCTGCAAAATGACTCCTGTCGGACTCAGCCAATGGTTTAAAGGTTTTTATTATGGCTTCATCAGGGAGGCCACACTCTGGTTTGCATACGATGATGCAGCATCATTTGAGATGCCCTTCAAGTTCAATCCTCTTAACGCTCTGGCCGATGAAGAATCCAAGACCATATTTCTATCAGCCATTACCCCATGCCTTCTGCCGACTGGCTTCTCTCAGGGCCGATCGCAACAACCATCATATGAGTTTTATCATCCATCGGTCGGTTCTCGCCAGCTTGGCCTCGGTCAACTTCTGATCGGCCCATTCTTCATTGATAAACTTCAGGCCCGGGGTAATGTAAACAGTGCTTTAGAGTACGATGGGATGCGGACTCTAACGGAATCCCTACCTCTGGGCACCACCACCAGCGTGGAGACTTGTACTGCCAACACAAAGCTTTTTGCCCGATGGTGGTCAGAATGGAAAAAACACTTGTTCAACTCATCGGCCATCCAATACTGTTCTCGCCTCAACCCTGACTATGTCGAATCCGATGAAGAGGTAACATCTCATAAGCCTTAATCATTCTCCGATCATCTCTTATAATCTTATCTCGCAGGATGTCGATGAGGAGCCGCCAACAAGAAGCACCAGCGGCCGGCCGATCACATATCAACCACCATCGGCCAATCCACACTTGGGGCATGGTGCTCCTCCTCCATCGTCTCTCCTCCATACGTCACGGTCGATAGGACCAAAACGCAAGAAACTGGCGTCTCGCCCCTCCCAAAAGAAGCAGAAAACCAGTGCCGATGTCATGGTCACGGCGCCACCTGCTATTGGAACAACATCGGCCCCTTCATCCCCGCGAGTATGTGCTAATTCTTGATATTATTATCTGTTTCCCATCTTTTCATTATCGATCTTATTTTCAGCTCGAGTCATCGGCTCCCGAACCTCAACCTTCACCTGACATCCTTACAAGCATCGAGCCGATGATTTCCCCAGCCATTCCAACTCCAGCACCCAGCCCCCAAGCCGACGTTGAGGCTATTCTTACAACTTCAGTGCCAGGCATCGGCCATCCTGAAGAACAAACCACTCATCCATTTGATGCCAATGTCACTCAAGCTGCCGATATCTTGCCTCAGGTAACCTCTTTACATCCATATTTCATTTTAACTCATTATTGATCCATTTACCGATATCAATCTGCAGTCCTTAGCCGACTTGTTCTCCTTCGACATCGGCAAGTACTTGGAGGCAGATGAAGAAACAGCCACCAGCGTCGTAACCAAACCATCTTTTCCAGCTGACATGCGCGAATACTTGCTAAATATCATTCGTCTGCTGGAAAACCCAATCGATGCTTTGGTGGAAGACTGCGGGCCGATCCGGGCAAGATTTGTAGAAATTGAGCATCATTTGCCCAAGAGCTCATTGACGCATTGACTCCTGCAGCATATCTGGAATCCCACAAATTCCAACTCATCAAGCTCAGGCAGCGTATAGCCGATCGTGCTGATCAACAAAAAATGGTCCAAGATATCCAAAACGATCGGCTGTCAGCTCAAACAGAAAAGACAAAGCTTGACGATATGGCAGCTGCCCCTCAAGAACTCCAATCCAAATTGGACCAGCTGAAGAAAAGGGAAGCCGATTTGCTGGCAGAACTTGAAGAAATTCATAAGGACATCGAAACAACAGAATCCCAGCTCATCGGCCTGCCACAAGCTATACAAAATCAAGAAGCCAAAGTTGCAGCAGCAGTGCGTCAAGTTGTTCATCAGCGCAACAATCTAAAGGCTATCCCGGGTTCCGATGAAGAAGACATTCATGCCATTGACGAGATCGACCGGATACGCCTGTGTGCGATCGAAACAATCCAAAAATTCTTGTAAAATCTTAACATTGATGACTATGACATTGCCTTGAAACACGATCCCCTTTTGTTGTAATATAGTTTGGTCGGCTTTGTTACCTATTTGTCTTATTCCATCTTCGCTCGATAATACCTTTATTTGTTTTATCTAAAGGCGATACCAATTGATATCAGCTATCTTTAGGCGACGTAACAACATCGGCTCTTGCTTTGAACTATTTTAGAAATCGGCCGCATTCAACCGATTCAGGAGTTGATCCAAACGCTCGGATAATACTTCTTGAGATATTTCCCATTAAGTGCCTTAGCAAACTCTGTCCCCTCAAGATCTTCCAATATATAGGCATTGCCAGGTACACAACGATTAATCCGATAGGGCCCTTCCCAATTAGGCGACCACTTTCCGAATTTACTATCTCTGGACCCGATCGGTAAAATCAACTTCCATACAAGATCTCCCTTAGTAAACGATTTATTCATCACCTTTTTATTATAATGCCTAGCCGCCCTAGCTTTATTTTCCTTGATCCTTTCCAGCGCCCTTAACCGATTCTAAGCCAAATCCTCGAGCTCGTCTTTCATCAAATTATAATAATCATCGGCTGTCAGCTGATTCTGTAAAGAAATTCTCCTAGAACCGATGTTAGTCTCCCAAGGCAAAACTGCTTCATGTCCATATACCAATTGGTATGGGGGTACCCGAGTAGATCCATGACATGCCATCCGATAGGCCCATAATGAATCGGCTAATATAGTATGCCATCGTCGCGGCTGTTCATCAATCTTCCGCTTAATTAATTTGATTAGACTCTTATTCGAAGCTTCTGCCTGTCCATTAGCTTGAGCATAATAAGGTGATGAATTCAGTAACTTAATTCCCATACTGGCAGCAAATTGTTGAAACTCATCGGACACAAAAATAGATCCCTGATTGGTAGTTATCGTCTGAGGAATTCCAAACCAATAAATTATATGCTCTTTTACAAATTCAATCGCATCTCTGGACGTGACTTTCTTCAAAGGTATTGCTTCCACCCATTTTGTAAAATAATCTGTTGCTGCCAATATGAATTTATGTCCTTTACTTGATGGAGGATAAACCTGGCCGACCATATCAATTCCCCATCCTCTGAACGGCCACGGTTTGATGATAGGATTCATAGCCGATGCTGGTGCTCGCTGTATATTTCCAAATTTCTAGCAATCTTGACATCCTTTATAATATTTGAAGCAATCCTCCAACATTGTCAGCCAAAAATATCCCACTCTTCTCAATATCCACTTCATCTTATGAGCCGATTGATGAGTTCCACAAACGCCCTCATGCACTTCGCACATAACCACTTTGGCTTCTTATAAATTTAGGCATCTCAACAGAACTCCTTCAAAAGTCCTATAATATAACTCTCCATCAAGCAACACATACTTAGTAGCTTTATACCGAAGTTTCCTATAAACCGATTGAGACAGATTTTGTAAATAACCAATTATTTCCTGTCTCCAATCATCGGCTTCATCTTGAATATCACTATCGGCTATTTCAACCTCAATTTGTCTATTCAGCCGATACCCCGAAGCAATCTGCGCAAGATCATTAGCTTCTAAATTCTGTTCTCTAGGAATATGATCCAACGATACCATCCTAAAATCTCTCAATAAATCTCTACATTCTTCATAATATGATCTTAAAACATCATCTCTGCACTCATATTCCCCAGACAATTGCTTGATCACTAATAAGGAATCTCCAACAATCTCTATGATATCGGCCCCGATCTCCTTCAAAAGTTGAAGTCCTTTTAGCACCGTCTCGTATTCCGCTTGATTGTTGGTCCGATAGGGTTTAATTGTAAAAGCAAATTCAAAACTTGCCCCCTGAGGCGATACAATGACCAATCCGATACCAGATCCATGCTTGCAAACCGATCCATCGAAAAATGAAGTCCACGGGATCGGCTCCACATAATTTCCATGAACCCCTCTGTGTTGCACAATCAAATCGGCTATTGCCTGCCCCTTGATCGCTTTAGCCAAATCATACCTCAAGTCAAACTCTGTTAAGGCAAAAATCCACTTACCAACTCGCCCTTTTAAAACTGGAGCCGACAACATGTATTTTACCACATCGGCCTTGCAAACCACCGTACATTCAGCCGATAGGATGTAATGCCTTAACTTTGTACATGAGAAATATAAACAAAGGCATAATTTTTCTACCGCAGGATATCTTATTTCACAATCCAAAAGCCTTCTACTTAGATAAAACATGACTCGCTCCTTCCTTTCAAATTCCTGTATTAAAACAGACCCGATGGATTTTTCATCGGCCGATAAGTACAACTTGAATGGCACTCCTCTCTGCGGTGGAATCAAAACAGGTGGGGAACTTAAATAATTCTTAATTTCATCAAACGCCTTCTGTTGTTCTACCCCCCCCCCCCCACACAAACTCTTGATCGGCTTTCAATTTCAACAACGGAGTAAAAGGCTCAATCCTTCCTGACAAATTTGATATGAATTTCCTTACAAAATTAATCTTGCCGATCAATGACTATAGGCTTGGTGGTTCTGTATTCTTGATGGCTCTGATGCTCCGTTGACTAACTTCAATTCCTCACTCATGAACCATGAAACCCAAAAACTGTCCAGCCGATACACCAAAAGCACACTTATTGGGATTCATTCTTAATCCATACTTCTTTGCCCTTTCTAGCACTCTTCGCAAATCGGCTATATGGCTTTTATCACTCTTAGATTTAACCACCACATCATCGATATAAATTTCCACTAATAAGCCGATGAGATCATGAAATATATAATTCATCGCCCTCTGATAAGTCGCACCGGCACTTTTCAACCCAAATGTCATTACCACCCACTCATATAAGCCGATAGCTCCAGGACATCGGAACGCAGTCTTATGTATATCTTCTTCTGCCATAAAAATCTGATTGTATCCTGCATTGCTATCCATAAAGCTAATAATCCTGTGGCCTGATGCTGCATCTACCAACAAATCTGCTATCGGCATCGGGTATTCATCCTTGGGGGTAGCCTTATTCAAATCCCGGAAATCAATACATATTCTCAATTTTCTATTTTTCTTTTCCACTGGGACGATATTAGAAACCCACTCAGCATATCGGCACGGCCTTATAAACTTTGCATCATATAACTTTGTGATTTCTGCTTTGATTGGCTCATATAACTCCGCTTTAAATCTCCTTGGAGCCTGTTTAAACGGCCGATATCCTAGTTTAATAGGAAGCCAATGTTCAACAATTGATCGGCTTAATCCTGGCATTTCATGATACTCCCAAGCAAAACAATCCCGATACTCTTTCAACAATTTTATCAATTCTTCTCGAAATTCAGGATGCAATTTTTTACTTATGTACGTCGGCCTTGGCCTATCTCCTGGTCCTATATCAATTTCTTCCAAATCATCGGCCGACGTAAACCCTTGTCCCAACTTTCCTTCGAAATCTTCAATGGTGCCCATCAGAGTAATAATTCCGAGCCAACTTGCCGAATCGGCTGTATCTCCTGACTGGTGATCTTAAGATAATCCCCCTCCCACACTTTTCCAGACAAACAATCGACACCATCGGCCTCCCAGACCGCCAAATCGGTCATTGCAATGTTGGTCGATTGATCTGCTAGGATTATCTCAACTTGATCTCCTTGCCACTGTATCAGACTTTGATGCATCGTCGAGGGCATGCAACAGTTTGCATGAATCCAATCCCTGCCAAGGAGCAGACTATATGATCCTTTTCCATCGATAACAAAAAATGTGGTAGGTAATGTCTTATTCCCCACTGTTAATTCCACGTTCAACACGCCTTTCGTCTCTAATGATTCCTGCCGAAATCTTTTAACACCATATTTGTCTTGATCAAATCTTCAGCGGTTTTCCCCAGCTTCCGATACGTAACATATGGCATTAGATTAACAGCTACCCCTCCATCAACCAGCATCTTTGTCATCGGCTTCCCATTCACATAACCCTTGATTTATAATGGCTTCAAATACCGATGCTTTGATTCTTCAGGCTTATCAAATATAGCCCGATTGGGTTGCAGCATTAACTGAGCAAAAACCTCTTCATTGCCCTCCTCATCAGATGAAAGTGCTTTATACTCCCGAGGCAAAAAGAAAACCATGTTTACCGGAGCCGATGGATTGACCTCATCGTCACTTCTCTTCACACGCCATACCCGTTTAGTCCTCTTGTGACGATGATCGGCTTCCTAGTGATCTCGTCGTTGTTCTTCCTGTTGCTCTCGGTGCCGTAGCCGCTGTGCCCTTCTTTTCTGATTTTTTGTAAATATTCCACTAGGACACCATTGAGGATTTTGGATTTGTTGTTTTTCACACAATCCCTCTTCATCAATTTCTTCAAAAAATTCTTCATGGATCGGCCCTAATCGGCTACGTACCGATGCTCATTCTTCAAGCGGCCGATCTTGTGAAAATCCTTCACGCCCAAAATTCTGAGATCTTGCAGCATTACATTCAGGACAATCTCTGATCGATGGCAATCTTATCCCTCGCTCCCAGCAAAATTGAAAGAACGGGCAATCCCAATGTGGATTGTATTCCTCCTCGTATGACGAAGCCCGTTGTTCCTCTTCGCGCCTTGAATATTTATCTATCAGCTGCGATGAAGTAACTCCATATCTGTATTCTCGATGCCTTCCTTCATCGGCTTGATTCATCGATGACCCCTCATAAACCATGTTCACGGGGAATGGATGTCCATCAATTTTCATCGGCCTTTTTGTCTTCAAACTTGATCCTTCCTTGTTCTACAGCCGATTGAATCTGTTGCCGAAAAACTTTGCATTCATTGGTGTGGTGCGATATCGTGTTATGCCACTTGCAATATCTCTTCCTCTTTAGTTCTTCGGCTGATGGAATTACATGATTTGGCGGAAGCTGTATTTGTTTCTCTTGTAGCAATAGATCAAAGATTTTATCGGCTTTATTGATGTCAAAGTCATATCGTTCCTCCTTGCTGATATCCTTCACCCACGGGCATGATACTGATTTCTTATTTCTAGCCCACTCCGCCAATCCAACTTCAACATCGGATCCTTCATCATCTGAGTCCGATGAATAAGCTTGCACCTGAGCAACCCTTCTCTGAAACTTCTCCTTTTTTGCTTCTTGAAATCGGCTTTCATGAGCCGATACCTTCTGTACAAGGTGCACCAGACTCTCGAACTCCTGCGATGAAAACCTCTCTTTAATGGGAGCTAAGAGACCTTGGAACGCCAACTCGGCTAGATGCCCATCGCTTAGATTCAAACAATAACATCAGTTTCTAACGTCCCAAAACCGCTGGACGTATTCCGGTACCGTTTCGTCTAGCCTCTGTTTAACCGATGTTAGGTCCGTCAACCTCATCTCGTGGAACAAAAAAAAAATACTTATGAAACTGTTTCTCCAGATCGGCCCATCCCCGAACTGAATTTTGTGGTAATGAAGAAAACCATGTAAAAGCCGATCTAGACAATGACAAGGGAAAAAATCTAACCCTCAGAGCCTCCTCAGCCGATGCCTCTCCACACTGTGCCAAGAATGGGCTAATATGCTCTACTGTGGATATGTTGTTCTATCCTGAGAATTTAGAAATATCTGGGACTCTGTATCGGTGTGGTAATGGAACTCTGTCAAACCACTCAAGATACGGATGTCGATACATAAATGTTTGCTCCTTTGGTTTTATCCCAAACTGTTCTCTTACTATTTCTGCAACCCTTGTCAATAAATCTTCCTCCCTTGGGATCTCCTGTTGATATTGCATAGGTGGAGTTGGTAGCCGATTCAGCTTAGGATATTCTCTCTGATAATTATCTGAATCGAGAACACCTTCTGGGTAATTTTGCTGATGCCCCCCATAATAAGCCGTTCGATGGTATCCTAAAGGAATATCTTGTTGCCCCCTAGCCTGGTTCTGTATTTGTGAAATCAAGTTTTCCGGTATATCTTTTCTGGTGCCATAAGTGACTTGATTTGTCTCTATTTTTGGCGGAAGGTAAACAGGACCTCGATTAGGCTCTTGAGCAATCAACCCATCCACTGCCTTCTTGATAAGGTTATGCAGCGTGTTCACCAATATTCCTAATTGATTGATAAGCGCGTGATGCACTGCTTCATTTACCATCTCTTGTAAGAGTTTTGGTGGACTTTCAGGTGATGCACGGCTTGATTCACCAACCAGAACTGGTTTTGAAAATTGTGTTTTCTGAATCAGCCCTTGTCGCGTCATGCCAAAAGATTCCAAACAGAGTTTCTGAAAATTGGCCATATTCTGCTCGACTTGCTGTTTCTGCTCGTCAGTTAGATCTTCCATGCTGACTGGAATCACATTGTCTGTTTTGATCTCTTTTTCGGCCATGTCGAAATTCCGTGTCCCACCAGGCGTGCCAAAAACGTGTTGACACCGAAAATCACCAGCAGCGTTGAGAATGAGCTGAGGATCTGGTTCGATGCACTAGACACGTGAAGGCCTGGGAGATTTGCTTAACTCCAGTGCAGGTCCTAAATTTGAGGTTCGTAGGCGTGCCAGTCAATTTGACCCTGCAATTGACAAGGAAATAGAAATATTAGACCAGTGAGCCAATCGGCTGGAAGCCGATTTGGACTCGTTTCATCGGCCGATAGCCGATATGAACTATAGCACTTATACATCGACTGGAAGCCGATGATGGCATAAATAGGTAAAATAAATAAATCAGCCGACTACCAATAGAACATGTGTATCGGCTAAAAAGCCGATGATAGTGTAGACAATAAGACAATGCAGTCGGCTTAAAAGATAACTTATCGGCTAGGCACTCCGATAAAACATTGCATATACACCCATCGGCTTAACAAGGATAAATCTATCATTATTAATCTAGTAGGTCAAACTTAACTGATGCAGCACAGATTAATAATAATAAAAGAATCTCGATGAGCCGATAGATCTAATGCAATTGTGATGTATTATACGATAACTTATCGGCTATACATTCCGATAAGACCCTTGCGTGAAAATCTATCAACCTAGCAGGAACAACTTATCATTAGCACTTTAGTAGTTCGGACCTAACCGATGCAGCACAAACTGATGATAAATCATACCCAGTAAGCTGATAAATCTACTCAAGTGTGATGTGATATATTTACTCAGACTAAGAGATCAAACCTAACTAATGCAGCCGTAGACAGAATAGATACATCGTGGTAAGCCGATTACCGTAGACCGACTAGAATATCGGACCTAACCGAGGAAGTCCTAGCCGATACGATAGTCGGGGTAACGAGACTTACCCTCTCGTAGGAGGTCGAACTTAACCAATGCAGCCTAGCTCGAGAAGCAAGAACCCGTTGAAAAGGGTGGCGATGCGCCGAATTTGTATTGATCTGTGTGATGATTTACAAGGTACCCGGGCATACGTATTAATACCCCGAGTTGATACAAGTCAGTATTGGACACGACGCACGATTTCCTAATTACAGAAGGAAAACACTCAAAAGACCCGATCGGACACGAGATCAGGTTTCCTAAAGGAAAGAAATACTAACATTGCCTAATTAATAGATAAGATATTAACTGCCTTTCCGTGGTCTTCACGATCCCTTCCCAAACTCGGCTTCCTCTGGATTAATCCCCGCTAATTGACTGTGATTTCTTCCTTAACCGAATCTGATAAAGAATCATACCAAATTTTGGCGTTAACAAACACAGATACAACTTTTCCCTTAGCTTAACTGAAATTCTTATTACAACAATTATACTTCTAACACAACCAATAGATATGATAGATACATGTAACCACCTGCATTTTGATTTTCATGCACTTGTTATTGCATATGTTTTATAGCAATGCAGTTTTAAATGTGGCACTTTGGGGAGAACATGCAACAAGCTTCCCTGCCGATGAAGTGTTTGCTGCTGGCCAGAAAGAACCACATATAGTGATCTTTGTTGGCACTCTTGTGAGGGGCTATGGTAATGAATATTTCCAAATAGTATGTGTATATTTTAACATCATGGTTACAATAATCCCATGTTGTTTAATACAATATGTTCTCCAGGGGATATCTCTCTATCAAGTAGCTCAGCCTGCAAGTGGTGCATTAACGCGGACACACCTAGGTTCGTACTAGATTTTTTGTAGCAAGGTGCACTTGCTTTCTTTTAATGTGGGTTCCCATATATATATACAAACTAACACTCCCACAATTTATGCAACATCCAAGGAAGCTATAAGCCTATCAAGTGGATTGATCTACCTCCTGCAGCAGCTGCTCACAGCAATGCTAAGCCCAAGTCAATTGCTCAGATCAAGGATCTCAACCCTTTCGAATTCAAGGTATGTCCTATGCGTTGTATATTTCTATTATGCAAGTTCGTTGCAATGAGATATAACCGTTGTGCCATACTTTTTGTCTACAGAAGCATGAATTTCTGGTTAATGTTGTCATTAAGAAAATAGACATGGAATACTCCTGGTGGTACACTGCCTACGATATATGTAGGAGAACAGCCAGACCATATGGAAATGCATATAAGTGTGTAAATGAAACGTGCCCTCCTGTTGTGGGCGCATCACCTAGGTTAGTAATACTACCTTTCAAAGATTAGTTTGTTTGAGACTAAAGAAGATTAGCCAAATCCAATCCTGTTCCATGTTTGTAGGTTCAAGCTCAACGTCGTGGCAGGTGATGACACTGCTGACACTAAGTTTGTGCTCTTTGGATGGTTAGCACAACGCCTTATTGGTCGATCAGTCGAAATGCTGTTACAAGAGAACCCTACTGGCAATGAGTACATACCCAAGGAGATCACAGATTTGCTTGAGAAAAAATTCACCTAGAATGTTGCCATTACTGAGAATACCCTGTCCTCTGGCAGTGTTTCATTCCAGGTGAATATGATCATAAGAAGCGCTAGCAATCAGAATCCTACCATCCTGCAGTCACCATCTGCATCTGAGGCATCCTCTGTGGTACCTTACTAAGCTTTATCGCTAGGTGTGTCACATGATCTTTCCATTGGCCAGTCAACAGCAGCAGCAGCTCCATCTATTGGATTCAGCAATCCGCCTGCCACTCCATCGATTGGATTAAACAGTCCATCAGCTGTTGGAGCCAAGGGTAAAAGTGTTGAGATTGAATGTCAGTCGAAGACTCCAAATCAGATCCTTGATGAAGAAGATCAGGTTAGCCTACTTGCCAAGCATAGATTAGCTTATTTTCATAAAGCTTTCCATACTACAGCTTCTCCTTATTGATGATGTGCCCGTTGATTATAGGATGGATGACAATCTGCCCCGTTTCCCAGATGGGTGGTCATTCTGCTACTAAGAATAACACACACAAGTCCTAGCAACAAAAGGTAACAGCCTTCTCAATCTTTCTCTGGTTAGACTTAAGGAATCCTAGCTTTTGCTTTCTTGCCTAACTAGAACTGCAAAATAGGGCAAGGCCATCCACTAGCACAGGCGCAGCTAAGAAAGTTGTCAAAGAAAGTGGTGACGATGCCACTGATGGCAGATACTACAGATTTAGAATAATTGGTAGTGCCAATTGATTGTTACCAGATTATATGCCTGATAACTTTTCATCTACAATTTCAGCGGTGAGAACAAGGCTTGATGCAGTGGAGGAATACATTGCCTTTTGTTTGACATAGTTGTAGTAGACTCGGCGTCGGCCTCATACTCTGCTTGCATGGCTACCCTATAACCGTGCTTCTTCAGCACCACAGGAGATACATTGGTTAATATTTGGCTATGCCTTTGCAAACTATGCTACTGTGATGCTCACTATAGACCTTTGAGCATGATTATATCCAGGTGTATTACTTTTGTAAAAATTTAACGACGATCGCAAACGTTATGTGGCTAGGATTCTGTGTTATCATGGATGTCACATGATAAACATGAATGCTGTAGCTGACCGCTCTATGCTGGACATGATGTTGTTAGTTAAGCAATAGTAAGCTTATGTTTCAGGATATTTCGGTTCAATGTGTATTCTGTTGTTGTTTGATTTTTACCCTATTTTTGACTATGATCCCCAGCCTCCCAATATCTATTCGCCTAAACACCCTATAACTGTTTGCCTACACTCTGACCATGTTCTATATCAATTTGCAGGCATGGGCATCAATAGTCTGCCCCATAATTTTCTACCTGTTTTTCTATGCTTAATCTTACTGTTTCCATGTACGTTCTTATAATGTGCTTTAAATCATACATTGTCCTCCGCAAACATGTCAATATTCAATTCATATATTTTTTACCTACTTAACCCAGTACAATTTCTTCTCACAATCTGAATGGTATAACTAGCAATGCTACATCTGCTCCATTGAACATGCTTTTTCACGTCTCCTTATTTACATTCCTGTTTTACAGAAAAAAAACAAATGTTAGGGCACTGCGAAGCGCGCCATAGGTTCTAGTTTTTGTAACTAGCGGTAGTAATTGCAATTGATAGGCTGCACGAACCATTCAAGACATCTTTATAACATAGTCACACAACAAATTATCAACTACACAAGAGGTGCTTGATAGGCAGATATAATATTCTATTTGGCGTTAGTGTGGATGCCGTAGGCTCTAAATTGAAATCACTATAAGTTATTGATGGCCTTTTAGAGAGAGGTGTTTTTTTAAAAACCAACAAAACATAAACTTATATTATTTATTTAAAATGCGAAAATTTTAAAAAGTTAAGTAGGTATAGGCTGAAAAGCGTTTTGTTAAGTGTGTGCAAAACCTACATTAAAAATATAATTTATGGTACTTTTATTTATTAATAGAATGAGTAAAATGTTTCTTGAACCGTGAGAAAAATTTTACCGCTTAACATTCTACAATATTCTAGCGAAGATTTCTAATTTTCTTTATTCTATATAAAAATATCATTATAGATGTATTTATCCAAAATCATACGAAAATAGTTCGTTCCACACGGATAATGATCAAAAATTTTAGGCTCATATAAATCTAACATATAACTAGAAAAAAAATAATCGTGCGTTGCTACGGGTTTACGATAGAATGATGCTGCGACGTCGTTGGGTGGATAAAGTTGAATCTCTTTTAATAAACATAAGAACGCTGTTGCATTGGCGGCAGATGGATGAAACAAGCAGAAGGCGGATGGATGAAACAAGTTGAATGACCTCTCACTCGCCTTGTGTGTCGCGACCCTAGAGGTTCCAAAAAAGATGTATGGAATTGGTGAAAGGATTCTAGATTTTTTGTAGTCATGATATGTGTTGAACCTAATTTGTTATTTAGGATGCATCACCAGAAACTTGGATTTGGATGAAACTGGTATGGATTATAGAATAAAGTTGAATCTCATTAAAAAATAGACAGAGGAAATGTGTGGAATTGGTTGAATGGGTAGATGTTGCTTGGTTGTTTTCATGCTCATTTGTCAGCTATAGAATACCAAGAAAATTTTGGTGTAATGCGATTTATTAGATTATTATATTATGTAAAGTCCTATTAATATGAGATTATGGGGATGCCTTTTCTCATCATTAGCTATCATAGACTACTGCCATTATAATTAGTTAACACTAAAGTTTGAGAATACTTACAAATGCATCTTGTATAATCAGGCATTGTGATGTGATTTCCTACAATTGTCGACGTTGATGAAGCAGCTGCTCTTGGCGATGGCACAATGTCCTTTAGGGATGGGTGTGTAGGTTAATTTGTTTTTGGCGATAGTGTAGGAGAACCGCCTCGGAATGTTGTTTAGGTCACACCACAAGAACGGATTTTGTCTGCAGTACCAGTTTATGTAAATTATATAGGAAACGTTCTTGTGGTGTTCGGATGTACACGTGAGCAATGTATTCATATTCGGATGTGGTGCAACGTGAGGATGTATTCAGATTTGGATGTGGTGAGCAACGTAGCGTGAACGATCTGCAGATGGGCCTGAATGCGAGTGATCTGGTGCACGCGCGGTGGGCCTGGACGTGTGCGATCTGGGCCTAGACTGGAGCGGTCAATTAGATGCGGGCATACACGGAAGTGGCGGTCGGACGACGACGGATGAAAACATACGGTTGTACGACGTATGAAAAAACGGCAGAAACTGCTATTTGTTTTTTATAATAGTAAAGATAAAGTTATATTTAACATAGCTCTAGGTTCTAGTCCATAATGCATTCATAGGTAGCCAAATAAGCCGTCTGGCCTGCACAATTAGGCATAGCCGGTGAGACGGGCCATGCCATGACTTGAGCCCAAGCACACCCCATGGCAAAGGTGTGCCGTATCGGACCGACACATGCACAAAATGGCCCATGGGCCTATAGAAGCCCATCAGAACGGCTGGCCCAACAGAAAAAGGAAAAGAGAAAAATTAAGGAAACATAAAGAAATGAGAGAGGAAAATAGGAAAAAAATATGGGAAAATATAAGAAAATAAAAAAAATATAGGAAAAATTGGAGGAGAATGTAAAAACATATATGTAAATATGGGGAAAATAGGAAAAAAAATATGAGTAAAGTCCATAAACCACAGGGTGTTATGGTTTGAGTTGCACAAAACTACATTAGTTTTGGTCTATGGCACATAATCCCAGGTATTTTGGTTTTAAGGTTTCATAAAACCACACCATTAACTAAGTTAACTTAATGTTGTAGTATAATAAAAAATAATTAACTTAGATGACTACAATATTTATACGATGGATTAATGAATTCATAAATCCCAGTTATAAGTTTAGAATTTATATGTATAGTAGATCAAGGAAAATTAATAATGTGATTTTATGAAACTATAGGACCATAATACCTGTGGTTATATAAATACGTCAAAGCTGTAGTTTGAACCAAAATATATAGAGTTTTGTAAAATTTACTCAAAAAATATTGAAAAAAGGTCATGTGTCATGGGCTGGGCTAAGCCAGGCCGTGCTGACCCGCTATAGAAACATGCCATGTCGTGTTGGCCCAAGCATGGTGCGACCAAACGAGTGGTGCCAATATGGCCCATGGACAAATAGGCCGTGCTGTACTCAGGCTATGTAAGTAGCTTCGTGCCCGGCCAGCACACTAAGATCCAGCTCATTTGGCCATCTATAAATGCATTTGAAGTTTGTAAATTAAACTAAAGTTATTTATTTTATTTAAAACATGAACAAAATGATTCATAAAATATTATTATTGTAATCACAGCTCTAGATCCATTTATGTAGCTTGGAATACAAGAGACCTTGTATCTGTGTCAAACAGGGCATAAGTTTCAAATTCAAACACTTCAAATTCGTTTCATTCTACCCTTTTTCAAAATTCCATAAGAATGTCTCGAATTTTTTGCTACGCCGAGGGAAAAAACATCGCGAACGAGTAACCAAGCACACTTACATGAGTACCGCCTCTCCCCCCTCCAAATACAAACCTCCCCACCCCCGCTCCGGCGCCACCAAAACCCTAGCCCTCCCTCTCCGATCTCGCCGGCCGCCGCCATGGACGACAGCCTCTACGACGAGTTCGGCAACTACATCGGCCCGGAGCTCGCCGACTCCGACGCCGATGACTCCGACGCCGACGCCTCCCCGTCCCCTTCCCCGTCCCGCTCCCCCTCCCCGGCCGCGCGCTCCCCGTCCGGCTCCCCCTCCCGCCCCGCCGCCCTCATGGACGTCGACGACGACGACGCCGACCCCTCCCAGAACGCCGTCGTCCTCGCAGAGGACAAGAAGTATTCCCCCCCCGCCGAGGAGGTGTACGGCCCGGGGGTGGAGGCTCTCGTCATGGACGAAGACGAGCAGCCGCTGGAGCAGCCCATCGTCGCCCCGCCCCGCGTCGTGCGCTTCGAGGTCGGCACCCGCGCGGAGGCCACCTCCACCTACGCGACCACCGACTTCCTCCTCGGCCTCGCGGCCAACCCGGCGCTGGTGCGCAACGTGGCGCTCGTGGGCCACCTGCAGCACGGGAAGACGGTGTTCATGGACATGCTCGTGGAGCAGACCCACGAGGTGGACACGTTCGACTCTGAGGGCGAGCGCCATGTGCGGTTCACCGACACCAGGGTGGATGAGCAGGAGCGGCGGGTGTCCATCAAGGCCGTGCCGATGTCTCTTGTGCTTGAGGGGGGAAATGGCAAGTCATACCTGTGCAATATCATGGACACACTTGGGCATGTCAATTTTTCTGATGAGATGACTGCTGCTCTGCGGATTGCTGATGGGGCTGTGATGGTTGTCGATGCTGCTGAGGGTGTTATGGTAATTGACTCATCCTATTGCTCTAAGCTTGTCTGCTTTCGGTAGTGATAGATTAAGCTGGAATTACTAGTTATTGTTATGTGCATTTCATCTGTTTATAGAATGTAGTTTGGAGATTCTTAATTTTCATAGAAGGGAATGTAACATGTATTTAGTTTTGCAATAGCACCATATGCATCCAACCCAGACAACATATATGACTAATATACAAATAGGACTATAGGAGATATCTTTGTTGTTCTTTGAAATGACCATTTTATGGATGTTCATGCTATCAGAGACTTTAAAAGTTAGACTAGGCTTCTTCATATCATAAATTATAACAAAGTAGCAGTTGGCTCAACCATCAACAGATTTTGCTTCAAAATTGTGCCATGCTGCCATCTTATGTTCTTCTGTTAGCTTGTTCTTGTCACTGTAACTACTTGATGGTGAGCCTATCTAAAGAATTGAAGACATTCCATTCTTAAGCAATAATATGGACAGCGTGAAAATGCAAGCTTACCTTGTCCAACTTTTAGCCAATAATGGTAGAAGTAGCTTGGTTGGTTGGCTGCATGTCAATCAGCACCCAACAGTTGAAGAAGTGAGATAACATGAACCACATATTTGTAGGGTCAACTGCAGTTTAGATAACTTTGAAAAGGTTGGTAGCTCTTGCGCTTCATACTTATGGGAAGACACAATATGCAAATATGAGGGGTATTCTGTACACAGATGTGAAAATGTTACAGACTAGCTAAGTGCCTGTGCATTTGCTTCGGATAAAAATGAATCATGTAGGTCCTAATATTGTTCAGAACAAATAGATGTGATTTAGCATTGAACAATTATTACAAAGAACATTCGACATGTTTGCAGATGCTAATTGTGAAATGAACTGATACACTATGTAAATACACGAAAAACTCGATCATCTTGGACCTTTCCATGTAAAATTGTTATATAAGACCAAATAAGAAAAGAACAACTTGTGGAAGGTTTATTGTGTAATATTAAGGATATTCAAGGATCAAAATCCATAAAAAATGAAGTGTGATGCAGTGGTGGTGGTGAGGTGGCTGTCTGGCAGATTCACGACCACCACCACCACCACCACCACTAGTCCACTACCTTCTGAGTATAGATAAGTGTGTTTTCTACTGATGCTTGTATGTGTACTAGAATGCCTTTACTCTATTTGTTGGGGAATGCAGTATATTTTGTTATTTATTTACCTCCATTGATGACTAGGTAAATACTGAGAGGGCAATTCGTCATGCAATACAAGAAAGACTTCCCATTGTTGTCGTGATTAACAAGGTACATTTTCATTCTCTTCTTTGTAATATGTTCCACTAGCACGTTGGAATTGAAGTTTGCTCTTACTGTGTGTTATTACAGGTTGATAGATTGATTACAGAGCTAAAGCTGCCACCAAATGATGCATATTTCAAGATACGGCATACCCTGGAGGCGATCAATGATCTCATCTCATCTTGTTCTACCACAGTAGGTGGTACTCAACTGGTCGATCCTGTTGCTGGAAATGTTTGTTTTGCAAGTGGTTCTGCAGGCTGGTCTTTTACCTTACAATCTTTTGCGCACCTTTATTTAAAGATCCATGGGATTCAATTTGACCATGAGAAATTCTCATCTCGTTTATGGGGAGACCTGTATTATCACCCTGACACTAGAACCTTCAAAAAGAAGCCACCAAAGGAAGGAGCTAATAGATCATTTGTTGAGTTTGTCCTCGAGCCATTGTACAAAATATATAGCCAGGTTGTTGGGGAGTCAAAGGGTAAGGTTGAAGCAACTCTTTCTGAGCTGGGTGTGACGCTGAGCAATGCAGCTTATAAGCTTAATGTTAGGCCTTTGTTGAGACTAGCTTGCCGCTCAATTTTCGGGACTTCTACTGGCTTTACTGACATGCTAGTGAAACACATACCCTCTGTCAAGGATGCTGCTCCAATGAAGATAGAACACATATACACTGGTCCACAAGATTCTGCTATTGTGGATGCTATGAAAAAATGTGACCCCCATGCGCCTCTTATGGTCAATGTTACAAAGTTATATCCTAAGTCTGACTGTAGTGTCTTTGATGCCTTTGGACGAATTTATAGTGGCACAATACAGACTGGGCAAACTGTGCGCGTTCTTGGAGAAGGCTATTCCCCTGATGATGAAGAAGATATGACTGTCAAAGAGGTTACTAAGTTGTGGGTGTATCAGGCCAGATACCGTGTTCCAATTAGTAAGGCCCCTGCTGGTTCTTGGGTTCTTATTGAAGGTGTAGATGCATCTATCATGAAAACTGCAACTATATGTCCTATGAAAATGGACGAAGGTGTCTATATATTTAGACCTCTACGTTTCAATACTCTACCTGTTGTAAAAATAGCAGCTGAGCCTCTAAACCCAAGTGAGCTCCCTAAGATGGTCGAAGGTCTTCGTAAAATCAGCAAGAGCTATCCTCTTGCTGTTACTAAGGTGGAAGAGTCTGGAGAGCACACTATCCTTGGGACTGGTGAGCTTTATCTAGATTCTATAATGAAGGACCTCAGAGAGCTTTACTCTGAGGTAGAAGTGAAGGTATATTAATGTTTTTACTTTATTCTTCCCTCTACTTTTGGAAGAGAAGATTTATTTTCTTGTTACCTTTGTACACAGGTTGCAGATCCAGTTGTGACATTTTGTGAAACAGTTGTTGATACTTCTTCAATGAAATGCTTTGCTGAAACACCCAACAAGAGGAACAAAATAACCATGGTTAGTTACTCTTGGTTTGTTTTTTTGGTTTGATTTTAGCTGTTCCAGTTCCACACTTTCTTCAGGGTAAATGGTGATCTGTGTCTGTCTAATTCGGTAACACAAATGCAGGTTGCTGAACCATTGGAAAAGGGCTTGGCTGAAGATATTGAGAACGGCCTTGTTAGCCTAGACTCGAGGCAGAAAGAAATCACTGACTTCTTTCGTCAACGCTACCAGTGGGATGTGCTAGCAGCAAGGTCAATATGGGCTTTTGGACCTGAAAAACAGGTAAGATGTTATAAACTTCTCACTGATCTGGCATTGCATGAGGTGGTATTTTAATCCCTGAATTTTATAGAACTAAAATCCCCATATTAATAGGGTATTAAACTCCTGTGAACTTATTCCTTTTAGAGTTGCACGAACCTTGCTGCTCTGCTGATTTACATGTGAAGTCCACTGAGAGTTGTGCAATTGATGCTCACTTGCTCTTGTGCCTGAGTTACCACCAAATTACAAGCTTTGTTATTTTACCAACACTATATTTCCACCACCATGTACTGAATGCATTCTACTTGGTATACAGGGTCCTAACATTCTCTTAGATGACACTCTTTCAGTTGAGGTGGATAAAAACTTGCTCAATGCAGTCAAAGATTCGATTGTTCAAGGGTATGGCACCCAATGTTATGTTAATTCAATGTTCTTTTGGAATATGTCACATCTTTTAACCAATATGTTTATATTCCACTATTACAGGTTTCAGTGGGGTGCTAGAGAAGGTCCACTGTGTGATGAACCAATTAGGAATGTGAAATTCAAGATCTTAAATGCTAACATAGCTCCTGAACCATTGCACCGTGGTGGTGGCCAGATAATTCCAACAGCTCGTCGAGTGGTCTACTCTGCATTCCTAATGGCTAATCCTCGCCTTATGGAGCCTGTCTATTATGTTGAGGTTAGTCACGGTGGCTCTAGTAGACATTTTCATCCTATTCGTTAATCCTTTTATTGCTTTATATATATATATATATATATATATATATATATATATATATATATATATATATATATATCTGATCTACCTCGTGTGCATTGTAGATCCAAACACCCATTGACTGTGTCTCTGCCATATATACGGTGCTATCCCGACGGCGAGGGCATGTAACAGCTGATGTACCCAAACCAGGCACTCCAATATATGTTGTTAAGGTAAGAGACATTTATTTGAAATCAACCTTGTAACTTCTCTGGTAACCGTGTGAACCTTACTCATAGTACTATATCTACCTTTGTCAGGCATTTTTACCTGTTATAGAGTCATTTGGATTTGAGACCGACCTGAGGTACCACACACAGGGACAGGCCTTTTGTCTATCAGTGTTTGATCACTGGGCTATTGTTCCTGGTGACCCTTTAGACAAGAGCATTGTCCTCAGGCCTTTGGAACCAGCACCAATACAGCATCTTGCCCGTGAGTTTATGGTGAAGACTAGGCGAAGGAAGGTAAGAGATATAGCTATAACTATAAGCCTATAACTAGTTACAAAAAACCTTAAAACAGTAGACACTACAGCATTTTTTAAACAAGTCATAGCATTTTACCGCATGCACAAACAATTTTCAGGGCATGAGTGAGGATGTGAGCATCAACAAATTCTTTGACGAGGCCATGATGAATGAGCTGGCGCAACAGGCTGCTGATCTCCATCTGCAGATGATGTAGTGCGAAATTGTGAAGTGGGTTTTGATTCTTTCGTTATGATATTATGATGATCTTCAGAAGATGCAATGGCCCACGTCTTTTTTGCACTGAAACTGGAATCAACCAAGTTTTCTGATGGTCCCCAGTTCGCATGCCCGCACCTGCTGATCTGCCGCATTTTGATGGTCGGGTATTTTGTTACAGATGATCATCGTAGACAGTTCTGTCATCGTTATGTATGTACTCTTCCTGTAGCATCTACATCTAACCTCATCAATTAGTTAGACATTGAGAAACCAAGACTATTTTTGAGAGGCGATGAAATCTCCATGGATCATGGATGGTGTCATGACGGCTATGATCCTTTCCCTTGCCTATTGTTCCTTCCAATTAATGTAGCATTCAACCCTGTTTTGAAGTTGTCGAGGATACACATATTTCTTGCACTAACTCTTAATTCTATAATTTTTTTTCATCTTGTTCTGGTCGGATGATTTTCTTCACCTCACTGTATCCTGTTATAAAAGAGCGTGAATTTGACGTGAAACGGTTTAATTCCCCTGTTAAATTGCAGAAAAAAAACTTCATTATTAACCCAAACCACAAGAATTTCATCATGAATTGCCAACTAAAATTGTGCTGACGTTCCAGGCCCACATGCCAGATGCTCGTAAGTAATTTGGCAGCTCGGCCCAATAAAACAAGCAATTAGGAGGTCACCCAGGCCCAGAGGCCACAGTGCTTATCTTCTCCTGGAAAAAAAAAGATAAAGACGACCAAAAAAAATTTCCCTCCAAAACCCTGCGTCGCCGGCCACCGTCCCTCCTCCCCATTTCGAACGCCCAAACCCTAACCCCCACCTTCATGGACATCGGCGGCGGCGGCTGCCTCCCGTCGCCGGCGACGGAGGACGAGACGATGGCGCGCAGGCGCTCCCGCCGCGTCAGCTTCGCGGAGACCACCGCGGTGCACGTGTTCGACCGCGACGAGGACTTCGAGACCCCACCGGAGGAGCGCGCCGCCTCCTCCCCGTCCCCGTCCCTCTCCCCTGGGAAGCCCGCGGAGGAGGAAGGCGAGGAGACGGAGGGGGAAGAGGAGTTCGTGCACCCGCCGTTCCGCTTCCTGAATAACGATGTCGACTCGTCCTCCCCTGGCAGCGCCGCCGGATCCGTCGTCTCCAATGATGGTGCGACACTCCTTATTAATCTCGTCTAGCCAAACATGTGTGCATTCGCTTGTTTAATCTGATGATAGTCATTGTATTTTTTGGCTTCTTACAAGTACTGCTCAATTGTTTATTTTGGCTTAATCATAGGTTCCTTGACTTTCTCCAACTCCAAGTACTCAACCCCAAATGTTGTCAAATGGGGCTCTTGTCTTGGTGTTTGTTTACTTATGTAATTTAAAAAACTTAGCAAAGTCCATGTGTATGCTTATATGGTGATTTTGCTTTTAGTTGCTATCAGGTTTTCAGTTTTACTTCTCACTTTATCTGCTGGAGTTAATATAGAAATGGAGCCATTTTTCATTTCATAGGTCATCTTTGCCATTTCGGTGGAAACTATGCTATAGTGGTGTTAAGAACATGTTTTATGCTTTTTGGTTAAAAATCAAGCAATTTAGTGTCAAATTATTTTGCATATCTTGTTCCCTTGCTAGTTTGGCACAGCAGACAAATGGGATGCCTAAGCTGCTTAGTACAGATGAAGATATACATTTGAACTGGATGCGATTGTTCAGTTTATTTTAGCAAGCAGATATAAGAATACCAGCTTATTAATATCTTTCAGTCACATATACTAGACACATTTGAGTTGTTGGTAGTTAATTTTCCTCACTACAATGTCTCTATGGACTATCATATTGTGTGGTATTTTGCATCGTTGATAAACTATCCATGCCTCTAGTGCAACAGCACATCAGTTGTGTTAGTCGTTTCTTAGCAAGAATGCGATGTTTTGTGGAAAAATACTGTCTTCTTATTTACATGTCCCTTGTGACAGATGAGGATTTCTTTGGTCCTGTGTCGAGAAGCTTTCTTCTGTCTGGAAGACCATCAGATTCTGGAATGTCAGAGGATGGAAACCATGATATAACTTTAGATTCAGAAACATTCTCAAGACATTTTCGCAGCATTGCTCCTCCTGATGACTGTTCAGTCAATTCAGCTGGAAGTCTAAGGACACCCAATTCAGCATCTACAGGGCCACTAAAGGAACTGACTGGATCTGGGTATGATGTAAAATCGTGTAATAGTAGGGATGCATTGACTGACATGAGTCTGCTGGCAGATAACCCTGAGCGTTATGATTATGCGAAGCTATCACCCACACTGAACAATTTATTGCAGAAGGTAAAAGATGTCCACGAACCAACATCTCCTAAAAATGGCACTGGTACTGTAACTCCTGATCACAGTTCAGCTTTGGCTGCATCCAAGGAAAAAATTAGGGAAGAAAAATCATCCATTGGCAATGGTATCTCTTCTAGTGAGGTGGATACTATTGGTTCTCGCAAGGAACATGTTCCCATTAGGAATCCAGTAGTTACTAGCACGGAGCCAATTCAAGAGGATAATGCTATTCCACATACTCCCAAAATGGTAGTTCAGATGTTGCAAACTCCACAAGGATCTATATCCTCCCTACGTTCCAAAAGGCGACAACTTTTCAGTCCTATTGCTCTTTCCACTAGTAATGTGGTAAGCCAGGAGGCTTGTTCTTTGGGGAGTGAGTTTGTAAAACATAGCAAGAGAATTTTTGCTCTGGCGGATAATCTGAAATCGAGTCTTTATGAATCACCTGCAACTCATAATCTCCATTTGCCATTAACAGAAAGGAATGAACTTGGTCCTAAACCAAATGCCATTATTAGCAATACAGAAAATCATGGTTCCACCATGTCAGCTTCTTCTAATTCTGTTCTACGACGACACCAGAAGATAGCTGGTCAGGCTTCCATGTTAGGTACTCCAAGACAGGAGATAAATAAGGTCACTAAGATTCAGGAGATGCCATGCAATGTCCTTACGATGGATGACCAACCTAGTCATGAGTGCAATTCTATTCAGGATTTAGACAGGGGTGAGAGAAAAAGGAGTATCAATGAAAATGATCATGCTGAACAAGAGCGTCCTCAGAAAATATCAAAGGCACCAGGAAGTCAAGCAACATCACTAAAACAACTTCCTTGTGTATCCTTGTCTTCTAGTATGATAGAAGGAAATCGGTGTGATGCTCATGGTAACCAACCATCAATAAATGTTGATTGGAACAAGGTAAAGCTTGACTGTTTAAACTATAATCAAACCTCATAAGTTACTCACTTTTTTTTTATTTTTCAAGGTATTTAAATTTTGAAATAACTAGTCTACATAAGCCTGAACTGTTTTCATTTTACAGGTAGTATTCATGGTATCTAATGCCACGAGCCAAGTTTTCTCAACATCTATAAGTAAGGTTAAACCACAACAGGTATGGTAATCCAGGATTCAGATGACCACCATTTGTTCAAACATTGTTTGCTTGTTCCCAAACATATCTGTCCTCAAATCTTGTTAAGATGCATGTTTCTGACTGATTCATAGTGAACTGTGAACATATGCCTATTTGGAATTGATACAGTTGCCAACATATGGTCAAAATCTACAGTCTGTAGACCTGTGATTCAGTGAATCTCTGTGTTCACTTGTTCAGAATGTTCATTGCTGCATCTGATTGGTTCAATTCAATCTTATAATCTAGCACTGAAACGTTCTGTAGAACTGTTTTTAGAAAGTGTGGGTTGTGTTTTATTGTTTCTTTTTGAATGAAGCTTGACATGATCGAAGATATGCTGGGGGAAATTCAGAGGGGTAGAAACTTTAAGAGGCTTTCTACTGCTGTGGTATGATTTCATCACTTAGTTGTATTGTGCTGTCTGTTGCTGTTAGGAAAATTACTTCAATTTATCTGCTAGTCATTTTTTTTTCTCTGAATTCAGAGGATTCAAGATTGTGGCAACGATAAGCAGAAGAGGTAGGTTTTGATGTCTATATCATGCACCACTGCATATTACGTAGCTGCAAATATATAATTCTACATCCATTTCCAGATTAGCTGAGGCACGATCTCTCATTGACAAGCTTTTGTACGAAAAGGCAAAGCTGCAAATAAATCGTGTGAAGCTAGAGAAACTGCAGGTAGGAACTTCTCCCTCACCCTTTCAGTCCCTTTGATTGCTTCTAAGGTACAGTAAGCTGCTAGCTTACTCCTTGGCTTTCTGTTTTGGTGCAGAGTAGAGCACAGGTATGCCAAGATGGAATCCGAGAGTGCCGCTATTTGAAATCCAAGATTTCAGACCTGAAGGGTGCTCCTCTTCATGCAACAACTTTGATCACTGCCAGCGACGGACAGGTAGTGTAGTGTCTACTACAATCTATACTTCACAGAAATGCAGAGTTCTGTGTATATTTACAGTTTTAGAACATTCTGCCTCTCTTTTAGTGTTGCATATCATGCTTTCTAGCATTCCTTTCGAATAGCCTTGTTGGTTTCAGTTGCCAAGCCTTAAGGTCCAGTCAGCTATGGACTATAGACAAACTGCAGATGAAGGATTAGTGTTAGGAAAAGCTTAACAAAAATTTTGACTTGTTCTGTTTTGGAATGGTTTTCATGATCTCAGTGGTACTAGGTGAGATATGCAGTTTGTGGTTCAAAACTACATGAAATATTCTATCAGGTGGGAAAAATTGACTGGTTACTGGCTGGTTACCGGCTACTAGTGTGCTACTATGGGTCTGGGAAAATTTGCATATCTGGGAAGTTCAATCCTGGAGTCTGACATTTAATAATTTAGAAATTCGTTGTAGTTGCTGTCATGAAGTTCAGGGGCTGATCTATTACTTGATTTACTTCTGGTCTCTGAATGGCTGCTCTCCTTGACCTCCTGCTGTTACAGTTACTGCTGCCTCTGCTGCTCGTGCTACTTCTATTGCCAGTTCTTCTAGTTTTTGTTTGCTCTTTCATTCTTTGTAATATTCTATTGCTTCTGTGGTTCTACCGCCATCTAAGCATGGTGGTAAATACCTTCCAGCAGGAAGCTACTGACCAGGGTTCAAATCCTGGTCTCGCAAAAAAAAGGTCACTCGTTGGTTCCCCCAAAAAACATGTGTTAAGAATCGATCTATGGAGGGTGGGCCCTCGTGTATGGGGCAGGGGCTTCAAGGCATGGGTCCCCATGTAGGGGGGACCGGCTTTCGTGACCTTTCTCGGCCCTTATTTCGGGTGCTTCTTAATTGAAATACCTCGGGGGAGGTCTTTCCCCTTGGGACCGAGTTTTTTTTTAATCCTGTAGTAGAGATTAGAGAACTATTTTTTTTGTAAGGGCTTATACATCTACTGTATTTGTAGGAAGGACTTGCTTTGATAACTGAAAAGGAGCTTGCACTTGACATGATCAAAAAGAAGGTGGAGAGATCAAGGAGTTCTCTTGAATGTTTTTGCAACACTAAAGGTGATATGAGCTGCGATGAACTTATCAGGGCTGCTGAACAGCAATTGGAGATGAGGAATCAATGCCGGATCATCCACCAGCAAGCATGGGTATTAGTGTACGACTAAAATCTACTATACATACTTCACTCCTTTTTGTGACTGACAGTTTGCTTTATCAGCTGTGGGAGTTGAATGACCTTGTTAAAAGGGAAAATAGGCGTGAAATTGTTCTGAACTATTGCAGTCTGTTGTTCCAAAGGTAATCATTTCCACAATTACTCTTTCATTTTGTGCAGTGTAGCAACCATGACTACCCTATGCACTCTGGTATGAGACACCAATTGTCAGTACCTGTTCATACCAATTGCTGACATTAAATAGATCAGCGGGCATCCTGCTATAGAGTGGATGGTTTTCTTTGTTCTGGTGAAACTGTAGACTTAGTAAGTTGGAGCATTTTTATTTTCTGTGTTTGAGGGGAATATTTCTGTGCAAAAACAGTACAAAACCTATCTATACCTGGCCAAGATTTTCTAATAGTCAAAATGTCAAATAAGCTACAGCGCTGCTGTTTGCTGGTGTGACCATTATCCTGACCATGTATTCCTGCAATTTGGTGTGTTTGCTTATTATCTCCTGTTTTGCAAACCATGATTAAACACCAAGAGAATGAGAACATTTTCCCTCATTTTTTTGTGTCTTACTTGTATTACTATTCCTTTGGCAGGATCGTCTTAAACACTAGTGATATGTCCATATTTGTGAATAATTCATTGAATGGAACCAAAATAGGCCAGGTAAGACGATGAAACTGGCATTTTCTTATTTTGTATGTATTTTAATCCCGTGACGCTCTACCTTTGGTCAGAAATTTCCAAATTTGAATGCATCTGTGGCATTCAATTTTGTTTTCAAAGCTGAGGTGAACCAAAGAGTCAGTGATTTAAGATCATTGCAGAAGAAAACAATGGTGAGTTGACCTTTTACTTTGAAAATTCTGAGGGATGAGACAAGTTGGACTGCACTATTTTCCATAGTAAAGTTAATAATTGATGTTCATATCATACTGCATGTGACTTGTCTGAAACGAGTGTCTGGATAACCTTTTGTATCATGTACATGATATGCACATGACATTGTATACCACATCCATATGGTATAAGTTTATGTATGTTACTACAAAATTCGGTGTGCTGTTGCTACACCCTGTGCAAGCGAATTATAATGTATATGTTTCCTGTAGAATAATATACTACCTCCGTCCCCAAATGTAAGGGATTCTAGGTTGTTTAGGAAAAATTAAGGATAGAGGTAAAAGACTATAATGTCCCTCATTAATGTAGGGGGTGGGGGGTGGTTGGGGTAAGATGGGGAAAAATTTGAATGGGAGGTGATTGATGGGACAAGATGTACTCTAGGATCCCCCTTACATTTGGGAACAAATTTTGAATGCCCCAATCCCTTACATTTGGGGACGGATGGAGTAATTCGGATAATTACTATGAGATTTGTTTGAAGAATTCGTTCTTATTCAACATGGAAATGTATTTCCGGAGCCAGTAGGAACATTAAAGCTCATTAATGAATTTCTACTCCTCTGGTTTTCTTTTGTTGCTCACAACATGAGGTTCTCAGTGAGAGCAGCACTGGTATATGACCGGTATTTTCAGATGCGCATGGGGCTGTGGGCGTGCCTGTGCATGTATGAGGGTGTTTAGTTACACAGATGATGAGCGAACTGCAGCTGGCCTCCCAAAAGTCCCAAGCTGCTCTCCCTCATCTAGTTCTGTCTTTTTCTTCCCTATAGCTGTTCTCTACATATCTCTAGCATATGCTGGTTTTGCACATTTTTCTTCATGTATCTGGACACTTCTTTGCATCACTCTGAAATCTATGGTAAATCACTATGACTGTTATTTTAAAAATGATGTCATGGTGCAGCAGAATTGCAGGGAACCTCCCTGCTTTAGAGATGCAACAATAATGATAATTACCGAAATCACATGTTGAAGTGCTGAACTTCTTACATTCTGCATAATAAATAATAATTTACCGCATCAGTAGCATTTATATGAGCATAGAAACAACTAAGCTTTTAATTGAAATGCTGTAATGTGTTTAGCAGGCTAATGGGGTTCATCTATTTCTGCAGGAAACCAGTTTGCTCCTGGGTAATCTTGTTGATGTGCTAGAAGAAATCAAGTTTGCTAAAATGGAGTTATTTAATCTGATTGCAGCATCTTTCAATATGGAGTCCCAGACATGTCTGATCTCTATCCCTCCTGTTTTATGTTTCAACATTGTGTGCTTCTGTCATTAAAAATTAACTAGAACTTCACATTCCTATCCATAATAATCATCATGGTATCACACAAATGGTACGGGCAGTTCCACTCTTGTCAGCTTCTCAAGCTGTTTCCTTGAGAGGAGGCAGGAAGTACATGGGCTGTCGAGCAAAAGTACTGATAACTAATGGAATTTTCTCCATGTCATCTAGATGAAGGTACACCTGAAAGAAAAAAAGGAGTAAAAATTTTCATGTTAGAATGCTTTAGCTGATCAAACTGAAAATACATACAAACAAAAAGACTGTATGTCATTAATTGTGATCACTCAAACTCCTATGCCACTATATCTTTATATCGAGCTCAGTAATGGAAGTATCTAAGAGGTAAAATTGTTTTTTCTGAATGTATGTAAGTGGTCTAACTCTGGTACACCTGAGAGCAGGCAATTGTGTAATAATTACAATGTTTGCCTTGTTTCAAGTAGGTCAACTTGCCTTCTCTCTCTGCTTCATGAGTTTCAAGAGTGGGAAGAGAATTTCTTTCACCATTGACATGACAGACTTGAATCGGTTAGTTCACTACAACTGGAGCTTATTTTTGTTTCAATACTGTGTTCTTATCATGATAACATCTTGCTTATTTTGGAACAGCGTGGTCTATCCGTCTGAGCCATCTGAATTGCTGATAAATGTGTCCGACGCTCAGACAACGGTAGCACAACCAGGCCTGGACAAGTTTATGTCTTCGTTGAGGGATCTTCAGCCAGGACGCTTGATGATCCTAAGGCTTTGCCGGATGGCATCCCAGCTAATCCATGAATTACCAGGCTGAGCCTATTTTCTGACCACAAAGTAGAAGAAATTGTGTGGGCAATATTACTACCACTATGTAATATGAATTGCTTGTCTCCGTATGTATGTAATATGTAATGATATTTGTGGTGGCCTTTTGTATCCTTAAACCGGTCCTTTCCTAGGGAACTTTCAATCAATCCATTGAAAGCGTTTGTATATACCTCTGGGAATTGAGTGAATTGACACCTTTTGTGAACAAGTTGTGCAGTATTTGAAGTTTTATAAGTGCAGTGCATCTTAAACCAACTTGTTTTTGCTTACTGCAAACCGTACCCATGTGTCCATGTGTTTTTCCCACTAGAGAGCCTTGTGGGATTTGGAATATGACCATGCGTGGTTTTACATAATATATACGTGTCCTCGCAATCGTACGCCACTCAGTTGAGATGGCCGAGTTGGTCTAAGGCGCCAGATTAAGGTTCTGGTCCGAAAGGGCGTGGGTTCAAATCCCACTCTCAACAGTTTGTCTCTTTTTTATGGGGCCCAACATTTGTTCTAATAAAAAAACCTTTTATCTTTGCTCATTCTGAGATCACTTTGGAAAATTTTCATTTCATAAATCTATCTTTGCTCATTATAAGGTCACTTCGGAAATTTTTATTTCATAAATCTTTGCTCATTCTGAAGTCTCTTTGGTCTATTATGAACCTGATGATTGAGATGACGAATATTTGTCCCATGAAGACGCAAGGAGTTGGAGATTGGAGCGATTCTAATGCTTGGAGATTCGGAAAAATAGCTAGTGGATAGCCAGCGAGTAAGAATCTGGAATTTTCTAAAATCTGTAGCTATTAATTCTCAAAATTTGGGTGTTACCTAACGTCATGGCTTGGCCATCTCTCTCTCTCTCGCCCACCACCTGCTCGACGAATTGCTCACCCCTTTTGTCGCGCCAATGGAACCGGCACCAGCCACCGAGCTGGCCGCGGCTACCGCGAGCCGTTGGACGCTGAGCAGTGGGCCTCTCTCGGTGGAAGGTGCGATCTGCCCATGGCGATCGGGGCAACGAAGGCAGTGCAGCCAAAGTCGATATAGAAGGGTTAACTTGGCTCAGCCGTCGAAAGAGATGCAGAATTGAATTGCAGAGATCAGGACAAGGACAGAACCATCTTGATAGTAAGTGTATCTCTTCCTCTTGCTTACATGATGCGATGCATATTGGGTAATGTGATAAAGTCAAACAAAAAAAATGGAGGGAGTAACTTGCATTAGTGAGTGTTTTCTTACAATGGGCCATGGTGTTAGAATAGGTGTCAAATATTGTTAGTCTTAGTAGATTATAGTTAAACTTAGAGTTGTATTAGGTAATAGGGGTTAGAGTTAGCGTCGGACTCTGTAACCCGACAACCCTTTAAATAGAGAAGAGGCGCCACAATATAACCATTGTGACGATAATATAGCGCAGACAGACAGAAAGAGAATGACGGCGAGACCATGGACTCGTAGCAGCTAGGTGTGCTATGTTGATGGGAGAGGAGCACCCATAATCAGAGCCTCGGGGATTAGGCTTCAGCTGAACCTCGTTAACAAATATCGTGTATTCTTGTGTCGTCATCTGGCATGTCTATGGTTGATCAATAGCTAACAAGATCTGAAAGTTTAGTAGTTGTTCCACTTTATCGGCTAACTTTTATAACAAGTGGTATCACAGCCGATGGTTTCAGCATTGGATCAAGTTGATATGCGGAAGAAGAAACATGAGGTGTGGTTACACATTGACAGATATCGTCAGTCGTGGCGATGAGATCGGATGGCGACAACGAGGATGTTGCGGGAGTGATCTCGTCTTGAGATCAGACCGACAAGGATGAAACATGACTGGAAGACAAGGCCGGGCGTGACCGAAGGCGACCGGAGAGATCAGAGGAGGGTAACGCTACGAATAGCACGCTCGACCCACGCGACGATCACAGATCTGTAGCGGCAAGGAGGCCAGCGGTGGAAGGGCAAAGCCAGTGAGCGTGGCATGGCAGAGCAGACGTGTGAGGCCGAGGACAACAAAATCGTGGACGGTGAACACGAGGGTTGCGACTGCAGTGTGTGTGGAGACAAAAGAGCAAATAGGGATGGCAACGGGCACATTACCGATGGGTAGAGCCTCCACAGACTTGTACCCGCGAGGTAATACCCAAACCCGTGCCCGCACTCGTCACCCATAAAGGGTAACACTTCACACCCATACCCGCTACCCACGGGCACCACAAACCCGCGGGTATACCCGCACCCGTCACTCGTGTTCACTGCTACAAAGTGAAGAACTGAAATACTGAATGAGATTAGGGGCCTACCACACAGATCCGGGCTTGCTCCTTCGAGCTGGGGCGCGCGGCGTGGGTGGTGTCGGCCGACGGAGAAGCCGGGGCCGAGCGCGCAACGGCAGGGGCTGGGCGGTGCCAGCCGCCGGGGGAGCTCGGCTTGGCGTGGGCAGTCGGGCAACTGGCGCTGGGCGCACGCGGCAAGGGAGCGGGGGTTGGGTGTAACGCCCCGGTTTTCGGGCCGTTAAAAGCTATTTTAGTAAAAACCCTAATTTCAAAATTTTGGCCTTTTGTGTGTGCTTAAGGACTAAGTACCATAGATCTCAGTCAAAACCCCTTGAAACCCTAAAACCTTGATCCCAAACTCTTTCCTAAATTCCGAGACTCGAATTTTGCAATTTGACTGTCTCTCTCTAAATTTCCTCAGGAAAAATTCAAATTCAAAGTTCCCCTTTGACTCCCCTCTGAACCCTTTGATTAAAATACTATTATTTCACTCTTCCCAAAAATTCTCCATTAAATACTCGGGTTTGAATTTTGCAATTCGAAGCCCTCCAATAGAACCCTTCGAAAATCACCTTTGAAGCCCTCTGTTTGAAATCCCATGATTTTGTTCCTCTCGAAAAACTCTGAGTTCCATCAAGAACTCTCTTCCCAAATTTTGCCTCAAATTCCAAGAATTAAATTAAATCCTAAAATTCCCTTGAAGTCCTCCAATTCTAATCCTTTGCAAAAATTCCCAAAATACCCTTGAGAATCAAGTCCCAATTTTAAATCAGACCCCCTCTGAATATTCTCTTTTCCTTTTCCCAAATATTATCCGAAAGCAAATACTCTTATATATACACATATATGCTCACATCTAAATCCCAGAAACACCTCTCAAAAGTCCCCACAAATTTTCCTGAGTCATAATCTCGAATTAAAAATTTAATTCAAGTCCGAACCCTCTTTTGAAACCCTCCCTAAGAATCTCTCTCTCTCATATATATATATATATGTATCAAGAGCCCCCTTGATTCCCAAAATTCTAATATCCAAAACAGTATCTAACCCTAGGAATTTATTATCTATTCCCTCCAAAATTCCCATCCTTTTCCTTCCAAATATATATATATACACACACATCTCAACCATGGTGGTAGAAATCCTCCTCAGAGAATCGCGAGAATTAAACTCCAATTCTAAAATCCACCTCCCCCCCCCCCCCCCCCCCCCCCCCCGAGATCGTTCTTCCTCTCTTGGAAGTTTCCCAAAAGTCCCGGAGTCCAAATCTCAAATCCGAGTTTAAATCTCCGAATTACCCCTTCCAAAAACTGTCCCTAGATCCCTCTCTCATATATACATATATATAAATATATGTGTATATGTATATATGAGTCCCTCTTGAAATCCCCTTAATTAATTCTTGAGAATATTATAGAGATCAACCAACAAATTTCCAAAATTAAAACCCTTGCAATTCCCCAAAAATTCCTATCCATCTCTTCCATATATATATATATATATATATATATATATATATATATATATATATATATATATATCCAGGAAAATACCTCAAAAAGTCCTCTCCACAAAATCTGCAGAATTTTTGTGATCCAAATATAAAATTTTGGATCAAAATCCCCATTGGAAATCCTCCAATATTCCTTTTAAAATCCTTGGAAAAATTTCCCAATCGCTACTGTTCCAGTAGGCCTCCCTATCTCCATTTCTTCCTCAGCCCAGCCGCAGCCCATCTCTGCCTCCACTCCCTCCCGACTGACAGCGGGCCCCACCAGCCAAGCGCACAGCTGCCCACACGGCGCATCCCAGCCCCGCGCGCGCTTGCAAGCGGGCCTCTTCCGTCGGATCGATGACGCCGACAATCCCGGGCCCACCAAGCCGTAGCGCCGCGGATGGCCGCCCGGCAGCCACGTGAGCTCGGCCTCTACTTTCCATGCGTGGGCCCCAGCTGTCATATCCGTCTCCCTCCTCGCGCCTCTCTCTTTCTCTCTCTCTCTCCGGAACCTGCTCGATGAAATGGGCACAAGGCACACGTGACGTCGCCGAAGAAAATATCTCCGACCATGCCTCGAAGTCGACAAGCTCCCTCTCCGTCCCGTCCCATCCATCGCCGCGCCCATTCCTCTCGGTCTCCCCTTATCTCCTCGGCACCAGAGCTTGACGCCATCCACAGTAACTCGCCGTAGACCAAGCTTCCATCACGTCGCCTCAGCCATGCCCCGTTGCCGCACCGCCTCTGTTCTCTGTCGCGACGCGCCTATAAATCCCCCGCATCGTCATGCCATGGCCCAAGCTGAGCCAAGCTCTCTCTCTTTCTCTCTCTGCCGCCATTAACGCCATTCGGCTCCGCTTCAATCCAACCGCTCCCGAGCCCAATCGAGCCAGCCGCCGCCACCGTTGGATTCCCCGGAGTCCCACGACATCCTCAAACCCCTCACCAGCGCCTGAGAACCTCGGAGGCCGAAACGCCCAAATCGGGCACTGCCGTCGTTTCGCCTTTGCCACCGCTGCAGAAACTCGTCGCCGCGCGAGGTAGGAACTCAATGTCCCCCTCTTTTCCCTTCCTCCCCTTCGAGCCGCATCCAGACCGGACCTTTTCGGCCTGCTTCGCCACCCAGATTGTCGCCGGCGACGACAACACTCGCCGTCGTCCTTTGGTTGCCGCCGCCTGCCGCCGTCGGCCACCATCCCAGAAATCCAAACCGTTCACCTCCCTCTCCGCCTCCCCCTCGTTCCATTCCCGGGTTCCGCTTCCTCCCCCTTGCCGCCAATCGCCGCTGCGACCACGGCCGCCGTGCGCTGTCGATCTCTGCCGGTCGGTCTCCTGTTACTCGTCCGGCACCCCGTCTCTCTCTCGGCACTGACGTGTGGACCCGCCCGCCGAACCGGCCTCCTCTTCTCTATCTCCCTCTGACCTGTGGGCCTGGCCCCATTAAAAGTATTAATTAATCTTCATTTTAGTTACTAAGAAACTTACAAGTGGGCCCCTAGGACAGACACACACTCTCTCTCCATCTTTGGACACTGTCATATGGGCCCATTTAAACCAAAACCTATGACATGTGGGCCTATGCACAGGATAAATGCACAGTAACTCCCCCCTCTCCCTCTCCCTATATCACTGCAAGTGGGCCCCCTCCCAGTAGTACTCTGGTATGTATGACATGTGGGTCCCAATCTCTTTCCCTCTCCTTAACTCATTGACATGTGGGCCCTATCTCATCCCCTCTCTCTGTATGACCTTGACAAAGTGGGCCAGCCCCCAATTCCTCTCTCCCTACCACTAACAGTAGACCCCACATGTCATCCACTGTTCACAAAATAATTCTTTTCCAAAAATCCAATTAATCCTTTTCTTATTCCAGAAAATCCTCAAAACTTCCAAAATTCATATCTTCCAAACTGTAACTCTGATTGAGCCCGTTCAAGTCTCTAAATTTTTCTAAAAATGAGATCTACCTTATGGAACCATTAGTTATTAATAATAGTATATTATTTCTAGGGTTTTGTATGTTTTTCTCTCGTTTCGCGCGTAGTCGACGCGTCGGAAAATCGTCGGATGTCGGATTTTCGTGAAGTTTGAAGACGAAGACTGAGGCAAGTCACTCCTTGACTATATTGCTCCTAAATTTAAAATGTTTTGTTTGCAAAATTGCATTGCTAGTGCGCACGATAAATTGATTGGCCTCGGTTTGCGTGTCGAACCGACGGATCTACCCGGTAGTTGCATAAACCTTATAGGTCTTTGTTACCCTATTCCTTGTCGCTCTACCCCATGGTACCTCGGTGACCATGCTCTCTGAGCATGGGTTCCGATGGTTCCACCTCCAGCACTATTGTTTGACGATTTGGGAAAATTTGGGTTTTCAAAGGTTTTAAACACCCGACATGCGATGCCGGCGAGATTGCAAAACAAAATCTATTTGCGAAAACTCCTCGGTGCAAAGTGATCACCTGTGTGGTGGTACCTCGTATTCGCATATAAGAACCGATTCCTGGGGAATTCCATCCGAGCATCTCACAAGTGTGATCACACGGGTAGAATGGGACACCTCGGCCAAGTAATTAGTGTTCCCAGGATGGTTTTCGGTTGCTAATAAATGTGGGAGCGGTTGTGTGGGGCCGCCCGCCAAAGGGCCCATAATGTGCACACAGTACCCGATCCCTGGATCAGTAGTCGGATACGCACATAGTCATCAGTGATACAACTCAGAGTACAACATATACATATCAGAGTACATACATATATAATACAAAGGTTTCCATCCAGGACAGGCCCCGGATAGACAAAAGCAACAATAGGGTAAACTAGCGAGAACAACACAAACAGGGCGGAAGCAAGGAGAAACCACTCGGCAGAAGAACACAGCTACACCACAGGCTTGGTTGGGAACTAGGCTCAAAACCTCAAAAGTCCTCGTAGTCGGCTTGGTCTTGGAAGAACTAAGAACACAGCTACACCACAGGCTTGGTTGGGAACTAGGCTCAAAACCTCAAAAGTCCTCGTAGTCGGCTTGGTCTTGGAAGAACTCGGCGGCAGTCGGGTCTTCGTCCTCCTCTTCTAGACCTACTATACATATATATGAACAAGGGTGAGTACTTTCGTACTCAGCAAGCCGGAAAAAGGTACCATGTTGGCTAGACAAAGGGGGCTAAGAGTTTTATTTACGAAAAACTGCCTTTAGAAACATTTTTGCTTGTCAAAATGCTAGTGTGTCAAATTTTAGTTGTCGGAAAGAGGCTTACACCTCGATCCATTCCGCAAGTTGCTTTTCAACAACTCGCCACTTAATGAATCATATTCTTTCATTTTCACATTAGATTAACATCCGAGTGGCTCCGACCACTCCATTCGGTCTGCTGTTATCCTGAGTGGCAACAACCACCCGTTGACCCTGAGACTCGGCTACAACCAAATCTCAGCTATCTCTTTTAGCAATTTTCGGCTACAACCGGTTATATCCGCTACACTGGCTACAACCAATTAGCTCAAACTTTTGCTGCTCTGGCTACAACCCGGGAGCATGCTCTTTATCGTCTTCTGGTTATGACCCGAAGACTTATCTCCTGATTACTTTTCACACACTTGCTTATGGTGCTTCAACACCCCGGGTCACACAGGCCCGTTTCTGGCCACACAGGCCTTCCGTTTGCTTACTCGGCAAACTCTGGTCACGATTCCCTTCCCATAAATCAGCTTCACAAACCACTGGCAAAAAAATCTACGCTATGGGAATCACCTTACATCGCCCTTAACCGTGGGCACGGCTGTTCGAACAGTTCAGCTAAAACTCTGCAGAGGGTGCACGCTTTACCCAAACGACACAAAACTTACACCGAGTACTGGCCTGTATCGGAAGTTTGTGACAAGGCCATTTCCAAAGCCAGTCTAGGGTTATCTAATGCCAGCAGAAGGATCCACACAGGATCAATGCTTCAGGTCGGCTACAACCACCATCAGCATCAGGGCCCACGAGCCACAACACCAATGAGTCCACTCCAGTCGGCACCAGACTTCCCTAAACCTACAATTTACTCGGCCAGGGGCAGCCCACACTACCCGTTTGGTCGCACTGTAAAATGCTCGGATGGAATTCCCAAAGGAAACGGTCCTTATCGACAATACATAGCCAGGCCACACAGGCACTGACCCTGTACCTCAAGATTTTCCCAAACTTTTACTTATTTCACAAACATGCCGATACACAGAGTACCGGGTTTTCAAACGATTGAGTAAAAGCCCATATTTCCCAACGACAAATAACGATGCAGGGCTAAGCATTCTACTCGGCAATCATACCCAACGGGTATGACGCCAACGTGCTATTTGTGGGGCTTACAAGGAAGAAACACATCAAAGTCCTACCAGAAATAGTGCGACTGCTGGGTAGGTCCGTCGGTTGCGTTTGCAGACCGAGGCCAAACAATTTACAGTGTAAGCTAAGCATGCATATTTTGCAAACAACATAATTTTGCAAATATAGGAAACAATATGGTCAAAGGGGTTTGCCTTGTTCCAGAGAAGGATCTTCCTTGGCGTAGACGGCTTCTGGATCATCCTCCGGCTCAGGCTCTGGACAAGCAGAAAAGACAACCACTGATAAGCTAGAAAGAGATAAAACACTTAGGGAAAGAACGCTGCAGGAGTCGACTGTAGAAGGATAGCAGTCGGCAGAGATAGTTGGCGAACCGGGCAACAAGGCTCACCGGTTAGGAACTCCGGGCGAAGCAGCAAACAGCGGCGAGGGAGCTCGGGAAGTAGGAAACAGCTCCGACGATGGAGATAAAGAAGACGATGGTTTAGCAGAGATGGCCGGATTGCAAAACAAGGAAAAAGAGAACACTTATAGCCAGCACGTGAGGCAAGGGCGCGTCGACGCAGGGCGATGGAGAAAGACGATAAGACGTTGAGACAGGGATTGACTTTGGAGCTGGGTGTGGCCGGTGGAGTTGGTAGACATTGTAGCGGCGATAAGACACTAAGGTCGTAACAAGGACGGGTTGGAAGAGTCTCACTGACAGAGCTGCTGACTAACCACTGGTCCAAGCGATGCAGCGGGGTATTATCCACTGGTCCGAACGATGCTGCGAGCAGGTGAAAGCTGGTTATTTCTCCACGTCGGTGGTCAGCGTCCAACGAGAGGGGCGCAACTAGGTGAGATGGTAAGACAACGGGGAGATTATCAAAGTAGTCGGCAGCATCACAAGGTTACTCGGCAGCAAAGATGGCCGAGTGACACAAGAGAAAAAGACAAGACACAGGAACTGAGTAGGAATCTACTCGGCACAAGGGGAAAAGGTAGTCAGCTGGCCAGGGAGAGAAAAACTGAGGCACAGCTGAATGGGATAGGAGAAGAGTTCGAACTCGGGAAAACGAATTCCAACAGGTAAAAGAGAACGGGTCGTTACAGGTTGGGTGCCGAGAGTGTGATATACCCCCGTCCCTGAGTACAGGAAGTGAGTTCCTGGTACTTGGTCGAGAGGACCCATTTATAGAGCGGTGTGCTATCCTGGGAAGGCTTTGGAAAGGCCCTGTCGCGAACCTTCCCTACTGACGAGTGCGGGAAGTAAGCTCACGTCGTGTAGGTAAAGCGTGCACCCTTTGCAAAGGTTTACCGAACTGTTCGAACAACCGTGCTTACGGTTACGGGCACTGTGAGGTGATTCCTCTAGTGTAGATTTGTTTACCAATGTTTTATGAAAGTAATTTGTGATACGGGAACCGTTACCAGAATTGGCCTTAGTGGCTGATGGATGACCTGAGTGGTCTGAAACGAGACTGTGTGACCCGGGATATCGAATGGCATCATAGACTAGGCTTCCTGAGTGGGAGCAGTTTGTGAAATAAGTTGAGATTATGGATGGCTCGAGGAGCCACTGAGATGAGATATGAGATGAAGTCCTGGATAGGACGAAAGTGAAAGAAAAATAATAGAGGAAAATGAGATTACGTCCTGGAGTGGACGAAATTGAAAATAAAGTAATAGATGTGAATACAGTAGGAAACTGCTTGTGAGCAGATCCACTGAACCGCTGTCGTGATCCGACAGGCGGTATAAGAATACCTAAAAATAATTAAAATTTGTTTTGTCTGCTTGAGTTGTTAAAAAGCAATTCGTGGACAGGATCGAGGCGAGAGCCTCCTTCCAGTCACTTGAGACAACCCACACTTAGGCTTTCGAAAATGATTTCAAAATGAAATGATTTGCGAAATAAACCCCAGCCTATTCTTTGATAGCCTTCATAACTCACATATTCCGTGACTTGCTGAGTACGAAAGTACTCAATCTATTTCTTTTCTCCCCTCCTTCAGGAAGAGTGAAGTTGAAGTGAAGATTAGGATTTCTTTCCTATCCCAAGCCGTTGCTTGTGGATGGGTTCTTGCTGCGCTGTTATTCCGCTACTGCTGTTCTGTTTGCAGGTTGTTGCTCAGGATTGGACCAAAAGTCGCAGCTTATAAAGGTATAATATATATTTATTTATTTAGCTAATTGCTGTGGTACATCTCCGTTGACCACAGATACCAGTAAGGTTTCCTGGGACTGGTACCGACATCGCGGTTCTATGGGAGTTGGTTCACACCAATCTCCTGCGGCGCTTCCTCTCTGGTGTCACTGTAGGTGGTGCCAGGGCGGGAGGCATTACACTAGGGCGCCGAGTGGGCGCGGCGGCGGGCCTCAGCTGCTCGGCGTCGGGGTTCAGGAGGACGGGATCCTGGGAATGGGGATGGGTGGATGGCGGCTGCCAGCTAGGAGCCTGGGAAGGAAAGGGGTAGGGTAAGGAAACCCTAAAATTGCAAGAGAATTCTTATATATTTATAGTTAGGTCCACTTGTCAGTTATTGAAGCGGGTTCATGGTACGTCTTTTTCACACCAACGAATATTTATCCATTAGGTTCAAGTATAAACCCGCACCCAAACCTGTGGGCACAAACTTGCACCTATATCCTTGCTCTACAGGGTTTTTACCTGCGGGCACGTGGATATTTTGTACCCGTTGCCATCCCTAAAAGCAAATGCTATTGTGGTAATTTCTTTGTGTGGTTTAAAGCGACGGTGAATTTTCTCAGAGTATCAGGTGCTTAGTCTAAGGATGCGGAAAGCGTGAATGTTGGATTTATTAGCTTAATTTATAAGACGTTAAGGAAGAAAGGGTTCTCCTTATACAGTCTGATGGATGGTTGTAATGTCAAATAGTCAAAACTTTGGTTTCTTTGTCTTGCTTCTTTTATTTTCATTTGTGAACTTGGTGAGAAATGTTTACTATACTGTTTACTCTGCAATTGGACTGTAGATCTGATTATTTTAAGGGGTAGATACCTCCAAAAAAAAAGAAGGGTTGGTACTTACGTGCAACCAACAAAAAACTTACTGATAAAAGTTAATTAAGTTGTTTGCTCTGCAAATTTTTTATATGCATATTTAAGCTAGCCAAGAGAGTAACTATGGGCAATTTGTGTCATTGTGGTAACATAAAAAATTTACTAATGCGTATTTTGTTAGCGAAATTCATCTGTCTCACAGCTCCTACCTTCTGGGGAAAACACTCCCCAAAAAAATTCCTACATTATCAATCAATTTAATGTCTGTACACACTTTTCATATTCAGTAAAGTTTGGTGGCAGACCAAATAAAACCTTCTTCCTGGATAAAATTTTGAGCAAGTTTTGGAATTACCAATAAGATCGAGTCTTTGATCCATGTCATAAACTGCGGAAGGTTTTTTTGAGGAGCAGTGGAATGGAGAAACAAACAATCCAGGAAATATAATAGGGAAATAACACACCGACTAGCTGAAATCTTGAAAGATCAAGGTCTTAATAGCATCGTTTACAAGAAAAAGGAGGTGCAGCAGAGCTAAGATCAATCTCTTCTCCTTCCCTGCATCACAAAAGCAAGGGGGAGAGAAAACGCCGGCCATTGCTGAACGGCAGAAGCAAGATCGACGGCGCAGCACGCCGGAGCTAGAACATGCATGCACATGATGCACGGTGAGGTAATCCGCGCGCCTCATACGCCGGGCTTCTTGCTGCCCATCTCGTTGAGGCCGCAGCCGACGGAGCTGGCGAGCCCGGCGCCGCCGCCGCCGCCGCGGTGGAGCCTGCACCGGAACGAGCCGGCGTGTGTCGTCGGCGAGCAGAGGCACGACGGCGCCGCCGCCCGGGGGCTCCCCATCCCCAGCAGCTGCTTTGACTGCGCGTGCGATGCCGCCTTCGTCGGCGTGGTCATCATCACCGCCGGCGCCTCCGGCGAGGTGGTGACGGAGAACTTCCCCGACGCGGAGGCGTGGAGGACGTGCAGGGACTTCTTCTCCGGCACCGTGATCTTATTCATCGTCGCCGGCCTCTTCAGCTGCTCCTCCATGCCGCCGGAGCGACGATCTTGGTATGTATGCCTCTCTTGACACCTAATCAATCGACCGATTGCCACGCCATTTTCACAAAATGTTGATCAACAAAAGAACAGGTGATAAAAAAAAACACAAACGAAAGCATTTTTCAATAAATTCATGTGCTAAAAAAAAGATAAGTTTCTTTCTAAGAATCAAAAAAAGTTTTGCTTTCAATCCTGCAGAGAAGATGAGAGGTAAAGAAAGAACGAAGAACAAGAGATTAATTGATTGATTACCTGGATTGAAAACAAACTCTAGTAGTTTAAATAACTAGGGATCCTTGTAATTAATTTCAACCTAAATAGAATTACTCTATGGATTTTGTATAGGGAAGTAGTCACAAATTGAAGTGGTGAAAAGAGAGTGATTTATCAATGCCTAACTCTATTTAAGGCTACATAACAGATGCACAAGCTATTTTTATCATGTCCTCCCAATTAACTGGTCCTACCTGTGCATCAGATATATCCAACATGCATGCCCGTTTATCTATCTGTTGAACAGGTGTGAGTATGACTATTTTTGGAGGGAGTACACTGCATAGTTGGGTCATAAAATTTTGTTTAATATATTGTTTAACTTTTATGATTTTTTTTAATAAAAATCGAGCTTAGTTGTTCAACCAAGAAAAGCTATCTGTCCTCTATATCTGTAATAAATCGTGGAAAATTGTCCTTAGATTAACCTGAAACGGAGGGCGCTGTAGAGTTCAACATAACGCATTTTTTTAGGGAACTTAATGTAGGTGTTAATTTATCTCCACAAAGCCAAAGAGCATGAAATGGTCTTTGTCTTGGTCCCGTCATATAAATGTGGGTTTGGGGAGCACAACCTCTTAATTTTGTATTTCAGTTAAAACCATATGATGAATTTGGTCACGAGTAAATTGCAATAGCTCCGGTATTGAGTATTGACACGACTCACACAAGTCTGCAAATTAAATTTTTGGGATGCGTCCATTTTTATCCCAGAAGGATACAACTGTTTATCACGATGGAATTTTCAAGCGATTAATTACAAATAACACAACTGGAATTAATCTTAAGTTTAAGTGAGCATCATGTGCCTCATAATTAGCAAAATGAAAAAGAACTTCACACACTTTAGTGGTGGTAAGCATGAATTGTTCTTTCAGGGATTCTATTAAGCATGTCCACGTAAAAGGGCAGAATAGGTGGGAATGGCCAGCGGAACATTTTCTTTTATCATGCAAACTGTGTGGTTAGTTAATCCAGTACTGCACATGAGATGCTGGTACTAACCTGACAGAGAGTTGCCAACATTCCAAACATAAAAAGAATAAGGAAGAAAAAAAATTTAGTCAGAGTTGGCACTTCATAGAGTACAATTTCACATATTTCTTGACAAATTAATAGGTAAGATTTTGCCGAGTAATATTTGTACAATGGGCCAGCAGCTTAGCAGTACGTAGGGTAGGATTACAGGGAAGGAGTATGGCAATCTGAACAAGGAAAGATCTTTACTGTTCTGCATCTAATGACTAAGCAAAACCTATATGGATCAAAATTAGCTTCCTTTTACTATATCATTTCTGTATATAGGTCAGATGTGCATGTACAATTTTGCTTGACTTCCTATGAAGGTAAGATCATGCCAGGAATGTAAAAGAAGTGTTTTTCAAACATCTATTCACATTGATGTAACACTTTTTAGGCTTCATCTGTGTTGACAAAGCTGAAGCCAAGCCACCGCAGGCAAATGGGCACGGTTTGCCCCAATCCCCCATCTCTTCTTGGCTCTTCAAATACATTTGGTTGTTGTAACGAATAATCTACTGTTAGGTTGTACAGATGTCAGCTTGCCCCTGAAAAGTCGTTTGAGAAAGAAAAAGATATTATCGTTCTTGCCCAAGATAAAATAAAATAAACAACTTTAATTTGTAATACCAGGAAGTATGTTTGTTTGTAAAAGTGCAGTCAAAATAATTCATTCGAATGGTAATGACATAAACCGTAAGGCAACATATAGGTTTTCTACATGGGAGACTTTGCATGTGAAGTCACTCCTGGCAGACTCGAATTGCTTTTTATGTAGATTTTGTAATTGCTTTATGTGATAACAAAAACGTTTAGCAGTAGTATGGGTCAGTTTCATTTCTACATTGAAAAAATTACCATTTCTCGATGTAAGATCCTTCTCTACTTCAGCAAAGAGCTCCTTTAATCTAATTGAGGAATTGGAAATGGCACTCTTCGTGATCTTCTTTTGTTGCTTAGTGCTCTTTAACCAGGAAATCCCCAACAAAACCTGCACACTGCAAGTGTTTGGTTTTGACGGTACATTCACCATATTGTACTTCAGCTGAAGCTGCAAATTAAGAATCATTTGTTAAGTACTAATTCAGTAAGAACAATTCAAAGAAAATACAAGCTGGTGCTGTCTAACTCATATTATATTTTTTACACCATAACCTCAGAGTCTTAATGACTTTTGAAGACAAAAGGAAAATTACAAAGCAGAGTAACAAATGCATGAAGGGGCATCTTACACTGAAGTAGTCCCCCAGTAGAACACCTTGTAGGGTCATCACCTCTTCAATGGACCAGCCATCTTGGTTCGCTAGGGCATACTTCTGCTGAGTTGTGGTTGCTTCTCCTCCATATCGAGACAAGGTTTTGTCAAACTTGTAGCTGGTTTGCCGCTGGTATATATTTCGGTTTACAAGTTCCCATTCTGTTGGCGAGTAGTCCATACAACCAGCTTTTTGCATCATTTTGTGTTCCAGGGGCCCTCCTGAAAACATCTCCATCAGGGACTCAACCTGTAAATGCAAACATCCGTTCGTAGGGAGCTCAAAACAGATTATATGTTGCGCAAACGTGTCATGTCAAGCTCAAGCATGAGCTTGCAAGGGTGAAAGCACTTACATCAACAGAGAGAACCGATGAGAATATTTCAGACATTTTGACATCTTCATGTGTGAATAAGGTTCCACCTTCGTCGAGCTGAAGTTCTTTCACATCATTCTCTTTTTCGATCATTTCCCCCTTCTGTTCTGGACCCAGTGATCGCATTTTCCAAATTGCCATGATTATTCTGTCAGGACAAGTAATGGAACAAAATTAATCCAAAATAGGAGCCTAATTGCTGGTTATGTAATCAATAGAAATCAGCTATTACTCAGTTACTTATTTGTAGGTTTTATGCATAGCATGACTTATTATCAGGCTTCCTAAAAAGTGTAAGAAAAGACAGCATATGTGCTAGATCTTAACCTGTTACCGCCCTACAACCTTTATTACCACATGAAGAAGCCAGAAAAATACACCCCAGAAATTCATATTTAGTATTTTTCAGGCCAGGCAAGAATCAATCTCGCGGATTAGAAAATCAAATCCTCAGTCCAGCCTGACCCAATTTATCAGGCTCGGCTGCCTGTGAAAATATTAATCTGGAGCTAAATAAACAACAATAGCATATCTCTATACAAGATGTTTTGTTGAACTTTAGAAAGAGAAACAAATGTGCTACCTGTGGGCATCATTGAATGAAACAAAGGACTGAAAATAGTATTTGAGTCTTCCATGAGGATCTGTTCCCTTGGCACCATGTTTTGCTTCTAAACCTCTACCCTTCCGGAGGATGATCATCAAGGATGGGCTACCAATTGACAGGGCAGGAGGGATAACCTGGATATCATCAACGTCATCCCACAAAAAGAAAAACTTGGTCTTGTGACCAAATATGTTGGAATAAAATCCAATAATTCTTGGAGAAAAGAAGAGGCGCCCCTGTAAAAAAATGTCCTCAATTTACTCAAACCTTGACAGAGAAATGGTAGACATACATATAGATTCAAATGTCAAATGTAAACCAATGAAAACTATAAATCCTCCATGGCACAAAATTGTATTAGTCTTCTTTCTTATATTGACCAAGTCCTATGACTACTATGCCAGATAATTTGCATAATATGAATATACTACATATGAAAACTCAATAGTAGCAAACTGCACGCATGAAAAAACATTCAGAAATTTTGTTCTTTTAAAAGAATTGCAAGAGCAGGAAAGCCAAACCTGAAGTGGCATCTTTCGTTTTAGATGGCAGGTAAAATCATCGATGAGAAACTCTTCCGGTGGGAGGTTAAAGAGCTTTCGAAATGCTGCATTTGTTTGGGCAGACCGCAAATTTATCTGCACGTTTTGTTCTATCATTGTACAAAAAGAACAAGTGACAGCGAAAAAGGCAGACAAAAGAGCTGCTCAATTCGATACCTTCTTACCAACTTCTTTCCCCATCTTTGCCAGGTAATTCATAACAACTTCAGTTCCTCTCGAATTATTTAAAAATATTCTTAAGTGTATCTTAGGACTGCTAGTTTGATCACACTTTCCGTCAAGAGGAAGCCATACGTCGGTTAAATCTGACAAATTGCTTTTCAGAAAGTTCACTTCAGTGTGACCAATTGGGGCTTCATCAAATGGCCCATTAGCATCATGGATAGCCACATCCATCCTTGATGGAGGATCATCCATTGCGTCAAATTCATATATCTCTAGAAATTTAGACATCAAGTGAGTCAGACAGATGCAATGAGAAGGCCAGTACATTTAGGAGGCTACTACTGGGACAATGAATACCTAGCTCTTCACAGCTGAGGACAAAGGAACATAACATCAGGGAAAGAAGCTAACCATTCCATTTTGGATCTGATGTTTGGAATTTTACCGAGCTTGTTTTCCTCTTTGTGTTGCAGGTAAAAACAGCGTACATGTCAAATAATTCAGTTGAACCAGCAGCTATTATACCAGTGCCCTCAATAAGTGCAACAGTCAACAGCCAACCATCACCATGAGCTTTGACCCCATGATCACTACCTGATACAGAGAAAGAGTCAATATTGTTTTAACCCCAGCTGAAACTAGGACGGCAAAAATACCAAGTAGTAGTACAAGATTAAAACAGATTTGTAGAACAGAAGTTTTCACCAGGTGCAGTAGAAGATCATTCATCTCATCTTTTGGGAGACGTGCATTGAGTCTTACAGCATACAACATATTTTTTTAGGTAATGGAAGCTTTTTATTGACCTCAGTGATGCATATATAATACATATAGCAAATCATTCTTCAGTGATGCATATGAATTTTTACCAATTTCGGAGTAGAGAACAGTGGGAACTCTGAGATAAGGTACCTTTTTGTTTCCATGCATTTAAGAAGCGTTTTATTATATTGAAGATGTTCTGTCCCTGAAGGATCAAAACAGCACAAACCACAACCTCTCCAATTGAATCTGGAAGGTCAATGCCAAAATATTCAAGCCCATGCATTGCATTGGGCTTTGACAAGTGAAGGTGAGCTATGACATATAATGCTATGATAACCGAGAAAATGAATGTGAAGTTGCCAAGGAAGCGGACAATCAATCTCCAGCCTGATTCTTTCTGAGCATGCAGTGAAGATAAAATCTTTTCTTTGTTGGAATTAGCATCATCAGCCTCAGCTACTTTAATCTTCTGGGAGAGAATTTCAGAAAAACGTGCAAAACCTTCTGCCATTCCTTGTTTTGCACCACTCTCAATCATTCCTTTCATCATAGTGCTCTGAACAAAGTTCACCCGCCAACTTGCAGTAAGATGTGATGTTTGTTCTTCAGATGATAACGAGGGACCTGGTGTTATACAATACAATATCTCTATCTTGAAACAATTGCCACAAGGAACATCAGGAGTACTAACAACAGAAAAAACAGCAAAAGAATTCCCAGCCGCCTTCAAGTATTTCTGCTCTTCTGTAGCTTTCACAGCTTTAACTAATTTACTCGCTGCTTTGATGTAAGTCAATGTCCTTTGCAAACAACTGTCGTTATTATCAAGCTTCCATGGTTCAATCTGAAATCCACTTGTTCCTTGAAGCTCAGATACTGCTGGCCAGAAATCTGAATTTGTAGAAAACAAGAGGGAATTTAATTCAGCTGGCGGAGCAACATAAGATTCGTCAACTAATACACCCCCAGGCAAGTTCCCTGGCATTTCACTTCCTTGATCTTTGGACTCCATAATTTTCAGTAGCTCGTCAAGGCTTGACTCAGATGACGTGCCACTTTCAGGGTTTTCATGATCTTCAGAGCACATTTTTGGCTCTTGGGACTGATCGACTGACTCAGCATCTGATGCAGCTGAAGGCGCGACATCGACAGGTTTGTTCCCAAAGAAATACCGAGAGAGGACCTCTACCACCGATGATGGATTCGCCATTGCATCACCTTCTGCAGCTGCTCCAGGTTCAGCAACTGCTTGCTCCATGCTGCTTCGCGGTGGTTGATCCACAATGCCATCCGCCAATGGTTCCACGCTGCTTTGTGATGCGCGGTCGATGGCGTTGGCACATGCTGATAGGTCAATGTAGCTGCTGGTGGTTGATAAAGCTGCATCTTTGTTTTCAGTTGACCTGTCCGAGCTGGATGCGATATCATCTGAAGCAGGATTTACAGCATTCTGTGATTCATCTGACACATGAGTTCTTGTAGACAATGATATGCGTAGGCAAACTTCTCTGTTCTCTTTTTATTTTTTTTTTATATTTTATCTTTCAATACTTTTTCATGCGAGGGGGCAGGACGCGCTGGCGCCGGGGCCGCGGTGAACAAAATCTCTCAAATAGTGTCCGCGCGGCACATTAGCCCTTGCGGCTCCCCATTAATCTTCTTCCTTCGTGGCGCGTTTCTGGCTGATGGTGCGTGTCGGTGGCTTAGGGTTTTGCTCTGCTTCGCGGCCCCCCCTCTCGTGTGGTGGTTTGCTGAAGTATCTATCGGTTATGGTAGGACTTAAGATACTGGTGTGAAAAGTTTATAAAAATTTTCATTGGGTGCCGGCTAGTTTTGTTGCCCTAATAATTGAGATTTGTATGATTGCTGATACAAACAAAGTTATCTCAAAGAATTATCTATAGCGCAGAAGTATTCTATTTTCTCACTCCACAAACCCTAGAATTTAAACCAAGAATTTAGCAAATGACATACAAACTAAGCCGCCCATCTGTTTACGATCTGGGAAGAAGGCCGCGCCCCTTAGTTATGCGTGGACCGCGAGATTTCTTCTTGGACTTCTTGCTCTTGGGCTGGAGCTGGTACCAGGCGGTGCCGAGGGAGAGGTCATCGGTCTCCATTACGTCGGCGAGGGGCACCTTGACCTTCCCGAGGAGGTCGTTGCTGAAGTACTTGTCCTCGTTGAGCACGGACACCACGAGCTCCTCGGCGATGTCCCCGACGAGGAAGCTGAACTCCTCGTCCCACACGGGGCTCAGGCTCTTCCTGGCCACCGCCGTCTTGGCCCGCCGCTTCCCCAGCTGCAGCTTCACGAAGGGGTCGCTGGTCCCGTTCACGTGCACGCGGGGAGCCCCGCGCCTCACACCCCGCACCTGCAGCTTCATCGGCGTCGCCCGCTCCGCGATCCCTCCTCCCCCGCCCGCCAACCCCGCGCTCGACGCCACGCTCCGCAGCTTTGTCATGCGAGGAGGAGGACCCCGCCGACGGCGACAACCATCGGGAAAACCGAATCTCCCGCCTCCTCCGCAGCGGAATTGGCGATTTCTCACGGGAAAATGGATCAGCTCGAGCTCCTCGTCGTCGTCGTCGAATTGGGGATTTGGAGGAGAGAGAGGAGGCGGGCAAGAGAGAGAGAGAGAGAGAGAGAGAGAGAGAGAGGTGGGTGGTTTCCGCGCGCCCGTTTGAACTGGCTGTTTTTGGGACGTTTCTGGGCGTCGAGATTCGTGCGGGATGGGATGGATGGTTTGGTGGCCGTTGGATCTGCGGGAGGGGATGGGCCGTTGGGAGGGGCGGGGGCGTCTCGGCCGAACGCGTGGCAGCGGCTCCGAGCTGCTTGGGCTGCTTCAGGTTAAGTTTCAAGAGGAGGAATGGTTTTTCTACTTTTCGTTTCGTTTGATAAATATTTCACATGAATTGAAATAGCATGGTTGTTAATAAATTGTGTGTTTTTTCAATCATTTTTTCTTTTTTTTTTGTACTTCAGAATAAATGCCATTGCTACTATAATATGCTAAATTGCAGTGGTAAAAACGGTCCACCATTGTAGACATAATAGTAGTAGTATAGGATTTACCGCCTATCGCAATAAGGTGGTTAACGTCAGAATAGTGCCCCAACCACAGCCGCCAAAAAACCTAACAAGTCATTTCATTTTTTTTTCTAATGAGTCATTTCATTTAGGCAATATGAAACTCATATTAGCTCGTACCTCATCAAAGATCACCTGTCGAGACAAATAAAAATAACTAGCAAAAGGAGTACTCCCTCCATCCTAGAATGTAAGGATTTCTAGAGCTGTATATGTGTATTAAGAAAGTAGGTAAAATTAAATAGAAGAAGATTGTGTTTGGTTGAGAAGAGAAAGTAGATTGAAGAAATTAATAAAGAATATCCTGTGATGATTGAGACAAGTAAATATATGAAAGAGCTACTATAATTTACAAAACAAATATCAATAGTAATCGCAATAATGAATCTACCGCCACCACTCATCCACTGTATAGTGAAAGCCTTCGTGCATTTTCCAGCCGTACAATGCAATCCACCAAGGTAACTTAACAATCAGGGACGTGTGTCTGGAGATCAATGAGCTGTGCAGCATGCAGGGATCTAACGAATGAGATTAATGAGCTGTCTATGAAAGTCACAAAAAATCCATAAAATTAATTCTAAATTTTGATACCAACTTCAGATTATGATCATGATCAGCAATCATTTTGTAAACGACGCTTACTAACCACTAAAATTTGACTGATGCAAGTAGTCTCGTGATTAGACCATGGGGAATTATTTTAGGAAGTATGATGAGGTTATGTTTTAAAACTCCGTTGTAATGCACAAACATTTCTATGATAAATTTTAAATACTAAAAATTATACTTTAGGATGGATGGAGTAGAACTGTGCGTACAGAAGGCACCACCGAGAGCAGCTTGAAGGAATAAGAATAAATCGAATTAATTCTCCCATTTGCACATATTCCCAAAGTTACAAGAAGTAAAACAAGAATCGCATATTCACATCTCCTTGTCAGGAGGGATCAGTTTCCGATTGAATTTGACGTGTACATCAAACTTGCGTCAGGGTCAGTCATCGCAGGATTTTGCAAGTGGAGCAAGAGGTAAAGCATCAGGATAACAGCTCCTCCCCCATGGAGAAAAAACAATGGTCCGCACATCACCATTTCACCAGTCATCCTCATTCCTTACCAAAGTCGGCGCTGTAGTACGCACTAGACTCAAGCTTCTTGGCATCGTTCAGCTTGCGCACCGCCTGAAACCATTTTGTCACAATTAGGCATGGTGAGAACTATTCCTTGTGTTCTGATGCACAGACTGAGAAAAAAAAAGAGTTTGCAATATCCCACCTTCATGAAATCTTCATGAATGACATAACCCCGCTCTGCTCGAATTGCAGCCATGCCAGCCTCAGTACAGACGTTGCGCAGATCGGCACCATTGAAGCCCTGGAACAGTAGGAGTTACCGAGTTAGAATGAAAAGCAAAAAAGATATGCCACTCAGGTTAAGTAGGATTAACTAAACTTCAGCTAGCTTCACGACAGCTTCATAATCAATTTCACCATGTTTAGTTATACCAGCTGCGTGAATTTTTAGGATCTCCATCCTCGACTGCTGATTTGGCGTGGAATTCGATCTTCCTGTCCAACCGTCCAGGACGAAGGAGTGCAGGGTCCAAAACATCAGGACGATTAGTTGCCATGATCATTTTTACCTGTATAAAAGTAGGAGAATTATGTTACACATAATGCGTAAAATACCAGGAGACTGTGTGTAAGTCAATTCAGTTTACCGCATCATAGGCTGTGTTCGTTGCGGCTTAAGTGAGTTGGCTTATTGCCTCGTTTTTCGCGCGCACGCTTCCCAAAACGATCAACGGTGCGTTTTTTACAAAAATTTTCTATATGAAAGTAGCTCTAAAAAAGCAAATAGATCTATTTTTCAACTTTTTAATAGTAAATACTTAATTAATCACGCGCTAATAACGTTTCTCGTTTTACGTGCGACTTATTTAAGCCACCCAATAATCACTTAAGAACACACCCATATTAAGGCAAACAATCAGGGACAACCATCAAGGACTTCCAAGAGGTTTGATACTAGCACTCTTATCTGACTCTGTATACCAAAATTTCATTTCCATACTGATGTAATGTGCTATCAGCTAGTCAATCAATCTTAACACAAAGGCAGAGGTTTACAAGAAGGAACTCGGATAAAGTTGATTGTGCAACTGATTGGTGGAACCAACCTTAAATATACATATGTTTCCGACCTAAATCCAGTACTCAGATCAATGAACAAAAAAAATGTCACATTACCAAGGATGGAGAAGATAACATGCGATTATTGAAGCTGTGTACAACCACCAAGACACACAGGCAATAAAATCTGGAGTGTCACCCTTTCAGCTTGTAAGTATAAACACAAGAGCGTAAGAACCGAAGAGTGGTCCACTCATATAGCAACTACAAACATCATTCTCCAGCATGTGCAAGCTACAGCAAACAAATCATTGCGATTAGCGCCAACAACTTACATGCCTAACATGGCTGCTAGACGCAGTTCAGTAAAGGAAGTGTACCTTTCCAAGTTCATCAAAAGCTCTTGTAGCGACTGGTTTAACAGTCTCCATTCGTTCTCTGGAATTTGTTTCCTGTCCGCCAACGCAAGCTGGTTCCTCATCGCTGAAACTATCGGCCCACAAAGATGCGACGGCATCAAAATTGCCCTGAAAATGTGGCAAACCATGGTAAACAAAGCAAAGTCGTCAAAACAAATCAGCGCTAATGAGTAAAATAAGTGGACTGATTATTAGGTAGAGACCGTGGACAAATGTAAAAATATAAAAACAAGAAATTAGATAATATGGCATAGCAACAAATGTGAAGGCTGCTTCCTTCATTTGTTTTCTGGAAGAGTACATCAAGAGATGGAGGTACTCTCCTTTACTATTTTCTTTCTTTGTATTCGTGCTCCTAACCGGAGAATGTACAAATGCGATTTATATTCCAGCGGATTTGCGTAATGATGACTGCAGAAAGAAAAATAAGTTTTTTCCATTTTATTCTTTTGGGAGCCCTCCCATCATTACATTAAGAGTATTTCCAAACTAAGACTGAAGATATAGGTAATTACCTATATCGTTCACTAGTCAATCTATAGTTCAGGATGACTACTTTACTTGAATGATCGTACGTGCATAGCCGTACATCTCTCTACTATGAGATACGGAGCACTTCACCTAATGTATTTAGTCCGATGATAGCACTTGACGACCACCTGTTTTAACAGTGCAGCGTCAGAATTAAAATAACATATTTGACATATATGAAAGAGTTGCTAAACATTAAAAAAATCCAGACCTTTAAAAAGTTCGCATCAATGTTACTGGCAATAGCCCTAGCAAGTAGTGTCTTCCCAGTTCCAGGTGGACCATAGAGCAGCACACCCTTGAGTGAGTAAAAAATAGCACTTAGTACATTCAAGAGTTTTGAAAATTCCACCAATATCTCTTTTGAGATAACTGAATAATAATATCCGGTGTATTATGGTATTTCAAAGGACAGCTTCATTTCTTAGTGCACCTTTGCGGCGTTAATCCTACGCGAAGAAACAATTCTGGATTCATCAGAGGAAGTTCAAATGGATCTCCCTGAGTTCTCCTTATTTGGTCTGACAATCCACCCACAGCTGAGTAACTGACGTTGCCAGGGTCTTCATGTAGCATGTTATAGACCACCGGAATCAACCTGAGCAGAGGGAATAAAGCATCAACTTTGCCTCCAGTATGGTAAATATCAATGTTTATTCGCAACTAGTAAATCGCAAATGACAATCACCTATATACCTCATGTGGCAGAGTGCGCATAATGGTAAGGGTTGTCATGTCAAAACACCCTGGTTCCAGCATAACTTTTCTTTGTCGACTTTACTTGCGGCAACCAACAACATAGCGGGGCCCACTGCTGGCTTTGACAATAACTTCAACAGAGACATATTTCAGTGCTTACTACAACTAACTAAATTATCACTCAAGAGAGAAGTAGAGGTTTGCTGCCGTGAGTGAAAATTGAAAAAATTGTTCAACTTCAACCAAAGGCAGCTTTCAGCCTACTTTACAACAAAATGATATTGGTGATTATAAGCATGTAATAGCATGTTTTACATGACAGAAATATTTATTCAAGATCAATAAAGGGAACCTTTTACTTACATTGTTCACTATCCAATGCCGAAGTACTTCGCCAATTATTTGTGGCCACACTTTGCAGTGACTTTAATCATCCTCAGTTTTCGCAAAATCTTTCTTGCATTTTTTCAGGTTTCCCTAGCTGCAAGAAAATAGAGAAAAAATCAACAAGGACAATATCGAAGTCAAAGTAGAAGCAAATACTGTAAAAAATTCAAAAATCAACATAATAGATCTCACATTTTTCTCATTCAGATGATCCAGCTGAAAACAGAGAACATTCAGAATAGGCAAAGCAAAAGTATTATGAAAATACCATAAAGAGAAGAGAATACAATTTGCATAACATAGGCACCAAAAATCTGGTCAAGCAAAGATCGGATTCAGATCTATGACACATACACATCAAGATTAGTTATAGAAATTAGATACATTTTAGTCTTACATAGTACGTACTCCATCCCAAAATTGTGTCATTCTAGGTGTTTGCAGAGATTAAGGTTGAGAAAAAAGACCTATAGTGCCCCTTATTAAGTGATGTATTGGTTGGGTGGGAGGGTGATTGAGGTAGCGAATGGAGAGAATTTGAATGGGAGGTTGCATTTATGCGGACAGTAGTACTCTAGGGAGTAACGAATCTTTGTGGACATAAAGGCTCTGGTTTTTATATTCTCCCATGACCACATTAGTATTCTTTACTTCTATATCAGATTAGTTATGACTTATGACAGAGATGAGAGAAGAAGCCACCACAATCTCTCGTATTAATTTATATAGGCGAAGAAACGCTATCAATTGAAATTGAAACTTAGGATTTAAAGCGGCCAGTTTCCAAACAAGGAAGGTTCAAGAACAGGCTTGAGCCAAATAACCAAACTACTGAAAGCCACTGAAGGATATTTTTGCCAAAAAAAAATAAAAGGTATTAAAGAGAGTTATTAAATAAAAGAACAGCAAAGCTTGTAGTGAACACATCAGAGACAATTTCAAATTCTAGGACATAACTATAACAAGATAAGTAGATAACATCAACTGCTCAAAGGGTATCAAAAGCCTTTTATACACCTTTGTTGGCGACATATTATACTCATTGATCTCACCCAAAACCATGTTTGCATGGACTAACCCTACATATTCTAACCATGCCATTGGATAATTAGGGGAAAGGTTAGAATTAGTAGAAGCCCATGTTCTTACCACACACCACACCACTATTCAGGTTAAAGAAAAAAAACTAGAAGGCTGGAATAAATCCTAGGACAAACTAAGTGGACACAGTTTTGAAGCTACATACGCCCATAGTGCATAAAATTTGGATACACAGTGCCATTAATAACAAGGTCAATGGAGCTACTCCCAGAAAAATATCAAACACCCAAAATCTGACCACCTTGACACTTGACAACACAAAATTCAATGTCCTCCGTATGCTACATAGAACTAGGAAGGATCACCCAGACACCCACACAAAGGAACAAACTAGATTCTACTATTCTACTATTTAAGAAAAACTAAAACTAAACCCCAATCCAATAGCCATAAGTTTAGTCATGTCCAGGTTATAACTCATGACCAACTCCTAAATTAACAACCTAGAAAAAAAGATGCAACCACAGACCCCGGCAGTAACACCACCAACGAACAGAGCAAGAGCGGGTTTCACCAAACACTCGCACGTCAATCAAACAACAATGTGCTTTTATGGAAAATTCTCTCTCGTTTCCGTCTTGTGAAACTCGCAAAAATTTTCGCCTAAACTAACCCGTACCGCACATACTGGGCTAACACATAACACTAAGCATCTGGTACAAGAACATAAGATTTTAGCACCCAAAACCTAGCCGGCAACCAAAAATGCAAGGAAATTTCCCCTTATACGCCAGACACAACACCCCCGAACCCAATTATCCTACCAAAAAACCTTACCGGGTCCCTACCCAACCTAACCCACGATAACCAGATCCCCCTACACGCGATCAGCAAACTCAACCACACGGAGGGGGGCGCCGCGAAGCAGAGCCAAAACCCTAGGCACCGAACACGCCATCACCAAACGCGCACGAAGGAAGAAGAATGAGATAATGGGGAAGCCGTCAGCCTGCCGCGTACATACCCGTGCGTGCGCGCGCCTCGAGCTCCCTGCAGTTGAGGAGCCTCTTCCTGTAGCCAGTGACCGCGGCCCGGCGCCCCGCGTCCTCCCCCTCCGCCATCCCCTCCGGCGATCCCTTCCTCCTCGGCGGCTCGGCGGCGCTGTTTTTGCCTCTTCCCAAGAAGAAGAGCGAGAGGGTTTGGTCGGCATGCAACGCGTAAACGGTATAGCGGAGGCGTCTTTTCTGTGGCAAAAGCCCAAAACGTTGCGACGGCCGCAAATTCTCGGCCCATATGAGGCCCTTCGGTTTCGGCTCTGTTCAGTATGGGCCTTGGCATTTTCAGCTCATTCTTTTGCTGCTATTTTTCAGAGAGAAAAAAAATCACAAGCTTCGAACCATCTAACTACTCCGTCCATGATATTGCTACCTTTGCAGTTTAATTTAAAATACAAAGTTAGCAATATTATAGGATGGAGGTAGTATCAGTTTTTATTTTTGTCAAGATGATGAGACATTGCAATCCAAATTATTTTCCAAATTTGCTGAATAGAGAAATCTGCTCCAAACTGAGTAACACACAAACCACAAATACTTCTCAAATAAAGGGGAAAACAGAACACCGATACACATTTGAACAATTCACAGCAACCGTGCATCATCATCCCAATTAATTAGTACTGTCGATATTTTACACCGACAATAAGAATATAAAGTACTCGTGAGACCTAAACTTGATGGACTGTAAAGAAACATAGAACAATTTATATTGGTTCAGGCCCTCGAGACGAGGTAATATCCTACGTCCAGTTGTGGAGTGTTGCTTTTGAGGTTTCTCTGGTGAGATTTCGATATGCCCTTTGGAGGCGCTCTGCCTCCCCTTATATACCGGGGGACAGGGTTACAGAGTAGGAATCCCAGTCAGACTCCGACCAAGAGATTTCCTTCTAGGAATACAATGTGTCCGACTAGTACTATATCCTTTTCTTGTCGTACAAGGTAATGTATGCCGAGTCCTATTGTATCCATAATTACAAGGTTAGGTCCATTCTCTGTCCGAGTAGCCCAAATATTCCCATGAGGGACCCGGGGCCATGGCCTCCACAGCAGCCCTTGAGACCTTTATAGTTGAGTCACAGCTGATGCCGAGTGCTCATTCTCCACGGTGAAGAATTTTCGAGTGCATTGCTCCCGAGTACTCTTTGTCCGAGTGGCTTCTCCCGAGTACTGCTTCATGTCAGCTAGCAACGAGGCTATGAAGAACTTCATAGATAAATATGAATAGTGTGCGCCGAATAGGCGCACCTATTAGGTGAAGCCCCCGACTTTGTGCTTAATTGTGAAATAATTGAATATAAAGTCAAAGATCTTTAACCTTTTAGTCTTTTCCGAGTAGTATACTACACGGAAATTAGACTCTTCAGCATCATGTCAGCTGGAAGAATTTTTGCTAAGGGCAATTGTTGGCTAAGCATGTAAGCCGAGTACCACTTCTTGGATTTTAACCCAATATGTGGTCAGGTGTACTTGAGAGATATCTGCATCCCTAATTTTAATGGAGACCAGCTGTCGATCCTTATAAGGATGTATCCTCAATACCTGATAAATAATATAGATATGTAAACACATGTGTCTAGCAGTTAGGCTTTCATGAAGCATATGTGATTATTTAATCGGTTTCTGTAAATAGCATCTGCACTGTGATTTTAATACAGCCAGCGGTCGGCCCAATAGAGCATGCCATTTAGAAACTCCTATCTTGTGGCTCAGTACTGAATTTATCAGCCCAAGATATTTTAATCAGCACAGACTCTATAAAAGCGGAGAGAGAGAGAGAAAAGATTCCATTATCTTCTCCAATCAGCCAATCGTTTCGTCTTCCAGCCTCCGCGCCAACATTTCGCACTTTGCCTCGCTAGGGTTTGCTATAGCCCGCGCCCCCGCTCGAGATTCGCGCAATTTCGCTCCGCCGCATCCATTCCAAGCCTCCACAAGCATTTTCCCCAAATCTTCTCACTCCCAGCAATGCCGAGAGTCCTGTTTGAGATCCCAGAGATGTCCGCTGGAGCTTGGCCAATTTCGAACTGCGATTCGTTGAAGCTGAAGTACTTGGAGAAACAACTGAGATTGCAGCGTCAAGATGTCATCCATTGGCGCATCGCTGAAGGGGAATCTATACCGGCGCCCCAATCTGGTGAGACCATCGTCTTTACCTCTTTCTTGGATCGCGGTCTTGCCCTCCCTTCGTCGGATTTTCTTCGATAACTTCTTTCTTTTTATCAAATAGAGTTGGTGAATCTGAATCCCAACTCTATCCTACAAATCTCCATTTTCACCATCTTATGTGAAGCTTTTCTGGGGGTTAAGCCCCATTTCAATCTTTTCCGATACTTGTTCCACATCAAGCCCCAGCTATATAAAAATAAAGTCTAGATTATTGGGGGAGCCGGTCTCCAACTTAGAAATGAAATGAAGAAAATCTATCTCTACGTTCCTTTGAAAACTTCCCTCAAGGGCTGGCACAGAGAATGGTTCTACTGTTCCAATCTTGAACCTTCTCTACCCCCTTTCACTAGTTCTCCACCAACAGTTCTATCCAGCTGGTCTTCGGTACCAAGTTATGAAAAAATGGGCCAAGTATACCAGCTGATGGAGAAAATCGATCTGCTGAAGAGCTTGGGGCTGTCTGGTCCCTAAGTAGCGAGGTGTTTCTTGAACCGCCGCACCAGGCTTCTAAAGGCTAGGAGCCACTTTGGTTGGGATTACCAAGGCAAGGATGATCCTAGCCATGAATACCCTGACTTAGCTGACAAGAACAAGGTCACCGATACCTTGTTCGGCCATTTTGTCAACGGGGTAGTAGAAACTGAAGACACAGAACACGCCCCCACGCCCTATAGCCAGAACAAGCCTCGGCTACAGGTAATCTTGAGAAATTGATATTGAATCTTTATCTTTCTGTAATGAATGTCTATGGACATCTGTCTTGAATTGCTCTGCAATGCATGATGTATGTCGTTGAAACACTTGCAGAATTGTGTGGAGTTTGATGACGACTCCCAAAACCAGCCGGCTGTCAAAACGAGGAAGAGGTTAGCCAGTCCTTTTGCCGCCCAACCCAGCTCTAAGAGGGCTGGGAAGAAACCATATAAAGACCCGGGCAAGAAGAAGACAAGCACGCCGAGTGCAGTGCCGGGGAGCTTGAGGATCAAGGACCCCGCCATCTTAGCTCCCAGGCCGCCAAGCCCAACACCGGTGTCTCCAAGCCCTAGGCCAATGCCGCCAAGCTCAAGATCAGCAACATCGAGCCCAAGGCCAGCTCAGCTGAGTGCCTCGACACCCTAGTCGACCACGCCAGGAACAGAGCCAACTAGGGCCAAATCGCCACTGCCAACTACTGCGCCGACTGGCCCGACAGCCAGTAGCACTTCACTGATGACAACTTCTGGAGCTCCCTCGTGGAAATTCAAAATTTCCAAGAGGTAAGCAATCTTCAATTATGTAAGAATCTTGAATGATATGATAGTGTCTTGATATTTGACTTCTTGTGCAGGAAGCGAGTTGACATAGATCCCAAGTGGACTATGCCAGCAGCCCCTGTCCTTGAGCTGATCCCAGCCGAGCCAGCTCCAGCAATTGCACCTGCCGAGCCAGAGGCTGCCTCAGCTGTAGAAGCTAAAGCAGTCCTGACAGTAGGATCACCAATGCCGGCCGACCAGGGAGCGAGTGCTGAAGTTGCTGCTCCAGCCCCTCAGCAGCTCACTGAAGGCCCTGCAGCCGCCGAGTCCATGGCCAGGACCCCATCGCCATCAATATCATCGTCGTCTTCTGATGAAGTAGACCTCCCCTGGCTCGAAGCCCCTCCGCGCAACTTCCCAAGAACTTTTCATTGGGTCACTCTCGATGGAGTTGCAGAGAGCTATGTAAAGCCTTGAAAATTGTCTTAATTAAAACATATCGTGGGTAAATGGAAATACAAGAATACACTAGAAAATATTTGTTTGAGAAAATGTTTGAATAAAATTTTGAAATTTCCAATATTAAAAATCCCATCTTTAAATAAATACTTGGATGCTTTTATATTCTAGGGGTTTTGTCAGAGTATTTTAAGCATTTGAGTATTTACAATAATAAATTCTTCGTGTTTCGTGGTGGCATTTACTTCTGGTAAATTCCCCGTGATTTAATAAACTCTCTGAAATTTTCTCGGATTTTTCGAAGCTACAGAATTAATTTTAATGCTATAAAGATCACTAAAGTAATTAAATAAATATAAATAAATTCCTTTTCCTTTCCCCTATTCGGGTCGTTCTTGATTCAGTCCTTTGAAGTCTCTCCGTTCATCGTGAACTCTGATTCCCTTTTCTTCTAGGGTTTTGTGTCGTCCCCGAAACCCTAAAGTCACCTCGAAAACCTAAATTCGGAGTTACCGGATTTATTCATTTTTGAAACTCTAGAACTCTTTAGACTCCCTATCCGAGATCCTTTGTATTCGAAATATCTATATTCCCCTCTGAGATAAATCCTAGATATTCTCTTAAACCTCTTTTCTGTTGAAATAAATCCAAATCTCCAATCGTCTGAGATCTCTAAATTACGGTCCCAATAAAACACCCTCGTCAATTCCCTAATCCCGAAATATTTTATTCGGAAAATTCTATTTCCTAGTTCCCGGAAAATCTACTCCAGTTCCCAACCCGAAGAATAATCCGATATTTTATTCCCCAAATATTCCTCAAGAAAATATTCTTCATTCTCTGAATCCCACAAAATATTCCGTTTCCTAGACCCCACTAAATATACTTTTGTTTTCTAAATTCGTCCAAATACCCTTCGATCCTCAATATATATATACGTATATACGTATACGTATATACGTATATATATATATCCTCGTACCCAGATAATTCCAATGTGCCGAAAATTTCTAAATTCCAGAACGCGACTCAGATTCCACAAATATCCCCAAATTTCAATTTTTGCGAAATTAGAATTTTCCAGAAAAAAGACTCCTATTTTTCCTTTCCAATCTTACCCTTTTATTTCTTTTTCTTCCCCTTCTTTTTCTTTTTCTCCCTTCTTTTATTTTTCTCTCCTTCGGCACTGTTCTTCTCCCCTAGTCTCCTCTCTTCTCCCGGCCTGGAGGCCGAACCAGGCCCGGCCTGCCGCCGCTCCGCCTGGCCCCGGCGCCGCGCCTCCCCTCGGCCCCTTGCATGCGCCGCCGTCGCCCGGCCCGGCCAGCCCACGCTACTCCCCCGCGCTGCTGCCTGGCCCAGCCCGCCGCCTCAGTCCGCCGCGACGCCCGCGCCTGCCGCCGCCGAATCCGCGCACAGCCGCCGCCCTATATATATATCAAGGCCGCCGCCGTGCCCTAGCCCACGCCCCTGCAAGCGCCGCTGCCACCCCGACGCGCCGCCACAGCGCCCCAGCCGCCCTTCTGCCGGTGCGCCGCCGCCTATGGCCTTGCTCCCTGCCGCTGCCGCTGTCCAGCGCCCCCGGTCGCCGCAGTCACCGGTGAGCCCCAAGCCAAGCTCCGGCGCCTCGCCCTTCCTCCCTCTGCTCGGCAACTCGGCTTCGTCGTCGTCGGACCGTCGTCACTAGCCGGTCGCCGCTCTGTCACCGTCGGACGCCGCCTCCCTTCCATCACCGGTGAGCATCCAAATCCGCCGCCAAGTCATCCTTCTCTGCCGCCGCCGCGCCAGGCCGCCGTCGCCTCTGCACGCCGCCGCCGCGCTAGCACCGCCGCTCCCGTGCACTGCCCCGCCGTGCCGACGCCAGGAGCCAGCGCCGCCGCTCGGCTACGGCCGTCACCATCCTTCGCCGCCTCGAGGTGAGGATCCCTCGGCGCCGACCCCTGCTGCTTTCCTCTTCCCCGGCCGCCGCTCCCGCTCCAGCAAGCTGTTGCCTGGGGAGCTGCCGCCTGCCGACTGCCTCTGCCGCTGCCCATCCAGAAGCACCACCGCCGCCGTGCTCTGCTCCCGTCTCCGCCTCTGCCCCTGCAAAGCTGTCGCCGGTGAGCACCTGCCCTGCTGTCCTCTGTCTTCCCCCATCTGCCGCCGTCGCCTGGAGCCGTGCGCCACCTCCTCCCGCCCGCGCATCGCCTGCAGCGCTGTCGCCGCTCCTGCTGTTGCCTGCAGCGCCGCCGTCGCTACGCCTCCTCATCCCATCTTGCTCTGCTCCCCATCTGGCGCCGTCGCGCAGCCCCTTTGACCCCGACATGTGGGTCCCATCATCAGTTCTCTCCGCTGTGTGTGGACCCCACACATTAGCATTTATTCAAAATAATTATTCTAATCCGAAAATCCAGAGAATATTCCCGAGAATATTTTTTTTAATTCTTTTCGGATTTATCCCGAATTCAATTTCCAAAAGCCATATCTTTTCCGTCTGAAATTCGAATCGACCCGTTCTTCTTCCTAAATTCATCTAAAGTTATAATTTACTTGTTTATGTATTTTATGTATTGTTTATTTGGAGTTTCTTAGGATTTTTTTATCGTTTTGCGTGTAGTCACGTATAATCGTCGTTTTGGAAGATCGTGAAGTCTGTGGAAGAGTTCGAAAGATTATTTGAAGACTTTTGTGATTGCAAGGCAAGTCACACAACAATCTCCTTGAGCATGTTGATCCCATTTGCGAAATCTATTTTATTTTAAAGTTATTGCATGAAATGCTTTAGAATGACATTATTACGGGTAATTATTTAATAGCCAATATTCCTTGATATTTATGGCTATTTTGTTATTTCTATCTATACCTTGATACCTTAGGTGAATAATATTGACTAGCTGGATGTTTAATTATTTATCTGGCTAGATTATTTAGGACTTGCTTAGCCATGCCTAGAAACTATAGTGATATTTTATGTGGAAAAAGTTAATGAATCACTTATCAATAATTAATGGATACTGGCTATATTTTCACGACAGTGAGTCGTGGCTGGTTAATTAATTGTGTCAACTAAAACTTGACTAAATGGTGGGTTGTGAATACCAGGGTTGGAATGTTGCTAATGGTGCTCATGACAATTAAGGACCGGTTCGTGGACTACTTGTTGCGAAGCAATACTCGTGCTAACCACAAGTTAGAATAGGTAATGGTGAGAACCAAAGTGTAGTACGTTCAACCGGGGTCCACCATGGTGTGTTGTGGCTGTGTCAATAAGACCACCATGGCTGTGTCAATAAGTCCATGTCTTGGGCGTTGGATCGTCTCCCAGACTAGGTATCTGATCAATCCTACCGGAGACTGGTGGTCCAGCGGGTGGCTCCCTTGTTGTGCGGGTTACATGGAGGGTCCTATCATAATTCCTTTCCGAGATACCGTGGTGGTATTAAGGCGCACTGTGATGTGTTGTAGAGTTGTGTCTTGTGGGTAAATTGGTACACCTCTGGCCAGAGTAAAACTATTCGAATAGCCGTGCTCGCGATTAATGAGCGGGCCTAGCAATGTTTTCTGTGATTAGTCCCACACTACTCATTAATGGAAATAAATGATGAAATATTGATAGCTCCTGTTTGGAGAGTTATGGTTTGGGCCTGAACTGCGTTGGAGCGTTGTTCGGAGATGGATTTAATGTTGATATTAATTAAACTATATGGTTTTCAATGATTTTAAATGCAAATGTTTTAAATGCTGTTTTACGCAAATAAGCCATATTATGCCTTTCCTTTGGTATCCTGTTGCATTACATTGCATTTTCTAGTGTGGCTTGTTGAGTACGATGGGTGGTACTCAGTCTTGCATTATCGCGATCTTTAGAGTGAAGCCTTAGCGAGGAGGAGAAGTTTGGTGTTTGACTTATACCCCAGTTGAGCTGCCTGTGGCTTGGTGCTGAAGCTACGTTAGTTGCCATTCCGCTGCTATTTCTTATGTGCGAGGACTAAGTGCCTCTGTTGTAAGTATTTATTGTTATTTCGTTTTGGTTATGTTTATCAAATTGTCAATTTGTGTACCTCGGCTGATTCCTGGACGAGGATTTATTGCATAAATTAGCTTTGGAAATTCTGGTGAATTTCTGGGCGTGACAAGCTACGAGCACGACGAGAAAGCAGCGTCGAGGGAACGCGAAGTTCTTCTACGTGCTGCAATCGCTGCGTCTAGGGGAGTCTAGGTATGTAGCGAATCTTGCCATGTTGAGTTATGGACAATTTCCATTGATCTGGTACTCTGCCTTTTGACTCTGTTTTCCTCTGTTTTGTTCTGAATAGAAGATCGTCGATCGATCGGAGAAGATAAATAAGGTCTTGACTGAGCTCGCCCCCCATCTCCAACGACTAGGCCAGCTCCAGGTAGCCAAGGACGACCTAGAGCGGACTAGCCAAGAAAGGAAAACATGGCTGAGGGGATCGGTTGATAAGCTCAGGGATGAAAACTGAGCTCTAGCCGAAAAGATCAGAAGTAAGTCTTCTGTATAATCCCTCGAGTAAATCCCGAGTGGACTTCTCCAGTATTGTTGATTCCCGACTACCTTGTTTGAGTTTGGACTGCAATCTTGAGTTCTTGACTGTTTTGATTTGCAGCCCTCGAAGCCGAGCTGCAAGCCTAGGCAAAGGAGAGGGAGAATCAAGATAACAAGCTGAAGGAAATAGAAAAGGCCAAAGCCGAAGTAGAGAAAGCCAAAGCCAAGGTGGAGGCCGACTATGCCAGTAAGTCTCCTGCTTAACAATGATCTTAGCTCAACTACTTGTTGCTCCGACTACGTGTTTCGGCTAACAAGTATTCTTGTTGATGCATCTGAACAGCTTCAAAAGCCAATGCCCAAATCTAGTTTAACGCCTTTGCAGAGGAGATCAAGATTGTCAAGGAGTCACGGGAAATCCTCGTCGGATCTGTGAAAGGGCTCCTGGACATTATGGAACCTTACCATGCTGGGACCAGCTCCAGTACCGTCTCCTAGGTGCAGGCACGCCTAAGCGAAGCCCTGAGTATCTTGAAAAAGTACTCGGATGAGCATGTAGCTGTCGATGTCAAACTCTTACCATGACCAAATTGATCTACCCTAGGGTAGATATCGAGGCCATCGGTGAGGGTTGTGCCGAGCAGACAACTCCTGAAGAGGCACTGGAGCTGATCAGCCAGGCGAGGGCGACTACGGAGGCAATAGCAAAGGATCTGGGCATGTAAGAGCAAAACAATTATGCAGTCGGTGTATATAACTTTTGTGAAGACATTTATAAATATCTGTACAATGCTGCCGAGTACTTGCTTATTCTTAGTCGTCATTTGCTTTATCCGACTATGTAATCTGCGCCGAGTAGATCGATAGGAACTTAAGAAAAAATGTTCTTATCTAAAAGCTATACTCAGGCAAACTTAACATAATCATTGTAGAACTTCATGACTTAGATAAAGCAAACTCGAATTTTATTAACATGGTATATAATATATGCAGCCCCCGACTCACTACTCGGTTGGAAGAAACGATGTAGTGAGTCAGAGAAAAAAACTATATACATATGTATAGAGAAAATACAAGACTCAGGTATAGAAAGGACATAGTTATTCTATATTTCATGAGTTGCTGATTAGGGCACCATCTTCAGTCTTTAGTCAGTAGGTGCCCGGACGTGTTACCTCAGTGATAATGAACGGCCCTTCCTGTCGATGTTTTACACCGGCAATATGATTATAGGGCTACTCGGCAAGGGGAAACTCGGTGGATTGCAAAAAACACAGAGATATTTTATACTGGTTCAGGCCCTCGATGTGAGGTAATACCCTCGTCCAGTTTGGATGTATTTCTTTGAGGATTGTGGTGGTGGTTCTGATGAACTCTTGTATGCGTGCCCTTAGGGGGGCGCCTTGTCTCCCCTTATATACTGGGAGACGGGGTTACAAAGTAGGAGTCCTAGCCAGATTACAGCCAAGAGATCTCCCCTTAGAGATATAATGTACCAGGCTAGGATTGTATCTTCCTTATCGTATAAGGCAAAGTCTGCCGAGAGTTACTATATCCCTAATTACAATGCTAGGCCCATCCTCTATCCAAGTGGCCCATATGCTTGTCATGAGGTACCCGGGGCCCATGGCCTCCACAGTAGCCCCTGAGACCTTCATAGTTGAGTCACAGCTGATGCCGAGTGCTCATCCTCCACGGTGAAGTTTTTTCGAGTGCATTGCTCCCGAGTACTCTTTATCCGAGTGCTTCTTCTTCCCGAGTCCTGTTTTATGTCAGCTGGCAGCAAGGCTATGAAGGGCTCTATGTAGATGTATGAATAGTATGCGCCGAATAGGCGCACATATTAGATGTAGCACCCGACTTTGTGCTTAATTGTGAAGCAATTAAACATAGAATCAAAGATCTTTAACCTTGTAGTTTGCGCCGAGTAGTGTACTACTGGCATGCGAAATTCTTCGGTATCATGTCAACCGGAATAATTTTATAGTCTTTCCCGAGTAGTATACTACTGGTATATAAGACTCATCGGCATCATGTCAGCCGGGATGATTATTTATAGTCTTTCCCGAGTAAGATACTTACTCAAAAATTAGACTCTTCAGCTTTATGTCAGCTGGAAATAGTTTATAGTCCTCCCCGAGTAAAATACTTACTCGAAAATTAGACTCCTTAGCTTCATGTCAGCTGAAAAGGATATTTATAGTCCTTCCCGAGTGGCGTCCCACTCGAAAGTCAGACTCTTCAGCGTCATGTCGGCTGGAAAGAGATTTGCTCATGGCAAATAGTGGCCAAGCATGTAGGCCGAGTATCACATTATGAAATTTAATCCATTACGTGGTCAGGTGTACTTGAGAAATACCTGCATCTCTAATTTTAATGAAGACCAGCTTGTGACCCTTATAAGGGTATATTCTCAATACCTGGCGGATAATACAGATACCCGAACACATGTGTTCGGCAATTAGGCCTTCATGAAGCATATCTGATTACCTCATCGGTTCCTATTGGTAGCACCAACACTGTGATTTTAACACAGCCTGCGAGCGGCCCAAATTGAGCGTGCTACTGTAGAAACTCATATTTTAATGGCCCAGTACTGAATTTGCAGACCTAGGCCCATGAATTGGTACTGGCTCTATAAAAGGCGGGGAGAGAGAGAAAAGATTCCCTCATCTTCTCTAATCCACCAATCGTTTCGTCTTCCAGCCTCCGCGCTGAAATTTTGCCTCCCGTCTCACTAGGGTTCGCCATTACTCGCTCTTCCCCATCGAAACTCGGGCGATCCCGCTCCTCCTCGCCTATTCCAAGCCCCCAATCGCATTTTCCCCCAAGCTTCCTCGCCTCAAACCATGCCGAGGGCTTCAGATTTCTTGGATGCGTCGGATGAGGTTTGGCCGACTTCGGATTGCGGGTCGGCTAAGCTGAAGCTTCTAGAGAAGCAGCTGAAGTTGTAGAGCTGTGATGTCATCAAGTGGCGTCCGGCTGAAGGCGAATTGGTTCCGGAGCCCCAAGTCGGTGAGACCGTTGTTTTCGCCTCCTTTTTCAACGGGGTCTTTCTCTTCCGTCTTCTGAGTTCTTCCGCTAGCTCTTTGCCTTTTACGAACTCGAGTTGGTGAATATGAATCCCAACTTGATCTTGCAAATTTCTATTTTTGTGACTCTTCGTGAGTGCTTCTTGGGTGTGGAACCCCACTTGAATCTGTTCATATACCTGTTCCACATCAAACCCCAGCCCTCCAAGAGCAAGGTTCAAGTGATTGGGGAGCTGGTATCCAACTTAGGAGCGAGATGAAGAGGATTTATATCGATATTCCCCTGAAGTCTTCTCTCAAAGGCTGGCATAAGGAATGGTTTTACTGTTTCGATCTTGAACCAAGCCTCCCCCCTTTTTTGGGTTTGCCTCCGATAGTTGTGCCCAACTGGTCATCCTTGCCCAGCTCTGAAGAAATAGGCCAAATTCATACACTGATTGAAAAGATCAACAAGCTGAAGAAAGCCAGGCTGACTGGTCCATGGGTGGCCAGACGATTCTTGACTCGGTGCATCAGGCCGCTGAAGTTGAGGTGTCACTTCGGCTGGGATTATAAGGGCAGAGGTGATCCCAGCCGGGAGTATTCCGACCTGGTGGATAAGTATAAGGTGACCAACATCCTGCTGGGTTTCTTCGTCAGCGGGGTAGTCGAGACTGTAAACACAGAATGGTCTATGGCGGCTTACAACCAGAAGAGGCCGCGCCCAAAGGTAATTTTCACTGACGTTGTCTTGTAGTTCATTTGTGATGAGTGCTAGCGGATATACGCTCAGGATTGCTCCGCAATGTGTAACATGTGTTAATGAACTGCTTGCAATCAAGTGAGGAGTTCGATAACGACTCCCGAACTTTATCGGCCATGAAGTCGAAGAAGAGGCCAAGAAGTCCTTCTGCTGCCGAGCCCGACTCCAAGAGAGTGGGGAAGAGGCCTGTTGTAGACGAGGGCAAGAAGAAGGTTATCAAGCCGAGCACTGTTGCTGGGAGCCTCAAGATCCGAGACACCACCAGCATAGCCCCTAGGCCATCAAGCCCCAGACCGGGGCCGCCGCCGTCTGGCTCAGCAACATTGTGCCCAAGACGAGCACCGCCGAGTATGAGATCTAGTTCAGCGCTACTAGGCTCAGCAACATCGAGCCCAGGGATGGCGCCACCGAGTACCTGGGCGCCCTAGCCGGCCACACCGCGAACAGGGCCGACCAGGACAAAAACGCCGGCACCGACTACCGTGCCATCAGGCCTGACAGCCAGCGGCCCTCCAGTGCCGACTTCTAGATCTCCCGGACAGAAGCTCAAGTTCTCCAAGAGGTAGGTTGTTCTGAATCTTCCGAAAATCTTATTCGATGTAATAGTGTCCCAATGTTTGACCCGTTACGCAGGAAGCGAGCCGATATTGATCTCAAGGAGACCACTCCGGCCGCTCCCGTTGTCGAGCCAGCCCCAGCCGAACTAGCCCCAACGAGCACACCTGCTGAGCCGGCGACGATCCCAGTTGCAGAAACCGTGATCGTCCCAATTGCAAGGCCACCGACACCGGCCGACCAAGGGGCGGATGTCGAAGCTGTTGCTCCAGCCCCTAAGCCGATCTCCGGGCACTAGAAGCCGCCGAGTTGGGAGCCAGGACCCCATCGCCGTCCTTGTCGCCGTCGCTGTCATCGTCATCTTAGGAAGGACTGGACCTCCCCTGGCTTGAAGCTCCTCCCCGCAGGTTCCCGAGGACTTTTCGCTGGATGAGTCCTGATGGGGTGGCAAAGAGGTATAAACACGATGAAGCGGTGGTGGAGAAGGAGCGCGAAGATTTTCTTCACGCTGCGATCGCCGCGTCCCAGGGGCCCCGGCTAAGATCTTCGCTGTGACAGGCTCTCGTCGGTCTTCCTTATTTGGATGTTCTGCTTTGCTCGGTTTTTGCTCTGCTCTTGCTCTGAGCAGAAGATCGTCGACCACTCTGAGCAGATAAACGAGGTCCTGACCCAGTTTGCCCCCTCAACTCCAACAATTGGACCAGCTCTAGACCGCGAAAGCCGAATTGGAGCAGCACAGCCAGGGGAGAGAGGCTTGGCTGAAGGGAGCCGTTGATCAACTCAGGGACGAAAATTGGGGCCTAGCCAAAAAGATTGGAGGTTAGTCTCCTGAATACATCTTCCTGACCGAGCCATTAGTATATTTCTCCAGCTGTGTTATTTCCTGACTATCCAGTTGTGTCTTGGCTGCAATGTTGAGTACTTGACTGTTTTGATGTGCAGCCCTCGAAGCCGAGTTGAAGACCCGAACAGAAGGAGGAGCCAAGCTGAAGGAGGCCGAGAGTGCCAAGGCCGTGCTTGAAAAAGACAAGGCCGACTTGACAAGGGCCAAGGCCGAGCTCGAGAAGCAGAAGGCTGACTTGAAGAAGGCCAACGCCAAACTCAAGAAGGAAAAGGCTGAACTGGAGGAGGCCACAGCCAAGTGGGAGGCCGACTACGAAAGTAAGTCTCCACACTGACAATGACCTTAACCAATCCATGAAGTATTCTGTTTGCAATTCTGCCTAACAAGTTTACTTGTCAACGAACCTGGGTAGCCGCTAGAGCCAATGCCCAAATCCAGTTTCAGGCTTTTGCAGAGGAGATAAAAGTCTTCAAGGGGTCATGGGAGATCCTTGCCGAGTCCGTGAAAGGGCTCCTTGACGTAATGGACCCTCACTATGTGGGAACCAGCTCCAACACAATCTCCCAGGTGCAGGCGCACCTTAATGAAGCCCTGAGTGCCTTGAAGAGGTACTCGGACGAGCGCGTTGTCACTGGCGTAGCCCAAACCTTGATGATGGCCAAGTCAATCTACCCTAGGGCAGACATTGAAGCCATCGGAGAGGGGTTCGCTGAGGAGACGACACCTGAGGAGGCGCTGGAGTTGATAGCCACAGCGAGGCCGACTGCAGAGGTGATCACCCGAGACTTGGGTATGTAAGAACAATCCTTTCATGCAGTCGGTGTAAATAAATCTTTGTAAGGACATGTGTAAATATACGTGCAATGCCGCCAAGTTTTGAGTTTTGACTTAGTTATCATTAGCTTTACTTGACCATGTAGTCTACGCTAAGTTAGTCTATAGGAACTTGATAAAATCGTTCACCGCAGAAAGCTGTACTCGGGCAAACATAACAAAGTCGTTGTAAAACTTCATAACTTAAGCAAAACAGGCTCGTATATTATTGACAAAACACGTATAATACATGCAGCCCCCGATTCACTACTCAGTTGGAACAAGCGGTGTAGTGAGTCAGAGGAAAACTGTACACATGGGAAAGTATAAAACTCAGGTATAGAAAGGACGTAGTTGTTCTATATTCCATGAGTTGCTGACGAGGGCGCCATCTTCGGTCTTCAGTAGGTAGGCACCTGGCCGTGTAACCTCGGCGATAATGAACGGTCCTTCCCATATTGGGGATAGTTTATGCCTGTCTTTGGTGGTTTGTATTTTTCTCAAGACGAGATCCCCGACCAAAAAGGCGCAGCCATGGACATTGCGGTTGTGGTAGTGACGCAGGCTTTGTAGATACCGTGTCGACTGGATTATTGCAGCCTCCCTCGCTTCTTCCAACTGATCTAATTTGACCAATTGGGTATTGTTTGAGATATCTTCTGAGTAAGCCCGAACTCTAACTCGGTTGGTGGCACAGCCTCAGCACCATAGACCAAGAAGAAAGGGGATTGCCCTGTTGCCCGACTGACCGTGGTTCGTAGAGACCAGAGAACGGATGGGAGTTCTTGTACCCACCGGCCCGCATATGGTTGTAGTCGGTCGAATATCCTTGTCTTGATGCCTTGTAAGACCATGCCATTGGCTCGCTTAACCTATCCATTGCTTCGCGGGTGTGCCACAGATGCATAACAGATCTTGATGCCGAATTCGTCACAGAAATCTTTAAAGATGCCGCCCGTGAACTGAGTACCGTTATCCGTTATGATGTGGTTAGGGACCCCGAATCGGTATAGTGTACTCATTATGAAGTCTTTTGCTCTTGCCGCTGTGATGGTAGCAACGGGTTTCGCCTCAATCCACTTCGTGAATTTATCCACTGCGACGAACAAGTGTGTGAACCCTCCTAGCGCTTTCTTGAAAGGCCCGACCATGTCAAGCCCCCATACTGTAAAGGGCCAAGAAATTGGTATAGTTTGAAGTTCTTGGGCTGGGAGATTTATTTGTCTTGTATAGAACTGACAACCCTCGCATGTGCAAATAATGTCTGTGGCATCTGTCACCACTGTTGGCCAGAAAAATCCCTACCGGTAAGCCTTTCCGACTAACGTCCTGGATGCGACGTGGTTGCCACAGACGCCCGAGTAGATTGATTGCAGAATCTGCTTGTCCTCCTCGGTGGTGATGCAGCGCATGAGAACACCGGATGCACTTCTTCGGTACAAGTCTTCTCCGACGATTAGGAAGCTTTTGCTTCGACATTTGATTTGTTCAACTTGAATGCGATCTTCTGGGAGTTCGTCGTCCAGGAGGAATTTGAGAACAGGAGCCCGCCAATCTTGGGATATGGTCAGTACGTTGTCTGTTGCCGGGGTAGGTTTGCCTCCCGACTGCTCTGGCATTGGTTTCTTCTTGACTGAAGGCTCCATGAGTTGCTCGACGAAGATCCCAGTCGGGACCACTTCTTGCTTAGATCCCATGTTTGCCAGTTTGTCTGCGGCATCGTTGTATTGTCGTAGGACATGTGTTATCTCCAGCCCGTTGAACTTGTTTTCTAGCTTTCTGACCTCCTGACAGTATGCCGCCATGGTGTCGTCGAGACATGTCCAGTCTTTCATGACTTGGTTCACCACGAGTTGAGAGTCTCCTCGCACAACTAGTTGGCGGATGCCGAGTGATACAGCGATGCGGAGCCCGTGGATGAGTGCCTCGTACTCGGCGATATTGTGGGAAGCCGGGAAGTGGATCTGGAGGACATACTTGAGTTTTTCGCTAGTGGGGGACGTCAGTACGACGCCGGCCCCGGCGCCGCCGATCCTCAGAGAACCGTCGAAGTACATTGTCTAGTACTCTAGCTTCGTTGTTGATGTAGGCATCTGAACTTCTGTCCACTCGGCCACGAAGTCGGCTAGAGCTTGTGATTTAATTGCTGTCCGTGGCTGAAAGGTGATGTCGAATGCCATCAACTCAAGCACCCATTTAGTGATTTGGCCGGTGGCCTCGCGGTTATGCAGGACATCCCCGAGTGGGTATGATGTGACCACCATGACTTGATGCGATTGAAAATAGTGCACCAGCTTCCGGACAGTGATGAGTATGCCATAAAGTAGCTTTTGGACCTGCGGATATCTCATCTTTGAGTCGGCTAGGACCTCGCTGACAAAATAGACTAGCCGTTGAACTTTTTGTATGTGACCCGGTTCGGATCGCTCGACTACCAGCACCGTGCTGACTACCTGAATGGTTGCCGCCAGATATAACATTAATGGCTCCTGGAGCATAGGTGATGCTAATACGGGTGGTGATGTGAGAAATTTCTTGAGGTCTTCGAAGGCTTGCTGCGCTTCGGGAGTCCATTGGAAATTGTCTGCTTTCTTTAATAGCTTGAAAAAGGACATGCCCCGCTCGCCTAGTTGGGAAATAAACCGGCTGAGTGCTGCCATGCAGCCTCTCAGCTTCTGGACATCCTTCTGGCTAGTCGGGGGTGCCATGTTTGTGATTGCATGGACTTTCTCTAGGTTGGCCTCGATGCGAAACAATGAAGCCGAGTAGCTTGCCGGATGGCACACCAAAGACACACTTCTCCGGGTTCAACTTCATCTTGAATCTTCGAAGATTTTGGAAGGTTTCTTCCAGGTCAGCGATGAGGTCTTCTTTGGACTTGGTCTTGATCACCACGTCATCGACGTAGGCTTCCACGTTGCGCCCGATCTGATTGTGTAGATACCGTTGAATTGCTCGTTGATACGTTGCTCTAGCGTTTTTCAAACCGAACGGCATGGTGATGTAGAAGTATGCGCCAAACGGCATGATGAAAGATGTTTTTAGGCAGTCCTCCTCCTTTAGGTTGATTTGATGGTATCCCGAGTAATAGTCGAGAAAGCTGAGGAGTTCGCACCTCGCAGTTGAATCGACCACCTGATATATTCTTGGTAGACCGAATGGATCCTTGGGGCACGCCTTGTTGAGATCGGTGTAGTCGACGCATATGCGCCATTTACCGTTTTTCTTCTGGACCAAAACTGGGTTTGTCAGCCAGTCTGGGTGGTAGGCTTCGTTGATGAAGCCAGCTACGAGGCGCTTGGTTATCTCCTCCCGAATAGCATCTTTCCGGTCCTGTGCAAAGCACTGTAGCCGTTGCTTGACTGGCTTGGCATGTGTCTTGACATTGAGGACGTGCTCGATCACCTCCCTCGGTATGCCCGGCATGTCGGACGGTTTCCATGCGAATATATCTTTGTTGGCTTAAAGGAAGGTGACGAGCACGTCTTCCTATTTGGGGTCGAGTCCGGTCCCGACTAGTGCAGTTTTGGAGGGGTCGGAAGGGTCCAAGGAGATTTTCTTCGTGTCAGAGTCTGATGAAATTCCCAACTTCGCTGCTTTTTCGCCGGAACTTGGTCATCCTCGACTTCAGTTGTGACGGCTTGCTGAATGCTGTTGCGTTCAACTGCTGCCTCTTATGATTGGGCCAACTCACAGCTCTCCTTGTCGTAGGTGAAGGCTTGCTTGATGTTGCTACGAAGGGAGAGGACTCCGGCTGGCCTGGGCATCTTGAGCACCATGTAGATATAGTGCGGCACTGCCATGAATTTGGCTTGCGCTGGCCGTCCGAGTATCGCGTGATACGCGGTCTCAAAGTCGGCGACCTCGAAGCAGATGTTTTCCGTGCAAAAGTTATCCCACGTGCCGAAAGTTACCGGCAGGGTTATCTGCCCGAGTGGTGTTGAAGATAGGCCGGGAATTATCCCGTGGAAGGGCGCTGTGCTCGGCCGCAGTTCTAAACGAGGAATCTTTATCTCATCCAGAGTCTTGGAGAAGAGGATGTTGAGCGCGCTGCCTCCATCTATGAGAACTTTCTTCAACTTGATATTTTTGACGACTAGGTCCAGGATGAGTGGGTAGCGTCCTAGGTGTGAAACCCGATCGGGGTGATCCGCGTGGTCGAATGTGATGGGCATCTCTGACCAGCGCAGATATTAGGGAGGCGTCTGCAGCAGAGACCGAGTTGACGTCTCACGCTGTTAACTTTTGCTTTCTCTTGGACTCGTACGCAGACGGCCCTTCGAAGATGTGGTTGAGCTTGGCCTGAGGATCTTGAAAATCGTCGGCCGGGCCCGAATCTGGCTTGTCTTTGTCCTTGTCGGTGCCAGATGATGATGTCTGCTCGGAAGCAAACTTTTTGAGCATGAAGCAGTCCTTGGCCACGTGCTTGCCCTTAGGATGGAAGGGGCAAGGCCTGTTCATAACCTTCTAGTACTCGTTGTTCCTTGGGGGCCGCGACCGAGTGCGCTCCACGTTGGCTACCTCGTTGTCCGACTTCCGCTTGCGGCTGCCGGACTTGTTCTGTGATGGCTCGTTGTTGACTTTCGCCTTTTGGTCTTTCTGCCAGGGTTCCTTCTTTTCATCAAGAGCTTCTGCGACCGCTTCGGCCGAGTCGGCGTGTTTGTTCGCCATATCGAAGAGAGCCCAAATAGAGGCTGGTGGCTTCTGAGTGAACTTCATGATAAACGGGGCGTCTCTAACTCCCTTGCAGAAGATTGTGATGGCGACCTCGTCCTTGATCATGGGGATCTAGTTGCGCTTCTTGGAGAACCTTTTGATGAACTCACGGAGCGACTCATTCTTCTTCTGGTGCAGCTGGTAGAGATCGTGCTCGGAAGATGGCTGCTCGTAAGTCCTCTCGAAGTTGGCTATAAAGCGTTCCCGGAGTTCCCCCTAGGAGCCGATTGATCACCTTGGGAGCCCTGTTAACCATGTCCTCGCTGAGTCGGCCAGGGCGACCGGGAGGTAGTTAGCCATGGCTTTGTGGTCACCCCCCCCCCCCCCCGGCAGCTCAGATTGCCAGAGTATACACGGTGAGCCAGGACTCGGGGTAAGTTTTGCCGTCGTATCCCTCGATCCCTGTAGGTTTGAAGCCCGACGGCCAGTCAACGTCTTGTAGCTCCTGGGTGAAGGCTGGTACGCCTTCAACTTCATGAGGGCTTTGGCTCCGACCACGATGGTTGAACCGCTCGTGATGGAGAGCAAAGCGCTCGTGCTCGTCCTCCAGTCGGCAGCGCTCGTTCTCCTCGCACTCACGGCACCGAGCATTGATGTTGTGGCGGAGATCATGTTGTAGACATCCTTGGAGGTCTTGGTTGAACCGTCGGTCGTTCTAATGACGCCGTCGATTGTTGTTGTTGGTGTTGCCGAGTGTTGTTTGCCGTGACTCCTTGTGCGGCTGACTTAAGCCGGCCGCCCGGCGTCGTGCCGATGTGGACGAGATTGTCGCTGGAGAACCCGACCGGTTGGTCGGTATAAGTGTTTCGCCCGACTGCTGATGCTGCTGACAGGCAACAGCTGTAATGATGGCTTTGATATTGGCGATAGTCGGGGTGGCCTGATGATCAGGCCCAAGCTGGAGCATGTCCAACAGGGTTGCAGTGGCCACGACGTTCTATTGTGGCGTGACGAAGACGTTGTGGTCGCTGACTCGAGACTGGAGGATTGTTGCTGAGTGGTTCGCCCAGCCTTGCATAGCTCGTCGTTGCGAGCCTCGCGTTCAGCCTCCTCCTATTGCCGTAGTCGGCGGGTCTCCTCCTGTTGCTCCTCTTGTACTCAGCTTACCTCTGGTGGAGGGGTTGATGCCATGAAAATCTCGCGGGGCAGAAGGAAACTTGCCAGACTGGTGTCCGAACTAGCGTCCAAACCGTTGTCCGACTTGGAGTCGGAATTCGAGTAATTGATCAGAGTAAGGACGACTCCGACCTCCCTAGATCCAATCTGAAACAGCGTGGAGCCATGTCCAAACTGAACCGTGGGGGACCGGGTCTGCCGCGTGAACTGTAGATCCGCGTTGTTGCTGAGTCTGTGTGGGAGATTGACGATCTCTCCCCTTCCTAGCCCGACCCGAGCTAGCTAAAGACCTAGTGCAAGCCGGACGCCGAAGGAGAGAGTTGTCCCGAGACCGGGGCATGTGGTAGATTGCCGCAGCAGATCAATGAGGGTGGCTGCAGCATCTTGTGGGCCAACTGGCGTGGAGTCGGCTGGTTCCTCAGCCGGTTGGATCAAGTCTGCATCGGCCAAGGTGAGATTGCCGATCTGGTCAGCGATAAAGTCGAGGCTTCCGAAAGTTATTGTGTCTCCCGGAGAGAATTTGCCGCCATCGACTCTGGTGTTGCTGGATCCATCAAGCTTGTAGATGTAAAACTCGCCGGAGCCCCTATCTGGCGCGCCAACTGTCGATGTTTTATACCGGCAATATGATTATAGGGCTACTCGGCAAGGAAAAACTCAGTGGATTGCAAAGGAACACAGAGATATTTTATACTAGTTTAGGCCCTCGATGTGAGGTAATACCCTACGTCCAGTTTGGATGTATTCCTTTGAGGATTGTGGTGGTGGTTCTGATGAACTCTTGTATGCGTGCCCTTAGGGGGCGCCCTGCCTCCTCTTATATACTGGGGGACGGGGTTACAAAGTAGGAGTCCCAGTCGGATTACAGCCAAGAGATCTCCCATTAGAGATATAACGTACCCGGCTAGGATTGTATCTTCCTTATCGTATAAGGCAAAGTCTGCCGAGAGTTACTATATCCCTAATTACAAGGCTAGGCCCATCCTCTATCCGAGTGGCCCATATGCTTGTCATGAGGTACCCGGGGCACATGGCCTCCACACTTCTTACAAAGGGGATAGTTTATGCCTGTCTTTGGTGGTTTGTATTTTTCTCAAGATGAGATCACCCACCAAAAAGGCACGGCCACGAACATTTTGACTGTGATAATGATACAGGCCTTGAAGATACCTTGCCGACTGAATAGTTGCGATGTCCCTTGCTTCCTTCAATTGATCGAGTTCGACCAGTCGGTCTTCGTATGATTTGTCTTCTAAGTAGGCCCGAACTCGCGGAGAGCCGAACTCTAACTCGGTTGGTAACACAGCCTCAGCACCATAAACTAGGAAGAAAGGGGATTGCCCTGTTGCCCGACTAACCGTGGTTCTTAAAGACCAGAGAACGGATGGGAGTTCTTGTACCCACCGCTCTGCATATAGTTGTAGTCGGTTGAATATTCTAGCCTTGATACCTTGTAAGACCATGCCATTAGCACGCTCGACCTGCCCATTACTCTATGGGTGTGCCACAGAAGCATAACAGATCTTGATGCTGAAGTCGTCACAGAAATCTTGAAATATGCCGCTAGTGAACTGAGTACCGTTGTCCGTTATGATATGGTTAGGAACCCCAAATCGGTATAAAATACTCATGATGAAGTTCTTTGCTTGTGCCGTTATTATGGTAGCAACGGGTTTTGCCTCAACCCACTTTTTGAATTATCCACTGCAACGAACAAGTGTGTGAACCCTCCTAGCGCTTTTTTCAACGGTTCGACCATGTCAAGCCCCCAAACTGCAAAGGACCAGAGATAGGAATTGTTTGAAGTTATTGAGCTGAAAGATGTATTTGCCTTGCGTAGAATTGGCATCCCTCGCATGTGTGAACTATGTTTTTAGCATTGTTACCGCAGTCAGCCAGAAGAAACCCTGTCTATAAACCTTTCTGACTAACGTCCTGGATGCATCATGGTTGCCACAAATACCCAAGTGGATCGACTGCAAAATCTGCTTGCTCTCTTCAGATGTGACGCAGCGCATGAGGACTCCGGATGGGCTTCTTTGGTACAGGTCTTCTCTGACTACAAAAAAAACTTTTGCTTCAACGTTTGATCCGTTCGGCTTCACTGCGATCTTCTGGGAGTTCGTCGTCCAAGAAGAATTTGATAATTGGAGTCCGCTAATCTTGAAAGATGTTCAGCACTTCATTTGTTGCTGGGGTAGGTTCAACCCCCAACTGTTCAAGCACCGGTTTGTTCTTGACTGATGGCTCTAATAGTTACTCGACAAAAATCCTAGTCAGGACCACTTCTCGCTTGGATCCCATATTGGCCAATTCGTCTGTAGCTTCGTTGTATTGTCACAATACATGAGTTATCTCCAGTCCATCGAACTTGTTTTCCAGCTTTCATACCTCCTGACAGTATACCGTCATATTATCGTCGAGACATGTCCAATCTTTCATGATTTGGTTGACCACGAGATGAGAATCCCCGCGTATGACCAGTCAGCGAATGCCGAGTGATATGGCAATACGAAGCCCGTGGATGAGTGACTCATACTCGGCGATATTGTGGGAAGCCGGAAAGTGAATTTGGAGGACGTACTTTAGTTTTTCGCCAGTGGGTGATGCCAGCACGACGCCAGCCCCTGCGCCGCCGATCCATAGAGAACCATCGAAGTACATCATCCAATACTCTAGCTTGTCCGTGTTAGTAGTCGTCTGGACTTCTGTCCACTCAGCCACGAAGTCGGCTAGAGCTTGAGATTTGATTGCTGTCCGTGGCTAAAAGATGATATCAAACCCTATCAACTCGAGTGCCCATTTAGCGATTCTGCCTGTGGCCTCGCGGTTGTGTAGGACATCCCTGAGTGGATATGATGTGACAATAATGACCTGATGCGACTGAAAATAGTACACCAGGTTCTGGACAGTGATGAATAGGCCATATAACAGCTTCTGAACTTGAGGATATCTCATCTTGGAGTCGGCTAGAACCTCGCTGACGAAGTAGACTGGTCGTTGTATTTTTTGTATATGACTTGGCTCTGCTCGCTCGACTACCAACACCGTACTGACTACCTAAATGGTTGCCGCCGAATATAACATTAGTGGTTCCTGGGGCATAGGTGATGCCAACACTGGTGGTAATGTGTGAAATCTTTTGAAGTCTTCGAAGGCTTGCTGGGCTTCGGGTGTCCATTGAAAATTATCTATTTTCTTCAATAATTTGAAAAAAGGCATGCCCTGTTCACCAAGTCAGGAGATGAATCGGTTGAGTGCCGCCATGCAACTTGTTAGCTTTTGAACGTCCTTCTGGCTAGTTGGGAGTGCCATGTTCATGATAGCGTTGATTTTCTCTGGATTAGCCTCGATGGCTCGATGTGATACAATGAAGCCAAGTAGTTTCTTGCTTCTTCCTCCTATTGTTCTCGCAGTCGGCGGGCCTCCTCTTCTTGCTGCTCACGTAGTCGGCGTGCCTCTTGAGTGGGAGTAGAGCCCTTGGACGCCATGAAGACTTCGTGTGGTGGGGAGAAACTTGCCGAACTGCTGTCCGACATAGACTCGGAATCAGAGTAGTTGATGGGGGTAATTACGACTCTGACCTCCCTTGATCCGATCTCGAGCGGCTCTAGACTGTATCCGAGTCGAACTCTAGGAGATCGGGTTTGCTGCATCGGATGTTGATTGAAGATATCCACGGCGTCGCCGAGTCCGAATGGGAGATTGACGATTTTCTCCTTTCTTAGCCCGATCTCGGCTGGCTCGAGACCGAGTCCTAGTCGAACACCGAAAGAAAGAGTTGTCCCGAGACCCGGCTATGTTGAAAATTGCCGCAGCATGTCAACGAGGATTGTTGCAGCGTTACGTGGGTTGACCGGCGCAGAGTCGGCTTGGTCCCTGGCTGATTGGAACATATCCAAGTCAGACAGGGTGAGATTGCCGAATTTGTTAGCAACGAAATCGAGGCTCCCGAAGGTGATTGTTTCTCTAGGGAAGAAGTTGATGCCGTCGATGCCCCTACCTGGCGCACCAACTATCAATGTTTTACATCGGTAATAAAAATGTGGGACAACTCGTGAGACCTAAACTTGATGGACTGCAAAGGAACACGGAACAATTTATACTGGTTCAGGCCCTCGAGACAAGGTAATACCCTACGTCCAGTTGTAGTGTATTGCCTTTGAGGTTTCTCTGGTGAGATTTTGATATGCCCTCAGGGGGCACCCTGCCTCTTCTTATATACCGGGGGACAGGGTTACAGAGTAGAAATCCTAGTCGGACTCCGACCAAGGAATTTTCTTCTAGAAATATAACGTGCCCGATTAGAACTATATCTTTTTTTCTTGTCGTACAAGATAATGTATGTCGAGTCCTATTATATCCCTAATTACAAGATTAGGTATATGCTATATCCGAGTGGTCCAAATGCTTCCCATGAGGTATCCGGGGCCCATGTCCTCCACAAGTACTTCCTCCGTTTTAGATTACAGCACGTTTTGACTTTTTCTAAGACAATTTTTTTCAAATTTGATTGAGTTTGTAGAAAATTGTAGCAATATTTTCAACATAAAATAAATATACTATAAAAATATATTTAATTATGGTTTTAATGAAACTAACTTGGTGTTGTAGATGTTGATTTGTTTGTCTATAAAAATAATAAACGTGAAGAATTTTGACTTAGAAAAAATTAAAACATCTCATAATATGACACAGATGGAGTACTAGTTAGCTTCTTCCTGGAATGAACTAATTTCTCCACAGATCGATGATGATCGATCACAAGGGCATGAGGCTGATCCTCTTGCGGAGGCAGAGGTAGGCGAGGAGGCGGTAGGCGACGGCCATGGCCAGCAGGATCCAGACCTCGCGCATGCCGCCGTCGAGGTCGACGGTGCCGAACGACGGCGACGACTGCAGCAGCTGGCAACCTCCACGGCTGCCGCAGTTGTACGTCAGGTGGCCGTGGTACTGCGCCTTCAGCAGCAGGTTGAACCCGTAGTGCATGAACGACACGTACTTGAGCCACCTTATAAACTTCGGTATATGCTGCATTTTTGTCAATCCAAAACATTGTTTTAATTTTATTTTGTATATCTGAGCTCCTTCGAAAAACGTAGGAATACAATGTCAAGAAAAAAAATCCATGCACAATGATATGTAGCACTTTATTTTTGGCCCTGTTTAGAACCATGGTTTTACAATTCGGAATGAAGTTTTTGAAATTTTGGGTCTATGGCCTCCCAGATATTCCTTTGGCCCAAAAAATCGATTTTATTATATTTTAGCAGAATTTGTTTAAATTCATTCAAAAAGTGTTCAAACTATGTTTCTTTTACTCTGAAATTTCAGTTCTATAGGTCCTTCTACAATACTTTTGATTTCCTCAATATTGAACCATGCTTTAGAAATTAGAACGCGTGAAATTGATAACCGAAATTCAGAAATAATTTGTGTCTTTTTAGTCCATTTTCCCCCCAAATATTCAGCTCTCTCCATCTTCCAAAATTCTTATGATTTCGTTGACATTGAACCACCCATGTTTTAGAACGCGGGAATGTGATAATTAACCAAAATTCAGAAATTAGAAGAAGCTAATTTGAGCATAAGTTTCTTCATAAACCAAAAGGTGGTAATTAAATTTCACCTGGACATAGTAGCCACCAGTGAGGAGGAAGAGCATGAGGACGAGCGACGCCATGACGCCGGCCCTCTTGACGCTGAGGATGGCGGCGCCGAGCAGCTCGCCGGTTCCCTGGCTGGTGAAGACGATGAGGAGCGTGGCGAGGAGGGTGAGGCAGAAGCAGGGCACGGTGCGGCGCAGGTCGGCCATGAAGTAGAGGATGGCCGTGAAGAGCACCGGGTAGACGACGTGCGGCACGGCGTCGCACAGCGTGCTGCTCGCGTAGTAGGCGCTCAGCTTGTACATGTCCGCCTTCCTCTCCTTCACCAGGTACAGCTTCTCGAACGGGAACACGTACACCGACCCGAACAGCGACGACGACGTCCAGAATATGCATATGTAGAATATCAACCCCACCTGCATGAATTCATCCATGGTTACATCACCTCGAGTTCTTGCATTGTCGTCGTCGGCAATGGCGGTGTCGGGAGGAAGAAGAAGTGGTTTTATACTTGGTCTCTGAGCTGGGCTTCGTTGCCGGTCTGGGACTTCCACCAGAGGAGGCCCAGGAGGAGGGCGACGCCGACGGACTGCGCGAGCCGCATCTTGTCGAGGTAGTCGGCGGCGCGCTCCCGGAACGTCCGCCGCGACAGCACGGCGAACTGCTCCAGCCAGCTGATGCTTCGCCTGTCCTTCGTCCTCATCCGCACCGCCAGCCTCAGCTGCTTCGCCAGCTCATCGCTCCCGCCGTCCCTCGCCGCCGACTCCTCCTCCCCGGCCGCCCTGTACTTCGCCTGCAGGTACTGCACGCACGACTCCGGCGAGGCCACGCCATGACCATGAGAGTCTTGGATTCTTGTACGTAGCTAGCTGAAAGAGACACGGACATGTGTATATATACCTTGATGACGTGGGACCTGAACTCGAGGGAGTCCGGCGAGGCGGAGGCGGTGGCGCGGAGAGAGTCGGGGGCGGAGATGTCGTCGAGGTTGCCGGTGGCGAGGTCGAGGAGGAACTCGGCAGGGTTCATGGGGATGCCCGGGACGAAGCCGAGGGCGGCGAAGTGCCGCATGCAGTCGCGGGCACCGCCGTGGTAGATGGCGTGGCCCTCGGCGACGAGCAGCAGCTTGTCGAACATGTGGAACATCCGGCTCGACGGCTGGTGGATCGTCGTGATGACCGTCCGCCGCGCCGCAGACCTGGCCAGCCGCCGCAGCACGACGAGGAGCTTGCTTGCCGACGTCGAGTCCAGCCCGGACGTCGGCTCGTCGAGGAGCAGCAGAGACGGGTCCACCAGGATCTCGTACCCGATGCTCGTCCTCTTCCTCTCGCCGCCCGACACACCCCTCACAAACGCTCCACCTATCTTGGTGTGCCGGCACCTATATTGAGAGATGTGATGTGAGCGACGATGTGCGTGTGCGTGTGCGTGTGCGTGTAATGATATGTGACTCACCATTTTGAAACGAGTGATTTTACGGGTTTTGAGATGTAGCCCGTCCATTTCTTTTTTATAGCACTTATTATGAAGTTAAAAGGTCAAAGTGTGTAAACTTTGACTAGTAGTTACTCATAAATTATTTTGTACGTTGAAGTATAAATCTATCGATTTAGTTTTACATGTCAAATATACTTATAATTTAAGTAATTATTGACTAAAGTTTATGACCTTTGACCTTTTGACTTTATAATATGCTTTATAAAAAACAGAGGGACTATATTTTCTAATTAAAAATTTGATATAAAAGAACCGTGAAAATTCTCTTTTATAACAATATATTAAATGTGTACGATCGGTATGTATGTCATGTAAGTCGATTGAGAAAAATTAAGAGTAATTCTAAATTCTAATATACCACTACTTTAAGATGCGAATTTGCGATTCGTTAATTTTTCTTATTCGAATTTCACAAAAAAAGACATATTTATGCTATTAGTCATGCACTTTGTATGCTGTGTTTGCTTCATGTGGGTTTGTGTTACGCTGCAGATTGCTGGTTGACAACTAATATTAGTAAATTCAATGGAGTTATTTTTGATGAAAATGAATTCAGTGGAGTTAAAAATAAGACAAAATTAGCTGAAATTATACTTACTGACCTCTCTAGATTTAGCTCGGCTATGATGGCATCGACTCTGTCGCGCTTCTGCTGCTTTGACATGCGAGCTGGGAGTCTCAAGAACGCAGCGAACACAAGGGTCTCCTCCACTGTCAACTGAGGGAAAAGGACGTCGTCCTGAGTCACAAATCCAATCCTACAATGAACAAAAGAAAAGAATCAGTCTTGATTGATTTTTCTTTTCAGTTGACTGATACCTGCAGAAGAATGTACATACTTTTTTGTCATGCAGATACATGTTAGTTATTAACTGAAGATTGCAGTAAACAGTTTGTCACTTATTTACATGGCTGTAAATTCTCTTTGTAGATATATTGTTGTTATTTAAACTGCTTGGTTAGTTTATGAGGGAAGCATAATTATGCAGAAATTCTGTCATACTAACCAGTTTCATAAATCATAATTCATATCCATTATGACCTGACAGAATTCTTGCTTATACAGTTACCTTCTTTTGAGGCAGGGGCTGTAGGGAGTGTCATTGTAGGTAATCTGGCCCTTGACACCACCACTAAGCCTACCTCCCAGTATCTTCAGCAGTGTGGTCTTGCCACTGCCAGATGGGCCCATCAGTGCCAGGATCTCACCAGGATCAACACTGCCTCCTATGCCCTTCAGGATGTGCTTGCAGCTGCCCTGATCCTCAGTACTCTTGTGAGATGCAAATGCTACTCTTGCAGCTGTAAGTGGGTTCTTTGGACTGAGCTTCACCTTGTACTCCACATTCTCAAACTGCGCTTTGCGAAAAAAAAATATTAACAGGAGATTTAGCAAAAAGAATATGTTTTCTTGTCAGGTCTGTTGCATGCTAAAAAAAAACACCTTGCAATAAGTGTTTGCAATTAGATAACAGACTGTTGAGCAATGAGACATGCAGTTTGCCAACTAACTAACTTGTACCTTCCTTAAGTATGTCTAGTTCAGGTTTTTCCCTTGTCTGGTTTTTTTTACTTCTGTAAGTGAAAAATTAGATTATATAAATGCATAAGAAATCATTTAATATAAACTGTTTGATCATGAGTTCATGACTAATGTATAATAAACCTTTATAATCCTAACAAGTCCCAGTAGAACTACTGATCCTTTCAAAAAGTTTGTCTAGTAGCACTCATTATTCAGTTACTACAACGATCAAATAAGCACATGTGTATACACTATATAGGAGAATCTGGCTAAAATTTTTCATAACCATGTTGGTACACATGCAGTAAACGAGAGCTTAAAACACTTTCTCGACATCAAAAAGTGTAAACATGTCCTGTTTTCACACATACTGAAAATCAAAGAAGAGATACAGATACACACCTTAAGGAATATAGGAAGAGGGCCATCTTTGGCTGGCCACAGATGATCCTCCTCCATGTCAATCTCAACACTGCCACCATTGTGATGAGAGGAAGGAGGCAGCTGCTCATCAATGGACATCTCCATCCTCTCCTCATGGCTGATCTCCATTCTTCCCCAGAGAGAGACAGGGAAAGAGTGACAGGTTCAGAGAGAAAGCCAAGCAGACTGCCCTTCTCTCCTTTTAATCAGGTAGTAGGAAATGCATGGGAGGCAGCATGGATGAGCATGAACAGAACTACTAGTAACCAACCAAGAGCAGGCCTACTTTGTTATGTTATATACTGTTGTGTTCTCCCCTTGTTTGGTGACCCACAATCTTTCTAAGGGCCTTCAGAAGAGAACCTTCCGACGGATAACAGCTAGTAGAATTATCTGCTGTCACATGTGTGACAAAACTAAATGCGTAAGTAATAATCAAATACATAATGGGGAATTGATCTCCTGCACTGTAGAGATCACCCTGTTGATAGTTGATAGTACTTGGTTTCTTCTATTGCCAACCTATGGTATCCATGGTGGAGTTCTAGATAAGGACCTACTTAGTTGTGAGGAACATATCCTATACACATAAATTTTTTATGCACATAGCTAATATAATGAATTTGAAGATAAAACTATATATTTTATATATAGGTGTAATATTATTGGAAGTACAAATATAATTTTCTATAGAATTTTTAATGACATTTATTAATTGGTATACATGACGTGTGCAGGAAAAGATTGTCTTCACAGGATACGTTCTCTTGGTTGTCAGGCATAACTTACGATAGTTTGCCACATCTAAGATTAGACAAGTTTGATCAACTTAAACAGCAACACAGTTATGACAAGATTCCCTTTTAACAAACTAGGTCCCACATGTCAATTAGAAATAAGTGGTAAGATTCTCTTGAACTTACTAATGTCTGCCAAAGTTTTAAACACATAACTTTAGGAAAGTTTAGCAACTTTTGTTGATAAATGGTGGTAACATGTGGTTGGCAACCAAGCAAGCCATCTATCAGACCTGAAACGCTGACGACCGTATTTACTGTTGTCACTGTAACACACATTTTATTTCTATCCTATGATTTTGTGTAGAGGGTGCATTCGATGGCGTGTGATTGCCTGACAATTTGTTTTTCCGAGAGAGTCTGTTTATACCATTTGATCAATTTTTTTTAAAAGAAAATATAGTGCAGCAAGGTTGTTACTTGTGGTGAGATGACGAGAAATTCTCACAGCTGGCCCTAGCCATAAAGATTAAGCCCACACCGTAAGCCCATGGGCCGCTGTATTAGTGCGCAAAAACCATCGTTTCCCTGCGTTTTGGAGGCTCATACGTTACGTCGCACACGTTGATATCATGACCCGAACGACGGCGATTGGGCCCGGCCCAAAGCGTCGGAGCCTTTTGCTGCAGATAGCCGCGAAAACCAAATCTCATGATTATTGTTGTAGAACAGCTACGTTGACGGATCACCTAGATTCGCTCTCTTCTCTCTCGCAGCAAATGAGGTGTCGAGAAGCAGCAAATGAGGTGTCGAGAAGATGTAGAAGACCGTATTCCCCGTATTCCTTCCTACACAATCACATCACAGAAGAAGACAATGAACACAGAAGATATAGATATAGGGGCGTTGCTCTCTCTTTATTAATCAATAATCAATATGTGCAATGAAGGCACCTCTGTCTCTCTATTTATAGGTAGAGGAGGCTAGAGATAAGAACCATAAATTTATCACTAATTAATTCAGATTAGTCCACAAGAAAGAATTTTATTTCCTAAAAAAGATAAGGATTCGTAATACTCTTGCTTAGACCTATCTGCGACCAACTCATGTCTCGTCAAAACTCCTAGCAAAACCCAGTAGGAAAAAAAGTTAGGAGAAAGAGTACATAGTTGCCGCCATGCATCATACGTCGTTGCCTCGTTAAAAACCTTTGTGAGGATCACAAGCTCCACTCAACTAAGGGAAAAAGAGTACAACGTTGTGGACTCGCCGATCCATTGATTAGGCTGTGTTCAGGGGTTCCACTCCTCCTAAACCCTGCAAGTCTCTAAGTCTTCTCATCCTAATTTCATGAACAAACTTTCGAAAAGTACAGGCTGGGAGAGGCTTAGTGAATAAATCTGCCAAGTTGTCACATGACTTGGACTGCAGGATCTTCACTTCCTCTTGCTTCTGAATCTCATGAGGATAGAAGAATTTTGGAGCAATATGCTTCGTCATATTGTTCTTGATATAGCCTAACTGCATGTGTGTGACACATGCTACATTATCCTCATAAATAATGGTGGGGGTATCGGGGATACTCAAACCACATGATCGCTCAATATGGTGAGTCATCCTCCTAAGCCTCGTGCGGCTTCATATAGTGCAATAATGTCTGAGTGGTTTGTAGACGTCGCTACCAAAGTCTGTTTACTAGACTGCCATAAAATGACTTTACCACCACAAAGAAACACAAAACCAGTTTGAGAACGGGCATCATGGGGATTAGACAGATATCCTACATCTGCATAGCCCACCATGGTCAAATCTCGTTGCCTTGGAAAGAAGAGGGCGAGATCTTGCGTACCCTAGAGGTATCTGAGTACTGTCTTAACTCCAACCCAATGTCTACTAGTAGGAGACGTACTGTATCTTGCTAGCAGATTTACCGTGAATGTAATATCAGGCCTAGTGCAGTTCGCAAGGTACATTAGTGCTCCTATGGCACTTAAGTATGGGATTTCCGGTCCCAACACTTCCTCAGTCTCACTCCTAGGACGAAATGTGTCTTTTTCCCGATCAAGGGATCTCACAACCATGGGTGTCTTCAAAGGATGAGCCTTTGACATGTTAATCTCTCAAGAACCTTTCTAGTATAGGTCGACTAGTACACTAAGATCCCATTAGGGAGATGCTCGACCTATAGGCCTAAGCAAAACTTGGTCTGACCCAAGTCTTTCATCTCAAACTCCGTCTTGAGATAGGCAGCCGTCTCCTCAATGTCCTTTGCGTGGCCAATGATGTTCAAATCATCGACATAGACTGAGATGATACAGAAACCTCTCTGGGACTTTTTGATAAATACGTAGGAACAGTCCTCATTATTGACGTATCTTTTTCCGAAAAGGAAGTCACTCAGCCGGTTGTACCACATACGACTAGACTGTTTTAACCCATACAGTGATCTCTCCAATTTCACACTGTACATGTTGCGATTTGCTTTGTCTGGGACCTTCAACCCGTCAAGGACACGCATGTAAATCTCCAAATCCAATGATCCGTACAGATATGCGGTCACCACATCCATCAACTGTATTTTTAATTCCATGCCAGCTGCCATAGACATCAAGTATTGGAACGTTACGCCACTCATTACAGGAGAATAGGTTTCCTCGTAATCGATGACGGGTCTGCATGAACCCTTGTGCTACAAGCCTTACTTTGTATCTCACCACTTCATTTTTTTCGTTCCGCTTCTGGACGAAAACCCACTTGTACCTAACAGGGCGCACAGTGGGAGGCGTCAGGCTTACCGGCCCAAAGACGCGCCTCTTAGTAAGTAAGTGTAATTCCATCTCTATCGCTTCTTTCTATTTGACCCAATTCGAGCGCTTACGGCACTCTGCCATGGATTTAGGTTGATGATCATGATCCATCATGTTAGCGATTTTAGAAACGAAATTTATGTCGACATGTGTAGTCTTCTAGTCATATAATTCTCCTAAAACAATATAGTTTGTGGCAATTTCCTCATTTATTTTCTCATTCTGGTTTCCCAAAACAAGAAAGGATTCCGATTCACCAGTATGACTAGATGCGCGCGCTAGTCCATTAGGGCCTCTACCCTTCTGGCGTCCGTCCCCTGGACGGGTCTCCTTAGAGACTACTGAATGGGAGTGTGATGCAGACGGCTCTGTATTCAGCTCTTGCGGACATCTCTACTTAGCCTGAGTCAGATCATCCGAGTTTCTCCCCCTCTTTCTAGGCTTAGGGGCCGGAGTAGAGTCTCCCTCCATGGGTATCTCCACTCTCTCCGATGCATTTGCCACAGGGATATGCCACTTTGACACTCCTCTTAGATCAGTGAAAGCATCTGACAAATCATTAGCTAAGTTTTGAAGGTGGATGATACGTTGAACTTCCCGTTCAATGCCTGGCGAACACGGGTCAAGAGTATGGATACTACTTGAGTTCCATTCTATCTCACGGCATTCCTTAGAGTCGAGATACTTTCCTTCTCCTAATACCGGAAAATGCTCTTTATCGAAGATGCAATCAGCGTACCGAGCCGCAAACAGATCCCCAGTTTTAGGCTCCAAGTAGTAGATTATGGACGGAGACTCATAACCCACATAGACCCCCACCTTACGGTGCGGTCCCATAGTCGTACGTTGCGGTGGTGAGATCAGCACATACACAGCACAGCCGAACTTACGCAGATGGGAAACCACCGGTTCTTGACCACATGCCAGTTGATGGGGGTAAAGCAGAGTGATATGCAGACGGTCTATACTGGATTAGCTTTACAGCGTGCAATACTGCATGGCTCCAACATGTAGTGGGTAAATTGCTACCTTGTAGCAATGGTCTGGCAATTAACTTGATATTTTTTATCAACGACTCAGCAAGACCGTTTTGAGTGTGAATATGAGGAACTGAATGCTCTACATTAATGCATAAGGCCATACAATAGTCATTGAATGTCTTTGATGTGAATTCACCTGCATTATCCATCCAAATCGTTTTGATGCGGTTCTCGGGGAACTCCGCACACAAACGGATGATCCGCGTGATAAATCTGGCAGAAGCGTGGTTCCTCGTAGATAGCAAGCATACGTGACTCCACCTTGTAGAGGCATCAATCAACACCATGAAATATCTGAATGGCCCAGACCAAGGGTATATGGGTCTACATATATCCTCTTGGATTCTCTCTAAGAACCGTAGGGGTTCGGCCCTCAACTTCTCAAAGGATGGTTAAATGATCAGTTTTTCCATTGCACAAGCGGTACACACAAACTCCTTGGGAAAGTTTTTAGTGTTTATGCCATGACCTAGCGAGCTAGTGACTATTTTCCGCATCATAGTTAATCCAGGATAACCAAATCTCTTATGCCAGATCTTAAAAGACTCTGGGTTCCTATAGATTGTCTGCAGCACAATATATTCATTTGGGGGTTTTATTTTAGTATAGTATAGTCCATCGGAGCTCCCTGGTATCTTCTCAACCACTATGGTCTCATCGTCCTTAGACAATGTTATGAAGAGAAATTCATCTCCTTCTTCACATGTTGTGGTGAGATGGTAGCCGCAACGTCGAATATCTTTAAAAGTAACGAGCGTGCATTCAACACTTGGGTATAGGAACGCTTCTTCAATGAAGATCCTTGTACCCCTAGGGAGGACGACAGTGGCTTACCTTGATCCAACTATGCGACCATTACGCCCAGCAATGGTGATGATGCTCTTATCCCGCTTACACAATATCGTGAAGTACTTAGTCTCCCGTAGTATCGAGTGTGTTGCCGTGCTGTCAACCAAGCATGTCTCGGGCTCTATTGAATCGTAATATGCTTGTTCTATATGAGAGATTATATTGATTCAGTTCATTATCAATGAAGTGAAAGGCAAAAACATAAAACAAGACAAGGCTAACATAACTCAATAGGAAAATTTTATTAATGTAAAGGACCATCCTAAATACACTGACCAGGATGCATAGTATCTTTATTACATAAACAACTCATTGTTCTGATAAAAAGAAAAGATTACATTGACCAAAATGATAACCTAGACTTAAGACTCATAACTGATAACTCGAGAACTACTGCATGTCCCCATGTACGTCCTCCTGGTCATCGCCCAAGAGGTCGTTGCCCTCCATGTCGAAGCCCCCGAGGTCTCCATAGTCATCCCCAAGGCCAGCATCAGCATCTGCAGCAACCTTAAGATCAGCATCCATGGTAGCACCATCAACAACAGCAATAGTAGTAGACTCCTTAGAAACTACAGTAGGTTCCTTAGGAGTAGGCTTCTCACTGGTCATTGGCACTTGGACAAAGTGAGATTCTAGGCCCTGTCTCTTCTTGCAGTCCTGGTATATCTCAACGAGATGAGGTTCTATAGCGCAGTTGCACGCCCAATGCTTCGTTGAGCTGCATTTGAAACAACCCTCACCACTCTACTGAGATCCTCCAACAACACCAGCATTGGCCTTGCGCCCCTTGCAGCTACGGGGTTTCTTGCCCCGGTTGGCTGCCTTCTTGAACCTCGCCCCATTTGGTAGTGTGCGATTCCTGGGTCCCTTCCTCTTGGAAGAATCTTGTCCAGAACTCTGACCCTTCTGATGGGCAACGTGAGCCCCTGGAATAGGTTGCAAACCAATAGGACGAGCGTTATAGTTGGCCATCAGAAGTTTGTTGTGGACTTCAGCGTTCAACAACGACTGGATAAGCTTTGAGTACTTGACGTACTTAGCCTCGCGGTACTACTCTTGCATCATCGAGTTTTTGGGGTGGAAAGTGTCAAGAGTCTTCTCAATTGTATCCGCGCCTGTCACCACCTGGTTACAAAAGCAAAGACGACTGATGATGCGGTGCACGACACTGTTGTAGCTCTCCACGGTCTTGAAATCACAGAACCGAAGTCTGCTCTAGCCTTTTTGAGAATGGCAGTTTTCTCAGCTATGTAGCGGTCCCTCAGAGCCTCCCACAACGTGAGAGGTTCACGTAGCTCAAGGTATTCAGCCTTGAGATCCTCATGAATGTGCGTCCTAATGAACGCAAGTGCTCTTGCCCGCTTCGCTACTGGAAGTGGAGCTACATAGCCCCTTGCCAACGGATGGCCTCAGATAGCTCCATCGGGATTTCATAGTCCATGACCTAGGTCTGGTAGTTCGCCCTATTAGTGGGGAGAATAGGGAACTCTCTCCTGTTGAAGTCTGTGTCAGACATGGCCTGTTGTCATGCAAAAAACCAACGCCAGGTTAACTTGCATGAAAACAAAGTCACAGAACAATGTAACGTAGTCGTATGTAATTACTGGTGTTTTCCCGGAATTTATCTTGCATTTTCTGATTTTTTGTGATTTTTATTGGCCTTATGGCATTAAATGAATAATTTTATGCCCATAGAAAAATATCACACATGCAAGATAAATAAACCCAAATAATGCTTCCAAGGGAGGGGTCACTAGTGATTACATATTTTTATGGAAGCATATTAACCTATAATCATATCTAGATTAAATAGTTGGAGTCGCATCAAATTTAGAAGCAAATAAATGTTTAAAAATACCATCATATGGTTATTAACGAGTCCTGGGACTCACATGCAAGAAACCAACTAAAAAAAGGTCTACACAGCAAGTTTACAGCCACTAAACACAAATTGATGTAATTTCTAGTAAATTAAGGGTTCAAACTGTAAATATTACATGAACAGCGAACTGTCAACATAAAAATCAACCTTTCTAGGGACTTAAATGCAAATTGTCAATAAACCGAATTTAATCGGGCCGAAAACGCCATCGGGCCACAATCTTATTGGGCCACGCGCACAGAATGTGGTCCAAATGCCAAATGGGCTTAATTCTGAATTGAAGGCACATCTATGGTTTCGGATTTTTATTAATTTGTGTGTGGGCCGATTGGTGCTATTGGGCCAAAAGTGGTCGGGCGGTGGCAGGCCGGCCCAGCCGGCCCGCCTAAATGACTAAGAGAGGAGAAAGGGGGAAATAGGGTTTCCCCTATCCCCACCGGCATTCGCGGCGGCGCCCATCACCAAGCACGCTGGTCGGATGGGCATGGCGGCGGCGATGGAGGACGTTGACTATCGATGGCAGTGGAGATAGAGGAGGCGCACGGAGAGCAGGCCGGTTGGCGACCCATCGACTGCCCGGTGGCAAGATGGCGGCAGCGGCTTCGCTCCCATGCGGCAATCGGTGCAGCGGTGGCTCGGTGTTGTGCGACGGAGCTCTGCCACGACCCACACATTCTCAAGACGGCGGCAAGGCAGAGCTCAACGTCGACAACCGAAGCTCCAGCGACGATGATCGATTCGCATCCAACCACGGCGTCCCGGCGGATCCCAATCCAAGGTCGGTGGCCGTTCGTCCCATTGACCTCCCACCACGGCTCCAAGGCACGTCGATGAGAAATTGACGGCGGCGGCTACCTGTCCTTGGTATGAGGTCCTGCGGCGGTGGCATCATTGAGGTATTCCGGCCACAGCATCCCGGCGGAGTCTTGATCCTCTAGCGATGGCCGGTTGTCCCATCATCCTTCCACCATGGCTCAACGATGGTGTTGGTGAGAGTTCAACGGTGACCGCTGTCCTGCCTCGGCATCGAAAAACCAGCGGCGGCGACAACGTGGGTTTGGGGCTTCCTCCGATGATAGCGGTCTCCCGCAGCGGCACCGGCGGCAAGGGCCGATGGCACTTCCAGCAGCGACGGCGAGCGGCATCCACTCGTGTAGATCAACGAAGCAGTACGGGCGATTCCACGGCGGCGGCGGCGGCTCCCGGCGTGGCATCCATTGGAGAGAGAGAGCAGAGAGATGCGGGGGAACGCGAGGAAGACAACCGGTTCGGCCCAGCCGAATCGGATTCGCTTCTAGAACAGGAAAAAACCAATCAATTATAATTTATTACGCACGGTTTTACTCCGGTTTTCTCTGGTTATCAACAGATGCAATTGTAGAGTAAAAGCAGGAAATAAATCTACTGCTAATAACAGATCTACTACAAAACATGCATCTTAAAAAACTAAATAACACGCATTCACCAGCCTAAAATCAATCTACAAATTGTTAAACAACCAATTTTGTTACCATAGATTGATTGGTGCGAGAGGATTCAACGTCAGCCCAATCGGTAGAGTTGCTGATAACGTGTTGTAGAATGGCTATGTCGACGGATCGCCCAGATCCGCTCCCTTCTCTCCCGCAGCAGATGAGGCGTCGAGAAAAATGTAGTAGACCGTGTCCTCTCCCGCACAATCACACTACAGAGGAAGACAATGAACATATAAGACACAGATATAAGGGTGTTGCTCTCTCTTTATTAATCAATAATCAATGTGTACAATAAAGGCACCCCTGCCCCTCTATTTATAGGTAGAGGAGGCTAGAGATAAGAATTATAAATTTATCTCTAACTAATTCGGATTGGTCCACAAAAAAGAATTTTATCTCATAAAGAGATAAAGGATTCATAACAATTATCACCGTGAACCATCGATCGAGAGAACGACTGCAAAGTTACTGTCGCCCTCTTGCTACTCTTTTCATCTTTATTAAATCTTGTAAAAGTAAATTTCACAGCTGAACTATAGATTGAAGGAGTTATATCACAAAACTATAAATTTAGCGTTAAATTTATCGTGGAATTACGTATTTAAAATGGAGTATCACCAAACTATAGAATTAGAAACAAAATTATCACAAAACTACATGTTTAGTGTCAATTTAATCACAAAATTACAACATTTACAACTCTAACATTACCTAATGCTAGGAATTTAAACTTTAAAATATGTTGTTTATGATAATTTTAATATTAAATCTGTAGTTTTATAGTATCCTAACTAAAATTTGAAGTTTTTTTAATAAATCTTATGATAAAATTGTAGTTTCGTGATATAGTATCTTAAATTTGTAGTTTTGTGATAGGTTTTTTCAATTTTATGAAAGACATATAAACGCACACCATCACGTATGCATATGCCTATGAGACTCTTGCGTATTGCAACGGTCCATCTTCTCTTCGTTTGCGATTTCACTTTGTTTGATCTCGCCATTTTAGGAATCAGGATATTTGGTCGTGAACCTTAGGGGTAACCAAGATACACGTGAGGATTCAATTATATTTCTCTACCCAAAATGCTGCGTTTTCTAGTAGATAATCATAGACGTGACGGTATTAATTCTACCAAAATGAAGCGACGGTCTTACGGACTGACCCATTTGTCCGACGGATCGGTTCTTTCAACCAAATAATCTATCAATCATCGAGGACAAAATACTCCTAGATATTTTTCAGAGACACACGGGCATTGAAGTTGTTATATATCTAGGTAAAATACCAGTACGCTATTATAGGATTAAAAAAATCTCATCGACATGTTATAAATAAGAAACTATTTAGGACTTATTTTAAAAATTATTAGGGTTTTTTAGTTTTTTTATTTTTTAACCATTGCTTTTAGACCATTAAAAGGTCAAGGTATAAAGTATTTAAATAAAAAAATGTCTTTTAAGCAAGTTCCACATGTCATTTTAGGGGAGTTGGTGGTGGAGTGGCGGTTAGACTTACTGCTCACTACCACCATTTATTTCTTTTAAAGTAGTATAAATATTTATCTAAAAAGACTTCAATGGTGATTAGTCAATCTCTCATCTCACCTGCTCTTGTTTGTAGTTTTTACAAATTACCTCTTGAACTTTTTAATATTATATATCAACAAAATCTAAATAGATTGTCACGTATAAAACTAAATCAAGGTGAGTCTTTCCTATAGAAAAAGGTGATAACTTATTTCATAAAAAATATGCTTTTATTTATTTTCTTTATTAATAGCAAAATATGGATATTTAGCTACTCTACCCAAAAGATAATAATTTACTGCACCTTTCGGTGTCTAGACTGTGCGTTGTCCTTGCCTTTTGTCATTAACGTAGCCAGCCGTGAGGCTGTCTTTTGTTTCAGACTTTTATTGATAGCTAAGCTTTCGGAACATGATACTTTAGGGAATATTCTCTCCACTCAGGCTAAACAACATGTATGCGGTAGGGTACAATATTTTTCCTGTACATGAAAAGCAAGAAACAAAATTTGGTCCTCCTTAGTTTTTACCTAAAAATAATGCTCTTTAGATATCATAATAATATATTGTCCAAACAAAGCATATCATCATCGTTCAAATTATTGCTTCAAACAGGCCAAAAGTTTCTGGTAAAGTTGTTTTCATATCCGAGTTTAACAATTTATAAAAACATGTTTTGTAAGGAGAAAATCACACCACAATCTGAGCAGCTAAAGAGAATATTGATGTGTCTATTTGCTCACATGCATCACACTATCCTTCAACTAATCTCCAGATATTCCATTACTACAAAATGACCATGACCAGCACCCTATCATACGCCGTACGTTGGACCAACGGCTATCAGTCAACAGTGTGTATCACATTGAGAAATTAAGGCGAAGGGAAATTTCCACGCTGTATCCCCATAAAGACAACCTGCCCCCAAAACTAGTTTTTTTTTTCCTGACAACCTGCCCTCAACACTAGTTTTTTTTTTCCTTGAGTAAATTGAAAAATGTTCTAGGACGGGCTCCCGATCCTGGCGCAAATATCGCGCACCCTCCCTCTCATCGCTATTGCGCTTCAGCACTCTGAGACAAGGTTTTTTAAATCCCGATACTTATCATAGTATGGTAAGATACTATGATTCTATCAATTTAAAATGATATCGATCCCATCTGGTATCCTAATTTTCATAATATCTCGATCCTACTATTTACTTCCATATGATCCTACTGGATGAAACATGGTATTTCGATGCTACGATCCCTATGATCCTACGAAAATATTATTTAAAATAAGATGGATTGAAAATATTATGAATAAGTCCGCTCAAATTTACAAAATATTAATTAAATTTATCAAATTAATATTATAGACTTCAATTTATACAACATATTGCAAATGCTATATGAAAATATGTACTTTTTGAAATTTAATAGTAACCCGATCATACGATAGAATCCCCGATTATACGATAGAATCCCGATTCTATGATACTATTAGAAAAAAAGATATAACCTAGTACCCCGATACTAATTACCTTACTCCTAGGTGACCAGGTCCCAGCAGCCTATGCATCTACATGCATGCACATGCATCCCTGGTGAGCGGTAGCATTCTTTCTCTTTTTTGACCTCCAACACATTGTAACAACTTTTTAAAGTAAACTTTAAATAATTTTGTCTCCTAAATTTTTAATCCGATATATAATTCTATTACACTGTTGTATTTATGGAAATTAAAATTTTACAACAAGATCCCATGTGATTATATTGTGACAAAAAAATTTTTTGTTGCAATAGATCAGTTTTGAATGTTGCACCTGGTTTATTTGGATGTTTTAATAAGTATTTCTTGATATTTTACTAGTTCATTTATAAATATTACACGCGGTGTTTTTGATGTTCCAACAAGTATTTTGTGATGTTTCAATGAATGCGGCCTACTGTCTCATACGTGATATAGAAAATATTTCAATAATATCAAGTATTTGTAAATATATTGTATGTTTTATATGATTCTTTTCGATGTTTCACTCATTGGGACTCAATTTTTCATGTAATGATTGTCAGTGTTACAATCAATATTTTTGAATGTTACATCTCTTTGAAACATTTCCTAAATTAAGTTGAAACATTTGACAAAGTGATAAAACAATTTTCTGTAAGCGACGAAACAACACCTGAATTTTTGGGACATAATCGTATGAGATCTTATTGTAAAGATTTAATTGAAACGAGTATAACGGTATAATTGGATCGTAGATAGGAGAAGCAATTTAGGAGAAAAAACATTTTAAGTTTGCTAAAAAAGAATTGAACCCACCCTACTATCATGCATTCTTGGTAGTTGGATGCATGTAGCCTCGTTCACCTATACTATTTTCATGTAAATGGAAGGGGGTTGGTTGACGAGATGCAAGCACATGCAACGTGCAGCAGCAGCATGTGGGACACGGAGCAGGAGGGCGTCCGATCTTTTTAGTCCAGGATCGGACGCCTAAACTATAGTTAACTACTGCAGAATTGATTTTCGCATACGGGTGAACGAGTTTTCACAGGCAGGTGGTTGGCCCGTCTGGGAAAAGGTGTAATGCCTAGAAATTCGCACCGAAATTCTAAACATTAATGTGTAATAAATCCCTGTCCAGGAAAGTCAGGGTACACAAATCCAAGTTGCCATACAGAGAGTCTTACAAACAGAGTAAAATTATATTACAAAAATGCAGCGAAAAAAGATAAAGATAGTCTATAAATAGCAGGTCCATCGGCAGCGTCCATTCCCACAAGCAACTTGACGGCGGAGCCAGCCTATTTCTCAGAATGATCTTCGTCTGACGCGTTCTTCAACACTGGGGGAAAAATTAGAGCAGGGCTGAGTACCACCCACAGTACTCAACAAATCACACCCACAATTATGCATATGCACAGGGTACAAAGATGTGATAGGGTTTGTTTTGCATAAAAGCAGTTGCAAATAGTAGTAGTTCGCAAACATGTAAAAAGTTGATTAATTTAACCATATTAATTCTCCACTGATTAACATTACACCACGTTAACCAGGCCCAACCATTCCCAACTGATTGACGCTACACCACGCCAACCAGTCTCTACTGATGAACGCAACACCACGTTCACCAGACACCTCCGGGTACCGTTACACCACGTTACCCGAACTCCACTGATTAACGTTACACCACGTTAACCAGTCACCATCGGACAACGTTACACCACGCTGACCAGCTTTTCCCGATCAATGCTACACCACGTTGACCAGGCCGCGCTGATGGAAGTTACACCACGACCACTAGGCGTCACTGATGAGAGTTACACCACACTCACTAGTTTCCACCGACTAGCGTTACACCACGCTAACCGGTCACCCCTAGTCAACTCAACCACGTCGACCGGACTCAACACCTTCCACAACATCAGTTTGATAAAATAGGATTAATTATCTAGGGTGAGACTAATCACGGTGAGTCTTGGCCAATGTGCCCATAACCGCGGGCACGGCTATTCGAATAGTTTTACTCTGATCAGAGGTGTACAACTGTACCCACAAGACACAGCCCCACACACGTTCCCGTGTGCCAGTACATCACCACGATGTTCCGTGAGAGGCTATGACAGGACCGTTCACGAAACCCCTCCCTAACCATCCACACCACGCTGAGGTTGCACCTGCCGACAGGGCACGCCATATTGGCCAGGCTACCCCTCTTGCGCCACGGTGAATCCGGCAGCCGATCAACCCTACCCTGGGCCGACCCAACTCCATCCCGCTCACCCTCTTCTTCGATGCCTAGGAGAGGGAGAAGAAACGCTTCAAGCCTAGCCGTTGCCCACGCTGGCTTGTGGAAAGTACAGAAAGTTGCCCAAGTGGTTCCCGCGAACCGGTCCTTAATTACCATGGGTGTGACAAGCAAAACTATACACCCACAGCCCACCACTTAGGTCAAGTTTTAATAATTTAACATCAGCCTATCTAAGTTTCACTTTTGCGGCATGGAGTCGAATCATATAAAAGAAATAATATTTAATTCCCATGTGAGCTAGGTTGCTAAGCATGGCTAAGCATCCTAGGAACTGTAATCTACTCACATTATTACCCAGGTGACAAGGGTTCAGGTTTCAAAACTATGGCTCAGTCCTAACATTGCATAGGTAATAACCACCCACATGAAATATTAAAATAATACAGTTTATTTGAGTAAACAAAGCAATTTAGTGAAAAATAGGTACAAAGTGATCAAAGTAACAGTGCGACTTGCCTTGCTCCGACTCAAGGTACTCTGCTACGATCTCGAAATACGCGGGAGAATTACCGACGTTGGATTCTACAACAAACAATGCATAAACAATTAAAAACAGTATATAGGGCAATCAAACATGGGCTAAAAGTATTTTTAATGGATTCTTGGCATTTTTCTGGATTTAATGAAATTTGAATGGACTTAATCAGAGTTCGTATGAATTAGTTATGATTTATTGAAGTTTTACTGCTATTTTTAGTGTAAATATAATTAACAGGCGATTTATTGCGCATTAAACCGAATTAAAGACGTCACCGGAGGGAGAGGCGGCGCCGACCAGCGGGCCCCACTGGCCAGTGGTGCACAGAGGCGGGCGCACGGTGGACCAAGTCCACCACGGCTGAGAGCTGGCGCACCACGTGGCGCCATCGTGGGCAACCATGCGGGCGAGCGAGCGGGTGGCCCCGATCTGCCACTCGGCAGATCGGACGGCCCTGGGGAGCGGCGGCCGAAGCCGGCCATCCCGAGCAGGAGGCGGCGGCGCGCACGCGACCCGATGGTCGCCGGCGGCAACCACCCGGCGCGGCGGCGACCACACGGAGGGGCGGAATGGAACGGGAAAACGGAGGGGGTTCTCACCGGCGGCTCGCGACGGTGAGCGACGTCGCGAAGACGACGGTGGCGACGAAAAAGCGGCGGCGGCCTCGGGACGACGTCAGCGACGGAGCTCCGACGGCAGGGAACGGGCGAGAGGCGGTTGCCGAGGTGTCTTGGAGGATGAGGAGGACGGAAGAGGAGTTAGAGCGAAGAATGGAGACACGGCGTGGCGGGAATCACCGGCCAGAGAGGAGGCGGAGGACCGATAGTCACCATGCACGTGGGCGGGGCGGTCCAGCAGGCTTTGGCTTCCATGGAGTGGCGGCCGAGGTGCGGTGTGGCACGGCGGAGGTGATGGCGGTGGCGGTATGGCCTGGCGGCGTCCGGAATGGCAGCAAGTGGTGGCCGGAGTCGGTGAAAAACAGGGGAGCTCGGGTGCATGGTGGTGAGGGGGTTCTAGAGCACGGGGAAACTTGGTGTGTTGGGGGAAAATGGAGGAGAGGGCGGAGGGGCTTTTTATGCAGTCGGCCGGGAGAGATCGAGGCCGAACGGCTCTAATCGTGCACGGGAGAGAGTGAGGTGGCGTGGAGATCGTGCGCGCAATTCGTGGGAGTGAGGGGGCATGGACGCCGGGGAACTCGGGGAGGTGGGGCGGACTCGGTCCGCGCCCGTTTGAACCGAGTGCGAGCGCGGGAGGAGGTGGGAGGCGGCGCCGGATCGGACGGCTCCAAGGATTTTCCCCTCCGCCCGATTCGGACGGAGGAGAAAGACGATGCTGACAGGCGGGCCCAGCCTGTCAGCGGGGGGGCGTGCGGGTGCGGGCGTGGGCGGGGGGCTTGAGCGAGGGGTGCGGGCGCGAGCGAGGGGGGCGGGGTGTGGGCGCAGGCGCGGGGTGCGGGGTGCGGGGAGAAAGAGGCTGGGAAGGGGAACCGGCCTACGAGCGCGCGGGAAGGGAGGCCGGCACAGGAGCGGGCCGCTGGCCCAACAGAAGAAAAAGAGAGAGGAAAAAGGAAAAAGATTTTCCAGGACGATTTAAATTCCGATAAGTGTTTTTGATTTATTAAAAATAGTTCCTGTGCTCTGAAAATTCCACTAAAAATCCAGTTAATGTATTTTGGCACAGAGAATACAAGAAAAATATTCTTGGCCACGATAATTTATTATCTTGCATTTTACACCTTTAATTAATTTCTCTAGCCTTTTTAAATTTATTTTCTTGGGTATTTTTCTCAGGTATAATTTTGTGTGGCTAAAGTCAGGGTGTGACAGAAGGGGTATGTGAAAATACCCCTTTTCTCTGGTGGGCTTGCCCCCGTATGCCAAGATCGATTATCGTAGGCAGGCGGGGCCAAGTATATTTTTCCATTGTCTTGTGGCTGGGAGTGAATCTCTTTCCTGATCTTCAAATTCACCAAGTCATTACGAGAGCGTAGACCATCCTTAGTCTTACTCGGAATGTACTGCAAAGTACTGATAATGCTGTCGAATATATTTTTCTTAAGGTGCATGACATCGACGGGATGACGAATCTCCAGGTCTTTCTATTACGGTAAGTACTTAAAGAAAATGGAGTGTTTCTTGAATGGAACGGCTGGCTCATCTTTGTCTTCCATATTTTTCTTCCTTTTTGTGCCTTTTTCTTTGTCTTCCCCAAAACAACCTTGAGATTGATGGTCATATCAAATACCCATTTGCTATTGCGAACTTTGGGTGCAGACCCATTCTCTACTGTCTTGTCAAATAGTCTTGCCATCCCCCGATACTTGTGCCTTCTAGTTAGGAACCATCGATGTCTCATGTATACCAATTTGTTCGATGATGAAAGATAGATAGATGCGGTATTATCCACACACGTTACGCAACCCATCTTCCCTTTGATCTGTCCCAAGACGGAAAAATTTGCCGGGTAGTCGTTGATGGTGACGAAGATAATGGTTCTGCAACTGACCTACTCCCGTAGGTATTCATCCCACACCTTGGTCCCCTCATCCCATAGATCCGCCATGTCCTTTAGCAAAGGTTCAAGAAACACATCTATTGCTATCTCAGGTTGTTTCAAGCCTTGTATAAGAATGAACAATAAGATATACTTTCACTTCTGACATACTCATGTTGCAAGGTTATATGTGGTCAGTAGTACTAGTCAAGTAATGTGTGAGCTGCTCAAATCACCAAAAGGGTCCATCCCATCTATACTCAGCGCAAATCAGATATTCCTAGGATCCGAGGAAAAATTTGGGTGTATTGCGTCAAAATTTTTCCACTAGCGAGCATCAACAGGGTGGCGGAGCTTCCTATCATTCATGCGTTTTTTGTGATGCCATCTCATCAGTTCAATGTCCCTAGGGTTTGAGTATAAACGCTTCATGCGATCTTTCACTGGCAGGTACCACATCACCAGGGCAGAAATTTTCTTCTTGTTGTGCGGAGATGAATTATCTTCTTGCCTATCAAAATCTTGTGATTTATTATCCGATTTGTACTGACTGGTCCCACATGTCGGGCAGCTCTCCAAGTCTGCGTGCTCTTTGCGATACAGGATACAATGGTTCTCACTGCATGAATCTTTTGCACACCTAGTGATACGGACATATGAGTTTCTTCACTTGATATGTGTTGGCCGGAAGGAAGTTAGGCTTCGGAAGGATATTACTTAGTAGAGATAATAAATCATTGAAACTACTATCCGGCCATCCGCTGCACGTCTTCAATCTTAGTAGTTCAAGCACTGAACGTAAGACTATCATCTCCTTAGAACAAACCTTTAATTCTTTGTACAATATATCTTTTGCAGCCGTTTATAAAGACTTAAAATTATCTAACCCTCTCGTAGAACCTGTCAACACTTCCGGTTCGGCGTAGCGTAGCATCTCCTCTAGATAGAAATCAGCATTGTCATTCAAGCCGTTCATCATTTCGTCATCCGACATATCTTCTGTGAAATTGTCATCACCCCCTCTTTCTTCGTGATTACCCTCCCCTTGGAGGTCGGCATATTCGCCGTGATGGGACCAAACATTATAATCCACAACAAATCCACGCTTCACTAAGTGTGACCTGATTACATCTGGAATAATTCACACTTTCTGATTCTTGCAATCGACACACGGGCAATGTATTTCCTTTCTACCCACCGTCGAAGCATGTGCCCTTGTCGCTTCAATAAATTTTGAAATCTCCTTCATGTATGACTGCTGAAATCTGGCGCATTGTACATCCATGCCCTATCCATTTGAAAATTCAAATAAAATTAAATAATATCAAACATGCAAACATCAATATCTAGTAAAAAATAATTCCTGTTGGCATAGCACAGTTAGAGGGCCCCAAATACCTACAAAACAAGCGGTATTAATTATTTAATATTAAGGAAAAAATTGATTGCAACAAAAAAAAACCTATTCCCTTAAAAAATCCATACCTCTTTCTCTCTCCAACTAGATCTAGGAGTTCACATACACATTTAAATCTTCTTATTTTGTCTTGAAAATAACTTAAATTGCATATATATAGATTAAGGCATACCATTATACTAATATTATATAGATATTTTGGTTCAATTTCATGCTAAAAATAAATAAAAATTATTACATCTAGGTGAAAAAAAGCACCATTTCCAAGCAAAATTCACACCATTCAAATCGTAAATTCAAAGGAAACTTCATAAATATAGTAGGAAAACATGATTCTAACCATAGGTAGGCAAATCCCCAAAAAAATCCGAGTTCAAAACCTCCCTCCTATATTTTGGCAAGTTTTGGAGAAAGAAACGTTAGTTAGGGAAAAAGGGGTCGGGCTGGGCTAATATATAGGTGGGAGGACATCGCAGGCGGGCCTCTTAGAGGCCCGCCTGTGATAATCGATTCATTATCACAGGTAGGCAGCTTAGTGGCCCGCCTGCGATAATGGATCTCCGCAGATGGGCCATAGTGACCCCCCGGATCGGGATTATCTCAGGGAGGTTCGTCTAAAAAACCGATTCTATAGTAGTGGTTGTATTCGAGTAAATTGCACCAAGGTACATGAACAACAATGAAGGTGTAAATAGGTGAGGTAAGTTATAAATTGCTCACTCTCGGTCAGCTTATTAGCCCATAAGAATTGAGACTAAAATGGTGCCACAATCAGTATGAAATGATGTGGCGCTAACACATATATCGTTAGCTTCCTGCTAGGACTTTTTGATTGTAGTTTGGTTTTTTTACAGAAAAATATATGTGTATGGAGATGTTATTTTTCATCTCATATCAACACCAGCCGTCCAACGTACACCAGATTGATCTTATCGAAGAGGGAAAAACTTGCAATCATGAAATTGTGCTGACCTAAATTATGGGGTAAAAGTGCTCATAGGGATCAACATCAAACTAATCAGACCATGATGTACTCCATCTATTCTAAAATATAAGTATTTTTAGGATTTAAATCTTGTTCCTCAGTATAAAATTTTTAGCAATATTCACAATACTACTTATCCCATCAATCACTTTTCATTTAAATTTCATTCCTATCTTACTCCAAACCACCATGCCACCCAACCATCCTTTATTTATTGAGGGATACCAAAGTCTTTTCTCTTTAACCTTAATCTGCACTAAACAACCTAAAAATGTTTATATTTTAGAACAGTTATTGATCTGGTAGCAATCTTACTAGCCGCCACACTAGATCATTTCTATTGTGTGGACAGTTTTGACCCTAGCTACTTTACATGAACTAATAAAATTGTTGTGTCAAAACGGGTGATTTGCAAGCTTTTTTATCTATCCTATATAGTTAGAAACAAAAGCTTAATATATATTGAGCCAAATCATAATAAATAGTCTTGATCACTCTCATATTTTGATCACAACCATCCATATATCATGTACATTTACAATCCACTTAGTGTAGCTATTGCCACAAAGATCAGCATGCATTGAGCCACATCACTTAGAAAATAGCAGTTATTGGATCCCTCTCATACTTGATCATAATCATCATGTTCGTACACAGTTGTAATTCTACATCAACTGCTATAGATCTTAACATATTGTCCTTTTAGGCATTACGAGTACACGATTTCTAAAATATTTTCACCGAGCTTTCCTAGAATTATTTCTAAATTTTCCGCCGCAACATGCGGGGTATTCACTAGTTATACTTACTTACACCCACCGTGCAAGTCATGCACCATGCGTACAATTTACTTTTTAAAAAAAGAAAAAGGAAAAAATAGACCCACAATAGAATAACTTAAACAGTAGTGCACTATCCTATACATGCTCTTTTATTTTTGACTTTGCATCATTTGGAACATGCTGAAAAAAGACTCGAATATATTCTTGCTTGCTTTACTCAAGCAAAGGACCTTCACTTAGTCTTGCGCGAGTTACACGAGTTTGTATCAAGTTATTAATCGCTTAGCTTGTCCTGCTGGCCACATGTACTGCAATCTATGGCTGTTTAGACTGGACAATTTGCATGGACACTAAACTCTTCATTGGTTTCATACAATTACATTGAAAAACACTTAATCTAATCGGTGCGTACGCTCTCAACTACTCTATCGGGAGCACACAGCAACAGCCCTCCGATCGACACACGTGTCACGCATCCGCGGGCGCCCACACTGTAGCAATTTCCACGCTGGCCACGTTGTCTTCATCCGGTCCGAAATGGCCTCGTTGTCCATCGCCCGTTACTGTTCAAATTTCGATAACCGAGCCAAAGAGAGAGGCGGAGAAAGGAAGAGTGCCGATTTCTCCCCCAAATCTGTCGATTTCCACCCCAAATCCCAAATCACGGCGGCGATTTTGCTCAGTTTCTCGGTTGTGCTGAAGGCGCGGAGGTGCTCTGGGCGGCGACGGCACAGGGGGGGTGGTCTCAAGGTGAGTTTCCTCACGCACCTAGGGTTCTTTGTCGTTGTGAGATGTGAGGTTTGTGTTCCGTGGGAGGGTTTGTTGGATGGTTTGTGGGAAAGTTTGTGGGAGAGTTACCTCGAGCGCGCGCGGCGGCGATGTCACACCCTGAGTTTAGCCACACAGAAACTTTACCGGAGAAAATACCTAAGAAAAGGAATTTTAAAATGGCTAGAGAAATTAATTGATGGTGTAAAATGCAAGATAATAAATTGTCGTGGCCGGGAATATTTTTCTTGTATTCTCTGTGCCAAAATACATTAACTGGATTTTTAGTGGAATTTACAGAGCGCCGGAACTATTTTTAATAAATCAAATACGCTTATCGGAATTAACATCGTCCTGGAAATCTTTTTCTTTCTTCCTTTATCTTTTTCTCCCTCGGGGCCGCTGGCCCGCTCCTGTGCCGCCCGCGCCCTCGCTCCTCGCGCCCTCGCCCTCGTGCCCGCGCGCTCGCGCCCTCGCCCTGCGCCCGCGCCCCGCACCCTGTGCCCGTGCCCTCTCCCTTGCCCGCGCCCCGCGCTCTCTCGTGCTCGCGCCCGCGCCCACGCTCCTCCCGCTGACAGGCCGGGCCCGCCTGTCAGCATCATCGTTCTCCTCCGTCCGAATCGGGCGGAGGGGAAACTCCCCGGGGCCGTCCGATCCGGCGCCGTCCTCCTCATCCTCCCGCACTCGCACTCGTTCAAACGGTCGCGGACCGAGTCCGCCCCACTCCCCCGAGTTCTCCGGCGTCCACGTCCCCTCTCTCCCGTGAACCACGCGCACGATGCCCACGCCGCCGTCCACTCTCCCGTGCACGATTGGAGCCGTTCGGCCTCGATCTCTCCCGGCCGACTGTATATAAACCATCTCCACCCTCTCCTCCATCTTTTCCCCAACACGCCGAGCTTTCCAGTGCCCCAGAACCCCGTCACCACCGCGCACCCGAGCTCCACCGTTTTTCGCCGCCTCCGGCCACCGCTCGCCGCCTCCGGCCACCGCTCGCCGCCGTTCCGGACGCCGCCAGGCCACTCCGCCACCGCCTGCACCTCCGCCGCGCCGCGCCGCATCTCGGCCGCCACTCCGTGGAAGCCGAAGCTCGCCGGACCGCCTCGCCCGCGCGCACGGTGGGTATCGGCCTTCCGCCTCCTTTCCGGCCGATGTTTCCTGCCGCGCCGTGTCTCCATTCTCCACTCTAACTCCTCTCCCGTCCTCCTCATCCTCCAGGACACCTCGGCAGCCGCCTCTCGCCCGTTCCCCACCGTCGGAGCTCCGTCGCCGACGTCGTCCCGAGGCCGCCGCCGCCTTTTCGTTGCCACTGTCGTCTTCGCGCCGTCGCTCGCCGTCGCGAGCCGCCGGTGAGAACCCCCTCCGTTTTCCCGTTCATTTCCGCCCCTCCGTGTGGTCGTCGCCGCGCCGGGTGGTCGCCGTCGTCGACCATCGGGTCGCGTGCGCGCCGCCGCCTTCCGCTCGGGACGGCTAGCTTCGGCCGCCGCTCCCCGGGGCCGTCCGATCTGCCGGGTGGCAAATCGGGGCCGCCCGCTCGCTCGCCCGCGTGGTGCGCCCGCTCTCGGCCGCGGTGGACTTGGTCCGCCGTGCGCCTGCCTCTCGCACGCCACTGGCTGGTGGAGCCCGCCTGTCGGCGCCGGCTTCCCAGTCTGGTGACGTCATTAATCGGTTAATGCGCATTAAATCACTGGTTAATTATATTCACTCTGAAAATAGCAGTAAACTTCAATAAATCATAACTATTTCATGCGAACTCTGATTAAGTCCATTCAAATTTCATTAAATGCAGAAAAATGCCAAGAATCCATTAAAAATACTTTCAGCCCATGTTTGTTGACCCCCATGTACTGTTTTTAATTGTTTATGCACTATTTGTTGTAGAATCCGACGCCGGTAATTCTCCTGCGTATTTCGAGATCGTAGCCGAATACCTTGAGCCGGAACAAGGCAAGTCGCACTGATACTTTGATCAATTCGTACCCATTTTTCATTAAATTGCTTTGTTTATGCAAATAAACTGCATTATTTCAATAATTCATGTGGATTGGTATTGCCTATACAATGTTAGGTTTCAGCCTTAGTCTTGATAACTAAATCCATGTCACCTGGGTAATAATATGAGTAGAATATGATCCCTAGGATGCTTAGCCATGCTTAGCAACATAGCTCACCTGGGTATTAAATAATGTCTTTTTATATGATTCGACTCAATGTCGAAAAAATGGAACCATGGATAGGTTGTTGTTAAATTCCTAAAATTTTGACCTAAATGGTGGGCTGTGGGTGTATGGTTTGCTTGTCACACCCATGGCAATTAAGGACCGGTTCGCGGGAACCACTTGGGCAACTTCCCGTACTTGCCACAAGCCAGCGTGGGCAACGGCTGGGCTTGAAGCGTTTCTTCTCCCTCTCCTAGGCACCGAAGAAGAGGGTGGGCGTGATGGAGTTGGGTCGGCCCGGGGTAGGGTTGATCGGCTGCCGGATTCACCGTGGCGCAAGGGGGGGTAGCCTGGCCAATATGGCGTGCCCTGTCGGCAGGTGCAACCTCAGCGTGGTGTGGATGGTTAGGGAGGGGTTGCGTGAACGGTCCTGTCACAGCCTCGCACGGGACATCGTGGTGATGTACTGGCACACGGGAACGTGTGTGGGGGCTGTGTCTTGTGGGTACAGTTGTACACCTCTGATCAGAGTAAAATTATTCGAATAGCCGCGCCCGCGGTAATGGGCACATTGGCCAAGACTCACCGTGATTAGTCTCACCCTAGATAATTAATCTGGTTTTATCAAACTGGTGTTGTGGAAGGTGTGTGTCCGGTCGGCGTGGTTGAGCTGACCGGGGGTGACCGGTTAGCGTGGTGTAACGCTAGTCGGTGGAGACTGGTGAGTGTGGTTTAACTCTCATCAGTTTCGCCTGGTGGTCGTGGTGTAACTTCCATCAGCGCGGCCTGTCAACGTGGTTTAGCGTTGGTCGGGAAAAGCTGGTCAGCGTGTTACGTTGTCCGGTGGTGACTGGTTAACGTGGTGTAGCGTTAATCAGTGGAGTCCGGGTAACGTGGTGTAACGGTACCCGGAGGTGTCTGGTGAACGTGGGGTAGCGTTCATCAGTGGAGACTGGTTGACGTGGTTTAGCGTCAATCAGTTGGGAATGGTTGGGCCTGGTTAACGTGGTGTAACGTTAATCAGTGGTGAATTAATATTGTTAATTAAATCAACTTTTCAATGTTTGCGAACTACTCCCTTTTGCAACTGCTTTTCCGCAAATAAACCCTATCCCATCTTTGTACCCGGTGCATATGCATATTTGTGGGTGTGATTTGTTGAGTACTGTGGGTGGTACTCAGCCTTGCTCTAATTTTCCCCCCCCAGTGTTGGAGGACGCGTCAGATGAAGATCATCCTGAGGAATAGGCTGGCTCCGCCGTCAAGGTGCCTGTGGGAATGGAATCGGCTGCTTGGCCAGATGTTTATAGACTCCGTTTTACCTTTTTTCCGCTGCATTTATGTAATTTACAGTTTACTCTGTTTGTAAGACACTCTGTATGGCAACTTGGTTTGTGTACCCTGGCTTTCCTGGGCAGGGATTTATTACACATTAATGTTCAGAATTTCGGTGCGAATTTCTGGGCGTTACAAGTTGGTATCAGAGCCGAGCTTGACCGTAGGACCAGCCAAATGGAAACCCTAAGAGCCCTCTGAAATTCCCATTTGCATATGCTTCTTACAGTTGGAGTTATTTTGGGAAAAGTGGGAATCTATTTTCAAGTTGGGGTAAAATCTTGGCCGTTTATGTGATGGAAAATTTGAGTCAAACCTGGAGTTAAATTTTTGTTTCAAGGATTGACATAGTGTCCAAATTTTGGGAAAACATTGGTTATTCTTGGGAAATGTTTGATTTACAGCATGCATAAAATCTCTTTATTTGTGTCGAAATTATTATGTGAATCTTATGTGGTTTCGCAATGGTATTTTGTTGGTTCCAAATTTACTTACAAAACTATTTACTGCATAAAATTGTTGTTGTTTCCAAATTATTTATTGTTTACTTGTTTGGATCTGAGCATACATTGATTCCCCTCCTTGTCTTCTATAGATGGACAACCTCCCCAACCAGCGTTGTACCGACATGGGTGGCTACGTGGAAGAACTGCGGATGATGAGCTTCACCTTGGGGTACAGCCGTGCCCCAGAATACACAGCAGTGGAGCCCTTGGAGGGTGAGCTACCACACCGGGTTCGTGTGGAGTTACCTGGCGAGATGTACCTCCTGCCTGCCATGGAGGTAGAGGTTGGCGGGCGTACCTTCAATCACGCTTGCCAGGAGGCTGCTTTCCGCCTGCTTGGAGAGCTGCGCCGGAAGCATCACTCTACTCTCCGCACCACTTCTTACCGCTACCTCCCCTACCGGACGCCCGACCAAGAATACAGTTATTTCCAGCGGGCAGACAATGAGAACGACACTACCATTGTTCACATGAGGCAGGCGATGATGGCTATGGACTACATGCACGCCAACTGGGTGCGTGCAGCTCATGACCGGGAGGACGCCAACCGGATGACTATCATGGGACTCCAGAACCAGGTCGACCGCCTGAAGAAGGAGGTCGCAGAGCTTAAGGGACAGCCGCCACCCGGTGGAGCCAGGACCCGGCTGACTCCGAGGAAGAGGACCCTTCCTCCGGTGCGTGTTCAATTGGCTCCCAGGAACGGGCCTCACGCACCACCACCCCCACCGCACCAGCTCCAGCACCAGCTCCAGCACCTGCACCTGCTCCAGTACCAGCACCGACGGGTGGATGGATCAGTGCATCGTCTGATGGCGATGGCTCTCAAGGAGGCACCAGCATCCATGGAGGTTTCACTTCGACGGACGACAGCAGCTCCTTCAGCGGGTCTCGCACTCGCAGCGAGGCCAGTTCTTCGGCCCACGGGAGTGTGGATTATGTGGGCGGATCCAGGAGCCGCACAGACGACGAGGCCAGAGACGAGCAGGAGCCGGAGTACGACTCGGATGACCGTCGAAGCCGCTCGGAGCATTAGACGCGCCACCCTTAGCTTTGCCGTTTTCTTAGTTTGATTTCCTGTTTAGTTGTAATGTTAGGAATGTTTGTTTGTTTGGGGTTAGTGGTGGCATGCCGTCTGTTGTGGTATGTCCGCCGTAATTAGGAGTTGAACTGTTTTTCCTATGTTTCCAACCAAGAAGTTCAGTTAATTTAATTCAATCACTTAATTATCACCCCTGTTTCTGAGCCACCTGTTTTTCTCCTCCCCTCCCTCTGCTCTCCCCTTCAGATGGTGAACACAAGGAGTGGAGCCCGTGCTGCCAGTGACACTAGCGCCACCAACCAGCGAAAAGACGAACTGAAGTCCGCCCATCCTCACCTTTTCGCCAGCGCCTCCGAATCTCGGGGACGAGATTCTGTTTAAGGGGGGTAGGTTTGTCACACCCTGAGTTTAGCCACACAGAAACTTTACCGGAGAAAATACCTAAGAAAAGGAATTTTAAAATGGCTAGAGAAATTAATTGATGGTGTAAAATGCAAGATAATAAATTGTCGTGGCCGGGAATATTTTTCTTGTATTCTCTGTGCCAAAATACATTAACTGGATTTTTAGTGGAATTTACAGAGCGCCGGAACTATTTTTAATAAATCAAATACGCTTATCGGAATTAACATCGTCCTGGAAATCTTTTTCTTTCTTCCTTTCTCTTTTTCTCCCTCGGGGCCGCTGGCCCGCTCCTGTGCCGCCCGCGCCCTCGCTCCTCGCGCCCTCGCCCTCGTGCCCGCGCGCTCGCGCCCTCGCCCTGCGCCCGCGCCCCGCACCCTGTGCCCATGCCCTCTCCCTTGCCCGCGCCCCGCGCTCTCTCGTGCTCACGCCCGCGCCCACGCTCCTCCTGCTGACAGGCCGGGCCCGCCTGTCAGCATCATCGTTCTCCTCCGTCCGAATCGGCGGAGGGAAACTCCCCGGGGCCGTCCGATCCGGCGCCGTCCTCCTCATCCTCCCGCACTCGCACTCGTTCAAACGGTCGCGGACCGAGTCCGCCCCACTCCCCCGAGTTCTCCGGCGTCCACGTCCCCTCTCTCCCGTGAACCACGCGCACGATGCCCACGCCGCCGTCCACTCTCCCGTGCACGATTGGAGCCGTTCGACCTCGATCTCTCCCGGCCGACTGTATATAAACCATCTCCACCCTCTCCTCCATCTTTTCCCCAACACGCCGAGCTTTCCAGTGCCCCAGAACCCCGTCGCCACCGCGCACCCGAGCTCCACCGTTTTTCGCCGCCTCCGGCCACCGCTCGCCACCGTTCCGGACGCCGCCAGGCCACTCCGCCACCGCCTGCACCTCCGCCGCGCCGCGCCGCATCTCGGCCGCCACTCCGTGGAAGCCGAAGCTCGCCGGACCGCCTCGCCCGCACGCACGGTGGGTATCGGCCTTCCGCCTCCTTTCCGGCCGATGTTTCCTGCCGCGCCGTGTCTCCATTCTCCACTCTAACTCCTCTCCCGTCCTCCTCATCCTCCAGGACACCTCGGCAGCCGCCTCTCGCCCGATCCCCGCCGTCGGAGCTCCGTCGCCGACGTCGTCCCGAGGCCGCCGCCGCCTTTTCGTTGCCACTGTCGTCTTCGCGCCGTCGCTCGCCGTCGCGAGCCGCCGGTGAGAACCCCCTCCGTTTTCCCGTTCATTTCCGCCCCTCCGTGTGGTCGTCGCCGCGCCGGGTGGTCGCCGTCGTCGACCATCGGGTCGCCGTGCGCCGCCGCCTCCCGCTCGGGACGGCTGGCTTCCGCCGCCGCTCCCCGGGCCGTCCGATCTGCCAGGTGGCAGATCGGGCCGCCCGCTCGCTCGCCCGCGTGGTGCGCCCGCTCTCGGCCCGGTGGACTTGGTCCGCCGTGCGCCTGCCTCTCGCACGCCACTGCTGGTGGAGCCCGCCTGTCGGCGCCGGCTTCCCAGTCTGTGACGTCATTAATCGGTTAATGCGCATTAAATCACTGGTTAATTATATTCACTCTGAAAATAGCAGTAAACTTCAATAAATCATAACTATTTCATGCGAACTCTGATTAAGTCCATTCAAATTTCATTAAATCCAGAAAATGCCAAGAATCCATTAAAAATACTTTCAGCCCATGTTTGTTGACCCCATGTACTGTTTTTAATTGTTTATGCACTGTTTGTTGTAGAATCCGACGCCGTAATTCTCCTGCGTATTTCGAGATCGTAGCCGAATACCTTGAGCCGGAGCAAGGCAAGTCGCACTGATACTTTGATCAATTCGTACCCATTTTCATTAAATTGCTTGTTTACGCAAATAAACTGCATTATTCAATAATTCATGTGGATTGGTATTGCCTATACAATGTTAGGTTTCAGCCTTAGTCTTGATAACTAAATCCTTGTCACCTGGTAATAATATGAGTAGAATATGATCCCTAGGATGCTTAGCCATGCTTAGCAACATAGCTCACCTGGTATTAAATAATGTCTTTTTATATGATTCGACTCAATGTCGGAAAAATGGAACCATGGATAGGTTGTTGTTAAATTCCTAAAATTTTGACCTAAATGGTGGGCTGTGGGTGTATGGTTTGCTTGTCATACCCATGGCAATTAAGACCGGTTCGCGGGAACCACTTGGGCAACTTCCCGTACTTGCCACAAGCCAGCGTGGGCAACGGCTGGCTTGAAGCGTTTCTTCTCCCTCTCCTAGGCACCGAAGAAGAGGTGGGCGTGATGAGTTGGTCGGCCCGGGGTAGGGTTGATCGGCTGCCGATTCACCGTGGCGCAAGGGGGTAGCCTGGCCAATATGGCGTGCCCTGTCGGCAGGTGCAACCTCAGCGTGTGTGGATGGTTAGGGAGGGTTGCGTGAACGGTCCTGTCACAGCCTCGCACGGACATCGTGGTGATGTACTGGCACACGGAACGTGTGTGGGGCTGTGTCTTGGGTACAGTTGTACACCTCTGATCAGAGTAAAACTATTCAAATAGCCGCGCCGCGGTAATGGGCACATTGGCCAAGACTCACCGTGATTAGTCTCACCCTAGATAATTAATCTGGTTTTATCAAACTGGTGTTGTGAAGGTGTGTCCGGTCGGCGTGGTTGAGCTGACCGGGGGTGACCGGTTAGCGTGGTGTAACGCTAGTCGGTGGAGACTGGTGAGTGTGGTTTAACTCTCATCAGTTTCGCCTGGTGGTCGTGGTGTAACTTCCATCAGCGCGGCCTGGTCAACGTGGTTTAGCGTTGGTCGGGAAAAGCTGGTCAGCGTGTTACGTTGTCCGGGTGACTGGTTAACGTGTGTAGCGTTAATCAGTGGAGTCCGGGTAACGTGGTGTAACGGTACCCGGAGTGTCTGGTGAACGTGGTGTAGCGTTCATCAGTGGAGACTGGTTGACGTGGTTTAGCGTCAATCAGTTGGGAATGGTTGGGCCTGGTTAACGTGGTGTAACGTTAATCAGTGGTGAATTAATATTGTTAATTAAATCAACTTTTCAATGTTTGCGAACTACTCCCTTTTGCAACTGCTTTTCCGCAAATAAACCCTATCCCATCTTTGTACCCGGTGCATATGCATATTTGTGGGTGTGATTTGTTGAGTACTGTGGGTGGTACTCAGCCTTGCTCCAATTTTCCCCCCCAGTGTTGGAGGACGCGTCAGATGAAGATCATCCTGAGGAATAGGCTGGCTCCGCCGTCAAGGTGCCTGTGGGAATGGAATCGGCTGCTTGGCCAGATGTTTATAGACTCCGTTTTACCTTTTTTCCGCTGCATTTATGTAATTTACAGTTTACTCTGTTTGTAAGACACTCTGTATGGTAACTTGGTTTGTGTACCCTGGCTTTCCTGGGCAGGGATTTATTACACATTAATGTTCAGAATTTCGGTGCGAATTTCTGGGCGTTACAGGCGACTTAACTGTGTGGGATTTGGTTTAACCTAGAGCGGCGATTTGCTTGTTTCATCTGTTGATATTGGGACATCACTCAACACAGGGACTGGGATTGGGTGAAGTGCTCCCTTTCTGGTGCTTTTTCTGTCTCTAAAAGTCTTGTTTTGGCTTGCATGCCATTAGTGTGATCCCCATGTAAAAAAGTCCTTTGCCTTGCTTTGTTCTATCTGGGAATGGTTGTTGGTTGGCTTCTAGCTTAGAGTTTTCATAATCAGGTTAGGTTTTAACCCTTTTTGGTAATTTAGTGACTTGATGTCTTAGGATAACTGGGTCGTGGATGGGAAAGAAACATGTGTTTGTAAATGTCGAAATGAATGCCTGAAATTGGTGTTCTGTCTGTTCGAGTAGGTGGTACCAATCTGGTTGGATGTTTGAAGGATCATTTAGTAATGAGTAGTAGTTTTTCTCTGCATAATCTGGTGGACATTTAATCTTTTTCCTACATGTAGCATATTGATGGCATGTGATTTTATATAGTTACATTTTTTCTATGTGTTTGTTTATTTATTGATTCTGTTTTTCTCCATTTTTCCTACTGTTTGCGATAGAAAGCAAAATGGTTAGAATGAAGTGTAAAGCACAAAGCAAGCGGCACGACGTGGTACCAAAAGGGACCTAGCAGATGATCATACAGAGGAGGTACAACAGCTTTCTTCAAAAAGGCCAAAGAATAAGGTAGTATACACTGTTTATTATTCACTCTGCTATACAATATGTCTACTATGCAACATGTTTATAACTATCTTACATTCTATACAGACAAAGAAAACAGCACGACGTGGTACCGAAAAGGACCCAGGAGATGATCATGTAGAGGAGGTAGAGCATCCTTTTGCAAAAAGGCCTAGAAATAAGGTACTATACTCTGTTTATTTTTCACTCTGCTATACAATCTGTTTATTATGGATCCTGTCTATAACTATCCTACATTCTGATGGATTTTTCCTTACATCCTGTTTGTATGAAAATTACATCTCTGACATAACTGTTTTACCTTACAGAAAGAGCATACTAGAGCCTCTCCCATGAAGATTACTAAATTGTATGCTCACATGGATAATTATCAGAAGACCGCAATAGATGGTGCTGGTTTTCCTGGTTTTTTGGAGTTGAAGTGTTCAAAACTTCGCCCTGACCTTTGCTTGTGGGTAGTGGAGCACTTTAATCCTGCTACCAATCACTTATTTTCCCTGGATGCGGAGTTATAGAGGTTACTGAAGATTCAGTTAGGAGAGTTTTGGGTATCTCGTGGGGAGGTACAGATGTGCCTTATGAGCTGGATTCACATACGACAGAAGTTGTCCTGGCTGACATGAGAATTGAAGATGGGAACTCGCCGTCACTCTCTAATCTTGGAGAAATATTACAGAAGATGAAATCTTCTGATGACAAGTATGTGTGGCTTTGGATCATTTACACCATGTCTTCTGTTTTAGCACCAACCATGGTGACAACAGTCAGCCCTAGATGTTATCCGTCCGTGGTTGATGTGTCTAACATCAAAGACCTCAATTGGTGCAAGTTTGTGATTTCAACTATGCAGAAAGTTGTGTCCTCTAAAACCAACTCAAGTCCTACAAAGTACTGCCTTCTGTATATCATGGTAAGTCCCTAAACTTTTCTGCACTGAATATACTTGTTTTCACATCCTGCTTGTATAAAAGTTACATCTCTACCATAAGTGTTACACATTCTGTCTATGTACAATTTACTTCTTGTTTACATCCTACCTGTGATAAAATTACATACCTTTTGTATATGTCCTACATTTTACCTGTGCATAAATTACTTTCCTGTAACTTTTATTGGATGTCCCTATATTTTTTGCATTCTACTTTTATGTGTATACATGCCATGCTGTACATGTAGGTTTAATTTTTATTAAAATTTTATTTTTTTAGATATTGTACTTGGATTCTCTTCGCATTGAGAATATAAATGTGCCGAGGGAAGGGTACCGAGCCACTGTCTCGACAAATGATATGATCAATAAAGCTATACAGTTGGATACATTACTAGATGGCAATTTTGGTGCCTTACCGGTATGTTTTTGGTTTTTTAATTTTCATACAAATGCATTATTGTCTTTTTTTTTGCTCTTTTTTGTCTGTTTTGTTAAATTATTGTATTGAACTTTCAGCTTCGGCCAATCATAGAGCATGGAGAAATCCTGTTGTTTGGAAGTGGTTTTGATTTCAGGAGTTTTGTCAATTCAAACGTGTTCAGTGAAATGAATGATCAGGTTTAGCTTCTGCACACTCTAACTATACTATTTTTTGCAATTTTTTGATGTTATACATCTCAGGCATAGGTGTTTTACTTTGTGAATGCACCTTTTTTCACACCATGCTTGCTTGAATACATCTCTGCCATTTCTGTTTCACTTTCTGAACAAATTTATTTTATATCCTTATTGTACAAAATAACATCCTCTGTATACCTGCTGTACATTTTGCGTTCTTTTCTGAATATAATATATCTAGCATAATGGTATTAGTTTTTTATACTAATCTGCCATTTTTTTGTGTATATAATCTGGATGAACTTTACTCACATCAAACTTGCTCAAGTACTATAAGTAAAATGGTTGCTCTTTTTTCTTCTGTTACAGGATCGTAAGAGAATCGAAACTGCTATCCACAACATGTGTTATGGCTTCTCAGAGCTTCTCTTTAGGTTTGTGAGAGAAATTTTTGGTTTGGAAAAGGTTGATGGAGGAGCTTCTTGCGCTGGAAATGTGGATTTTGGATGTAGTTCTAGTCGTCAAAGGGCAACAAAAAGACCTCAGAAAAAGACGACACAACGCAGAACTATTGACACAGATGAGGAAACAGATGACTGCGTAGATAAGGAAACAGATGAAGACGAAGATTATGTGGAGGATGTAGAAAATGAAAATGAAGACAAGGATGACGACAATGATGATAATGAAGTTGAAGATACAGATGATGGTGACAATGAGGGAGATGAAGACACCGATGGATCAAAATATGGAGATGGAGATGAAGATGAGGATGGAAATGATGATGCTAATGTTGGGAAAGATAGGGATGGAGATGGGGATGAAAAGCTTGCCGAATCTGAAAAGAACAAAGATGGTGGTGAAGATGTTGCCCCTGGAAGTCAACCAGAAGAACAAAACAGGGGAGATAATGGTGATGACACAAACAAGAGAGGGGTGCCAGATGCTGAAATAGCTGAAGATCATGGACAAGGTATTAAAAAAATCACATAAAAGTTACTTTTGAAAGTTTTACCTCACTGCATCCCGTTGTTGACATACCCATCTTTTTCTTTTCTGCTTACAGCCAACAAGGAAGAAGGTGACATAGAGGGTGAAACTAAGGAAGGTGATTCTGATGATAGAAAGAAAGTACAGCTACTAGATGGTGAAAAAGCTAAAGACTGCCTAGAAGGTGACTTCAAAAAAATCCCCTTTAAGTTATACATTCTATTTGTAACTTACATCCCTGAACAACTTTTATTGTAAACACAACTGCTTAGAAGGTGACTTAAAAAAATCCCTTAAGTTACATTTTGTATCATTCATGTTATACATTCTTGCTATTTGTAACTTACATCCCACATCCCTGCACATTCTTGAACATCTTTATTGTAAACACAACTACCTAGAAGGTGACTTAAAAAAATGTCCTTAAGTTACATTTGCATCATTTATGTTATACATCCTTCCTATTTGTAACTTACATCCCTAAACATCTTTTATTGTACATACGCGTTATATTCTTTTTTTCTGTTTTGTAGGTAGTAAGGAACAATCAGAAAGTTAGCTCCCAGCTCCAACTCAATCAACTCCAACCCAAGAGGAGGAACTAGTTGGAGATTATCCATTCCTAGCAAGACAGTCCACACCAAGCATACCAGAGGATGTGTCCACCTTCAATCTTAGATTTGATAGCACACAAGAAACAGTTGAAGATGTGACCATCACAAGTGAAGACTATGTAAGCTTTACAACTGAAGATTATGAATGGGTGGGAGAGAAGCAGATGAAGTAATTGTTTTGAAAGCTTTGGAAGATTTTGAAAGGTTGTGGAGAGAAGCAGATGAAGAAAGTGCTAAGAAAGCTTCAGAAGATACAACACCACTCCCACATGAGTACAACAAAAGGATTGGCAAACCTAGGAAATTTCAAAGATCTCCTTCCATTAATTATGAGAACAAGAAGCAATTCATCATGAGTCGTCATATAAATAAGATTTACAATGAAGTGTGCAGGAATGGATCGAGGTCGTCCTCAACAAAAAAAAAGAGGTATGGAAACTGCATACTCCATCGAGGAAGTAACTTTTTAGCTTGTTGGAAGTAATTTCTAATAGTCGTAGATGTAACACCTCCACCGTGAAACTGTTGTCAAGACGGTCGTTGAAAGCATCAAAAAACGCTTTCTTGTTACTTAGTAGATTACCAATTTTCTTCTGAGCATTTTGCATTATGTGCCAACGGTAGTTCCTATGAGTAGCACTAGGAAAAACTATCTCTATTGCTGCCTTCATTGCAATATCTTGATCAGTAATTATGTTAGCAGGCTCTACACCTTCCATAGCCTCAAGAAATGCTTGAAACAGTCAAATAAAGAATTTTGTCTTTTTATTTCTCAGGAAACCACGCCTCATCTGAAATGTCACAAAACATAATTATGATGAGTAACTATATTTTTTTTAAGAAAGTAAAACACATATACAAATGTAACTTAGGGGCATTCAAGAAGTAACTCAGTAGTTTTTGTAGAAGTATTTTCCACCTTTTTTGTGATTTTTGTCAAAACAATGTATAAAAAATGAAAACTATAGTTGCACTTCCTTTTTCGGCACAAATCACTATGCATGTCATATATTCAATCAATTATATAAGGAATAAAGTGCATCTCTTCTTACATATTTTTTTTATCGGACACGCAAGAAGTAACTCAGTAGGTTTGTAGAATGTAACTTAATATATGACTGGAAGTAATTACAATGGGAAATAAATGTAACTTCACTCTACATCACAAGTACCTACTGTGGGGGTAAGATAATGGGTGTTTCTATAAAAGTGAAACTAGATTTTAAGTACCTGAATAGATTGTCCATGCTTATTTATACCAATGAAAGATGCACAAGGCATGTTATACATGTTGGTCATGTAGGTGCAATCAAAAGAGATGCAATCCTTGTACTCTTTGTAAGCATTTCTAGCTGCTCCATCTACCCAAAATAGGTTCTGCACCCTATCATTTTTGTCAAGCTGTATCTTGTAGACGAAAATTGGGTCATCCATTTTGACTTTCTCAAAATGTACAATTGTCTCGGCTAGATCTCCACATCTGAACTTGCTGCCTAGTTTTGACTTATAATTGTTGATGTCCTTTGTCATGTATGGCATATTCTGGCCCCACCATACAATTCTGTTATCAATTGCATAACTCGCCCGGATGAGATATTCACACCATGCAATATTTTGATAAAATCCTTCTCTTCTTTCGGTATCATCCTATGTGATCTCAGGAACTTTTTGAGAAAAAACTATGAACTAGTGGATGCTTGTATTCTTTAATAAACTAAATTACTTCCCACCTTGCACCCATTCGCTTCACTGTCATTCGTGCTTTGCAGCTAGTTCTTTTAGTCTTACTTCTTCTTCTTTGCTTGGGGGGAGACACTTTACTGTTGTTTGCTGTGCTTGGACCACATTTGTTGCAAACAAACATAATCTTGTCACGTTGCCCATCTTTGGCTGATTTTCTCGATATGCTGACTTTGATCGAGAAACCTACGTGCTTGGCATACTTGTTATAGCGAATTTTTTGCTTCCTCCTCTGTATTAAATGACATCATGGGGTACGGTCCTTCGGGAGTGCATAAAACATTCTGCGATTGTGCTTCGGAATTATTTTCATTAGATTCCTCACTTAAAAGCGTGTCTTCATTAGCATTGTTGCACCAGCTTCATGTCCAGTGTGCATGGTATTGTCTGTATAAGTGGATACTTCCGGAGCCAATGTCGTGTCAATATAAGGGACAAGGTTAGTACTAGAAATATTTCTTGAGACACCACCATCATTCACATCACAAGCACTGTATATATCCGTAATGTCAAAATTATTATCCAAATTCACCTGAGAAATATCAATCATGCCATCATTTGAATGCATTGGGAAATAAGGCCAATTTGTGTTTTCAACAAGTGAACCGTCTTCAAATTGAAATGCATTTTGATTGACATTTTCATCACAATCAAATTGGGGGAGGTTGTTGAGGTCAAACATTGGATCTGGTTCCATATCTGCATTTATTTACAGGACATTGCAAAATTAGTTCATATCCATAGGCTACAGAAACTTATTTCTGTGTAATTTTAAAGATGTAACTTATATATCATGACAATGTAAATACTACATACCATAGATGTAACTTTTAGTACAGAATTATATCTATTGTACCTTCATGAGATTAACTTATGCAATAATTTTACTGAGTTTTTTTAAATATTTTTATTTATAAGGTGTATATTGATCAATACTTATGCCAATTTTTTTCCTTTTTATGCAGTATCGGACAAGAAACAAAAGGAACATTTAGAGACACACAATATCACATAAAGGTACAAAATGCAATTTTTTCATATGATGATCACAGTACATACTGTCATAACAAAATATGTACATAATATATATTCAGGGAAGTAGATTTAATAACTCTTTTTGAAATAACTTTTACCTTTTTTTCCTGAAAGCAACTATGTGTAAATATTTTTGTGTACCTATTTTTTTGGAATATGAAACAAAAGGAACATTTAGAGACACACAATATCACATAAAGGTACAAAATGCAATTTTTTCATATGATGATCACAGTACATACTGTCATAACAAAATATGTGCATAATATATATTCAGGGAAGTAGATTTAATAACTCTTTTTGAAATAACTTTTACCTTTTTTTCCTGAAAGCAACTATGTGTAAATATTTTTGTGTACCTATTTTTTTGGAATATCACTTTAATACTTGCTAAAAGTAACTATGTTATTTCTGGAAGTAACTTACAATCCTCTAGGAAATAACTTTTTTCGTTTTTTCACATATGTTTCTAAGATTTACCTTCTTTTTTATCAGTAGCTATGTATTTTTTTTCTTATTTTTTGTTTGTACTTTGTGATGCATTATCAGAAGAGAAGATGATGAGGAGGGTGATTGTCATGCTTTTGGTTCAGATTTCTGGGAGGTACAGAGAAAGAAAAGGAACATGTAGCTTAGTTAGAAGGAAAAAACCAAGACAAATGTTTATGTAAAATTCTGGGATGTAAATATTCCTGGATCTGTCTTCTCTTTTTTTTGGAGAACTTTGATCTAACCAGGTTTGATCTCTAAATTTTTCTCCATTGGATTTTCCTCCTCTCCTCTTCTTCTCTTTCTCTTCTCTTCCTTGGCCTCTGTGCTCCTACTCCTCCCCAATTCTTCTTTTTTTTCTTCTGTTTTTTGGATTTTTTTCAGAATCTCCCCTCCTATTAATGGCGGCGTATGACACCGTGCTTGCCGCAGAGGTAGGGTGAGCTGGGGTTGCGGCGGGTCTTGATACTGGTGGGCGTGGGATGGGCCCACCAGCGCGGGCCGCGTGGGGCCACTCGTTTTTTTTCATGCGAGGTACGCGGATTAGGTGTTCTATGAGTGGGGGTGGCCGGTGCACGCAGTGCTTTTCCTTTTTTGGGCGTACGCGCCGGTTAGCGCTAACGGGCGACTGCACGCGGGGTAGCCGCGTCCATTGAAAAAAGGAATGAATCCGCATTAAAACCATAGGAGTATTAAATATTTTTATGCATACTAAAAATACTCCAATTAGTTGCACGGTCATGATACTATTTTTGTTGCTAAAATAAATTGACTTGGATTTAGTTTAGGAAAATGCGAGTCACAAATATTCCAAGCCCGGCACGTATATGTATTTCTTAATATTAAGACTTCTAATAAAGTAAAAAGAATTCAAACACTACAATATTATTTCAACATGGCAAAGTTGTCGTATCAAGATGCCAATAGATTCGGAGTAGATTATAAGTTTATTTAGAAATTTTATTAAAACGATTTAAAAAACAAATATCCGGTATATATATTGGCACTGAGCAGGGGACCTTTTGCACACCAGCAGAGCGACCAAAGAACTCGGGAGTCGGCGCCGACTCGCCGGAGACATCTCCTCTCCTCTCCTCTCCAATCACCTGCGAATCTTTCCCACCTCGACTACCCCTCCCAAAATCCACGCCAAGCCCGCCAAATCGGCCACCACCGCCTCCTTCCTCACTCGCGGTGCGAGCCGCCACGGATCGCACGCCGCCGGCAATGGGGGCCGCCGCCTGCGACGCCGCCGTCGAGGAGCTCACTCGCCTCTTGGACCAAGGTGCGCGCGCCGCTTTCGGCTTCACATGGGCGGGCTTGGCTTGCTCGGCTTAGTCTTTCGTTGTTAAAAAAAATGAAATTGGTGGATTTTTTTTTTGTATGCGTTTCATTGGTGGTAATCAATGTATTTGGGTTCTTGCAGTCGAGGAGCCGCTGAAGCAGACGTTCCAGGTATGGATTTCCTGGTGTGATTTTTAGCCTGTAGATTCATGGCTCTTGAGTCAAGTTTTGATCTTTCTTGGTGTACGGTTTGATAAGATAAGATCAGGCCAATGCTCAATTCAGTTCGATAGTTTGCAGAACTGAATTTGTTTCAGATGAACCAAGTTGCCCCTTCATTTTGTTTTCGTAAATATATAGTGAGCTGGGATGATGTATCGATCAATTGATGTAATCATCAGTTCACCACTAGGAAATTTTGTGGGTAGAGAACGATAATGGATCCACGGACAAATTCGCGGTTGGGAAAGTTGGAGCGAGTTTGTTAGGATGAAAGGTGTTCCTTTTCTGTTTTCTGTAGGCCACATATTGGGGACTTTTGGGGGTAATTTTAGTGGTTTTACAATTGGGCTGAGCGACGAATGGATGGTCCCAAGGGAATTGTTCTGTAAGTCCACCAAGTCAGCTAGTGGACAGAGTGGTTCTTGACACTTGCGTCTATATATTTTTTTCTTGCTTTCATTGGGGGAATTGAGAGGTTTGTTGGTAATAATGTAGTGTTCACTTGTACCTTTTCCCTTGGGCTTTGGCTGCTGCACATTCTTCTAGTACCTCTTCCAACTGCATCATTTCGTTGCCCTTTGCTCTTGATTTTGTTGATATGATGGCACTCAGCACATGTAGTCTCAAGTGGAAAGCACACACTGATACGCGTGCCACTTGTAGACTGCTTTATGTGTTTTTGGTTAATGCAATGCTCTTTAGAAGTAAGGTTATGGACATGCACTGGGTGCTGAGTAGGACATGTCTGTTTGTTTGGAGCAGAATCCCATGGCTAGTGTAGTGGGAATCACGATGGGGTGCTACTCGCAGCGGAATTATTCTGTTACTATTATGACAGGGTGGGCAAAGTATTAGAAAATGAACAACCATTTTTACTTGAATGCTACAGTATTTAAAGAGGCCAAACGATTCACCTCTGGCAGATATTCCCTTTTTCCGTATGTTTGGTTGTCTAAACAACAAATATCTGTGCATTCCTTCCGTTATTTTTGGAATGGAGAGCTTCTAGATGATCTATGATTCTTATTACACATTGTCTATTTTTGAAATCATTGTATAGAAAGGTATTGATTCCTTATTTAAATAATAAGACCTGATTTTTAAGGGCTAAGATTCTGTGATGGAGAAAGGAATAAAAAGCAACTCAAGATAAGAATATACCTAGAACTGATTCAGCCATTTTTGAAAGTTGAAACAGAGTGTTGCTATGGTCAAACTAGTATCTGATCCTGCTTGGCCACCTCAAATCATTTTTGGTGCATTTCAGCTATCTTCAATTCGAAACTATTTGTTACTACTAGAGGTTGTAAAGTATCATGTGTAACCTAAGAAGATTTCCTAGGAGCTGAGTTCTCAACTCTCAAGTATATGCATTCCTTTTTCAGAATGTGCACCAGGGCTATCCAACAGAAACACTAGTTCGCTTCCTAAAAGCTAGAGAGTGGCATGTTCCAAAGGCTCGTGATATGGTAATCTTTTACTTCTTTACATTGCAGTTTTTCCCATTTGATGAATGATAAACAAAAAATGATTCTTGTGTTGCTTCATTACTTAAATATATTTTATTTTTGCTAGCTTGTAGATTCGTTGAATTGGAGAATACAAAATGAAATTGATAGTATACTGGAGGTGAGCAATTTTCTGCTAGAACAAGCTTGGATATTGACTGCGAAGTGATTCTTGGGGACAGAGCTAAACTTTGCTCTGTATAGTTTCCCATTTCTTTTTTCTGATCATATTCATCTCTTGAACAATTGCAGAAACCTATAATTCCAGTAGATTTATATAGATCAATACGTGAGACTCAGCTTATTGGATTATCAGGATACTCAAAGGAGGTACAGCTATCTTATGCTACTTCTTTTTATTTGTTCCATTCTTAGTACTGCACCTTTCATATCTGTGGATCTGCTGTTTCTGTTGCTTAACCTGCAATATTATTCAGAGATTGAATCAGATGAACCTATTTCCTTTGCTTTATGTGTGTGCTAGTTTGTTTTACATCGGCTTTTGGAGTTCTGATACTACCATATGCTTGAACTGAACATCTCTAGACATGTTTCTGATGTATAAAATTAAATAAGGTATATATCTTTGTTCCGCTGAAAAAAGGTATGTGCATTAACCAATTTTGAACTTGACTAGAACTATTTAGGAGAACAATATTCTAATGACTTGACATTGCTATTTTGAAACTCTTCACTAGGAAGATGTTTATGGAAGTAATGTTGCCTATTGTAGGATTATTAGCGGAAAATGGTGTTTATGTAAAAGTGCATGAAGTACACACATGTACCAGCCATTCTCAAGATTTTTAATACTCCACTCGATCCTTTTATTGTTATGGACATTGGGCCTAGAGGCTGAGGCCCACGGAAAGCCCAATTCCTAGCAGGTGAACAGTACACTCGGTACTGTAGCGCCGGTTATTGTAGCATCAGTGAGTTAGGGATAAGATTAGGTTGGGTCCTTTCTTAGGGATTAAGTCTAACCATCTATATAAGGATGGGATTGTATACATTTTCATTAAGCAATGAATAATCAGAATCAGTCTCTCTCAAGTTCTCTTCCCAACCTATATTCTCCCCTCATCCCAACTAAGCCGATGCCGCCCGGCTATCTTCCCGGTAGTGTTTACCCAATGAAACCCGGCTCATAACATTTTTTTTCCAGGGCATCCCAGTCTTTGCCATTGGTGTGGGACTGAGCACATATGACAAAGCTTCGGTAATTGCTCATATACTTCTTATTATGCAATCACAAACTTTGTCATCAGTTTCTGCTCTGCAATTAATGAACTACATACTTCTTATGAGTTCCATAGCTTGTCAGATTTCATCCCGATCAACTAAAAATCAAGTGATACACTGCATTACCAACTGCAACATTAATATAATTAAAATGCCTTTCTACTGGATTGATGGTAGTTCACACCTCTATCTCTCTTTATGTGCATTATAATGATATATGCATTGCATTTTCAGGTCAATTACTATGTGCAATCTCATATTCAAATCAATGAGTACCGTGACCGTATTATTTTGGTGAGTGCACTACTAATATTCCATGCTCAATTAATAGATCATTTATATGAGTTTTCTTCACACATGTATTTGCTTTTTTATGTTCCATCTAGCCTATGGTGTCGAAGAAGTTTGGGCGGCCTATTAGCACCTGTATAAAGGTTCTAGATATGACTGGTTTGAAATTGTCAGCACTCAACCAAATGAAGGTACGACATACATGGATGTGCCATTGCTTTTCCTTCCTGTTTCTCATTGCTTATGCTTCTATGCTGAGTACCCTATTTTCCAGATTATAAGCAGGATCATATGTTTATGACAAGAACAAGCCTATTCAAATGACTAATTTCTGTATAAGATCTTCATGTTATGCTACTGATTAGATACCTACAATTGATGGATGACAGATTTTGACTGCAATATCTACTGTTGATGATCTGAATTACCCTGAAAAGACCAAGACATATTATATAGTTAATGCTCCATACATATTCTCGGCTTGTTGGAAGGTACAGTGCCTAAGATTTTCATCGCACTAGTTTTTCACTAGCTTTTTATGTTGAAAACATAAAACAGTTCATTTAGTTTTGCTACTAGGTTGTGAAGCCTCTCTTGCAAGAGAGGACACGAAAGAAGGTTCATGTTTTGCATGGTTGTGGGAGAGATGAGCTTCTAAAGGTAAGATTGCTCACTACAACTAATATTATTTCCAAATTGTTATAGTTATCTTTACGCTGGTAATTCATTGCTGGGCAATATATTATTGCATTCCTATAAAGTAAGTCACTTAAGAGAACCTATGTTCCATGGAACTTGGTCAGAGTATTCCTAGCATTTTATTCCTTTGTGTTCACAATATGATGATCATCTCACGCGTTGCTTGAACTACGCAGATTATGGATCACTCCTCCCTTCCCCATTTCTGTCAGCGGGAAGGCTCAGGATCAGCTAAAAATTCATCGAACGACATCGACAGTTGCTTCTCTCTTGACCATCCTTTCCACCAAGAGCTCTACCACTACATTGAGGGGCAAGCACTGAACCAGGAGCTCATCAAGCAGGGTTCTTTACATGTGAACATTCCTGACCAAGACCCTGAGGATGCCAAGATCGTTGAGGTCATCGAGGCCGAGTTCCATAAGCTCGGTGAGCAGAATGGTTCTGTCAATGGCGATCATAAAGAGTAGTGCTCGTGGAAGATGATCAGCCACTCAGCCACAACTTACCTACAACACCTTGTGGTTGCTTCTGACGATTCTTTTCTGTGAAGCTATGTTGGCATGGCCACCCCTGTTGTTTTCCTGGGGTCATAGGTGATATAGTGGCACATACTTGCAGTTCCATGGTGCAAGCCTGAGGAAAGAACTTGTCACGGTATACTAGTTAAAATAATTATAGACATAATCACCTCTTGTAAACTTGCAATGCATTATCCTATATCTACATATGGCATATATGTATGCTAATCTGCTCAAGGGGAAATCATATCTGAATTCTGGAATCATCTTCAGTAAAGGGGAAATGATATATGTATGCTCAATCAGAAATAAACGATGCATTTTGGCAGTGTCAATCTGTCATCTGTTACCAGCTTAGTTCTTCTGCCGATCTTGTTTGGTTTTCTGCTTGAAAATTGTGATACTTGCATTTTTGGAGTAGTCGATGTCATTATCTTCCCCAAAATTAATATTTAAAAATTTTGACTAATAATTAAACTAAAAATATATGTGTTTATTATCATATATATAGTATCACTGAATTCGTATTTGAAAATATTTTTATATAATATTAATTTTACAGTTGTTGATAATATATTTTAAGAGAAACTAATAATTAAAATATAATGTAGAAGACCGTATATAAACCTAATACGGTTTATATATATATTTAAACGGTGCGAGTAGTACTTAGGCTAAGATAGAATGAATAGTGTTTGTACAATTAACATCAGTAGGTAACATTTAATCTCGATTACATCACAAAAAATGACATTTGATGCCCAACCAACTTCAATGGTCATTAATGGCTGGGACCTGGGGCCTAAAGATGTAATGTAAGCTACTGTGAGAAGAGAGCCTTGTGGCAGCTGCAGCACCGGCTCGCCGGCGCGGCGGCGCCTCCGCTGTCGACGACGTTCTTCCCGTCCAGGTATCTGCCGGCGAGCATGTCGAAGAGGAGCCCGGCGCCGACGCCGACGGCGAGGTCGATGGTGTAGTGGCCCCTGCAGGCGAGCAGCCTGACGCCCTGCAGCAGGTTGAGCGCGTCGTAGAGGCGCGCCAGGCCGCGGCGCCCGGCGCGGCGCATGTCCTCGGCGGCGATCACCGCGCCGGCGACGTGGCCGGAGAAGAAGAGGAAGAAGGAGACGTTGCCGACGGGGAAGTCCATGCCGGAGCCAAGGAACTCGGCCGGCAGCGGCAGCTGCGTGGCGCAGCCGAGCGCGCCGCGGCAGGTGAACATCATCAGCGCCGCCACGGCGGCGCGCGGCCGGCCCTCGGCGAGGATCGCCCACAGGATGTACGCCGCCTGCATCGCGACGAACACCTGCATCACATGCCATCCAGACATGAAAACTGTCAGGTCACGACGTCACATTCATCCCAGATTCTGCAAATGTTCAGAGCTGATGCTAGTACCAGTGACAGCAGGGACCAGGTTGGCAGCTACCAAGATGCAGAATCTTATCATGAAATCCATGTATATCTCGAACGCGTGACGCTGCCATTGCGAGTCTATCGCAAAAGATTGGGTTTTTCTTCAAAGATTGGTTTTTCTCTTCAAAGATTTGGTTTTTCTTCTGGGAAAAGCCTGTGTTTTTTCATCAAAAATTGTTTCTTTTTTTTTCTTCAAAGATTGGGTTTTTCTTCTGGGGAAAGATTGTGTTTTTCATCAAAGATTTTTTTTCTTCAAAGATTGGGTTTTTCTTCTGGGAAAAGGTTGCGGTTCTGTTTTGTACCGATTTTGGTGGCGTTGGTGCACCGGCGCCATCAGTTTCCGTGTGCTCGTCGTTGTCCACCAGCTTGTACTGCTGCGTGCCTAACTGGTCCTAGAAACTTGTGGAGTACAAGAACTATGGATGCATAGCTAGCTTTGGTTTCTTCACAAGGAGTGGCAATTTCTAAGATGGTAATTAACCTTATGCAAAATTCTTTTACTTCATACCGATAGACTAGAAGAATGTATGATGTTTTGGGGATCAAAACAGTAACCAACATCTTATTGGGCATTAGTTTATGACAAAACTAGCTATATACTTTTTCCACATGACCAGAGTGAGTAATTTTGTTAACTGTAAAAATTATTAGTCACATTTGATTATGTTTTTTTCTGAAACCATACTGCTAGTGTAGCATATCGTATGCCACACAAAATGCGACCCACAAGTGTAGCAAAGTTTGGCTAAAACCGACTATACCACGAGTACCGTCTCATTTCAAGGGCTCATTAAATATGGCTCATTAAAATAACCGGCTTAATAAATTATGACACGCCTTAAGTTTGGAGTGACAAATTTGACCGTAGCTTTACGGCATTGCGCGTAATGACAGCTTTTAGAGCAAAAAAAAAAATTGAATTTTTACTGCAATGTGCAGAGCAGCAGCAGGTTCATTGAATCTGGATTGGTAGGTAGGGTGGAGAGGCAGGGGGCTCACCGTGTTGAGCGCGGCGAGGAGCGAGTTGAGCCACGGGCGGGCGGCGATCCCGGCGTGGAGCGCGGCGGTGGCAGCGAACCCGAGGTCCAGAGGCGGCGCGGCGGGCGGCACCATGGGGATGGTGTACTCCACGCCCATGAACAGCAGCAGCCCGCACCCGAACAGCGCCGCCACCGGGTGCCGCCGCAGGATGCCCCCCACAGCCGCCGCCGACCACCACTCCGGCCTCCTCTTCCACCACTCCCCGCCCACGTTGCCGCCGCCGCCGCCCTTTTCCATCATTGCGCCACTAGCTCCAGCAACGGCGCCGCCGCCGACGTCCGGCATCGCCGGCGCCGGGTGGACCTTCTTGTCCCCGCGTCGCCGCGCGCCGTTCGAGGTCGCGGCCACCACCACCGTCTCGCTGTTGCCCATGGACGAGGCGACCTGGCCAGGCGCGGCGGCGGTGAGGCTGGGCGGCGGCATGAGAGCGCGTCGGGTTGGCGAGTGGCGCGCGGGTGGATGGATGGACGCGGTCGGTGGCGCGCGCGCGGTTTGCCGGGTGACGCGGGTTGAGTTTTCTGGTGATTTGGCGGGTTTTGGTTGGTTTTATAAGCGTTTTCTTTTGGGTGGTGAGGACGCGGCGGAGATCTCAAAGGGTTGGAGGCGGTGGAGTTAATGACGAAATGAAGGCCAAGGTCAGCTGCGGTTTACTAGTAATAATACTAGTGTGAGTATTTCTCATGATAAGCTCTACTAGTAGTGCTAGTACTAGTATTACTCTATTTAAAAATATAAAATGTTATTTTTTTAAAAGTTAATATTTAAAATTTTAATTAATAATAAACTAGAAATATATATGTTTAACGTCATCATGTAGTATCATTAAATTTGTATTTGATAATATTTTTATGTGACGTTGATTTTGTGATTGTTGATATATATTATAAAAGAAATTAATAATTAAAATATAACGTTGGAGACCACGTAGAAACTTAATACGTGTTATTTTTTCAAATAGAGGGAATAAAAAAAACTAATGGTCCAAGTATAATATTAGAGTATATATAAATCTAGTTAATACGTCTTATAATTTTAAACAGAGAAAGTACTTTTCTTATATCAAATTCTAATATTAAATATTATAAAGTTACTCCCACAGTAGAAAACTATAGGATTTTTTTTTGAAAAAATGTCTTTAACACAAGGCTTTGCCTAGGACGGATCCACTGCCCGGCGATCCGGTTGGTTGCCCGGGTTGGTCAAACAGACCGCAATAGAATTTGAATGTTTAATAAATTATATTTTCATAGAAAACACTTAATATAATAAAATTTGCTCAAACTATAAAAATTTTTTGATCCGTCGGTGTGTTTGCCCATCGATTACTTATAATTTGACAAATTGTTGGTTTGATTTTTTTAAAGTATTACACGTCCTCTAGCTATTTCTTAAAAATACATGTGCAAAGAACGCTATCTATCTAAGAACAGAGGTGGTGGAACTGTAATTGGTTTCTGTTTATTTGGGATCGAGTTGTTAATTACTAAACTCCTGAACCACAATGACCGTAAAGAGCAGGAGACCGACGAGAGGACGTGACCATGACATGTCGGACAGTACATGCACCGCTTGCGCCGGTCTGTCACGCACGAGCACAATCCGGTGTCACTTTTGCATCTACACCCGCCGACCACCCAAACGTACGCAGGCAGTTTCCCGCTTTCTACTACATGTCCAGGTGAAATTTCCAACACGACGCTCTATCACTGCAGCACAATGAACAAACTCGATTGTTTCTTTGCCACGAAACATTGGCGTGTGCCGATGTTCAGACTTATGCCGATCGAAAAGCTAGCGTCGGTGGAAATTAGTAAGCTCGTTAGGTTTGTTGCGGTGGGAACTACTTATCAAGGTTTAGACAGAGTTTGAAGGTGAGAAAATAAGAGAAAGTTTCCTTATTTTTTATGAGCTTAATTTTCAAACTATTAAATAATATGTTTTTTAATTTTTTATATAAAAGTTGCTTAAAAATCAAATAAATCTATTTTTTAAGATTATAATAATTAAAAATTAATTAATTATACGCTAATAGTTCACCTCGTTTTACATAATGTTTTTCTTCTTCTTTTTTTCTTACCTTCAAACATTCCCTTAAGTTATAGACTTAGCGTAGTATAGATTTATACTCGTATTTACGGCTAATATAATAGGATCGTCTATTAGTTAAACGTTTGAAAAAAATAAATCCATCAATCGATTGTAGTTGTATATATTTATGACTGAGTTGTCCAAATTTATAATTAAAGTTACTCGTGATCGATAAGTTAGATACAGTTGCATATATTTATGACTGGGTCGTATAAATTTATAACTAAAGTTACGTGTGATCGATAATGGTAACTATAATAAGTTAAAAGTATAACTATAACAAATTGAAAGTGCAACTTAAAACTTGCTTCTACTGTCCCGAATCTTAAAATTTCATCCAACGGCCAGTGTTATTGTTTGATAGAATCTAAAAAAAATCAAATATTTGATTAATAGCAAATCTATAATACAATTATTCTTTCAGTAGCAGTGAAGTGAAGATATACCCATCAAGTTTATGGGTCTAAGTTATATCCTTAGCATTGATGCTAGTATTTATGCTAATATAATTATTTTTTAGTGATAGCGACTTTATCAATTTTAAAATATAATTGACAAATCTTTCGGAGGGGCTTACAGGGTTAGGGTACGTGTGTATTTACATATAAGCGTATGTATATAAGTGGTTGTGATTATACTTTGTTTTAAAAGAACACTTTATGACCAGCCCTGGTAGATTGGTTTGTTTCAGTTTCGGGTCGATCAGGGTGACGCCGACGTGGTATCCAGATGGTCCAGACAAATGCCTGCTCGCAACGGGGAAAACCGAACGGCTATGGCAATCAAGCACACGCTAAACCATACCACGCTTGGGGCGTGTCTCACACACCTTCTGGTGGTTGTCTATGGAAGGGTGTGTAGCTGGTGTTCATCGCCTAACACACAATCATGAAAAAATTAGCGACCACTAGGGCAGTTAAGGGCACTTTTCATTTATAAAAAAAAGAATTTTATAGGATTTTGGATTCTATAGAAAAAATTTCCTATTTGATCCTTTTAAACAAAAAATTGAGACTCTAAAAATCCTACAAAATTTCTTCGGAATAGCTTAAAAAGAAGAAATTTTGGAGGAAAATTAGCATGAGATGTAACCTTATGGAAATTTTCCTTTGAGTCATTCTCTCTCATCTAATTCCTGTGTTTTTCTGTGGTCCATTCAAACGGTTATTTTTGTATTTTTCTGTGTTTTGTAATCCTCTATTTTACATATGTATTTCTGTCAAAATCCTACTTTTTTTTTTCTGTTCCTCCGTTTTCGCAATCCTGCGTTTCAAAGGAGCTCTAATTATAACATTTCCAATAGAATGACCTTTTTGGCTTTCCAAATCTCTATCTGGCTAGGTAGTTAAAAAAATTGAAAAGTTAAAATTATTGCATGCTCTAACAGAATGGTCATTTACTAATCTCTAAATCCCAACGGCTAGTTCTCCTCTCCAAAATTCATTATTATAACAACAACAGTTCAACCCATATATCACAGTTTCAATAGCATATGGGCACAAAGTAAATGGAGTACAGGACATTCTTGTGTTATTATTTGTAGTAATGAACTTCTAGTGTGTATATATATATATATATATATATATATATATATATATATATATATATATATATATATATATATATATATAAGACCCACCTCCCACCCTAGTCAAATGTCGGTCAAAACCCTCTCACGCTAGTCAAATCTCGGTCAAAACCACTTACTGACTTTTCCACCGCCCATCTCTTTTCAGCTTCCATCTCGTAGGAACAATGCAATAACACTCCGGCCACTGTGCAGTAATACTACGTCTTGTGTGCAGTTTCAACACCAAAATATAGTCACGTCGGATCTAGTTTTATTAAGCACCTTTTTTGACATCATGGTAAAAACGGTTTAAAAAAAATAATATATGACATTAGAGATAAAGTTGTTCAAAGTTTAGAAATTTTTAAGTTCTTTACACAGTACACATAGTATGTGTAATTCTATAGCAATAATTATGCAGTAACAATAGAGCAATCGTGTAGTAATTCTGTTGTTTACGTGCAGTAACGACACTAAACTTAAACATGTAACATAGCACGTTTACGAACACATACTTATTACTATACATGACATATTTTACTGCTACTTGTCCTCTGTCACTGCAATTCTATTATGATATCACTGTAATTCCTTTGTCATCCATCAAGTTTAGGTCTCACGAGTAGCCCTATATATTTATTGTCGATACAAAACATCAACAGTTGGCGCACCAGGTAGGAGCTTCGTCGAGATCATCTTCAACAAGCCTGATGGATCCAACCGCCGGAGTCGACAGCATCAACTTCCTCCCTAGACAAACAATCAGCTTCGGAAGTCTCGACTTCATCGCCAACAAATTCGGTAACCTCACCTTGTTTGACTCGGACCCGATCCAATCGGCTAGGGACCAAGCCGACTCCGCGCCAGTCGGCCTACGTAACGCCGCAGCATCCCTCGTCGACTTGTTACGGCAATCTTCAACATGCCCGGGTCTCGGGATAACTCTTTCTTTCGGAGTTCGACTCGGACTCGGCCTCGAGCCGGCCAAGATCGGGCTAAGAAGAAGGAGATTGTCAATCTCCCGTTTGGACTCGACACCGCGGATAACTTCAAACAACATCTGCTGCGGCAAACCCGATCCCCTGGAGTTCGACTCGGATATGGCCCAGAGCCGCTTGAGATCGGATCTAGGGAGGTCAGAGTTGTAATCACCCCCATCAACTACTCTGATTTCGACTCTAAGTCAGACAGCAGCTCAGCAAACTTCTCTCCATCATGCGAAGTCTTCATGGCGTCCAAGGGCTTAACTCCCACTCAGGAGGCACCCCGACTACGCGAGCAACAAGAGGAAGAGGCCCGCCAACTGCGAGAACAACAGGAGGAAGAAGTAAGACGCCTGCACGCCGAGTGTGATGCCTGCAACGATGATCTACGCAGGGCTAGGTGGACTGCTCAACAACAAATCCTCCAAACCCGAGTCGACAACCACGATGTCTTCGTAACGCTTCAGCAAAACGTCGTGGCCGCTGCAACTCTACAGGACATGCTCCAGTTTGGGCCTGATCACTAGGCCACCCTGACTATAGCAAGGATAAAAGCCATAATCATCGTTGCTGCATGTCAGCAGCACCAACAGTCGGGTGATACCCTCATATCGACCAACCGGTCGGCTTCTCCAACAGCGGTCTCATCCGCCTTGACACGACGCCGAGCGGCCGGCTCTAGCCAGCTGCATCCAAAGTCACACCAGACGTCACTTGGCAATCCCAACACTGACCGGCGGCATCGACATCAAAATGACCGTCGGGACAACCAGGATCTCTGAGGCCGATTACGACGTGATCTTCGGCAAGACATCAACGCACGGCGCAGCGAACGCGATGAAGATGAGCAGCGCTGACTGGAAGACGAAAACTAGCGCCTCGGCCTCCACCACGAGCGATTTCACCACCGTAGTCGGAGTCGGAGTCCTCATGCAGATGAAGGAGTACCGGCCTTCACCCAGGAGCTGCAACAGGTCGACTGGCCATCGGGTTTTAAGCCAACTGGAATCAAGAAGTACGACGGGAAGACCAATCCCGAGTCCTGCCTCACAGTTTACACTTTGGCGATCCGAGCGGCTAGAGGAGATCACAAGGCCATGGCTAACTACCTCCCAGTCGCTCTAGCTGACTCGACGAGGACATGGCTAACAGAACTCCCGAAGAGGTCGATCGGCTCCTGGGGAGAACTCCGAAAACGCTTTATCGCCAACTTCCAGGGAACTGACGAGAGGTCATCTTCTGAGCACGATCTCTATCAGTTACTCCAAAGGAAGAACGAGTCTCTTCGCGAGTTCATCAAGAGGTTTTCTGAGAAGCGGAATTCGATCCCAATGATCAAGGACGAGGTCACATCGTCGCCTTTCACGATGGAGTCAAAGACGCCCCCGTTCATTGCCAAATTCACTCAAAAACCTCCCACTTTTGTCAAGGCTCTTTTTGATATGGCGAACAAGTATGCCGACTCGGCCGATGCGGTCGCTCAGGCCCTCGATGACAAGAAAGAGCCCTGACAGAAGGACATGAAAGACAACGATGGGCCAACACAGAACAAATCCAGCAACCGCAAGCGGAAGTCGGACAATGTGGTGGCTACCGTGGAGCGTACTCGGCCGCGACCTCCGAGGAATAATGAATACCAAAAAGTGATGAACGGGCCATGCCCCTTTCATCCAAAGGACAAGCATGCGACTACGGACTGCTTCATGCTTAAGAAGTTTGCTTTCGAGCAAGCTTCAACATCTGGCGCCGATGAAGACAAGGACAAGCCAAATTTAGACACAGCCGGCGATTACCAAGATCCCCAGGCTGAGCTCAACCACATATTTGGAGGGCCGTCTGCATATGAGTCCAAGAGGAAGTAGAAGCTTAGAGCACGCGAAATCAACTTGGTCTCTACAGCAGACGCCCCCTAATACTTGCGTTGGTCTGAAACGCCAATCACGTTTAACCGCGCAGATCATCCCGATCGGATTGCTTATCCAGGACGCTATCCACTCGTCCTGGAGCCGGTCATCAGGAGCATTAAACTGAAGAAGGTCCTCATTGATAGAGGCAGCGCTCTCAACATTCTGTTCGCCAAGATGCTAGACGAGATAAAGATTTCTCGTTCAGAGCTACGGCCAAGTACAGCACCCTTCCACGGGGTAATCCCTGGCCTATCATCTGCTCCACTCGGACAGATAACTCTACCAGTTACTTTTAGCACATGGGATAATTTCCGCACCGAGAATATCTGCTTCGAGGTTGCCGACTTCGAGACTGCGTATCACATGATACTCGAACGGCCGGCGCTAGCCAAGCTCATGGCAATGCCACATTATACCTACATGATGCTCAAAATGCCAGGGCCAGCTGGAGTTCTTTCTCTTTGCAGTGATGTCGAGCAAGCCTTCACCTACGACAAAGAGAGTTGCGAGCTGGCTCAATCTCAAGAAGCGGCAGTCGGGCGTAACAACATTCGGCAAACCGCTACAACTCCATGCGAGGACGATCAGGTTCGGCCAAAAAAGCTGCCAAGTCGGGAATTTCAGCGGATTTTGAAACCAAGAAGATCCCCTGGACCTTTCCGACCCCTTCAAAACAACTCTAGTCGAGACCGGACTTGAACCTAAATAGGAAGACGTGCTCGTCACCTTCCTCCAGGTGAACAGGGATATATTTGCTTGGAAACCTTCTGACAAGCCTGATGTACCAAGAGAGGTGATCGAGCATTCTCTTAACGTTAGGCTGGATGCCAAGCTAGTCAAACAACAGCTACGGCGCTTTACACAAGACTACAAAGATGCTATTCGGGAGGAGATAACCAAGCTCCTTGCAACCGGGTTCATCAAAGAGGTCTATCACCCGGACAGGCTGGCAAACCCAGTCTTAGTCCGGAAGAAAAACGGCAAATGGCGCATGTGCGTCGACTACACCAACTTAAATAAGGCGTGTCCCAAAGATCTATTTGGTCTACCCAGAATAGATCAGGTAGTGGATTCAACTGCGGGGTGCGAACTTCTCAGTTTCCTCTACTGTTATTCGGGATTTCACCAAATCAGCTAAAAGAGAAAGGCTTCTTTCATCACGCCGTTCGAAGCATACTGCTATATCACTATGCCGTTCGGATTGAAAAACGCGGAAGCAACGTATCAATGAGCAATTCAGCGGTGTTTATACAATCAACTTGGGCGCAACGTGGAGACGTATGTCGATGACGTAGTGATCAAGACAAAGTCCTGGGAAGACCTCATCGCCGATTTGGAAGAAACTTTCCAAAACCTTCAAAGATTCATGATGAAGTTGAATCCAGAAAAGTACGCTTTCGGTGTACCGTCCGACAAGCTACTCGGCTTCATCGTATCGCATCAAGGCATCGAGGCCAATCCAGAAAAAATTAACGCTATCATGAACATGGCACCCCCAACTAGCCAAAAGAATGTTCAAAAACTGACAGGGTGCATGGCGGCACATAGCCGATTCATCTCCCGACTTGGTGAATGGGGCATGCCCTTTTTCAAACTACTGAAGAAAGCGGATAATTTTCAATGGACACCTGAAGCCCAGCAAGCCTTCGAAGATTTCAAAAAATTTCTCACATCACCATTAGTGTTGGTGTCACCTATGCCCTAGGAACCACTAATATTATACTTAGCGGTAACTACTTAGGTAGTCAGCACGGTGCTGTTAGTCGAGAGATAAGAGCCAGGTCATATACAGAAAATTCAACGGCCAGTCTACTTTATCAGCGAGGTTCTAGCCGACTCCAAGAAGAGGTATCCTCAAATCCAGAAGCTGTTATATAGCCTACTCATCACTGTTCAAAAGTTGGTGCACTATTTTTAGTCGCATCAAGTCACTATCGTCACATCGTATCCACTCGGGGGCGTCCTACACAATCGCGAGGCCACCGATAGAATCGCTAAATGGGCACTCGAGTTGATGGCGTTTGACATCATGTTTCAACCACGGACAGCAATCAAATCTCAAGGTCTAGCTGACTTTGTGGCCGAGTGGACAGAAGTTCAGACGACTACAAACACGGACAAGCTAGAGTACTGGATGATGTACTTCGACGGTTCTCTACGGATCGGTGGCGTGGGGGCTAGCGTTGTGTTGACGTCACCCATCGGCGAAAAACTCAACTATGTTCTTCAGATTCACTTTTCAGCTTCTCATAATGTCGCTAAGTACGAGGCACTTATTCACGGGCTCCACATTGCCATATCACTCGGCATCCGACGACTGGTTGTGCGCAAGAATTCTCAACTCATTGTCAACCAAGTCAAGAAAGACTGGACATGTCTCGACGATAGTATGGCGGCATATTGTCAAGAGGTCAGAAAACTGGAAAACAAGTTCGACGGGCTAGAGATAACTCATGTATTATGACAATACAACAATGCTGCAGACGAATTGGCCAACATGGGATCTAAACGAGAAGTGGTCTTAACTGGGATTTTTGTTGAACAACTACTGGAGCCATTAGTCAAGAAGATCCTAGTGCTTGAACAGTCGGGGCTTGAATCTACCCCGGCAACAAATGAAGTACTAATTATCTCTCAAGATTGGCGGACTCTAGTTCTCAAATTCCTCTTGGACAACGAACTCCCAGAAGAACGTAGTGAAGCTGAACGGATTAAGCGTCGAAGCAAATGTTTCCTTGTAGTCAGAGAAGACCTGTACCGCAGAAGCTCATCTGGGGTCCTCATACGCTGCGTCACACCCGAGGAGGGCAAGCAGATTCTACAATCAATCCACTCGGGTATCTATGGCAACCATGCCGCATCTAGGACGTTAGTCGGAAAGGCTTACAGGCAGGATTTTTTCTGACCGACTGCAGTAATAGACGCTAAAGATATAGTTCGCACATGCGCGGGATGCCAATTCTATGCAAGACCAACAAATTTTTCAGTTTAAGAACTTCAAACAATTTCAATCTCTTGGCCCTTTACAGTTTGGAGGCTCGACATGGTCGGGCCGTTCAAAAAAGTGCCATAGGGGTTCACACACTTGTTCGTCGCAGTGGATAAATTCACAAAGTGGATTGAGGCAAAACATGTTGCTACCATAACAACGGCACGAGTAAAGGACTTCATTATAAGTATTTTATACCGATTTGGGGTTCCTAACCACATCATAATGGACAACGGTACTCAGTTCACGGGCGGCGTATTTCAAGATTTCTGTGACAATTTTGACATCAAGATCTATTATACTTCTGTGGCACACCTACGAAGTAATGGGCAGGTCGAGTATGCTAATGGCATGGTCTTACAAGGTATCAAGGCTAGGGTGTTCGACCGACTATAACCATATGCAGAGCGGTGGGTACAAGAACTCCCATCCGTTCCCTGGTCTCTAAGAACCACAGTTAGTCGAGCAATAGGAAAATCCCCTTTCTTCCTAGTTTATGCTGCTGAGGCTATGTTACCAACCGAGTTGGAGTTTGGCTCTCCGCTAGTTCGGGCTCACTCAGAAGACAAATCAAACAAAACCCGATTGGTCGAACTCGATCAGTTGGAGGAAGCGAGGGATATCGCAACTATCCAGTCAGCAAGGTATCTTCAAGGATTGCATCGTTATCACAGTCGAAATGTCCATGGACACGCCTTTTTGGTGGGGATCTCGTTTTGAGAAAAATACAAACCACCAAAGACAAGCATAAACTATCCCCCCTATGGGAAGGGCCGTTCATTATCGCTAAGGTGACACGTCCGGACACCTATCGACTGAAGACTAAAGACGGTGCTCTCGTTAGCAATTCATGGAATATAAAACAGCTATGTCCTTTCTATACCTGAGTTTTGTATTTCCTATATATATGTACAAAGTTTTTTCTCTGACTCACTACATCGCTTGTTGCAACCGAGTAGTGAGTCGGAGGCTGCATATATTATGTGCCTTGTCAATAAAATACGAGTTTGTTTATCTAAGTTATGAAGTTTTACAATGATTATGCTACGTTTGCCTGAGTACAGCTTTTAGAAGTGAGCGTTTTTTTCTTAAGTTCCTATCGATCTACTCGACGCAAATTACATAGTCGGCTAAAGCTAATGACAACTAAGAATAAGCAAGTACTCGGCAGCATTTCACAAGATATATATATGCTTTCACCAAAGTTATATATACACCAACTGCATAATTGCTCTGTTTCTACATACCCAGGTCTTTTGCGATCGCCTCTGCAGTTAGCCTCGCCTGGCTGATCAACTCTAGTGCCTCTTCGGGTGTTGTCTCTTCGGCAAAACCCTCACCGATGGCCTCGCTATCTATCCTAGGGTAGATCGATTTGGTCATAGCGAGGGTTTGGGCAACACCAATAGCGACATGCTCATCCGAGTACTTTTTCAAGATGCTCAGGGCTTCACTAAGGCGCGCCTACACCTGGAAGACTGTACTGGAGCTGGTCCCAGCATGGTGAGAGTCCATAATGTCAAGGAGCCCTTTCACGGATTCGACAAGAATTTCCCGTGACTCCTTGACAACCTTGATCTCCTCTACAAAGGCGTTGAATTGGGTCTGGGCATTGGCTTTCGAAGATGTTCAAACTCATCAACAAGTATACTTGTTAGCCAAAAACTGTAGTCGGAGCAACAGGAAGATGGGATAAGGTTATTGTCAGGGAGGAGGCTTACTCACATAGTCGGCCTCCACTTTGGCTTTGGCTTTCTCCAGTTCGGTTTTGGCCTTTTCATCTTCCTTCAGTTTAATCTCTTGTTGTTTCCTCTCCTCTGCTTGGGTTTTCAACTTAGCTTCGAGGGCTGCAAATCAGAATAGTCAAGAACTCGAGATTGCAGTCAGAACTCAACAAGGCAGTTGGGAATCAACAAAGCTGGAGAGATATACTCAGGATTTACTTGGGAGGATACCATAGAAAACTTACTTCTGATCTTCTTGGTTAGAGCCCACTTTTCATCTTTGAGCTGATCTGCTGCTCCCCTTAGCCAAGTTTCCTTCTCCTGGCTAGTCCGTTCCAGGTCGTCCTTGGCGGCCTGGAGCTGGCCCAATCGTTGGAGATGGGGGTTGAGCTGAGTCAGGACCATGTTCACTTTCTCCGAGCGGTCGACAATCTTCTGCTCATGACAAAACAGAGTAAAACAGAGTCAAATGACAGAGTACCAGATTAAGGAGAATCGTCAAGAACTCAATGTGGCAAGATTTGCTACATACTTGAACTCCCCTGGACGCGGCGATTGAGGCACAAAGAAAAACTTCACGCTCCCTTGACACGGCTTGTTCATCATGCTCGTAGCTCTCCGCAACTCCTTTGGGGGATACCCAATGGAATGTTCTCGCAAGTTGTGAGGAGGGCTTCGAGCGGGAGATGTCTACCTCATCAGAATACGACGACGATATGAGTGGCGATGGGGTCCTGGCTCTGGCCTTGGTGGCTGCTGGGGCTTCAACGATTTGCTCATGGGCTAGAGTAGCAGCTTCAGCACTCGCCCCTTGATCGGTCGGCACTAGTAGTCCTGCTATCAGGACTGCTTCAGCTTCTGCGATTGGGGCGGCCTTTGGCTCGGTAGAGGAACTTATCGGTGCTAGCTCGGCTGGGGACGGCTCGGTAACAGGAGCAGCTGGCACAGTCCCCTTGGGATCAATGGGTTTCTTCCCAGCCCTCTTAGAGCTAGGTTGGGCAGTAGAAGGGCTGGCCGGCCTCTTCTTCGTTTTGGTGGTCGACAGGGTTTGGAAATCATCATCAAATTCTTCACAGTCCTGCAAGTGTTTCAACAACACACATCATACATTGCAGCGCAATCCAAGACAGAAATCTACAAACATTCATCACGAATGGATAGCAATTCAACATCAGCTTTTTGGGAGTACCTGTGGCCGAGGTATTTTCTGGCTATAGGCTTTGATGGCACGCTCTGCGTCTTCTGTCTCCACTACCCTGTTAACGAAAAAATAGAGTAAGGTATCGGTCACCTTGTTCTTATCGGTTAGGTCCGAGTATTCTTGGCTGGGATCGTTTTTGTCCTGATAATTCCAGCCGAAGTGGCTTCTCAGCTTTAGAGGCCTAGTGCGGCAGTTCAAGAAACACCTCACCACCCAGGGACTAGTTAATCCCAAGCTCTTTAGTTGATCAATCTTCTCTACCAGTTGGTACACTTGGCCCATCTCTTCATAGCTCGCCACAGAAGACCAACTGGGCAGGACCACCGGAGAAGAGCCAGTGAAAAGGGGCAGAGAAGGTTCAAGATCGGAGCAATAGAACCATTCTCTTTGCCAGCCTTTGAGGGAGGTTTTTAAAGAAACATGGAGATAGATTTTTTTTCATTTCGTTCCTGAGTTGGAGACCAGCTCCCCCAATCACTTGAACTTTGTTTTTGGACGGCTAGGGCTTAATGTGGAACAAATACCGGAAAAGGTTGAAATGGAGCTTAACCCCCAGAAAACATTCACACAATGTGGCGAAAATGGAGATTTGTAGGATAGAGTTGGGATTCAAATTCACCAGCTCTAGTTGATAGAAGGACAAAAGTTAGCGGAAGAAATCCGATGAGGGAAGGGCGAGACCGTGACGGAAGAAAGAGGTGAAGGTGACTGTCTCACCAAATCAGGGCTTCGGCATAGATTCCCCTTCGACGGTGCGCCAATGAATGACTTCTTGTCGCTGCAGCATCAGTTGCTTCTCCAAGAACTTCAGCTTCGTCAAGCCGCAGTCAGAAATTGGCCAAGCTTCCGTGAACATCTCCAGGATCTCGAACGAAGCTCTCGGCATTGCTGGGAGTGAGAAGATTTGGAAGAAATGCTATTAAGGGCTTGGGATGGATGCGGCGGAGTGGAATCACGCGAGTTTTGAGTGGGAGACGCCGGCTATGATAAACCCTAGCGAGACAAAGCGCAAAATTTCGGCGCGGAAGCTGGAAGACGAAACGACTGGTGAATTGGAGAAGATGAGGGAATCTTTTCACTTTCTCTCTGCTTTTATAGAGCTTGTGCTGATAAGTGGGCTTGGGCCAGCTGAATCGGTACTGGGTCACAAGATGTGAGTTTTTAAATGGCATGCTCTATAGAGCCGACTGCTGGCTGTGTTAAAATCATAGTGCAGATGCTATCTACAGAAATCGATTAAATAATCAGGTATGCTTCATGAAAATCTAATTGCTGAACACATGTGTTCAGATATCTGCATTATTTACCAGTATTGAGGATACATCCTTATAAGGATCGACAGCTGGTCTCCATTAAAATTGGGGATGCAGGTATCTCTCGGCTTACATGCTTACATTGGGTTAAAATCCAAGATATGGTACTCAACTTACATGCTTAAGCCACCAATTGCCATGAGCAAAAATTATACCAGTTGACATGATGCTGAAGGGTGTACATACCGTGTAGTATACTACTCAGGAAAGACTACAAGGTTAAAGATCTTTGACTTTATGTTTAATTGTTTCACAATTAAGCATAAAATCAGGGGCTACACCTAATAGGTGCGCCTATTCGGCGCACACTATTTATATTTTTCTATGAAGCCCTTCATAGTCCCGTTGCCAGCTGACATGAAGCAGGACTCGGAAGAAGAAGCACTCGGACAAAGAGTATTCGGGAGCTATGCACTCAGGAATTCTTCACCGTAGAGGATGAGCACTCGGCATCAGCTATGACTCAACTATGAAGGTCTCAGGGACTGCTGTCGAGGCCATGGGCCCCGGATACCTCATGAGAGGCATTTGGGCCACTCGGACAGCGGATAGGTCTAACCTTGTAATTAGGGATACAATAGGACTCGGCATGCATAATCTTGTACGACAAGGGAAGGATATGGTCCTAGTGGGGAACATTGTATTCCTAGAAGGAAATCCCTTGGTCGGAGTCCGACTGGGATTCCTACTCTGTAATCCTGTCCCCCGGTATATAACGGGAGGCAAGGCGCCCCCTGAGGGCAGAGCGCAAATCTCACCAGAGAAACCTCAAAGGCAATACACCACAACTGGACGTAGGGTATTACCTCATCTTGAGGGTCTGAACCAGTATAAATTGTTTCGTGTTTTTTTTTTGCAATCTATCAAATTTAGGGCTCACGAGTAGCCCTATATATTTATTGCCGATACAAAACATCGACAGACAGTAATGTAGATCTTGAGTACGTGGCTGCCAATAGACATGAGTATCAAACAATGATCATTTGTCTCAATAATAGCTAGCTATGACGTACTGGTTATTAGGTGTAGAGAATGACGGTAGGTCTTGAGTTTAATCCCCATTGAATCTTTTTTTCCTTCAATATTTTTACATAAAGGGGCGTATGAAAAAAAGGGAAGGAGCGAGCCAAGGGGGGTCAGAGTTGATGTTCTGCTCACTTTCATGTTGATTTTCTGCTCTTATTTTAATTCATATTCTGTTCATTGTTAAGATGCGATGTTCTTCAAGTAAATACATATTCTGTTTCTTTTCACATTCATATTCTGTTTCTTTTACCAAGCGGATTTTCTACTCTCTATCAAGTGAAAAATTATTTGTAATTAATGGGTTTGCTCTCAGAAGTATTTGGATCCGCAAACCTAATCAGTATGTATCCATCCCGAGGTTAATCAATAGCTGATATTATGGGAGTAGCTACTCCGATAGTAGCATATGGGTGTCATATATATATCAAATGTCTAAAAAATTAATCCATCAAATAATTTTAGTTGCACATATTTATGACTAAGATACACAAATTTATAACTAAAGTTATGCGCGATCGATAATGGCAACTGCAACAAGTTAAAAGTATAACTGCAACAAGTTAAAAGTATAACTGCAACAAATTAAAAGTGCAACTTGAAATTCGCTTCATCCGCCTTGAATCTCAATGTTTTATCTAAAAACCAACATTGTTGTTAGACAGAATCCAAAAAATCAAATGTTTAATCAATAACAAATCTGGTATATTATATATATATATATATATATATATATATATATATATATATATATATATATATATGGAGACTGTATCTTCTTATAAGAAGTTTGCAAAAATCTAAAATTTATCTATCAGAATCGATGCGGGAGGATAGCGGTGCTGTCGGAGTTTGCATAGGGGAGGCAAGGGGAGATGACGGCTTGGCTCGGTGCCAGCGACGCCTGCTTGAGATGGACGATGGCGCTGGGAGAACAAGGTAGACGACAACAGACAATGGCAGAGCTGGCAATGCAGTATATTGGAGTGACGACGGACCAAGCACCCTCAGCAGCCGCCTCCCCCTCTCCCAGCACCAATGAGACAGGGACAACTGAGGAAGGTGGTGATGTGGCGAAGAGGACAACGGCACGAGGAGAGGATGCAGCAGATCAGGCGACGGCGGAGAGGATGCGGCGAGGATGAGATGAGCAACGAGGATGCGAGGGCGAGACAGGGAGGCGAGGGAAGATGCAACGATGCGAGGCTAGAGCGCGAAGATTCCTAGAGGACATGGGGCCCACCATTGGACCATCTAAACCGGATGGCTATATTTGGCCATTGAGTAGGATGGTTTAATCATCCAAATAGCAACTCTGTTGGAGCCTGGTTTTTTAAATATTGGTCAAATTTTAGCTTGGCCATCAAATAGCTATTATATTGGAGATACTCTTTGATTTCTTCAATTAATTAATCAATTAGTACCATAGGTAAACATGGGTATGTTACACTTTGTATGGGAGACGATGGCATAGAGGCCATACTGAAATTTATCTACTAGGCAGGGAGGGACCAATAATGTTAATATGCCTACAATTATACTTAAATCCTAAGAAAAAAATATTTTCCTTTTGCAATTATACGGGAGATACACATACAGTACGCACACACTCTTAACACACATTTAGAGAGATGAAAACCAACTATAAATCCCAAGCCTCGCTAAAGTAATTCTCGTACCACATCAATATTTTTTAAGATAATAAAAAACAACTCTGGCCTTTGTTTCAATTGAAGCTAGAGCCAAATTATTACATAGTGTACATTGCATCTCTCTGCATCACAAAACGATATAGAAAACCAACATAGTTCATATGACAAGACATTATGAAGAGTAATTTATATTATTAAATCTCTCTCTATAGTGTTGCATAACCATCGTCTCTATATAATAGCATGCACATTGCATTAATCCTTTATTCTCTTCGTACTTTTAATTTTTACAGGAGCAAAACCGAAACCAATACGTCTCCCCTTTAAATTTACCTCTGTTTGGAGTTGCCATGTCAGTATCTGGTCCTCGTGGAGAAAAAATGAAGGACATTTGACACGCAGTTACGTAATCTGGGAGAAGATTAACCAATTCGATCGAGTCAAGTCACTCTCACACCAGGAAGGAAACAGCAAATAATCTAAAAACTATGAGAAAGTTATGGGATGGAGTGCTTCTCACTGCTGACTCCGTCCGCAAACGCTCCGCTTGAATGGAATTGGAATGGATTTAGTTGCCGTGCGAGCGTAGCTGTAGACTGTAGTCATAGATCCTCCTAGATAGCACGCCTATCATGCCTGACCAGGAGAAATCCATGCTGACCAATTGACTTGGAACATCTGGACTAGCATTATTAATATAGATACGAAAATGAATATGGAATAACTAGGATAAAACAAATATGAATTACATCGAATACATATAAGGATCGAATATGATCGGACATAAACAAAAAATAAATATTTCTCGGACTATGAAATCCACCCAAATTTCTAATAGAAACAAATACCATCACACATCATTAGCTTGTTTCATATAGAAAGTTTCATCATGGACTAAACAATATCTATTAAGTTTAACACGTATAATATTATCGATATAAATGCATGCCTAACTGATATTATAACATATAATATATAGTATAATTTATAAAAATATTTAAAAGTTTAAATAATATTAATAGTGTGAACTAGTGTTAGTGGATGGGCTACTATTAAAATCTAAAGAGGTAGGTTCAAGGTCTACACTTAGGAAGAAATGCGGTATGTTTCGTGCCTTTAGAGAATATCCGCATAGCACTGTTTACCGTATCCGTCAAAAACTCTAATTCCATATTCGCATTCGTATTCGTATCCGAGAGAAAATATCTATATTCTTATCCAGATTATCTGTTTCAAATTGTCTCCGTATCTCTTTTTCTGTAACACCCTGCTTTCACCGAGATGTTAAACATATTTTACTAAAAACTACCCGTGAAAATTTCAATCTTCAAGTGTTGTGTTGTATGTTGTGCCATGGATCTCGATTTGCATCCCCATCCTTGATCTCGTAATCCCTCCTCTCCAAAAACCTCCGTTCCAAAAGAAATTCCTGAATCTTAATCGTCGTATTCAAGTTCGACTCAAAATCCTGACGACAACTCCCTCGGTTTCTCCCATGAGAAATCTCCGCCTCAACATCTAAACCGATGCTTCAAAATCTTGCTTCAATAATCATTCCGAATATCCAAATCGAAACCCTAAAAATCCCAATCCTCTCTATAAATCCCCTTCATTTCTCTCTCCTTTGGACTCCAACAAAACCCTGAGTCTAATCTGAGAATCAAATCGTTTTGCAGCTATCGTTATATATATATACACACACACACACACATGTAAGTATACTCACATACCTGAGTGTATAAATATGTGACACCTATCCACCCATCTATCTGTCGGAGGAGAAAACTCCAACCGCGGGGAGTCTGGAGACCCCCCTTTTGAGTTCGGCCAGGGGAGTTGTCCCAGGACAGCTACGGCGTCCAGTGGATATGTTCGATGCTTGGACGCCAGGGGCCCGGGCTGAGAGATGGCACGCAAGGGAGACAAGAGGAGGTAGACAGGTTCGGGCCGTGCGGAGGCGTAATACTCTACTCCTGTGTGTTTTTTCTATGTGGGAGATAAGAATGTGGTTTGCTTCTTACAACGAGTCCTTCTGCCCCGGCCGCTCTACCGGGAGCCAGACTTGAAGAAGAAGCAGACTAACTCAAGCTGAGGTAGAAGACTAAGACCTCGACCAGGAGAAGTCGAAAGTCCAGAAGAAGCAGAAGTCGTCCTTTGCCGCAGGCTCGGATCCTCCTTTTATCGTGCAAGGGGAGTCCACAGTGCCTGGTATACATGCTGAGAGAGAGAGAGAGCTCGCTACGATTTGTCTTGTCTCACGCACGCGGCCGCCTGCCGCGCCGCGCCGGAGGGACGTCTAGTCGCCGCCCAGCTCAGCTGCTGCGGGCGGCTGGAGTTGGTCTGCTGCAGGTCTGGTCGGTACGTTGCCGGGCTGCTGTGGGCGGCTGGAGTATGGAGATGTGACAGCGCGCTCCTCCGCTGCCAGAGTGTGGAGAATCGAGGCCCTCTCAGTCAAAAGTTGTCTGACGGCACTGGGAGGGGGCCCACGGAAGATCATCATGACGGTGCACGTGTGTCCGACCGGGCGACAGGTGGGAGGCGCCCCGTCGCCTCGCCATTAATGCGGGTAGTCGTGGAGCTGATCCACTCAAGCCGGCCTCGTGCCCGGGGCGGAGAGCTCATCGAGCCCTCCGCGCACACAAGGCGAGACCCGGGGCCCGGGCACGGAGCTTCCCGGGACCGGGGACGAGACCCGGGGTGGATGTGGGCGCCCATCGTGAGGCGCCCGGAGAAGGTGCACCCGGGCCCGGGCAGTGCTCGGGCCCTAGGTACTTGGCGGGAAGAAGGCTGTAGCCGGCCGTCACCGGTGTAGAATGTGGGCTCGGAGGAGCTGACGTGGCCGAAGATCCACGCGTCCCCGGAGAATGTAGAACCCCCATTCCCGTTTCGCCAACACTATCCATCCTTATTCCCTTGAATCCCCAAATAAAATCACGAGTGATATATATATATATATATATATATATATATATATATATATATATATATATATATATATATATATATACTCATGGGCATCAAACCTCTATCCAAATCCTCTCCACCGATATATATATATATGTATATGTGTGTGTGTGTATGTATATATGTATATCTGAGAATGTATATACATGTATGTACATACAAATATACACAGGCGTATATATACAAGTATCGATCCTTCACCTCCGATCCTCTAAAAATTCCTTGAATAATCCTTCCCTTATGTTTCCCTCCATATAAGTCCTTAAGTGCCACAATACAAAATTAAATACCAAAATAGTCATTATTCCACTTGGGACCCTTTCCGGGAATTTGCCAGGTATTTCTTGAATTCAAATATAAAAATTTGAGTTCAAATCTCTTTGAAACCTCCCCAAAATCCCTCCAAATAAACCCTAGAAAAAAGCCCAGGACCACTGTATCTTTGGGCCACCACCCTCCTCTCGGCCTAGCTCGCCCTCACCCGAGCTTGTGGCGCGTGCCTTGCCCGGATGGGCGACGCGTGTCCTTGCGCTCCCGTGCGCCGCCCAATCTCATTTAACCCCGCGCGGACTGCCCGAGCCACCCGATGCTTGCCACGTGTCCCTGCTTCCGTTCCACGCCGTCGATCGGCCCTTGCCCGCTCGCTCACCGCGCGGACCGCCGCACGCCGTGGATGGCCGCCGCGTGGCCCCCACTCTTGTGCCAGCGGTTGATCACGTACGCTCGTTCACTCGCCGCGTGAGTGGCCCGTGCCTCTCGGATTCAGCCGCGTGCCACCGATCCCTACGCACGACCGTCGATTCCCCCAAGCACTGTTCTTCTTCCTCCCCGTTTCCCCGTCCCTCGTCCTGATCACGCCCCGAGGCTGTTCGACAAAAGTACTCCCCGACTGCCAACGTCACTGAGGCCCCGCCCGGTCCCGCCGGTGCTCGCTAGTTGCCAAGGCTTGGGCAAACGCCGCCACCTTATTTTCCTGCCTCCCCTCGCTCTGCCGTCCCGTTTTCATTCCTCTCTCTCTCCCCTACCGAGACCAGCCAGTCAAAAGTGCCACAACGCGCACGTCATCTGTCCTTGCGCGCACGCTAGCCCGCGCTCCCACTCGAAACGATGCCGCCCGATCGACCACCCTCGCCGCCCATCAAATCACCACCGCTCGTAAACTTTCACCCCGAGGAGAAATCCCGCACCGCGGCGCCTCCATTCTCTCTCATCCATGATTGGGGATCGCCCAGGGCCGACCTAGCCGAGCTCCACCCCTATAAATGCCTCCCGAGGCTTCCTCCTCTTTCTTCTCCGCTCTATAACCGGGATGCCACCGACCGCGAAGACTGGCCTCGGGCATCGCCGACCGGGAGGAACCACTACTCCCTTCCTCCATCGTCTCTACCTCCCACGCCTCTCGTCGTCTGTGCCGTGCTCGGTGAGGCCCCTCTCAAATCGCTCTCTGAGCCTATACCTCCTCGAAGCTCCATGGCCGATTCACACGCCGCCAATGGCTTTTTCATTCGTCGAGCCGTTGATTACCGCACCGCTACAGGCCGATCTCCCTCGCCGCCAACCAACCCTTGGGCCTCCCGGACCGCCGCGGCCGAGCTCCGGCTCTCCCCCTTTTTCCCTCTTCGCCGCCAGTGAGACCTTGTGCGCCGCCATGCTCCTCCCTCTCCGCCACCATCATTCCTCGTCGCCAGCCGAACCCCGTCCTCAACGACGCCATCCGAGCCGCTCCCGACGTTCGCCGTGCTCCCCTTTCCCCCACTGGCGCTACTGCTTGACGTAGCTCGCCGCCACTGGTTGGTTCACTCCCCGCTGCCGTGTGCCGTCGATCTCGCTAAGCCGTGTGCCTCTCCCCTAGCCCCTACCGTGTGGCCCCGCTCGGGCAAGGAAGACCGTCGCCGACGCGTGGGCCCGGTCTCCTCGGCCTACCGCAACCACCATGCACCACGCCTAGCCCCTCTTGCTCCACTGACATGTGGGCCAACCTCCCTCTAATCCACCATGAACCACAGACCAAATCCCACTCCCTCATTTACACCGCGGGCCCACTTGTTAGTAACCACCACTACCTCAGCACTTCAACTCCCTCTCACCCTCACTGCCCTGTGGGCCAAGAATGCTAGTGGGCCCTGGCTGTCATAGACCAAGTGGAAAGATTCCCAGAATATCCTTCCTGGAAAATTAAATAACTCCTTTTTCCAGTGATCCAAAATTCATTTTAATCTTCGAAAATTCATAACTTTCGATCCGTAACTCCGATTGATTCTGTTCCAACTCCAGTAATTTTCTAAAATTAAGATCTATCTAATGGCACTATTAGTAGCACTAAATAGGGTTTGTTTATTTGAATTTGTGTAGATTTGAGTGTTTGCATATAGTAAACGACCGTCGGAAATTCGTTTCGGAGCAGATTTCGCGGCAATTTCTCAAAGACTCGTGAAGACTTAGAGCAAGGCAAGTCACCATTAATCATCTTGAGCCCATATTTGCGCAATTAAGTACTTTGATTGCCAAATCGCATTTACTAGGCTACACGGAGATGATTTCTTGATCGAGTTCGCAAGATGACTGACGGGTCGTCAACCCATTTGCTGCATGACTTCCTTGATTGATTGTGATTCCCTTACACATCCTTGTCACCGCCCTTGATAGATCCCGGTACCCGTGTCAACGGGCATGGTACCGGTGATTGCCTATCAAATTTAAAAATGACTACTATGGGTAAAACTTGAGTTTATGAAACTTTAGAAAACCCGACACCTGGGTCGGTGCCTTGAAAATAAAATGGTTTGTGAAAACTACGGTGCGGGGATCGTGCCAACAGGACAAGTCTCCCATACTATACTTAAGGACCAATTCTTTCGAAATTTCATCCGAATATATAACAGTACAACCACATGGGTGATATGGGATAACTCTTGGCTGAGTAACTAGCCTCCCAGGGACGCCTTGCATGTCATTGGACTGTGGATCGTGCGGGAGAGCGTCGGGGGTGCCTCCTGAGTTCCTGGCACAGCATGGTCTCGGACCTACCCTATTGTTGGTCTCGAGGACTCCTGCAGTTGGCATGAGGTAACTTGGGAAGGTTTGAAAAATGCCTTATCGCGAAAACCTCTACGTCACCAAATCATACCCAATGCGTGTGAGCTGGTGACTAGAGTGAGTCACGTCGTGTGGGTAAAGTGCATCCCCTCTGCAGAGGTTTAAATTGTTTGAACAGCCATGCCTACGGTCATGGGCAGATGTGAGGTAATTCCTTAGCATAGTTTTGTTTAACAACTGCTTGTGAAAAGATGTTTGCGGATTGGGAATCCGATTTCGGAAAATGTTATGGAGTTGTCAAGGACAGCAGGGCTGTGGGCTCGATAAGATTGGATCAGCTGGTGGAGCTGGATCCCAAAAGCCAGTTCTTGAGAGTTACGCTAATTTAAAGATCGATACAACTCACTCCTAATTGTTGAGAAGCACACGCTAGCAGATTTAAAAAGATTTGAATAAAACAGATTACAAAATAACCAGCCTCTCTTTGAAGCTTGCAACAACCACCTAAGTTCCCCTGGCTTGCTGAGTACGTAAGTACTCACCCTTGCTCTATATATATATTATTCTCCGCCGGGAGCTGGATGCTAGAGTTGCAATGAAGTGAAGATTAGGGTTTTGTCCTGGTTCCCAGCCATTGCATGTGTGTTGGGACTTAGTCCGTTGTTCCGCTGCTGCCGCTGCCTTTGTGTTGTTTGTTGCTGTCTCCGGCTTGCTCCGAAGTTGCAATATAAGTAAAGGTATAAGTCTATTTAATTATTTATTTATCTAAGATTCTGCAATGATGCATATCTGATTTTCGTGGATAACAGCGCTGCGTCCTAGGACTGGTATCGGTATCGTGGTTCCGCGAAAAGACAGTTCGTACTGTTTTCCTACGCCATATCTAACTGGTGCCGTTGTACGATAGTAATAGATCGGAGTGTGATATTTTCTCTAGAGCGGGTAAAAACTATTCGCTCCGTTTTTATTCGTAACTCAACTACGTTGATCTGAAAATTTGGACATGGAGCATGCTGGACCACAGGGTGTTCTCCATATTTTGGAGCATATTAACAGTTTTTTATTGTTGTTTATTTTTGAAAAAAAATCAAACCTAGTCTCACTATCCAGTATTTCTTTTATCGCGGTAATCAGTCTCATTTGTACAGATATAATACGAGGGACAGCCTCTTCCTGCCTTCTTTCTCTCACAGCTAAAAAATCGAAAATCCAACTTGGCATGCTCATGAGTGGAGTAGGTACTAATAAAAGAACAGTGACCTTAGATCGGTCAAGATCTACCCATGCATGCTCATAAATAAGCATACAGTTAAGACCGCGCTCGGTTCGGCTTTTAGATACAGATATTATTAACATATTATTAACGTATAATTAATTAAATATTAATTATTATAAATATTATTAAAAAATTAAAAAATAGATCTATTTAATTTTTAAAATACTTTTATATAAAACATATTTAAAAAACATATCGTTTTGTATTACCAAAAATGAGGGAATAACAGAAATGATAAATGGTCAGAAAAGTAGATGGGCAGGGGAGGCGGCTGATGGCTGATGCCAAATTGACAAATGACAACCGTCTGTCCGTGCGTACAGTACGTCAAAACACTGAATTGGACATTGGACTATTATTGGAGTGGGCTGAGTGCGTAGTGCACTGTGTATCTCATTCATTACTTCAAGATGATTTGACATTTTCTACAGCTGCCAACGTAGGTGAAGCTGATCCTGGCTGGAATATGTTAGCTAAACTCAGTGAAAAATTTAGCCATTCTCTTCGAGATTACTACTCCTACATGGTTAGTTTGCACACTTTGCCAGTTTGCCTGCCTCCAGACATTTTTCTTTCCTCTATTCCTTGAGCATATGTTAATATTCAGTTTTTTTTTGCGGGGAAATATTCAGTTATCTTCCTCAGCTCATATAGGCATTCGGATTTTGAAACCACCCAAGGCCATTAGGGGCAAGATGTCAATGTCTTTCAGGGGCCCATGATTAATGACCATGCTATAGCAACATTATGGTGCATACGCTTAACATTATGGGCCTAATACAGTCATCTGTCTTTGGAACAATACGCGGCCTGCAAGTAGCACTGCTGTACACTAGTAAACGACTATTAGGATAGGGACTGGGGGCTCTGTCGGTGATATACAAGTGAATTTTTGCTTTTCTCTTAGAGGAGGTCTAAAGGACAAATGTTCGTGCCCGATTCAGCCACACGAACATGTTCGGTCCAACGCACATGTGTCTCGTCTATCACGAGACACTGTTAGAAAAAATTTATACATAGACACTTTTAATATAGAAATATTACACATAAAAATATTTGAATCGGACATATAAATTTCTGATGTACAAGCTTGCAAAAAAAAAATTAGGTGGTGCCAAATAAAAAAGAAGCACGAGTGTTCACACAAGTTCTCCGTGTGATAACATTCACTAATTAGTGCTTTAGTTTCTTTTATGCTACTGAAAACTCATCGTGTCCCTTGTATGAAACTAATTGTCGTTTTGAGGGTGTCTAGATTTAGAGATAGAGCTGGTGAGGTAGAAATAGGAGAACGGAAGGACTAAAATAGAGAAATGAGTGGAAAATATATCAAAGGTTTGAGCCTCCTTTGGAATAGCGGGATTTTGTAGAAATTTTACGGAAACTAAACCAATTCTTGAAAAAGTTCAATAAAATTCCAAGGATTAGCTTTACCCCCATCCCATTAGCTATATTTTTTAAAAAAGGCTGTTGCGCAATTGCTCGTGCGTCCTTCCCCCCGCAGGATTTCACATGGTTTTCTTTTTTTAAGTTTATATACCAAAAGTTCAAATGTCTGATTTTAATTTGGATTCCTATTCGATTCAAACGTATTAAAGTTTATACTTACAAAGTTTATATGCATGAACTTTTCACGGATAGTATCTCGTGACAGGTTAGATACATATAGACCAGACCAAAAGTAATCACGCACCTCAACCACGCACGATCGCTCGCCCATTAGGTCTCCCAATATTTTACCCATTGTACATACAATCAGAGGACAGCGTCAACTCAGCAAGCTCCACAGATCATGTTCCCACTTCCCAGCCGACACACGTAGCATCTGTTATTCACTCATATATCTTAAATAAATCAATATTAGAGGTGTCTAAAATAAATAAATATTGTTAGAGGTGTCTAAAATAAATAAATATATTAACATTATACTTTCTCCGTTTCAAAATATAGCTATCTTTATATTCAAATTTAGTCATAAATATAGTAAATTAGAATATATATAAAAGATGACTTATATCCTAAACTCCTCGTACTACCTCTAATATTTCATCACACCACCGACCTATAGGTTCCACATTTATCCACTTTAATAAGGGATATTTTTTAGACATTTTATCTCAATCTTTAATCTTCTTAAAACTATAAAAATAACTATATTTTAAGAAGAAAGGAATATTACTCTAATAGCCTAATGGACCATGGAGAGAGACAGCCACATCCACCTGTTCTTTTGTGTAGACCAAATTCCAATGGTACTTGATGATAACTTGCCGACGTCCTTTACACAATTTTCTTTTCTCTGATTCTGGCAACAGTCCAAATATCAATTATAAATTATTGCTAGCACAATGACGTTGCATTGCTGCAAGTCCAAAGCATATGGAGAAATGGAGTAGCTATCAGTGTTAAAAGGTCGGTACACAAAAGGAAGGGAATCCTTGGGTAAAATAACCTATTAACCTCACCTCTGATCACATGATAATGCAGTGGGATCCAATGCTCAGTTGCTAAGAGTACTTAACAAGCAAGAGAAAGCATCAGAGATTCCACTGGGGGAGAAGAAAATGTAATCTGAAAAGTTGGCATATCCTGAAAGTTCTACCTCTCGCCATTTTTTCCTACCTGATATATACTCCTTTCTACAAAGATGAAAGGTTGCAAGAAAAATGACAGGATGGAATTGGAGTGACCACTGCAGCACTAGAGCTGGTAAAAGAAGCTCATGGGAAAAGATTGGAAAGATATGATTGCTTCAGCAATAACCGATGCTTACCTGGTGAATCAAATAGGACTCAGAATGATTCAGTATATCAATGACCATACTGGTGATACATTTGCTTTTTCAAAGATACAGATTGCAAGGGCATTTTACTTTACACAGATCCCATCAGGGCATTAGAATCACTCATCCATCAGCGCAACTTAATAATAGGAGATGCAATGAAATTACATTATTGATAGCATTTAGCCCAATATCTACATGTTGATTTGAATGTGTTCAGTAGCTCCTACATTTAAGAACTATGGTGAGGAGACCCTGAATAGGTGTGCACGCATTTCTCCAGCACTCCATCTTAGTGATATAGAGCTTTCGGCTGTAGAAGCAGATGCCTTGAGTGCAATGTAGACACACTACTTACCCAGCAAGAAACAACAATGACATGTTAAACCCGTCATCCTGACAGTTTGTATGCACAGCATTTCATAAGGAAAACAGTAAGTATCTAAGGAAAATAATAACTATCTTGGCACAGCATTTTAACTGCCAAACCAAAACACAGATATGGTAAAAAGTTCAGAACGAAGGTGTTTTTCCCCCTAAAAACCGAGTAATAGATTTCCACAAGTATCACACAGCATGAAGAGAAGCTAATAATTGGTGCGAAGGGAGCCTTTATTTCATTTTTCATTGTGAAATTCCCAATCACATCGTTCTAACACTTAAGCTCGATTGTATCTTTAGTACAGATGTGCTATTCTGTAATCAAGTTACTAAGGCTAAGAAAATGGAAACAGATAAAATTACTGTAGGCGAATAGTGTACAATCCGACCCCCAGCTTGAATTTTCTGCAGATAGAAATGACATCAAAGTCAGATTACCTTTCGCTCTGGTATCAGAAACCAAACATAAGCAAGCAAGAGAGAGCACTCAAATTCATCGGAATAAGTTGAACGCACAAACAACTGAATTAGAAGTTTGAATATTTCTATCAGGGGTAATATTATTACAAATTGTCCAAAACCTAAGTGATTTCAATGCATTCCATTGCCAATTATTATTTAACAGTAAAGTACATGAAGCTAGAATTGATTACTAAAATAAACCGAAGATCTTTGAAAAGGTCTGATTCACAAATGTCTCAAAAATTGCAGGGAAAAGGCTAGAGCATTTAGAATATGAACTTGGAAGATCACCACTAATGCACCACTCTTACTGATAATTTAACCCAGAAGCTGGATGATAAAAGGTTCTCCATAATGTGTGTCCTAATGATCTATTAAAGGAGCTAATTGGCCCATCCCAACTGGAGAGATGTATTAGCATTTAATTTAAGTAATGAAAAACTCAGATAGGTCAATTTCCCATTATTATCAACATTATTGTGGATTGGGAACTCTATGCAACTATATTTGAAAAAACGAAAAAAGAACAAATACCAATTATCTAAGGGAAGAAGTGAAAGCACAAAAACCACAATGAATGTTCACAAGTGGATATTAGTCAAGCTAAATTGCCATCCAAAAATCTAGACCAACATGGTCCCTTCTGCAACTTTCTAGTTTCTAATACCAAAATTTGTTGCTGCTGAATTAAGAAATCAAAATTATGATTAAAACCTAACATATATTTCTTGAAAAATAACACTTGATGATTGAAGGCCCAGCACAATAGTTGGGATATGATGCTGCCTGAAAACATGCAATAAAATCACAGTATTCAATAGTTCTACGTTGTCTGAAATGACTGTTTCCTAAGTTGAGAAAATTGAGTAGATGCATCCTTATTTTAACATAAGGCAAGAACCATTTAGTGAGACAATACATCCAAAAACAAGGATGGATTGGCAATAGGGCTTCATCAGAAAAAGGTGTAGACAAAATACAAGAGTAAAAGGCCAATCCTTACCCTAAGAGACAAGAAGTATGAGGGTGCGGATGAAGGTAATAGACCCTCATAACCAATATCATATGCAATCCTTCCATCAGCATTAAACAGCCCATAGTGCTTTTCCGAGCCAGCTCCAGGCTTCGAATTCTCATTAAACAATGCAAAGATGTACGCTTTGACTGGTCTCTTTGGCTTGAGAGGAGTTCCCTTCCTCAGAAAGAGCCTCTTTCGGAGGTTGAAATTGTAAGTCCTTGCATTCTCAACTGAAGCTCCTGCTTCAGTTTGATCTCCACTAGAAGCCCAGCCAGTCTCTGCTACTCGGACCTCCATGTCAATATACCCAGCAGCCTGCAGAGCGGCATAAGCTGCATCTATCTGAGCATCGAACATGTTGTCATAATGCAGACTAGTATTCGGGTCAACAATTCCAGGATTGGGCTTAAAGAGAGCATAATTAATGTCAATATGTTGTGGATCGTATGTGTAGGCCAAAAAGGGATATGCATTGACATAGAATGGTGAGCCAATATGTTGAAAGAAGTCCAGCAATGGTTTCATATACACCATGACATCTTCCTTGAAAACACATGCAGAAGGTGGATAGGAAGTAGCAAAAACAGCTTCTGAGTGTGGTGTGAATAGCTCAATTTTGTCTTCCAAGTGGAATTTCTGGAGTCCATTGTACACATTCTTCACAGCTTGAACGAGGGGCTCGGCCAAGCTTGTGTCCTGACCTCCCAGCACCTCATTCCCCACAGTGATCCCAACTATGCGTGTCTGAGGAAGATAAGGCTGCACATTCTCATTCAACCAGTCTATCGACCTGCTCTCATTTGCTGCAAAATCCTTCACAAGTCCATTGGGGATAGCAATAACCAGATTTAGCCCAGATCCTCTGAATGCATCAAGAACACTGTGATCGGAATCGTATATCTTGACATTCCTTATCTTTGAAGCTCTCAGGAGTTTTACTACTTTATCCGGAGAAGGGATATTGTTTGCTATTCTCCCGTAGTTTATCCCATAGCCCCCGACAAACGCCTCAACGGCTTGAGCACCTTGTCACAACAAATACCAACAATCAAATTTTCAAATCATTGATAACAAAGCAAGGAATTTTTGTTACATGTTGTGGTCCAAAGCATGTAAAGCGCAATAACTGATCAAGACAAGAGAATTGAGTTGAATTGGATAGAAAGTTAGAAGCTTTTGGTACCATGTGAGGGAAAGGCGAGCAGGAGGCAGAAGAAGAGCGCCAGCATCCAGTGAGCACGCCCGCTCCAACTCATCATCGTCATAGCACGGCCACAATCCACCGGTGGTCCAGAGCAAGAACCAGGCAGCAGACAGTCACAGCAAGCAGTGGTAGCCTCCGAGGAGCAGGCGAGCTCCGCCTTGCCGGAAACTTGGGTGCCAGGCCGGGGCATGGCGCCGGGGCGGCAAGTTCCATAGACGGACCACGGCCGCTCCTCCACGGCCGAGCACCGGCGGCTGCTTCCCCACCGCCTCCGAGAAATCTTGGCCGCCTTCTCCACAGCCCCACCTCCGCCGCTCCAACCGTGCCACGGACTTACCAAGAACGGCGAAAGAATCCGCAAGAATCGGATCCCTCCCGCCGCTGCAATCGCCTACCAATCAACCACCAACACCAACAAGGAATCTTGATTCCCTCTCGGCGGCGGCCTCCCTCTTATACAGTTATACTCCAAACCTCCCCCCACCGACTGGCAAGCAAGCACACACTCACCACTCCCCTCGTCGGCTTAATAATATCACCAATCCAAGCAGCAAAGCGAGCAAGGATTAGCCTTTGATTGGATGGTGGTTAAGCAAGGGTTAGGGGTTTGCTTAGCGAGGAGGAGATTGGGTAAAGTTGGACGCGGCGAAGGGGACGGGGAGGGGGAAGGCTCGATTGGGATGGAGGAGGAGGGAGGGGGAGGAGGAGCACGCCGCCAGCGCCCGCGCCCGCGCCGACTCCGCTTTCCACTCCGGGCTCGCTCGCCACCGCAGCGGAAGAGGGGGGGGGGAGGAGAGAGGGAGAAGGGGAGAGGGGGTTGGATTTTTGAAACGCGGCGGAGGTGGGTGGTGGTGCGCGTGTCGCGTGGGGTTGGAGAGGGCGGCTTTTCTCCTCCTATCTCTGGCGGTTTTGCGGATCGCCCCTCCAAGGGCGGTTTTTGCCTCTTGTTGCAGTTTTTTTTCTATTTTTTTTCTTTCCCTTTTACGCGCGGTTTTTTTTTTGAGATTTTATTATGTTTGTTGCTTCTAGTTACCGGTATAGCTATATTCTAGGATGGAGAAAGCAGTAACTAGGAGGAGTTTGTGTGAATCTAAGGTGAAATGTCATATTAGATTATAGGTTGAAGAAAATGAAATTTAGAGTTTTATTTCTGTGCAATAGCTATTTGTGATACTTTGTGTTTCAATAAAATCACATCGAAAAAAAGAATTTCAGTAAAATCGAGCAACCATGATAAACCAATTGGGCATGGATAATTATAGCTATGTAAAATTAGAATCTCTTTATAGTTGCCATGAGCCATATGCATGCTTGTGGGTACATAATCTCATGCCTCATGTAAAGTTTAGAAAGGGCGTGGCCGACTCATAGTCACGGACACCGGTGCTCGTCGATTCTACGGCAGCGTCGATTTTGGTTGGTTATAAAGAACAATGAGCCAAACAAGAAATCCAACGGTTCATAGCATGATGAATAGGAAAACAGTAAAACAATAATGAGCAACGCTAGAGGGTTGTGGTTGTGATGGGAAAAACTAAAGTATTCATATGATTCGTAAAAAGATCTTTATTAGGGCTAGTCAAATAATTCGAGGAGTAGAATTTATTATGGATTTCACTTGGGAATCCAAGCGGTACCCGCATTGAAGGAACCTCATTAGGTATACATGTATGAAATTAGTTAAGGGGGTTGCTTGATAAATTGATACCCACTTACTAGCCCTATAAGTGGGGCCAATGTATTATTCCTTCATTAGCTCATCATGTACAAGGTTGTACTGATCTTTTAATAGACGTGTGAAACCAATTCTACAACGGAAAATGGATGTTAGTGTGATGAGATGATTGTATTTGTATCCACAATTAGTGCTCAAACTTTAGGGAAAAGAGCATTTATCTTGTAAGCGTATCTATGTTAAAGGGGTAAACGCTTATTGCTTTTCAATATGGTTTGATGAACTCCATGGCGTGTTGATCTGCTTAAAGCTTAATCTGTATGGTTTAGTCTCAACTTTCTACTTCCTTAGCACTTGTACTCTATACATGCTTACTGGCTAGCTAAAGTTGTTGTGCCATGGTGAGGTGTTGCTTTAGTCAGTGGGTGGTCATCGATCCCCTAAAGTCCCCTTTAACAAGTGGCTTTGCAAAGGGAATACTTGACTAAGAAAGACTCAATGCAAACGGTTTTTTGCCTTTTTTTTCTTTCAAGCACAAAAGTACACAATAAAGACAAACAAGGAGAGGGAAAAACAAATATTCTCCCGTGTATCAGGTATATTGAAGTTTGTAACTTAGGATGCTAAAATAACAATCTCGAGATCTTTTCACATAGTTCTGTACTACAAACGAGCCAATTCTTGTTCTTCCTTAACGAAGGGGATTTTACTTCCTTGTCTCTACTTAATTCCAACAACAAAGGAGATGCAATCATGTATTATGCCAAGTCAAGGAAGTATGTATTACATGCACATTACTCATGAAAGTTGTTGACAGTGCACACAAGAATAAACACAGAGTACATGCTGAGTGAGCAGTTCATGATCCATGCTGGCAGATGAGTCAGTGCGAAAACGATGGCAATGGAAATTAATGGATGTTGTGTAGGCCATATCTGCATTGCTCCTTTTTTTTTGGAAAAGGCAACTTTAATTAGGTTAAAACGCTTGGCTTTCTTCTTAACTAGGTTAGTCTCTATGGTGCACTTGCTTTCAGGCGTGAGCAATCAAGCACAAGAAAAGCCATTGCAATTGGCAACACCTTTAAAACATGAGATCATCGGAGTGTCATGGTATACATGCTTTTATAAACATGATGTACTTGCACCAACAGATAGATGATAATTTTTTTAACTCTTCAAAGATGATAATTTTAAAAAGAAAATAAAATACTACGGGTTATCATAAAAGGTGTTGAATATATACGGAGAAAATTAAAAAAAGCAATATTTCATGATTGCATTTTGTTTTAGTATACAAAAGTGTCGAAATTAGATACATCATTCTTCTTCTATACTCGTCATCGAAATTTACTCTTCTATATATCAAATCAGCCCACATATCAATCTTCTCACAATTTTTTTTCTCATAAAACATACGAGCCCGAAAAAGTATCAAATAGGATTTAGAGGGATAATTAGAGGGCTAAATCGAAACTTTACACGCTGTCATGCCTTCTTCCCCGGCCCCTGTGAAGCCTATCAGTGGGTGCAAGCGGTCACAAAACCCTAGCTGGCCGGTTGCTTTGATGGCGACCAGTGCACCGTAGGCTGACTGGTATCGAGAAGCTTTCTCCAAACGGAGGGCCCAGATATGACGGAGACATGATCACGTTGGAATCAGCATGGGTGCACAAGAATTTCACACCTTTATGTCAATCCGGGCCCACCCAAGACAAGGATCTAGGATCTGCTGAAGTAATGGTGAAAGATATATAGGCATCATCACATGACAATGATGCATTGGTGGGAATACTAGTAGGGTTATTCAGGTAAACTCATTATTCCTGGGTTATTCAGGTACACTTTCATCAGATCAACGTTGTTTTGTATGTTGATGTGGTCTTTGAGGTACAACTTTGACCATAAAAAGCTCCTTTGAATGCATGAATTTTACAGGAGCTTCGCAAGAACCAGTTTAATTCCTGTAATCCTAAGGAGGTTTTTAATTAGCTCTTAAATGCCTTAATCTTAGTGCTTTCAACATTAAGCTTAATATTTTATATACTGGACGGTGGTTTCGTTCCGTGGGGAGCCTTGAGCATGGCGTTTTCCCAGCACTAACTGTTCGGGACTTAGTCCGAGTTGTCGAAGAGTATTAAAGTTTCATGTATTCTAGCCAATTTTATCGTATTAGAAAGTCAGTTTAGTTTAACTAGCTTTCGCAACCTAGGCTGACCGAACAATTAGTCGTTTGGGACTTACCATCAATGGGGATCAGTCCCACTGTTAATCAGATTTGATTTGAATGCTGCCCATCATACCAGCACCCTGCAGTGCCGGGAATAGCAATAATGGCACGGACCCAAAGGATTTCCCCTTTCTCCAGGTCTTAGGACACAAGCAATGCAACGCAAACAACACCAGCACGACGGCGACGTCGTCTCTACCCTTCTTCTCCAACGCCGTCGTCGCCGGCGACCGCCGTGGCAGCATCAGTCAAGGAATTGTTTGGCTTTGGCCACATAGAGATGTATGCAATCAGAATTCAGAAGCAGGCAGATTTCTTTCTGCAAAACTGGTCACTTTCATTGCGATGAGTGGAAGGTTCTACTCCTGCTTTATAACAATCCCCTCCCTGGCTCTTCTTTTTGGTATTCAAATTCAAGAATCGTGCTGGCTTACGTCGCAACACGGCGACAAAGGTCGGTTTTTTTCAAAATGATTCAAATCATCAGTACAAAGTTCATATGAAAACCATTAATATATGAGATCAAAATTAGCTGATGACCAAAAAGATTATCAAAGCAGAACAACAACCACACACTCAAAACCCCACGGGTAAACAGTCCTGGGTCAATGCGGCCGGTAAAAGTTTTCAGAAATAGTATAATTAATTGCGACCAAAATTGTTTGTTATTTTTGGTAGTCAAACTACCCTTGTGGTTCCCAATGGCCGCTGTCCTTCGCATCGCAAAAAAATAGCAAGCATGAGTGGCTTCTGAATGACTGAGATGCCATATATTAAAAGCAAACTTGCATCGTTCCGTTACTCAAGAAGAGCTCCACGGCTTCCTATCTTGGACCAATTTGAGGTGGGGACCGTTGCGGGGTCTTGCACTGCGGGAGACTGCTCGCCCAATTGAACGAGAAAGACTAATAGTTATTGAGTAAGTGCTTGTAATGAACCAAAGGTAACTTGGTATATCTGCACTTACCAATTGGCGGGATACTGTTGGTGGCAATGACAAATGAAGGGAGTGGGTGGTTGGCTCAGGAAGAGAGATAGAGGTTTTGGAAAGGATAATGTGAGGTGATCAACCATTGCCTCGTGTTTTTATCCAAGAGCATCTCAGCAGCTTGTGTGGGATGCTGAGTCAGATTTTAAGCATAAGCTGTGAAGAGGGCATTTAGCGACTTCTGATTGGATCCCACAGCCAAGGTATTCACTATTCTAGAATCTTTAGAACCTAGAGAGCTCAGCATTGGAGCTGCTCACGCATATTAGGTGCCAGATACCTTGAAAACAAAATAGTAAATAGAGAGAAGTGATTTTAAATAGAACGGGGATATCCGTAATTTGGTTTTAATGCTGCAGGCAATCTGCTAAGTAAGAACTCTGTTTAATCAGAAAGGAGACAAAAATTAAATATGAAACAGGAAACATATTAATGAGAACACTATTTGGCATTGCACTACCCAAAATTTCCAGGGATTCAATCTTAGCTCACATAACCAATTGACCCCTTGTTCAATTATGCAGTAACCACTGGCAGCAGATAACTAGGAATCTCCTATTGCAAACTTAATATAAGCATTCAGCAAATAGCAATATGTAGAAGATTATACTGGGAAAAAAAAGAGAGAGAAATGTACCTTGTTTGCATCTGAAATCTCCTGTTGAGCACTACCACTCTCATTATAAACACTTCTCGATGCTAGGTTGAGAATGCGGGCTAGGGCTGTCTATGACTATTAGTAATGATAGAATCAGGCTCTTTATGCTGGATGCTGGTGACAACAGACGGAGTAGTTCTCCTTGCTAAAGTCTTCCTGAGCTCTAGTGGCTTTGGCTGTAGGTATCGGAGAGGAATAGTTCTCTCGAGATGCTGGAGTATGCTTGTGACGGCCGTTTTGGCTTGAACTTGGGTATGAAACAAATAAAGAAGCAGATTTGGAATAGGAGATAAAAATATCTTTGTCTACCACACTTGAATAACACACCCAAGTGTTGAACCACTTTCTATGGTGGCCTTTGTCATGAGGTCCTTGCAGGCTGAAAACCAATATTCTTCTTTAGGAGCAGAATTTTCCATTGTAAAGAAGGAGTAGTAGCGCCGGCAGTATCTCCATATGCTCCTTTGGAATAAGTTGAGGATTGCACCCCAAAAACACCACCAGCAGTGCCATTTTATCCTCAAATAGTGCCTACATTTTGAATAGGGGGGTGAGGGCAGGAGAAGCTGTGTGTTACACAAATTGCAAGTTGCAACAGAAAAAAAAAGGTTCATGTACTGACACCTCGGAAGTCAGGTAATCAGCACAACAGTTCTAAGATATACTACCTCCACCCCAAAAAGACTTTCAATTTCTGGCTATGCAACCTGGATAGTACTGCCAGAAATGAAGTCTTTTTGGGATGGAGGTAGTAGCAAACAATTGTGCCTTACTCTCAGTTGCAACTAGCAAATCACAGTTCAAACCGCAGTTGCATGAACTACAGGCATGCATTTTTATCAAAATCTACTAATGTTTCAACCTTTGAAAGGAAGGATGGTGTCACTAATTCCATAATAGGACATAAGTTGAATAGCAGCAATCGACGTGCTCACAACAGTTTCAACACGAAATGCAGCTGTCTGGGCTTCATTCCGCTGAGGCTACTAAATATTTCGGGTGTTCGGTCTGAGTGGATCAGTATGAGTTCATCTTAAACTTACTCTGCAGTGTGAACTAAACTTTCTTCTTAGGTTTGAGGAATGGAATGGGGGTCCGTCTATCACCCCACTCACTATGGCTACAATAGAAGGTTTGAAACAATCTCATGCGAAGAATAAAAATTATAGATGATTGGCAAAAAGAAGCATATGTGAGGTTATGCTTCAAAGAGAACACTATGAAATAAACTGATATATTCATGGTGATAGTGAAGAAACATTAACTTGGTTGACAATACCTTACTTCCAACAGGCAAAGGAGTTGAAAATTGTGGCTTTCTAGATGAGTTATTATAGGCATCACGGGTTCCTATGTACGCAACAGAGAAAAAAAATGAACAGTAAATTAATAGCCCTCAAATATGAGATTTGAATGTTTCTTTTTAGTTCAGTGTTACAGCAAAGCTCATGAGACATGCAGATATCACACATAAAAAATAAATACACTCATAAGAAAGTAGTGCAGACCTTGTTAGAGCTTGGGAAAACTGAGCCAATATAGGTTGTGCGAGAGGAAGTTGGAGGCAGAGCTCTTCCTTTATTATTCTGTGGTGTAAGATAATTTGGATACTTTCGTACAGCTGAGCCTGGCCAGCATACAGGAGAATCTGTAGCTACTTTAGGGAAAATTTTTGAGGATGAATTCTCCATCTCAACTCCATGACTCAAAGCTCTGAATTTTCTCTTTTGAGACTCTTGTACAGATGCTGAGGTTTGTGCTTCCATATAGGCTTTTGCAAGTTCAATTGGTGATGAGGCAACATCAAGCACCTAACATGCCATTAAAAGAAAGTGATCAAATCAAACCATAAGTCTACAAATCAGGCAAGGGAGAAAAGAAATTGGTATTTCTTAAACGTCGTGAATAAATTTTGTTCATGTGCGTTCTTACAGTATTTAATTACACAATTAAGATTAAATCACAACGGCAGAATAATTCAGGAAACTAGGATGCGCATAATCAAATTTCTAACCATACAACCATAATTCACATTCCATACAAATAACAAGAAAAATAGCCTCCGCAAACGCTTAAGAAAATTGTTTGTACAGAAACAATAAGATGTTGAAATTGCACAGATATGATCGTCTTACATTTGACGATACAAATACATGAGTCCCGCAAGGTGATCGAGCATCCATTTGTTTTGCAGGCGTGGACCATTTGTCTGAAAATGGAATGGCTTTGAACCTTTTGTGGAAGCCTTGGTGAACTCTAGTGATCTTCATTATAATAGATCAGGAGGGTCCTCGAGCCCCCCGCATTGATCTCTATTAGGCGTTCTGTTTCATCCCTGTAAGACCAACATGGTGCACATTTAACTAGATTTCAAATTTCAATTATCAAAAGCAAAAAATTAAGTGCTTCCAGCCAATAAGAGATATGCCAAACACAAGATAATCAATTATCCTCGTACTTTGCAAAAGATTTGCACTCAGTTCAGCAAACTATGTTTGAAATTTCAAATTAAAAATCAGACTAAAGCTTTAGAGGTGCAAAAAAACCTGCCTAGAAAATTGTTTCTGTCTGATGATGTTCTCAATTTCAGCGAGATTTCTGCCGTCGTTATGATTTCTACAATCACCATCCTGGAGCAGGTTGGCTTTATTATCCAGAGCTGTAGAATTGGTCTTCAGTTCTATAGAATGACTCTGCATCTGCAGTTTTAAGCCAAAGAGAAAGATATCAAAAGTTGCCAACAGATACTAATTCATGTTGTGAACATGCTAACAGACTAAAAGAATAAATATAGTACTGCCCTACAAATGAAGTTCCAACAATGTGAACAAAAGCTTCTGGTAGTTATCAACAAATACACACATGTCAAAAGCGAAATGTGTCTGTCATCATTTAGCCACAACAGTATATGGACTTGAAAGGATTAGTTCATTAAACAATTGAGCAGATGAGGGAAGTGGGAAATGGACTCTTCTCTAATGGCTGGTGAGAGAGGGGAAAGATTTAAGAACATTGGGTTCCTTTACAGTGGACTTAACCAAAAAGCAGTTTAAACTTTACGAGTGTGATGTTACATTTTCTACTGTACTACTAAAGTACTGATACAGCTGATCATTTTGTAAATCACTAATATTCAACATGATCTGCATTCTCCTCACTGCTGCAGCATTTTATTTGAGACAATGTGACAGTTATTAAATTATATGACAAATAAGCTCTATATATAGTACATCTATAAATTTACAACAGGAGCCAAAAGGCAATTAATGTACTGAAGATTCAAAGAAAAGGAATTGCACTTACTTCATGGGTTACTTCCAGCGACTCACGCTGGTCCATTTGATTATAGTCTGCAGACATTAGAAACATACAAAAGGGTAATCCACGTCAAAAGATGGAGATTGTTTGCACCAAAAAAAAAGGAACTGGATAACAATGTGGATGAACAACAAACAGACATAGCTTCTTCTGCACCAAAATAGAAAAAGAAACCACCTTGCTGATGTACATGAAAAACTGAATACAGATGAGCTAACAATAATAACCGCTGGTGATGATTCTCAAAAACGACCCTGCTTGATTCAATACCCCAACTACGGCAGGCCAACCTTGTCACAAAGGATCTGGCTCCCCAAGCGACCCAGCGCTAACTAGACACCCACCATTATGCCCATTCCAAAGAGCAAAAACATCCAAAACCATATCGAATGATTCACATCAACAATAAGTTATCGTAGCTACACGTCCGCTCACTAAGTTGCATCCTAGACCTCTGCTGTGGCACACAGCACTAAACTCTAAATTAATATATTGAGGTGATCGAGCAGGTTCCATTCACTACCAACCGCATCAATCTTAAACCCTAAGTCCTAGCTAGCGCCAGTCGCCAAAGCAAAACGCGAGCGAATGCAACTTCATTTTCCCAATGGAGGAAAATCAAAACGCAGATCCCCTCCCCCTTGATTCCTCTCCCTCTCCTAGGCATGGCCAGTCGCATCCGCGGAACAACGCGGAGCAAGAGATGCGGGGAAGATTACCGGAGGCGGCGTGGTTCTGGGCCAAGGTGGGGAAGATCCTGGAGGCCACGGGCAGCTTGGGGAGCCACCGGCGGGGGCCGCCCAGCCCGTAGGGCGAGGCGCGGTGGAGCCCACGCCGGGGAGGCCGCCTCGACGGACCCCCCGCGCCCTCCTCCTCCGCCGCCGCCTCCGCGGCCGCCGCCGTAGCCGCGGGCGACTGCCACCGCCTCGCGTCCATCATCGTCGTCGATCCCACCCTCACCCCCGCCCCGCCGCTGGCCGGTGCTCCTCGATCCCTCGTTGGTCTCTCCCCCGTCGTCGCTCGCTGGGGTTTTTGGCCTTTTTGGGTTTGTGCGTGCGGCGCCACGGGTTAAGTCCTTGGTGTTGCTGCTAGGCTGCTACCAGTGCATTCCTCTGCTCAGGTTCGGAGCCCATCAGATAAGCAGAGCATCTCTAACAAGCCCCTATTTTATTTTTTTAAAACCAGATAGAAAAAAGTTCAACAGGGTACCAACTTAAGTCCCTACTTTATGAAGGCTTCGAAATCTTTCTCCTCAACCCCATCTCCCATGGATATGTAGGGAGCTCCCTACTCTACGGTTGGAAGTTTTTTCTCTCCCACTAAATAATTTTCCCCGCGTGCCCGTCTAACTCCCTCTCGCGCCGCCGCCTTCAACCTTTTCGTCTGCAACCACCGCTCCCTGCTCGACCCGCTCTATGTCTCCGCTGTCTCCAGTCGCGCTGACCTCGCCGCCGCCACCTACAGCATCAACCGCCTCTCCGAGATCCTAGCGCCCATCCGCACCTTCCGCCTCACCCGCGACCGCGCCGCCGACCACGCCGCCATGCAGGCCCATCTCTCTCGCCGCCTCGGCGGGCTGGTGGTGTGCCCAAGGGGACGACTTGCCGTGAGCCGGTCCCACCTCACCGGCACGCCTCCTCTCCGACGCGCACCACAGCCGCCCGCTGCGCTGCAGAGGCAATCTCCAGGCCATGTCCACGGCGGTGTCTTCGGCGCTCTACCCGCCGCCGTGGTGGGACGCCCCATCACACCGGCGGCTGGTGGAGCAGCACCTGGCGTTGCTGCCGCACAGCCTCCCATGGCTCGCACATCATTAAGCTGAGGAGGTAGAGGCGGCATTCGAGCTGTTTCAGCGCATACCGGAGAGGAATGTTGTGTCTTGGTCGACGATGGTGTCAGGTTACTGCAAGAAGGGTGACCTAGAGATGGCTCGGGTGATCTTTGACAAGATGCCTAGCAAGAACTTGGTGACATGGACTATAATGGTCTCCGCATGTGCACAGAAGGGGCTTGTCGATGAGGCAGGAAAGTTGTTTGCTAAGATGAAGGAGGCTTCCGTGGAACTTGATGTTGCGGCGGTTGTGAGTATCCTGGCTGCATGTGCGAAAGAGAAAGCTGGGGAGATCAACCCATGTGTGCAATGCACTGATTGACATGTTTTGCAAGTGTGGGTGTGTGAATCGAGCGGATTATGTGTTTGACACTGAGACAGTTGAAAAGGATTCGGTGTTATGGAACAGCATTATTGGAGGTTTTGCAATTTTGCTACTTTCGATTGAATATGGTTTATTGTTATGGTTTACAAATATTTGAGTTTGAATTTTAGTGATTAATATAAAGATATACATATAGATTATATTGAAATATGAGAAAAAAAGAAATAGGGGCTCAGATTTAGAGGCCTTTGTTGGAGTTGGGTGTCAAAAACAGAGCCCCAGAAAGTAGAATGAGCCCCTACTTAGAAAGTTGGAACTCTGTTTTTAGGGCTATTGTTGGAGATGCTCACTTGTTTTTAGTTTATCTAGATTACCATGAGAAACTTTACCACAACCTTTTTGGTTTTGCCGATTCGCCTCAAAATTTGTTGGAAATTCATGATATCATTCCTCTGAATTATTTTATATATGAGTAATTGGTTGACTTGTTTACCTTTTTTACGTATAATAATAAAGACACATACCAAATATATGTTATACTCCTACAACCACAGCTAACCACAGCCGTATCTCTACCGTACTAACATTTGACTATTATTTTTCACCACTGATTTCCAGCTATGAAAATGGACCTCTCTTGGCTCCAATTCAAACCTTGAATGTGAATCTCGCCAAAATAAAATTGTTATTTTGAACTTTTAATTAATATTTGGATAAAGTTCTGTTTAAGAATCGATGTAGAATCTCTAGACGGTTACTTTGCTTGTCTGGCATGAAAATGGAAATATTTTGCAGTAGCAATAGTGCTCCGGGGGAGGAAATGAGTAAGTATTGTTGAAATATAAGTACAGTGCTTTTTTGAGGATAAAGGAGTAAAGTATGGTCTATGACACCGAGACGGGAAAGAAATACGCATGGAAGGATTGAAAAGGTACGAAGGAGAAAACAACCTTAGAGTATATGAGAATTGATAATGAAAGCAAGTTCATGAATCACTAAAATAATTTTAATAACATGTAGATATCTTGTCGAGACTTGTTTAAGTGATGCTATCTCTTATTCGATATACCCTAATTTGTTTGTGTAAATTGTTAATTTGTGCAACATACTTCCTCTGTCTTAAAAAAGTTGATTTCTATCATCTTAGGGAGTGTTTGAAGGTGAGGGAAAAGGAATAAAAAGAAGATCACGCAAAACGAGCTAAGCCATTAACGTATGATTAATTAGGTTTTAATTATTACAAATTTAAAAAATAGATTTATTTAATTTTTTAGAGCAACTTTTGTGTAGAAAATTTTTATAAAAAACACACCGTTTAGCAGTTCGGAAAACGTGCTCACGAAGGAGTTTTCTCCCCGTTCCTTCACCTTCGAACACCGCCTTACCTACGCTCGATCCACAAATCGAGAAGTTTTATATATTCAATATCTTTTGAATACTCATCCACCGATACTATTTTTCTATTAACGAGAGATACTTTGATCATTTTCTTCCTCTATAAAAGTTGCATCAGGATGTGAGGAGATGTTTTTATTTTATGACAGACAGAGTAGCTCCTAATGTTTACAATAACCTTACAATATAAACACGTAAAGTTATTTCATCCTCCTCATCCATTCCCACGAGGCCACAAGACCAAAAAGTTAAAGTCTACCCTTATTTAGTTCCTATTCATTACAGAAGCTTCAGTTAATATGTGCTTACATGTGCATTACGTATGCTATTAATGCACTTGGCTAGCCTCTATCAACGATGCATCATATTTCTTGGTCCTGATAAAATGTTGTTATCACTGAAAATTGTGCTCAGGAAATTAAATTACATGAATACTACATGAAGTATTAGTGCCAGAAAGTTAAGGCAAAACATGTGTATAAAATCAAAATTCCTACAGACGTACGACTGAAATCACTTTAGTTGATTAATACCAGTTTCTTTCTAACCAAGAAAGTCAAGACTTCCATTAAATTTTTAGCCTAAAAGTCTGTAAAACATTATTATCCGATGTAACATATATATTACATCATACCACCGACCATTGCACAATAATTAGTTACTAATAGTAACAATTATCTAACAATAATGTGACTTAAGTAAGCTTAGTAAAAAAAGACAAACCGCACGAGCAGAAAAAACCACATCGCTCAATTAAGAGAAACAAACTAGCCGATAAAAATAGAGAAAAGAAAACCGAAAGTAGATGCTCTGCCTGGTTTTGGTTGACAGTTTTTTTTTTTACTACTATAAAAACGGTGTATCTCTTCTTTTTATCCAACCATCATACTTCTACTTCTCACTTAAAAAAATAACCAACTAAAAAATCACAACCACCTAAAAGAGATCTAATAAAAAAGCCGTATAAAATTATCTCGTCCAATAAATCCCGTTACAACCTACCAACACTAGTCAAAAAAAAAAAGCACAAAAGTTTACAAATTCGAAACCACCACCACCCCCGAAACGCAGACAGACACGCGCACGACCCTCGCACGCTCCCTGTCCCCTCTCGCACTCCCACCCCCACCCCCGCTCCCCTGACGGTCGCCTCAGCCGCAGCAGTTTGCCGCCGCCGCTCGCCTCCGCCGCGCGCGCCTCACCCCGTCCCACAGCTTCCCGCTCCCGTGCTCTCTCCCGGCGAGGTAAGAGCAGCCACCTTTACCACCCGTTGGCACCAGAGAGAGATCGATCGATCGATCACGCTGTTGCTGCTTCCCGACTAGATCCGAGTAAAACCTAGCGCCGCCGGAGACTTTAACCGCCGTCGGGATCCCGAGCAGCCGGTCGTCCACGCTCGTCGCTAGTGGGAATCCCGAGCCACCGGTCGTCCCCCCGTCGTCGCCAGAGGGATCCCGCCACCCGCTGGTCCTCCCTCTCCGCTCTCTGGGCTCCCAGTTCTCTCTTCGCATCTGCCTGGCACCACCGGGTAGAGGTCAGTATTCCATCTTCTCTCCAATGGGATGTGTCCAATGCAGTGTGTGGAATCGAGTAGAAATCTTGTTCAGATCTGGAGGTTATATCAGATGGATTGTCTGAAATGGAATAGAAATATTGTTCATTGCATCTTTGCTTGTAACTATGAAATGCATAGAGAATATACATGCCTGATGTCGCGTTACATATAACTAGCCTTACAGAAATACTGCATGTTTTAAGTAATACTAATACATAAATACAAAGGAATGGTTTTGTATCATAAGTCATGTCTTCCAAGCTGTATGAACGAGTCGACTAGAACCCATTGTTGTCAGGATGTCAATTTCGAACCTTTTTTCTTTTTGCAACTTTATGTAGATTAAGATACTTATGCATATGGAATCTTGGACATATCTGAGCAATTCTCTACTTTCACAATGATGTTGCAGCTTTTCTCTTGGAATATTTAAGGTGCCTGGCTGTAGATCACGATCCTGCAGTGAGGTTTGAGGATGATGAGCTAAGGACTTGTCCGAGCTACTGCACCAGGAGATCTGATAAACCAGTCAAGAGGCGAATCTTGAGGTGTTAGGACGAGATGGATGAGGTCACTGAGGTTTCTGATGCTATGGGTACAATCGGCATTGATGATGGGCCGAGCAGGAAGTTGTCAAATGAGAGTTTAGAGGAGCGAGGAGAAGAACACGACGTGCAGGCTGACGGTGCGCACTCGGGTGAGAGTGAGGTGATCAACCCCACTGAAGAGGTGGGTGGAGAAGCCACCTCACACCCAGAAGACATAAAGCCACGTGTTTCCAAGGTAAAGAGTTCACCACATTGACACATTTTGCACTTGCTGAGGTCTTCTACGTAGTCGTTTTGGTGACAGTCGTATGCTTTATGGTATTTTTATGTCTGTAGGGAAGCCAAAGCCATTCCCCTAAGGCTACTACCAAATCTCAGCACCAGAGCCCACGAAGTGGAGATAAGAGTCAAGCTAGGAAAAATAGTCCCAGTTCTCCTTATTCCAAGGCACCCATTGCACGAGTGTCTGATCCAGATTTGGTTGATAGCTCTTCAAGCAATGGTGGTGCTGATGTTAAGAAGGTAAGTTCTTTTCCATTACATCTATGTCGTTTTATATAGTGCTGAAATGCATAGCTCCTGCTACGTACAGTGTCAGGAGACATCTTTATGCCTAATATCTTAATCTTGCATGAAATTGTTTTTTTGATTTTTGATTCAGAAGGCTGAAAAAAGCAGTTTCCGCCCAGTTGCCAAGGCGGGTTCATCGCTGGAGGACTCAAAGTATGCTGTTTGTTTGTTGACAGTATTTTTGTTGCTTAGCTGTTTCTGTTTTCTCAAGGCAGATTAACTTCTGTGGTGATCATCTACATAACCAGTTAAGCTATTCTGCATTGAGCCATTGATTAAAAAACAGAGATTAGTTTGAGTGTAAGCAACTAAGCAAGTGGACCATATGATTGTTGCTTTTCTGATGATCTGCCCCCCTCAAATTATGCCAAAAGGATATTCTTGCTTAGTATTCGCTTTTTTTTTGCAATAATGTTGTTAATATTATTTTAACTTGATGATGCTATTTCGGAAACAACCATAAACTTTTCCATCTTGTGGGACTTCAGTCTGTTCAAACTCGTATGAATACTCTTTGCTTATAGGCATTTTTTTTGTTTGCAAACTACTGTACTAACTACCAATTGCAGCTCATATTGGTAGTGTTTCTTATGTTGTTGTATTCCCCATCAAACGCAGGGAAAAGAAGAAAACTCAGAAGGCATCAAACCAACATTCTGTCAAAAATGATGAAGAAGAGTCAAGCTGTGAAAAAGTAAAGCCTCAAAGGGTTGGCAGCACTCCTTCATATGGGTTTGCATTCAAATGTGATGAGAGAGCTGAAAAAAGGAGAGAGGTAATCTTGTTGTGAGATAACTTTTGCACTGAATTTAGTTTCATAACATATGGATATCATTTGTTTGCTTACACGTTCTGCAATCAAATAGTTCTACTCAAAGCTTGAGGAGAAGATTCATGCACAGGAATTGGAGAAAAGCAATATGCAGGCAAAATCAAAGGTTCATACTGCTTTTTCTCTTCATGGAAATGAACAATTAATCAGTTATATTCAAGTCAATCCTACATTTTCACAAAATCTTTTCATTGTTTGTTTCTTTATTACCATGCAGGAAACGGAAGAAGCTGAACTAAAAAAGCTAAGGAAGAGTTTGAATTTTAAGGCAACACCAATGCCCAGCTTTTATAAGGAACCACCTCCTCCCAAGGTTGAGTTGAAAAAGGTAATTCTCTCTTAGTGCTGCTCAAGGAGGGCTTTCTTCTTCCTTCTCCCCAAGTGAATTCATCGCTAAAGATATACATATAAGGAAAGGAATTTTTAAGAGCTTATAATTATTATTGACCATTTACTTACTGATATATAGTAGACCTTTGGTGGTCTTCTTATATTTTAGTCACAATCTAAACCTGCCAAATTCAATTTACAGTGTTGCTTGTAGCTTTATATAGTATACAACTTTTACACTTCACCTATAGTCATACGAATGGCTCTACGTGATCAAAATTTGGCCTACTTAATTACTTTAGGTAGCCAATTTCATGGCTATTTTCTGTAGCTAGCGAGCTTTAAACTTATTGCAGAGGTGATCCTTTGTTGACCAGCTGTTCAGGAGATTCCATTTGCTTGTATTATGTAGTTGTTGGCCCATCTATTGCTATGAATTGGAACTCAGTTATGTTTCTTCAGTAAGTTACTTTTTAGATGGTTTCTTTGATGAGTTCGTTGCAAGTTTTCCATTTGTAATTTGCTAATCTGTGAAAAAAGATAAATCTTTCCATGAGAAAAAGACATCCACACCATACGAACTTAAGTTAATTACTTGCTTGTTTCCAGTAGATGGTTGGTTCCTACTACCAAAGTATGGCTATATCGCATTGGCACTCTTGTTTAGCAGCATGTCAAAGATCTATACTTATGTGCATTTCCTTTTCTTCTGAGGCATGTCACTTATTTACTGTCACTCATTTCAGATCCCTACCACCAGAGCTAGATCACCAAAGCTTGGTCGCTCAAAGAACACAAGCTCAACAAGCACTGAAGAAAGTACAGTTCCTTCAAGCCGCCCAGCTCGTCTGAGCCTCGATGAAAGGGCCTCCCAGAATGGTGTCAAGAAAGTTCCTGCTGCAAACACGGTGAGGAAACCCCAACGGAAACCTCTCCCCAAACTGCCATCAGAGCAAACAGTCACTGATCAGGTAGAAAACAACAAGTCGACTAGAGATCCCATTCGGGAACCGATCCGTGCTCAAGTTACCCCCGATGAACAATTTGGTGGTTAGAAAGCTACCAAGTTGAGCCCCAAGAAATGCGAAAGTTATGCCTCAGCTTCCTATATTTCATTTTGCTATCTCTGCTGTAAAACTGCTGGATGCTACTATGTACTAAAATTAGTCTCTTCACCAGGAGTTCCGAAGAACGCCAAGTAACCCCTGTAATTTTTATCTTGTCAATTTTTGTTCTTGATACAAGGGAGGAGGAACCTAATGTTATTTGTAGTTGGTAACAATTGCATATGACCATATCCTATTTCCCGGGCTAGAAAGTTTTCTTTTTTTCCTGTATGAATTACCCTGCCTTTTTCTTATACTACAAATAAGCAACAAACTTTGTGCCTTTTCGTTACTACAAATAAGCAACAAACTTTGTGCATTCTATCATGTGAGGCTCCTTGGAACTTTGATTTTATTGGTTTCTGTTCTGAATATAAGATGAATCCGCATTTGCCGATCTAGCTAGAACATACGGGTTGTGGCTTATTTATTTCACAAGCGATGCTGATACAGTGATACATCAAGTGACCAAGAGCACTCTACTACATGTACAAGATCATCATGTAGGCTTGCAGGTTAATTTTACAATATCGACAACACCTTAGACGCGTGGTGCTCTTCCCATTTTCATTTTACAGGTGGCCGGATTCAGTTGCAAGCCACGGCGAGACGAGACAAGCCGGCGACGACGGCCGGTGGCTCGCCTGAGAGGTTGCCGTGGTTCGCGTGTCGCTGCTTCCAGATCCGGTTCGTCTTCTTTACAGGCGGCGAGAGGTCAGAGATCTGTTCAGTTAAGACGCCGCTGTGATGGAAGGAGGCTGAGCTGCCCCCAAGAACGGCGGCGGCGGCGGCTGCTGCTCGCCGTCGTGGCCGTCGTGGTCGTCTTCTTCCTCCTCGGCGTCCCACAGGAAGCCGGCGTAGGAGCCCAGGACGTAGCTGCACAAGGAAGCGAGACACCGTCACGAATTGCCTGGATTGGTAGGGGCAAGGCAAAATATGGTGGCGCGGCGGGGGCGGCGGCGAACTCACCAGTCGTCGGGCGCGGCCTGGACGGCGCGGTTGAAGTAGGCGTCGGCGCGGTCGGCGTCGCGGGTGGTCTCCCAGACGAGGCCCGCGTAGAGCGCGAGCGCGTCGGCGTCGCTGGGGTTGGCAACGATGGTGCGCTCGCAGTACTCCCGCGCCCTCGCCGCGTCGCCTTCCACCTCCTTGAGGAACCTGGCGTAGTTGCCGAGCAGCAGCGGGTTGCCCGGGTCGGCCTGGATCATCCGCCGGTAGTGCAGGTCGGCGGCGCGGCGGCCGTCGCTGCCGTCGCCACCGCCCATCCCCCCGCCGCCGCACACCTTCCTGCTGCCGCCTCCTCCCCCGACGCCCTCCTCAACGACCGCCACCGCCACCGACGCCGCGGCGTCGCCTTCCTCCCGCGCGTCCAGCCCCGTGCTCGTCAGCAGCCGGAGCAACGGCACGGCCGCCCCGAGCACACTCTCCTCCTCCTCCTCCTCCTCCTCCTCCTCCTCATCGACGGAGATGGAGGCAGACGAGGAAGCGGAGAGCGCCGGCGGCCCACCATGCCCACGTCCAGCCCTCACAGCCGGGACCGGCGTCGCCGTCATCAGGTCCCCCTCGGACGACGCGCGGCACAGCGGGCCCTGCTGCCTCGCTGCCGCCGCCGCCGCCGGCGACGCGGGCACCACCACCCCGACATGCTCCGACCCCGCCGCGGCCGGCACCCTCCCCGCCGCGCAGGCGTAGTAGCCGAGCAGCGGCGACGACGCGCTCCGCAGCAGCATCGCGCGCGGGCGCACCTCCGATCTGCTCGCTCTGCTCTCCTCTCCCGCGAAAGAAATATCGCGAGGTAAGCCGCGTGCCACTGACATGGTGGGGGAGGGAGAATATTTATAAGGCGCGGGAGGGAGGCGGGCGCGGTGATTGGACGCGCACGTGACGGCCGCCACCGTGGTGGGCGGGGAGTGGGCGCGAGGTGATGCGGGGGTGGGCCCACCGGGGCGGGGGTGGTTGTCGCGTGGGCCCGGGAGGAGGACGAGGAGTGGGGCGACGGACGGACCATATGAGCCGGCCGCTACGCGACGGAGGGCGCGGTGGGGCCGCTCCGTCCGAGCCCGACATCACTTCTTTTGTATACTAGTACAGTATACTAACATTTCTGTACAAATTCCCACACGATTCTTATTGTTTTAATGGTTTCATAGTGCTTAGAATTATAAGAGAATCTAAATAACTTAAAATTCAAAAATTAATAACTAAAGGGACTAAAAAGAAATTTTTTGACCTAGACTTAGTATTTGCTAAACAATCTGAAAATAGAAAAAAAATACTGTTGTATTTTTTTATTAAACAACTCGTTCGCTATAACACACGCTCAACTAACACGGACATACGGAGTAAATAAATTCTTAATAAATTTTTTTATACGAGTAGGACGGCGCTTATTTGGGTGTGTGGTAAGTACCCATTTAAATAAGATTAGAGACTTTGCCTTACATCGAGGCTCCCCTTAACAATATGCTTGGTTGCCACACCATGGTCGAGAAAATCTGATAAAATTTACCAAAATTTTACATTTTTGTTTATTTCTTTTAAATTATATGTGGTTACTGGATCCTTTGTTACTACACCCAAATGGTATAAGGCAAAGTTGTTGGGGGGTGAAAAAATCCATCGTTTTTCGGTGAGCATGCTTTTCGAACCGTTAAATGTTATTTTTTTAAAAAAAATTTCTATATGAAAGTTGCTTTAAAAAAATCAAATAGATTTATTTTTTAAGCTTATAATAATTAAAATTTAATTAATTATATGCTAATGGTTTGTCTTATTTTGCGTGAGCTGAAACGGACCCTAAGCCTGGTTACTTACCATAAAGAAAACCCTACCTCATAGTATAATACAAACACATATTTTAACAGCTAAATGTACCCTCGTATACATGTACTACCTCGTGGGATTAAAACACACTCATATGACCGTGCTAAGTTTAATCAAGTCGGCAGATTCCATGACAAGAATCGTTATCAACCGGTCATACCTCCCTTCGCTCCTTAATAAACATTTTAAAATTTCCATTGAAACGTAGTCGAGTGGAAGTAGGATAGGCATTAAGACTACAGCGTACGAGTAAGTAAAATTAGGGTGATCTCGACCGCGGTTGATTGCTTGCTAGTTTACTAGCTGCTTTAGGGTGATGGCACAATTTGGCTGGTTTGGATGGATTGCGATCGCAGTAAATGCAACATTACACAACTTGCTGGGTGTAATGTGTGTACGGCGTACAAGCAGGACGCTGTGTGGGCTGTGGACTAGAACAAGTCCAATTTATGTCGAGAGAATTGAACGCAACAGTGGATGACAAATCAGGAGATGGGGTGCAGATCTTCTCGCTGAACATTTGGATGGTTCAATTTTACGACGGAAACTGTGCGAATGTATCATCAATTAGTGTATTATTTTGTGAAGAAACTAAGCGCATGTACAAATTATTAACAGAGAGTTTTTAGCTCTACTAATTAGGAATATTTTGCCGACATGAATGAGAGAAGAGAGAAAAGACAAACTAATAAACTCTGTCTTTGTATATGCCCTAACAACAATGATCGTATATATATTACTACCTATGTCCAGGGTTAGCCAAACCACCGGTAACCGTGCGGTTACCATGGTTACCGCTCAAACCGTCGAGATATGATATCGATTATCGACGGTTTGGTTTAAACAAATTTAATCCGAATTTATTTTTTTTTAAAAAATAAAAAATCCAAAAAATTCTAGTAGGTAGTACTTAAATTATGGATCACTGTGGTGAAGAAAGTTTATAAAAATAACGAAATTTACTATATATTTTGGAGCTTCATCAAAATTAAAAAAAAATAAGAGATGTGTTGTGATATAATTTCTACTTTATTTAGGTGTAAAAAAATAGCAAGGGTTATGCAAAAAAAATTATATAATATTACATTGTTTTTTAGAGATATCCACAAATTTTTCCTGAATTTTCTATAATTTTAAATATGTTTTAAAACTTTTTCTATAATTTTTTCTTTTTAGCTTCAACATATCGCAGCTTACCGTGCGATTACCGCACGATATCGCACGGTAACCACGATCTTACCACGGTAACCGTGAGATTTAAAAATTTAAATTCAAATTTTTGGAGATAAAATTTGTACGGTTTTAAGCAGTTAACATAATAACCGTTATATCATGGGGACGGTAACATTGCCTACGTCTCAAAATATAATAATCTTTTTAGTTTAAATTTAAACTAGAAAGTCTGTAATTGAGGGCGACAAGAGTAGTTAATTACCGGAACATTTAAAGACTGAAAAGGAGAATCCGACGTGACCGGGACATGATTAACTTGTTAATACCATACGCGCGAAACAGAATGACCAACTTGTCAATAGCAAGCATACCATGGCCCATCGCGAAGGTTTTTCACCGTTGAAGACAAAATGAAAAACAAAACACTAAAAACCCATACCTACCTAAATGTATGCCACAAAATTCCTTTCCTTTGAAAGAAAGGAAAAACTGACACAACTTCCATCAAATAAAAATGGGAAAAAACTAATGCCTCTATTTTTAAATAGTTGATTTATTTTATTAAAAAACTACTCCATATAAATATTATTTATTTTATTGTGATATTTTATTATTAAATATATTTTAAACATAACTTATATTTTTATGTTTGTATTACATTTTAAAATAAGACAAAGTATCAAATGTCCAATAAAAGCCTAACAACGCTATATATCTATACTGCTTTAAAAGAAATGAGTGATGGTGATAAATGGTTAGTCTGCCACCCCCACCAACTCCTCTAAACTGACATGTGGGACCTGCTGGAAGGGTATTTTTGCATTCAAATATCTTATACCTCTAACATCTGCTTTTAATGGTCGGTTGAAAAATAAAAAAATAAAACCCTAATTAATTTTAAAAATAAGTTCTAAATAGCTTTCCTACTTGCAATGTGTTCAGTGAGTTTTCTTTTCTAATCCTGTAACAACGTACGGGTATTTTGCTAGTATTATTTAAGGAAAAAAGAGAGAGTATTATTGCTGTGGCCTTAGCCGTCTCGTACCTTAACATGGGGCTTGTTCAATTTGTTGCCTAAATCAACCCTACAAAAATTTGGTAATACTAAAATTTAGCATATCTTGGCATTACCAATTTTTGGTAGCATTGGATATGTTTAGTTTGATGTTTTTACCAAATTTTGGTAGACTTATAAGGGAGAAAACTTCCAAAACTACCAAAATTTGGCATGGTCGTAATGGTTGAGGTGTGTTTAGTTTGTTGCCCTACAAAATTTTAGTAATGCCAAAATTTGATAAGTTTAAAAATAACAATAAACTGAATAGACCCTTAATTCTGCCGCGGCCTCCTCAAATTATGCAGCGAAACACCGCAATGACCGATCGGCATTAGCGGGTAAGCCCAATATCAACCACCGACGCAACGTTTCTCTTTAGCCAGCGAAACGATGTAGACACGCCGAGAACGCGCGAGATCACTAGGATATTTTCGATTGAAAAGGATAGAACTGGCTAATCTCTACTATTATAAAACTGTTTCCGTTTATTCACCATTTCGTCTGTCATCGCCTTTGTCACTCACACGTCGGAGAGAGAGTTCGACCAAGACTTTGACACCTCCCCATAAACCCCCCGTCTCCTAGCGCTCCTCCTTCCCCCTCACCTCCTCCGCCGCCCCCTCCTATTCCCTTCGTGACGCCGGTGCGACTCGGCTCTGCCCTTCCTGATCCTCTGCTCCACCGCCCGACGTAGTGGTACGCCTCGATCTCGCTCCCTCTATTCGCTCCTCCTCCCTTCGCTGCCATCGCCGCCCGCAGCCAATCGCCGCGCCGGCCCCCGCCTCTCGGCAAAGAAGGAGAGAGAGAGAGCGAGAGGACGAGGAGGATTAGAGCGAAGAAGAAGAGGAAAGTAAGAGAGAGATGAGAGAAGCTGCAAATAGTAATCCTCCTCATAATCTCTCTTTTATCTCACTGATATACGGACCCCACCTTAGATAATCTCTAATTAGGCTCCTCTTTATTATTTGTGAGACTGACAGGTGGGACCCGTTCGCGCCGAACGATTGTACACCCGGTCCATTCCACCGGAGTCACTGACAGGTAGGCCCTACGGTCCGATCCACGAGTTGGTCCATAGCCGTATGCCCAGCTGATGAGGACATCACTAGCTCAGATATGAACATAACTACCTTATATATTCATCAACCAAAGGTGCATGCTTTCTATATAAGATTTATGTGTTATATATTTGAACAGCCGTTACTGCACCATAAATTTTGTGTGTTCTCGTTTGCAGAGATACTTGCTTGGGTGAAGGGAAAGAGACGGAGTGCAACGAATACATGGATGATCAAAGAAGTTGATTGGGGACCAAACCAAGACCTTTCCCAAGTTTACTTCTACAGCACCATGTCACTTTCGGTCCATCGAAGGCAAGCAATGAAGTTCTGTACGTTTTGGATTCGGATTCGGGCCTCCTGACAGCATCAACTTCAAACGGACCTAGCCACTGATCCAGAAGGACTCTCGGGGCTCATGAGTACTTGTTGGAAAGCTTATGGAGTCTACTTTCAGATGGTTTTGGTCCCACCTCAAAATTCCTCCTGAGCTGTTTGGAATCGTCGAAACAAGACACGTACCTCTTCCAGTCCGAGTCTGTTTTGGGCCTTAGGCCTTATAATTGTGTCGTGGGCTAAGCCCAAGGGGTGTGCGCCCTAGGGATAACCCTAGGACGCCCCAACTCCTATATATACAGTAGCCGTCGTTGTTTAAAGGTGGGTTTTGCTTAGATTATTCTGCCATTGCAGTTTCGCCGTCTAGATCGGTTTGTAGAACCCCAACTTCGTGTGCTAAATATTCATCTGCAATTCAGATTGCGTTCTTCCTTGTTCTTGTGAGTTTCTTCGATTGCTTGCAGGGATAAAACCTTTGTGGTGAGATTGACTACGTGAGAGCGTGGTTGATAACAACTAGACGTGTGGGTGTAGCGGTTGCGAGGTGACGATCGCTGATCGGAAGCCTCAAAACGTGAACGTCTTCACGTCGCCAAATCGAACCTATCAGAAGATCAAGCACCCAGGCGCATCAAGTGGTATCAGAGCACAGGTTGCCCGATAGGTATTATCTATTCCCATTTATCCATCTTTGTTTCTTTTACCTAGAGTCCAAAAAAAACCAAAAATTTATTACCACCGTGTTCTTCGTAGTTTTAGGTTTATCCTCTATCCAAACCCCTTTGTGCCTTTGCAAAATTTGTTTCAGTTTCGCTTTGTTGAGTCTGTGTCCTAGGTCAAGTTAGTGGTCGCTGGTTTAGAGTCGTGTTCATGGTTCTAGTTCTAGCTGTTGCGTTGCGCGAGAGCCTGCTTTGAGAGATTGAGTTCTACTCGGTTTCGGACTGCAAGCCGCCTTGAGCTTTTAACTTGCTTTCGCAAGCCTTTTTAGATAGGTCGCAAGCCGCCTTGTCTCAATTGCCCTGCACCGCTAGCCTCCTTGTCAGCCCGCTTGACCTATTGGCACTTATACTCTAGCCAAAGCAACAGGGTTGAGCCGCGAAGCCCCTAGTTTGCGCTACCTGTCTTAAAACAACCATAACTTTTGCATACGGACTCGGAATTGGGCAAACTTTATATGTGCGGACATCTACAGAAAATTTTACATCTGGTTGTACCCGACTTTGTCGGATGCGGTCGACCTAAAATCGTGAAATTTGGCCTGCAAGACTGAGTTTTCAAGCTCCGAAGTTCATGCACGCTTTTAAGAGCGCCTCTACGTGTTTTTGTAGAGTTTGTCCGTGCATTATATTGAGTGGCCAATTTTTGTGGTTGCTTCTTGTGTACTAGGTGTATTCCTAGAAGAGAAAAAAAAGGAAAAAAAAGAAAAAAAGGACAAGAGAAAAAAAAAGAAAGAAAAAGAAAAGGATAGAGAGCTGTTTTTAGTGAGCAGTCTTGCTAAGCTGATCTTTCAAGATATTCGAGAGACTTGGTGAGAGAGAGTTGTCCTAAGTCCTTTGTTTCTTACTCTTGCTTGTTAGGCTGGTTCTAGGAACGTGTCTCGGCCAGCGATTGCTACAAATATTTGGAACACTTATTCAGCTTTGCTATTCTGTTATTAATTTTTGCTAATCCTTGCTTCCATACTTTTGAGCCTCCCGAGATCCACAAACTTCTTATCAGTACAGATTTGATCTGAGTAATCGCAACACTCACCGCTATCAACATCTCACCTCTCCGGTCGTACCACCTGCTTTAATCGGTAAGAATATCATAAGAGTTCGGTAAGATGCTTTTGGTTGCTTGAGAGTGTGTGATTCCACCGTCCACTACCTAGTAGTTGATAGGGATAAAACTTTTGTGTTGTTTTCTATTTCTACTAACAGTGGCAGGATTGTGATGACATAGTATGGACTCTATACAACAAGACCTTCAGGCGATAGCTGAGAGCGCAAAAGGTCTCCTTAGTAAATATGCACAATTGAGACGACATCAGCAGCCAGCTACTGTTTCTTCTTGTCTTCCACTAACTATGATAGTTCACACCAAGGACGAAAAGGAGATGAAGAATTTGCATGAGAGCCCTACCATAGCTGCCACATCATCTTCGACAAGTGAAGGTAAGACTGTGTCATCTCCCCCTCTGTATAATGGATTTGGTGCTGAAGCATATATGAGTTGGGAAGTTACGATTGATAAAATTTTTTCTCATCGTCATATGTGTGATAAACGAAAGATTAAGAATGCTGCTAGTGTCTTGACTTCTCATGCTCTAATTTGGTGGCAAAATTTAATAACGTCTTCACATGATAGATTGTCTCAAACTTGGAACGATATGAAAATGCTTATGCGAGAGAAATTTGTTTCTCCATCTCAGAATTTTGCTTACAAAAATAAAGTGTGTCATTTAGAGAAGTAACCCCTTGTTGTCCCTTCTTCTGTGACTAACCTTTTGCAGGATAATGAGAGTACTTTGGTACAACGAGTGCTAAGTTCTCAAATGGAGAAAGCGGAGCAAAATCAATGCCACAATTTGTTCCAATCAAGGTTTTTGGTTATGAATCGAGCATGCCGTGTTATTATTGATAGCGAGAGCTGTAGCAACTTGGCAAGTTCAGATATGGTTGAGAAGCTTGGATTGTCGACGCAACTGCATCCTCGGCCTTATTACATCCAGTGGTTCAATTCTCGCGGTAAGTTGAAGGTAAGTAAAATTGTGAAAGTGGAGTTTTCAATAGGCAATTATCATGATAGTGCCATATTCGATGTTGTTTCAATGCAAGCATGTTCTCTACTTTTGGGTAGACCTTGGAAATATGATAGAGATGTTGTGCACCGTGGTAGAACCAACACATACAATTTTACACATAATGGCAAGAAATTTAAGTTGCTACCTATGTCCCCTGCTGAAATTTTGAAAGATGATCTTGAGAGGAAAAAGATTAAAAACCATGAGGCTTTCAAAAATAAATGTAATAATACTAATGCTTTGATGCCTTCACCTAAACCTGAGCTATTGCAAAACAAATGTATTGCTTTGGGCACTGACATTTTGCAGGTATCTGAGAAGAGCCAAAGTATTGAGGAAAGGAAGAAAGACATAGAGAAAGAAGATTCACTTGTTGTTCCATGCATGTTTCAAAATGGTTTAATTAAGAGTGCATCTATAGTTTTTGAAAATGAGAACAAAGGTAACATAAATGGTACTACATTCACTAGCTCAGATATGAACATAACTACTTTATATATTCATCAACCAAAGGTGTATGCTTTCTATATAAGATTTATGTGTTATATATTTGAACAGCCGTTACTGCACCATAAATTTTGTGTGTTCTCGTTTGCAGAGATACTTGCTTGGGTGAAGGGAAAGAGACGGAGTGCAACGAATACATGGATGATCAAAGAAGTTGATTGGGGACCAAACCAAGACCTTTCCCAAGTCTACTTCTACAGCACCATGTCACTTTCGGCCCATCGAAGGCAAGCAATGAAGTTCTGTACGTTTTGGATTCGGATTCGGGCCTCCTGACAGCATCAACTTCAAACGGACCTAGCCGCTGATCCAGAAGGTCTCTCGGGGCCCATGAGTACTTGTTGGAAAGCTTATGGAGTCTACTTTTAGATGGTTTTGGTCCCACCTCAAAATTCCTCCTAAGCTGTTTGGAATCATCGAAACAAGACACGTACCTCTTTCAGTCCGAGTCTGTTTTGGGCCTTAGGCCTTGTAATTGTGTCGTGGGCTAAGCCCAAGGGGTGTGCGCCCTAGGGATAACCCTAGGACGTCCCAACTCCTATATATACAGTAGCCGTCGTTGTTTAAAGGTGGGTTTTGCTTAGATTATTCTACCATTGCAGTTTCGCCGTCTAGATCGGTTTGTAGAACCCCAACTTCGTGTGCTAAACATTCATCTGCAATTCAGATTGCGTTCTTCCTTGTTCTTGTGAGTTTCTTCGATTGCTTGCAGGGATAAAACCTTCGTGGTGAGGTTGACTACGTGAGAGCATGGTTGATAACAACTAGACGTGTGGGTGTAGCGGTTGCGAGGTGACGATCGCTGATCGGAAGCCTCAAAACGTGAACGTCTTCACGTCGTCAAATCGAACCTATCGGAAGATCGGGCACCCAGGCGCATCACCAGCCCGCCAACAGCTGCCTTCCGCACGTGCACGTGTCTGGTTCACGTGCGCTGTGCCACTGACCGATGGGTCCTGCGCACCGGCCCTGGTCTAGTGGACCAAGTCCACTCTATTGCGCTTCAGGGCCCTCAGTAGACCTAGTCTACCTTAGATTGAAGACCCGGAGACGCCTCTGTCTCATTGACAGAGGGCCCCACCATGTCAGCCCAAGAGAGTATTCCCTCAGAATATTCTTTTCCAGAGATTATAAATTATTTTTCAATTTTCAAAAATTTAATTATACTTTTCCAGAGACTCCGTTCAACTTCTAAAATTTTTCTAAAATTGAGATCTATCCAATGAAACTATTGTTTTATAATAGTTATTAATTTATTTATAAGTTTTTATACGATTTAGCTTATTGTAAAGCTACTCTCTTGGGCTAGGATTTGATGTGTGTAACACCCTAAATTTATCCCCATATAAAAATATTATGAAAAAAAAGAATTTTAGAAATTAAATTAAAAGCCTCAATGAGTGTAAATAATAAAATCAGAGAAAAATCTATAGCAAAATGGGCTTGGAAATAATTTTATAAAATTCTTTGCTTAATTATCTATTTCTTGGAATTTTCTAGGATTTATTTGATTAAGGGAAGTACTTTTGATGAATTAAATGGTTTTCACAGCATTAAAATAAAAGAAAAAGAATTAAAAACCCCTCCTCTGCACTTGGGCCGTTTTCGGCCCGTTACTGTGCACTAATCGCTCTCCCCTCACGTGCGTGGCCCATGGCCTGCGGCCGCCGCGTCGCTCTCGCCTTGCCAACAGGTGGGCCCCACCTGTCGGGTCATCTTCAACCTCTCACCGGGAGAGTCATGTTCACTCCTGAGCACCGCCGCCGCAATCCCGGGAAATCCGAGCGCCTCGGCCCCGATCTCGTCCAATTTGTTGAGGGGAAACGGTGTCTCGATCCTCCTCTACCTTATCCCCAAGAAACCGGAGCCCTATCGCGCACGGTTGAGGAGACCCGAAGCTTCCCGACTCGGATCCGTATCCCTAATCCGCCACTGCTGCATATCTCGCCGGACACGAGCCGGACTCCGCCCCTCTCCGCCTTATAGCAAGCCCGAGACCCCTAGGAGCTTTTCTGTGCACTAGATTGAGCCCTAGCAAGCCCTAGCCACCTCCTTGCATCTCGAGCTCGCTCCGCCGCCACCGCCGAGCCTCAATCACGCGTCGCTGCCACCTTAGTCACCGTTAGTGTTTACCGCCGCCTCTGTGAGCTTCACCGGAGCCCAAGGAAACTAGGCCACCGTCCCTGGACCACCGGAGATCGCCGGAGCACCGTCGTCGTCGGGAACCCGAAGACCGCCACCGCTTGGAGCTCACCGCCGGCGCCTCCCATTGCCGTTTGGCGACTGTGTACCCACTGTGAGAATCGCCTCGGTCCCCTCTACCCGTTCTCGTCCTCACTGCGCGTCGCCGTGCCGCTGATCGTCGACGACCATTGGGTCCCGAGCCGCCGCCGTCGCCGCCGCCGTCCGTGCCGACTTGGCCGTCAACGTGGCTATCGCGTAGGCGCCAGCTCAGGTCCGCTCGGATCTAATCCGAGCCGTCGATCGCTCGATCTAATCTCGGCCGTTCGATCTCCTCGGTCGAATCTCAGCCTTAGATTCGTTAGGTCAAACGTCAGCCATTCGATCAAAGTTTGCTTTAATCCTGGCCCTTCGATCTATCTCAAAGCATCCGTTCAATCTGGACCGTCCGATCTAATCGCATAATATCCTAGCCGTCGGATAGATCCGTGGACCTTGGTAGACCCGGTCCACCGTGGACCAGAACCCCTCCCTCTGGCTGCCAGTGGGCCCCATTGGTCGGCCGAGGGCTCTCTCTGATGACGTCATAAAACCTTTTTTCAAATTAAATTAATTCACTAATGACGCAATAAATCAGTTTAATCCTTTTTGAATGTTTTTAAAAGGGTTTAAACTTCAAAAATTCATAACTAATTCATCCTAACTCCGTTTGGGGTGATTCAACTTGCAAAATTCTTTAAAAATCAAGATCTACCCATTAAAAATATAATATGATTTTGTTCATGTGTGTTGATGTACTATTTTTCTCATTTTTGTTTATTGCTTTTAGTTGTTGACGTTCCGGGAGAGCCGCTGTTTCTCGAGGAGAGTTCTGAGCCTTGTGCAGAGCAGCAAGGCAAGTCACACAGATTCCTAAATCCCTTTGAGCATATTGTTCCTATGTTTAAAGCTATATTTTTCTTCAACTTTGTATTTATTTTATAATATCATCGGAAACGGGAAACACTAATCTTTGATTATGGCTTCTTTGACTTGATTACTTGACATTGTATCTATGGGACAAATGTGACTAGCTAGCTTTATTTACTGGTTAGCTAGAATGATTCTAGGACCCTGCTTAGCCATGTTTAGCAAACTGTAGAATAATTAATGGGATATCACTAAAGGCTTGACAATTGCTATTGTCTCACATGAAATAATGGTTCGACGTACGACTGTGATTGTGCAAGGATGATTTAATGGTCTACTAAAAAATGGATAAATGGTGGGTTGCGAGCACTAGGGTTGTGAATGTTGCTAGCAGTGCTCATGACAGTTAAGGACCGGTTCGCGAACTACTTGTTGCGAAATAACACCCGTGCTAACCACAAGCCAGAATGAGTAATGGCGGGAACCAAAGTGTAGTTTGTTCAATAGGAGGTCTCACGGTGTGTTGTGGCTGTGTCAATAAGCCCATGTCTTAGGCGTTGGGCCATCTTCTTGTGGTCAACCCTACCGGAGACTGGTGGTCCAGCGGGTGGCTTTTTTGTTGTGCGGGTTACATGGAGGGTCTTGTCACAATTTCTTTCCCAGCTACCGTGGTGGTATTAAGACGCACAGTAATGTGTTGTGGAGTTGTGTTTTGTGGGTAAATTGGTATACCTCTGGCCAGAGTAAAACTATTCGAATAGCCGTGCCTACGGTTAAGGGCGAGCCTAGCAATGTTTTCTGTGATTAGTCCCATATTAACTAAATTTGATTATTGAAGGATGAATTATGGTTAGCTTCAGGTTGGAGTGGTTGGGTCTATATCATTTGGTGGATGGTATAGCGTTGTATAATATTGATTAATTATTGATGTTTTACTACTGTCTTAAATGCTTTATTAAATGCTGTTTTTGCAAATTGAGCCATATTATGCCATCCTTTGTTATCCTGTGCACTTGCATACTTGCTGTGTGGCTTATGGAGTATCTCATGTACTCTCCTTGCAATCAATAATCATCATTCAGAAAAGTACTTCAGCGAGGAGGACTACTTGGAGGATTAAGCGAGAGTCCGGTCAAGTTCGTAGAGTGGGTTTCGTCACGCCGTCTTAGTTTACTTTCCGCTGTTAGAACTTTATTATTTTTGGAGAGGTATCATTTGTCTCTGTAATAAATATTTTTGATATGTAAACAATTACTTTGATTATCAACTATATCATGTGTGCCTCGGTTGATTCCTGGACGAGGATTTACACATAATAAAATTTCAGAATTTTAGATGAAAATTCTAGGCGTGACAATATGCCACCATCTCCCTCTACTGTCCAATGATCACCACCTCTCTTCTTCCACATCGTTGTGTCACTTAGCTATCTGTCGAACACATGCTCTCTTTTCTCAACTAACTCGACATTAATTACCATTGCAACGCATGGGCATGTTGCTAGTTAAATCCAAATTCGAGACCCCAATACATGTACAACTTTCTTGCATGTCATTTATCCACTCCAAATTTCAAAAATATTATTAAATAATATAATATATATATACTAAAATTGATACTCCAAACCAAATATAACTCATGAATTTCAAATCGAGAGATTTTGTAGTTATGCAAATGTGTAAAATATTCTCGTAGCACGGGTCAAGGACCTTTGAGTTGAAATTACAGGGCCATTACTAATTTGTCTGGGTGTTGATACTAGGCTTACAAATGTCTTGGGCCAATATTGGCCTATATTATGCCTCTTCTTTGACAGATTACATCGTTGAATTCTTTGTTTCAAACAAAAAAAAGAATTGCGTCGTTGCATGTGATCCTTCCCTTATCAAATACTCTCTCTATCTTAAAATAATAAAACTAGCACTGAATGTAACACATCACGGAACTATGAATTTAAACATTCTCTCTGTCCACTCGGTTGTTGGCTGGCCCATGAGTTCAGTCGGCTGAAGAAAATTCGAAAGCAACTCGAGCCCATGAAAAGACCCGGCATTCTTTGGTAGGCACAGCGATGTGATATTTCTACATATAAGCAATCATAGTAAATTTATCCCATATAATCATGCATACAAGTTTAAATTCTAAGATAATTAATTAATTATTATAGTTTAGACTCTGTAGTATGTTTAGAGATCAGTTAACAGCCGAACAAAATAACATAACCTTAACATGACATACACAAATCTCATCAAATAAATAGTAAGACACACAGAAATAAAGCTACACACACAGAAATAAAGAAGGGGTCGTTTCATGGAGTATTCATTTTGTCGCATCACGCTTGAAGCCCCACATGCTAAACTAAGAAATTTCTCGTTAAACATACTCCACGAAACCAGATAGTAGGCTTGATTAGTCCCTGGCCTTCCATTTAATTTAATCCCCCAAGCCGTCACGTCGTCCTTTGCCTGTAAAACGATTAATTAATCATATCCTTTTGGTAATCAGCTAGAGCTAGGCCGTGCCAGTACGGCTAGTTATAATTTCCTTTTATTTTGTGCTAATTCATCTCAGCCACAGGTGCCCGATCCTACAAGTCATTACAGCCGGCCATGAGGTCATCGCATCTTCGTTACTTGCACGAAGATAAATGTGAAATGGAGTACTCCCTCTGCGAAAAATATTTAATATTTAGAATACAGTTTAGTCAATATTTGAAACTTTAAGCATTAATAACTTTTCAAATAAGAGTATAGTGTTGTCCTGATTTAAATTTCTTTTTTATTATTTGTTGGCTATGTACACCTTATGTAGAAAGTAGAAACCGGACGGAAATGTAACAATTTTTCGTTATAAAAAAATTAAATACTTAGTTTGAAAACAGTAGTAGAAAGCATATGTGTTGATATATATGCCTTAAAAGGAAAATACGGGACGTGATACCGTTTCAAACTGAAGAAGGGTATTAGGGTGAGTACCAAGCTCCATGAGCCCTCCCATGCAATGCAAGGGCATGATCACTGTAGGCTATGTCAGCCTACTTATAAGTTGTTCGTTTCAGCTTCTCTCGACAGCTTTTTCTCTCGTTTTCTGTGCGCACACTTTTCAAAATAATAAACGGTGTGTTTTTTGTAAAAATTTTCTATATGAAAATATCTCTAAAAAAACAAATAGATCCATTTTTTAAGTTTTTAATAATAAATATTTAATTAATCACGTACTAATGACGTTCTTTATTTTGCGTGCGGTTTATAAGCCAGAAAAATAAGCACTTAAGAACACCACCTTACTGTATTGACTGGTTTGGCCTCGTGCCTCACTAGATTCATAGTACTGGAATGTGTCACATTTAATACTATGTTTTTTAATTTTAGTACGGTGGGAGTACTCACTAGTACATACACCTATGGCTTATGGACAGTAATTGCATGCGTATGGAGCTTTTTTCAAGGGTTGTACGAGTGTACATATAGGAGTGCATGACTATGACTCTATAGCCTTGACTAGCCTTGCTGACCAAATTGTTGGGACATCCTGACTATATCTCTGGTGGTTCATGAAGTATTATGGCACCTTCATAGTGATGTAGCTTGTGCACTATATTTTGATACCCGTATGATACGTAATAGATATCAGAGATGATACATACAAATATAATCCAGACACGATATAGAGTTTTAGTAGACATGACACATGTCAGCGTCGGAGCACTGACGGACTATGAGAATCGTGGTCCTGGGTTTGACTAGGGGGCTAGGGTGTGCTCGGCGTGTCCGGATTTGCTCGGGAGCTAAGGAGACACACTCGAGTATATAGGTTCGGGCCTTCTGAAGGATAATAACCTTACCCTTGTGCCTGGTTACTATCAAAGAAGCTCTTATAGGTTCTTGAGAACTCGCGAGCTAACCTAGAAAGCTTAGAGTTCTTACCGATCTAAAGAGTCTAACTCTACTATAGGGTCTAAGATGTGTTTTTATACCCTATGGCTCTCACCGCTTGAGGAGAGACAAGAAAACTGTATATAATCATAAGGCTCAGCTAACTCCTTGAACTCATCTCTAGAAATACTGTAGCAGCAGATGTCTTGTGGGACTCCACACTGGGCCCACCCCCGGTCTTCATTCTCTCTCACGGACGTTTGGTATACGCCACTAGAGAGAGATGGCCTAGGATATGTCGTATCTCTCAGCATTAATGCTGAGAGAAAACCTACAAGAATCTTTAGTAAATGCGATGGACGAGCTCTACACACTGCGCATCGCTTCCGAGGGCAGCGTGGTATCTGGTTGGACACCTACCCACCTGTCTCCGATGTGCGAAAACACCACTTGGCCACCCTAGGGTGGTTTGAGGTACTCGCCATCGGACATCTCCTCCTCAGGCACAGCCACTTGGCGACGCCCGGGAAGGAGTGACCTGCCTGCTCCGCTTGACCTGGCTAGTCAGGATACACATGGCGGTCTTCGGGCTGTCCGAAGCCGTGGCCGGGTTCAGAACCATGCCATGACGTGGTTCGTAGATGCCCAGCCATAGTGTTCCTTTTTCTAGCTTAGGGGACGCATGGCAGTCTTTGAGCAGCTCAGTGGGAATAGACTTTGAACCAAGGTTCACAAGCCCATCCCAAGTCTCGGATGTCCAAGCGTCAAGCGTATCTCAGGATGGATGATAGACACGTGGACCTCCTTGCAAGACCTTGGATCCGCTCTGAGTCAGGGAGGTGCTGGCTCACGATCCGCGCAGCATTGATGACTTGCCTTCTGTGCTAAGCAAGCAGGCCGAACAGGCACCCCCTTGGCCTAGGCGCTGACAATATGTACGTACTAGACATGGTATATCTAGGTATCAAGTCTAGTACCTACCATCTCTGATACCTATGTTACCAAGTCTGATACCTATGTTACCAAGTCTGATACCTACGGATACCAGAGATGATACCTCAATGTATCAGATGATACCACGAGGGTATCGAATGATACATCCAAGTACCACATAATATATTGGGGTAATGGATGTATCATGATACCTTGAGGATACTGATGATACCTCGAGGGTACGGGACGATACCAATACGATAATGTCGCATGCATCTGGGTAACGTGGCTAAGTCTAAAAACAATGGTGCATGAGCTAGTAGTTCAGTTCATGCACTTTGGAAGCGTGGTTGTAGTAACACTAGTAACCTGATGCAGGATGCCATGCTGTGCATGCATGTTAGTGACAACGACTGGCTGTGCACGTGTATGTACGTGAGGAGCTAGCAGGAGTGTGGGACATGCAAGAGCAAGTCACACTTGTGTGCACGTTGCATGGGGTGTTCGTGGAAGGGTATACCGTTCAATGGTATATCGTACCATAGCAACCTCCTAAAAAGTATTATTATAATATCATAGACTTATTAAATTTCATATACTTCTCAAAGTTTTTAAAAATTAATCGAATCTTATTATAGACGTCAAATATTTAATGATTGGAGGGAGTAGTAATTAACTCTCTTTGGCATCCCTCTTGGATTGCATATGCATGTAATCTTGCATATATGAATTACTTTTTGGTGAAACTTAATTACTTGTTCAAATAGCCATCCTATACTATACAAGATTGAAATGATAAACAGAAAAGCATATTTTAATTCCATTTAGCACTATCCACAAATCCGCGTCGGCCGCCCGAGGTTTCACCATTTCCCACCCTCACGCGCGCAGTGGCCGACCAAAAGGATGCGGTGTCATCCCTGTCTACCATGGCGACCGTTTTGCCGCCGCTTGCTGCCAAATCCACATTGCCCCTTTTTCCGTCACTGCCGCGCGTCACTATGGCCCCGCCGCTTGCCGTGGCTAAACTCCAAGGCGTGGATGTCCTCGCCTGCCCACTCGCCAGCCACCCTGCCAAAGCAGAGGGAGGCAAAACTCCCTTTCCACCGCCCTCTTTCCCTTTCTCTCCAGGCAACGCCGCCGCTCCCCTCCTCGTCTTCTTGTGTGAGGAGGCAGAGACCGGCTGACGCTGCTGTGGCAGCTCGTTGTCTTTCCTTGACCGACCCAGCGACCGAGCCTGCTCGACGTGCACCCACCATGTGTCCGCCTCCTCAAACCGACTACTCACTCCCTATAAAAGCTGCAGAACCCCTCCATTCTTCCTTCCAACTCCCCGACCTATCCTAGGAGATTTGCACACCGTGCCAAGCTCTTCATCTACCATCGCTCACGCTAGAGAAGCCGGCGTGGTTCGTGGACCATGAGGCCGTCAACTTCTCCTTCCTCACACTGTCCGTGCTGAGGCCGAACGATTACGTTCGCGCTGTTGGTCTATTGTCATGGCACCTCGCCGATTTGATAGCCCTTCATTTCCCCCGCCACTCCCATCTCTCCTCCAGGTAGCTAACTAGCTTGCCGCCGCATCTAGACACGTGGATGACCACCATAGCCGCCTGCTTGACTCCCTTGTGCCGTATCCTCTCCGTGCTCGTGCGCTGCATAGGCTCGACCGCTGTCACCCTCGACCATGGCAACAGTCTAGTGAACCCCTAAGGACTGACGTGCAAATCGATCCTAGAGCCCTGCGGCGAAGTCCCTACATCTGGCCGGCGTTTCAGGTTCGTCATAATCCGCCCTCGTCGGCCATTCTCCAGGGCATCCAGGCCGTTGGCACAACCCCTCTAGAACCTCCCTCCCTCCCCCCCCCCCCGTCACACCGGTGACCTTCGCCTCAAGCTAAGCCCGTTGCATCACCCCCGGTGAAGCACGCGTCAATGGCCATCAAATCCACACACAGTTCGTCTTCAACCTTCCACTGTCCCCTATGGCCTCCATGTGGATGCCACATTAGTGCCACCCAGCTGCCACATCAGCACAAGCTGTGCTCGCTAGCGTGGACTTGGGTCCTCCTTGCATGCGTCTGATTCACGTGAACCGCGCTACCGACAAGCGGGCCTTGCTTAGGACCCGCACTTTAGCCACGGCCCACCGGCTAGAAGCCATCTAGGGCGCCTGCGCGTGCCGGTCACTTGGGCCGTGCGGTCGCATCGGCCCATATCAACCCTCTGCTCCGCTGCATGCCGCCTAGGCCGCATCGCTGTACCGGCTCGTGCCGCCTTCTCTATCAGCCCTGTTCCTTCTTTCAGTTAGCCAAGCCATCACCATTGGCTTATGGACCGAAGTCCGTCCCTTTCCGCCAGGCCACCCGTGGGCTTAGCCCACCGAGCTTGCCTAGCCCCCCTTCTTTTGGCCAACACATGGGCTCGCCCATCAGTAGTCCGGGAAGAAACAAAACGCCGGGAATCTTTTCTTTAATTCTAGAAACCCCTTTTTCAATAGTCCAGAAAATCAATAAACCTTCCAAAAGTCATATCTCCTCATCCGTTCATCCAATTGACTCTGTTCAACCTCCAAAATTTCTCCGAAAATGAGATCTATCCGATGGCATGCTTAGAGGTCACTAATAGGGCTTTTATTTTGGTCCTTGTGTTGGGTTGCCTCGTTTCGCGTGTAGCTTTGGAGTCAGATGAACCTTAGGACACAGATTTCAAAGAAGCTCAAGGCTTTGAGCAAGGCAAGTCACCTTTAAACATGTTGCGCCAAAATTTACTGAACTAAATACTTTAATTGTAAAATTGCATTACCTAGGTTGCACTAGAGAAATCTCGGCCACGGTTTGCAAGATAACCGGCTGGCCTACCTAACTGGCTACATTGATTCTCCTTGACAATTGTTATAACCTGAACGCCCTTGACGCCTCCCTTCTTATGATCCCGGTACCTGCACTTATAGGCACAGTACAGGTGATCCTCCTTAAAATTTAAAATGATCACGATGGGTAAAACTTGGGTTTTACAAAATCTTTGGAAAATCCGACACCCGGCTTCGTGCCTTGAAAAACAAATGAGTTTCGAAAACTCGGGGTGCGGGAACCATGCCTAAGGGGTGAATCTCCTATATTCGCAGCTAAGGACTGATTCCTTCGGAATTTCATCCAAACATATAACAGTACAACCATATGGGTGAATGTCACGCCCTAAAAATTACTTTAATTAAAAATTATTTTTGGGTAAATGGAAATACAAGAATACACTGAAAAATTTTGTCTGTAAAAGTGTTTAAATAAAATTTTGAAATTTTCAATATTAAAAATCCCAAGTTGAAAAATTTAAAATAAATACTTGGATGCTTTTATATTCCTGGGGTTTTGGTTGGAATATTTTAAGCGTTTAAGTATTTATAATGATAAACTTTTTGTGTTTCGTGGTGGCATTTATTTCTGGTAAATTCCCCACGATTTAATAAACTCTCTAAAATTTTTCTCGGAATTTTCAGAGCTCTAGAATTAATTTTAATGGGACAAAGATCATTTCTATAATTAGATAAATCTATAATAAAATCCCTATCTTTTCCCCTATTCGGGTCGTTCCAGTTCGGTACTTTGAAGTCTCCGCGTTCATCGTGAACTCTGACTCTCTTTTCTTCTAGGGTTTCGTGTCGCTCCCGGAACCCTAAAACCTCCTCGACGTTCCGATTCTCCAAAATATACCGATATTTCGAGCGATCAAATGTTCCTAAACTATTCCCTCTCCTGTTCTCGACTCCCAAAATATTCCCCATATTTTGGACGTTCATTTACTCCGTGAAATAGATTCCTCGAATATCCTAATTTCTCGGTCAACGCAAAATACCCTCCATTTTTCCTGAGTTCCTGATTCCGTAAATATTCCCAATTCTTCCTGATTTCAGAATATTCCTGTTAACTCCTTACAATATTCTAGAAATTCCAAAATATTCTTATACTTGGAGAGTTCCAAAAATTCCATTGAATCTCCTCGATCCTAAAGAAATATTTCGATTTCCAAAATTGTTACGACGTTTCCGATTTTCCAAATATATATACGCCGACGTTCGTGACCCTCCAAAATTCTGAACAATTTCCCAATTTTCGATATTCCTGATACTTCTTGAAATTCTAAAATTTAAATTCTAAATTTGAAGAATTTTTGGAAAAATCCCCACCTTTTCTCCCTCTTTTCTCTTTTATTTTTCTTCCAATTTTCCCTTTCCTGTTCATCTTCTTCAGGCCCCTTCACCCTCTCTGTTGCTCCCGATGGAGCCAGGAGCTCGGCTTGGCCTGCCTTCCCTGCGCTGCCCCTCGGCTGTGCTCCTCTCCGGGCCCGGCCCGTGCCGCCCCACCCCTTGGCCTCACTCGCCCACCGTGCGCCGCCCCGGACCTGGTCTCCTCTACTTCCCGTCTCCGTCTCCCCACTTCCCTGAGAAGCGGTGCTATATCGCGCCCACGTCGCCGCCATTCCCGCGCCCACTTCCACTCCAAAACCGCCTCCTCGGCCACGATTCCGCCTCGCCGAGCCCATTTCTAGAACCCCTAGCCTCTCTCTCCTTTTTCCCTCATCTAGCCGAGCTCGCTGTCGCCCTGCTCTGCTTCCATGTAGCCGCCATCGTCTGGCTCTGCCCCGCCATTGCCTGCCTCTGCCGCCGCCCTGCTGCCGCTCCAACGCCGCCCGCCGAGCCGCTTCTGCGCCTCTCTGCTGCCGCCGTTTTGTTCCAGTGCACCGCTGTGCCGTTGTCATCGACACCGCCGCGACGGCCGTGCCGATAGCCGTCCTGCCTGCGGATGCCGCCCTCCATCCTCGCGGCCAAGTCGCCGTCGTCCTCGTTGCTACGTCATCGTTCCGTCGTCAGCCGTCGCTAGAAGGCCTCAAGCCGCCGTCGGCATCGTCGTTTTCGCCAGCCGCTGGTGAGCACCACGCCGCCCTGCCTGTCCTCCCTTTTGTTGGTCGTCTCTGTGGTCGTATGTTCCTGGCGCCCTGTGTTCTTCCCCCAGCTCACCGGCCGACGCATCGCTGTCGTGGTCATCCTCACTGCCAAGCTGTCGCTGGCGTCCTCGCCCTCGCCCCGTGCGCCTGCCGTGCCACCCAACACCTGAGCCGCTTGCTCTGTGCCTTGTGCCAGCCTGCCGCCTGCTCTATGCCAGCCTACCGCCTGTTCTGTGTCCTCTGCTTTGTGTCGTCGTCGGCACCGTCGTCCTCATCGCTTCATCGCCGGTCGTCGCCCTCGTCGTCCGCCGTCGTCCTCGTTACCTCTGTATGTCTCGGTCGTTGCCGGTTTGCCATGCCGTTGGTCCCGCCATTATCGTCTCTTCCTCGGCGCCGCCGCCCGCTGTTCCTAGCCCCTGGCCGCGCCGTTTCCCGTGCGCCGTCGTCATCTGGTCGTCATCTCACTTGTATGCCGTCGTCGTCGTCGCATTGCCCGTCTCTCGTCGGTCTCGGCTCGCTGACGCATCGCCGCCATGGCACTGTCAATCGCTACCGTCGTCGTCGCTCTCCCCGACTGCTGCGCCGGTGTGTCTCATGTGCTGTGCCTTGGACAGCCGAGCTCGTTTTGGCCCCTCAACGTGCCACCGCTGCACGGACCCCAGCATCTCTCCCTCCCCTGTGACCCCGGCGTATATGTCTTCAAGCCATCCCTATCGTCGATCCTTCGAGACCTAATTTGGACCGACCGATCCACATAAAATATCAAGCCAATCGCATCCAACGGATTGTCCAGGTCGAGTCTCCACCGTTGGATCCACACGTCTAAATCCGATGCCACGTCAGCCCTAGCCAGTCCATCTCGTCTGCCACCTTAGCCCTGTTTTCCTCATCATTGATCCACCTCATCGCCATCTCACCTTTCGTGCCACATCGGCATCCACCTTAGTAGCGATGTCATTTTTTGTCCACGAAGCAGACACATCACTCCAATCCACCACCTCATCTTTTCCCTCGGTCCATGGAGCTAGTTCACTGGATCTGGATCCATGACAGTGGGTCCTACTCATTCATCCATTCAAAAATAATTCTTTTAATTTAATTCTGAGAGAATATTCCTGAGAATATTTTTTTCTAATTCTTTTCGGATTTATTCTGAATTCGATATTCCGGAAGCCATATCTTTTCCGTCTGAACTCCGTATCGACCCGTTCTTCTTCCTAAATTCATCTAAAATCATGCTTTACTTGTTTATGTACTGTTTATTTGGAATTTCTTAGGGTTTTTTTTTATCGTTTTGCATGTAGTCGCATATAATCGCCGTTTCGAAGGATCCGGAGTCTACGGAAGAGTTCGGAAGGGCAATCGAAGATGTTTTGTCGTAAGTCAAGTCACACATTCATCTTTGAGCATGTTGAACCTACTTTGTGAAATATTTTATGATTTATAAATAAATTGCATGTTTTGCTAATTACATGGAATATGGGACAACCTATCTGTTTGCTTGAGACCCTGTTTATTTACTATCCATTCATTGATAACTTTGGGTGATAATTTGACTAGCTTATGTCTCATTCGGTGACACAGCTAGAGGTAGGACCTGCTTAGCCATGCTTAGTACCACTAGATCACTGAAGGGATAATTACATTATTTCTATATTTGGTAACCTGATGAGCCGCGTGCTCGAGATGTTTGACCATGGTAATTGGTCGTAACTAATCAAATAAAATATGATCTAATTGTGGGCTGTGTGTGCATGGTTTTGCTGGTCGCACCCATAGCAGTTAAGGACCGGTTCGCGGGAACCACTTGAGCAGATTCTCGTACTTTCCACAAGCCAGCGTGGGCAACGGCTGGGCCGTAGCGTCTCTTCTCCTCTCCTAGGCACTAGAGATAAGGGTGGGCGTGATGCAGTTGGGTCGGCCCGGGGTAGGGTTGATCGGCTTCCGGATTCATCGTGGCGCAAGGAGGTAGCCTGGCCAATATGGTGTGCCCTGTCGGCAGGTGCAACCTCAGCGAGGTGAGGATGGTTAGTGAGAGGTTGCGTGAACGGTCCTGTCATAGCCTCTTACGGGGTATCGTGGTAATACACCGACACACGGGAATGTGTGTGGGGCTGTGTCTTGTAGGTACAGTTGTGCACCTCTGATCAGAGTAAATCTATTCGAATAGCCGCGCCCGCGGATATGGGCGACTGGTCAAGACTCACTGCAATTAGTCTCACCTCTATTTAATTAAAATAACTTAATGGAACTGGTATAGTTCAGGTGGATGGTTTGGGGCCTGTTCAACGTGGTGTAGCATTGTTCAGTGTTGGATTAATACTGATTAAAATAACAACTGTTTTACTTGTTTTATAACTACCACTGTTTACAACTGCCTTTACACAAATGAGTCATCAACCTCCCTTTGAAATCCCGTGCACAAATACATCATTGGTGTGGCTTGCTGAGTACGGTGGGTGGTACTCAGCCTTGCTATGTCCTCCTTTTCAGAAGTGAAGGCCGTTCGTGTCGAAGTTGAGTTTAGAAGACCTTGGTTTATACCCCAGTTGAGCTTGCCTGTGGTGTGGAGCTGAAGACACGCTAGTTTCGCCTTTTCACTGCTGTTTTCTTCTGTGTGAGGACTAAGTGCCTCTTCTGTAATTATTTACGCTTTGTTTACGTTTGGATCTGTTTATTGATTTGTCATTTTGTGTACACTGGCTTGATTCCTGGACAGGGATTTTAATACACAAAATAGTCTGAAAATTGGCTAAATTTCTGGGCGTGACAGTGAAATGGGAAGCCTCTGGCTGAGTAACTAGCTGCTCAGGGACGTCTTGCATGTCATTGGACTGTGGATCGCTGGGAGGGTGACGGGGATGCCTCCTGGGTTCGTGGCATAACATGGTGTTAACGCTAAAATTTGGTACAATTCATATCAGACTTCGGTTAAGGAAAGAGACTATATCAACCGATGGAAGCTAATCCAGAAGAAGCCAAATTCAGGAAGGAATTGTGAAGACCACGGCATGGCAGTTAATTAGTTTATTTATAAATTAGGTAGCTTTAATGATTTTTAGGAAAACCTGATCTCGTGTCCAATCAGGACTTGTTAATTTTTTCTTTTATAGTTAGGAAACTCCTGTTTCGTATCCGATCAAGACTGTATCAACTCGGGGTATAAATACGTACGCCCGGGAACCATGTAAACTATCTCACAGATCAATACAACTTCGGCGCATCGCCACTCTTTTTGATGGGTTCTTGCTTCTCGAGCCGGGCTGCATCGGTTAGGTCCGAACTCCTGCGAGAGGGTAAGTCTCGTTACCCCGACTACCTTATCGGCTAGGACTTCCTCGGTTAGGTCCGATATTCTAGCTGATCTACGGTAGTCGGCTTACCACAGTGTATCTATTCTATCTACGGCTGCATCAGTTAAGTTTGATCTCTTAGGCCGAGTGGATATATCACATCACACGTGCATAGATTTATTAGCTTACTAGGTGTAATTTATCATCAGTTTGTGCTGCATCGGTTAGGTCCGACCTACTAAACTGCATGCGATAAGTTATTCCTGCTAGGTTGATAGATTTTATGCAAGCGTCTTATCGGGATGTATAGCCGATAAGTTATCGTATAATACATCATAATTGTATTAGATCTATTGGCTCATCGAGGTTCTTTTATCATTATTAATCTGTACTGCATCAGTTAAGTTTGACCTACTAGATTGAAAATGATAGATTTATTCTTGTTAAGCCTATGGGTGTTTATGCGATGTTTTATCGGAGTGCCTAGCTGATAAGTTATCTTTCACTAGATAAAGCCGACTGCATTGTCTTAATTATTATTCTGCTTATCTACTCTATCATCGGCTTCTAGCCGATGTCCAAGTGTTTTTTCGGTAGTCGGCTGGCTTATTATTTGCTTATATCATCATCGGTTTCTAGCCAATGTACAAGTACTATCGGCAATCGGTTGGAGGAAGTCTGTATCGGTTGGTTGGCCGATTGGATCAGTGATCTAACTTTTTTCTATCTCCTTGTCAATTACTGGGTCAAATTGACTAGCACGCCCGCGAACCTCGAATTTAGGATCTGCACTGGAGCTAAGCAGATCTCCCAGGCCTTCGCGTGTCTAGTGCACCGAACCAGATCATCAACTCGTATTCAGCGCTGATCGGTGATTTTCGGTATCAACACATGGTTTCGAACCTACCCTGTCGTTGGTTTTGGACCACTCTAGTTAGCATGGGGTAACTTGGTGTCGATTTTAGAAATGTCTTCTCACGAAAACCTCCAGTCACCAATTGTGGCCGTTCTGTGCGAACTGGGTGATGGAGTAAGTCGCGTCGTGTAGGTAAAGTGTTACCCCTCTATAGAGGTTACTAACTATTTAAACAGCCGTGCCCACGGTTATGGGTGAATGTGAGGTGATTTATTACCGTAGTTTTGTTCAACTACTGCTTGTGAAAAGGATGTTGTGGAATGGGAATTCGATTTCCAAATTGAGGTGAAGTTGTCGTGGATAGCAGGGCTGTAGGTCTAGTGATTGTGAATCAGCTTGCGGAGCCAAATCTCGAGAAGCCAACTTTGAGAGTTGCGCTGAATCAATGTTAAGACACTTCACTCCGACTGGGCGAGACTCCATCTCGCTCTGGTTGTTGAGAAGCACACACTTAGCTTATTTAAATGTCTTCAAATAAAATAGAATGGCAAAATAACCAGCCTTCCTTTGAAGATTGCATTAAACACCTAAGTTCCCATGACTCGCTGAGTATGCTAGTACTCACTCTTGCTCTCTATAATCTACCCCCACCCTAGTGCTTGAAGAAGAGATGAATCCCACCGATGAAGATTCTTCCTAGAGCAGGCAGGATTCGAAGAGTTCTAAGGTTTTGACTTAGTTCCCGAGTCGTGTTTGTGGCTTTGGGCTAGTTTCCACTTCCACTATTTTGGTAATTTATCATTGTGAACTTAGGATATGTCCCTAGTATCAACCTGCTTGTAAGACTATGTCTGATAAAAAAGGCAGTTATGTCGTGAAGATCCATCTTTCTATTGTACCAACACTATATTCATGGGACTGATACGGTTATGTAGATTTATTTGCCATCTTAGACTTGCCTTTCCTGGAGGGCTAGTTTGGGGCGTGACACTATCACCCGTGACGGGTGGTAGTTACGACCCGTCACAGATGAGTGCTCTGATCTATGATGGTTCATCCCATTACACCCGTCACAGATGACATGTCATCCCTGATGAGTAATGGTTGTGACCTGCATAGATTATCTGTGACGGGTTACAACTAGATATGTCACAGATAACTTCATATTTGTAATGGGTTGTCCCTGGTAACTATATCTCAAATAGATTACTTTTTAACTCATTAGAGAAGAGTCATCTTAAACGGGCGTGTTGACCCGTCACGGTGACCGGATCTGTAGCAGTGGTAATGTTTAACATGTGTGGATCTCGGCCCGGTTGGATCTGATCCTTATGTTAGTGACCTAGATGAATAGCCGCGCCATTTGTGGATCGTTTTGAATCTATTAAAAGTTGTAGACTACACACCAATCGTGCACGTAACACACACATGCACATTTGAATGGGTAAGATACGTTCACTTCACACCATACAAGGTCTTTAAGCTACTGCTAGTACCCCCAATGTCGATGCCACGGACACGTATATATCACTGTAGTATATATTGAAAATATGTATGCCTCGTCATACTCTAAAAAATGTCATGTTTCGATGTTCTTATATATTCTCTTCATCGAAATCCACAGGATTAATCCCTGCCTCTCGAATCGCAGGTTGAGGATCTCCACAGCCACCTTTTCGAGTTGCAGAATTTCTCATCATCTGATCCCAATATCGCATGATCCCATGGGATGGAAGTGAGTGGGTGGTGGTGCAAATCATGATCAGAAACGGCGACGTGATCACCTGAACAGAAGGGAAGCGATGGAAAAGGACAGTTGAAGGAGGCTCGTTTTCAGCTGATTTCTACGCCAATCCGAAATGGAGTTGAGTACGTCGAGATCATCTGTCCTCATTTCTAATAACCGAGATAAATATTTATGTTTTTAAAAATACCTAAAACGAACGTTACTGTAAATTTCAGTTAATTTGAAGGCTGGGGCATGACCCCCTTTAGTCTATATAGCGTAAGCTCTAGCCCAGTGTCCCTAGCATTCTAGATGATATCTTACGCTTTGCTATGAAATACATAGATAAATATATATTAAATATTATTGAATGATATATAAATATATATTAAAATATTGTAGAAACGATATAGAAGATAATTATTTGATATGCTTGCATGCTAAGATCTAAAATCTAATAAATTATAGATGATGTGACATACTATATGAGCTTTACGATATGATGTGAGGGATGATATAGCATGTTTGCAAATTGAGTTTTAGAGTTAGTGGGTTCTAAATTTATAGAAGATATAGATTAATCACATATTTACATAAATGTTTTTTTCAAAGTTGTACCCAAAGCATCACCATATATACACATGATAGTTTTAAAGGAACAGTTTCATTTTGTTTTTTTGAAAAAGAAGAGCTCAACAGAAACAAGTAGTACATGGGGGCATACAGGCCGCAACAAGTGCGCATGATCGATAGCCCTGTGCAGGAGAAGCCTGGCCATACGTTACGTACATGTTGGTGTCGGTGGTGGGAGTTCCTGCTCATATCATATCAGATGCAATAATCCCGCAGGAAACCTAACTTACACCGGATTATCTATCGTGACTATGCACGCAATGCCGTAAGGTGGTGGGGATCAGCCTCAGCTTTGTTACGTTCTCTTTGGCGCATATTGGATGTGAACCATTGCACTCACTCCCAAAAACCGTATTAGTTCTGACGGCCGCTAATTTTACTGACATGCACGCAGTTATCTGTCAGGGAAATTCATAATTTCTTGACGAACCTATAAAACCGTCATAAAAATTGAATTTCCCTGATGTGGATGTAAGACCGTCGTAAAAATATGCATTTTCTTGACTTATGCCGAGCCCGTCACAATAATTCGAATACCGACGTGGACGTGGCTGTCAGTGGAAATATTGGGTTCAGGGTAGCCAGCAGCTAATTTCACTCCGCGCCAAATAGTTGGACAGAGCGCCAAAAGTATGTCCAGTAGATGTAGTCTTAGATTAATAACAATCTAAATCATGAATGATTATGTTCAATGGATATTATTTTGGATCATATGGATTAAGAATCTAGATCATTTTTTTTATAGAACATGGTTATGCAGTGCTGATTATAGTACAACTTGTGCTCCTGTGTTTATTCTTTCCTTTTATTGGGTATTAGTAGACAGGATATTAGCTGTCACCTCACAATATCTCCCTAACTTGATTAGTGGGTATTGGTACAACAGAAATTCTTGCTTGAGTGGATCCAAACAGAAATATCTAGTCTCCTCAGTGGGCAAGGAAATTCTTTCCAAAACTACCTTCTTGCCTGGCAAAGCTAACTTTTTTTAGGGTGAGTTTGAAGATGTGAAAAGGAAGAAGAAAGAACATCACGTAAACGAGGTGAGCTATTAGCACATGATTAACTGAGTATTAGCTATTTTAAACTTGAAAAATGGATTTATATAATTTTTAAAGTAACTTCTATATAGAAATTTTTTTAAAAAACATACCATTTAATAGTTTGAGAAGTATGATCATGAAAAACGAGTAGAGTTTTCATTCTAACCATCAATCTCGAACGCACCCTTAGCCTCCTACCAAACACCAGGCCTTGCCAAGCGAGGATAGAATGCTCTAGCCTAGGATTCAAACACCCCCTAAAATAACAATTCACATTTTTAATCTTGATCTTAAACACTGAATTAATTGTTGGCAAGTCCTGAGTGGATGTATAGTGGTTTGACTTGTGGTAATGGTCTCCCTACTGAATGGATTGATAATAATTCCCAATGCTTAAACTGTACTGTACTGTACTGAAAATCATCATTTTAGTTTGGGTGCTGAGATTGAAACCACTATATATGCGGGTGAATTTTCTAGATATTATTGAAAGGATTGATGGCCATTTGTATCCACGCTATGAATCTCTGTATTGTCAAGCATCCCTTGTTTTGATAGACTTCTGTTCTTTTTGAAACATGTATAATAAAATCTGACTTGTAGGTTGGCAGCAAGGTCGGTGCGTCTCAAGGAGCAGTGCTAGCTGGTGCTATTAACCATCTCCTAAAGGACCAATGGTGCTCACATTATCTTCGGTACTAAGTTTTCCTTGAGACCCAATGGTGGCAACGTGTCTCTACAATCTGGCTCTTAAGTTAGTGTGTGGTTGTCTCTTACAAACCTGTCTTAGGGAGTGTTTAAAGACGAGAGAAAAGAAAAAAAAGATCATGTAAAATAAGATAAACTATTAGCGTATGATTAATTAGGTTTTAATTATTACAAACTTAAAAATAGATTTATTTGATTTTTTAGAGCAACTTTTATATAGAATATTTTTGTAAAAAAACATACTGTTTAACAGTTCAGAAAGCGTGCTCACGAAAAACGAGAGAGTTTTCTCCTCTTTCCCTCACCTTCGAACGCTGTCTTAGTATTATGCAAACTCTAGATGTTGATGCTTCATTGCTTAAATTTGTACGTTCTACTGTAATACTAAACCTGAACTTGGGATGTGCATATGAATGATCTAATGAAATATTAGCGCACCATGTGTGGCCATTTATCTTGATGTTGGGTGTATGTATGTGTGTGCTATGTATAAGTGAGAATCGGTGGGTATGGCTGCTGGAGGTGCAATTGTGCGATTCCTTTAATTATTATCATTGACAGGAAGGAACTGTCAGCAATTTTTTTTATTTTTCTGACGTAGTTTAACTGTCAGAACATAACCATGGTTTGCCGATGGTCTGGATTCACGTCAGCGATATTTGAATTTTTCTGACGGTGCATATAACGTCAAAAAAATTAATCGTGACGGTCATCCACATTAGGATTAATTTTCCTGACGTGAACCCATCAGTCAAAATAATTTTTTCCCGACAAGCTAGTTCCAACGGAATTTGCCTGATGGTACCACGTAGGATGCATTTTCCTGACGTGAATATGTTTTTTTACAACGGTTTCTGGCAGTCAGGAGTAATCTGCTTTCTGGTAGTGACTCACTGCTACAAAACGTGTCATGTGTGATGGTTTGTAAGCCTTATCTCTGTCAAATAGATGCCTCGTTATAGCTGAGTGGTAAGTGATGAGAAAAACTCATATGCGTTGGGTAAAGAACCGGCAGTTGTAAACCGTTGTCTTTGAAGGTTAGCAGCCACCACCCGTCACACATGAGTTCCCCTCCACGACTGGTGGCTTGCAACCCGTCACTAATGACTCATCTGTAATGGTGCAAACACCATCCAACACGGATGGCTGAGCCATCAATGACGTTTTGTAAAGCGATCCTTTCCAGGAACACATATTCACTTCCATCCTGCTTCTATCATATTGTACACGCAGTCAAAGATATTAAACAACCCTAAGTGCATATCATGTTGGATGTATTGGGTGGAATCTATCGTCAAATCTATGACTTAAACCCTAGAGAGTTGGGTGTAAAACAGTAGTACTACCACATAGACATTTAATGGCATACAGTTTTTTTTATATAATATAAGATCTTATAGTCTATACATATGTTGTACCTTTAATTATCCCTATTATATCCTGTTATCTCTGAGGCCAAAATCATGCGCACAGACTAAAGAAACACAAATGTCATTAAAAGGTTAATAAGCAGAGAGCGCGACACACACACACATATATATATAATTTAAATTTATAGGAATTTGGTGGGAATATTTTAAGCTTGTTATCATCTCCAAAGGTAAAGAATTCAACTCTATTATAGTTCATTAATTTTTTTCATTCCTGCAAAATAGGTAAACGAGAGAGCAGATCAGATAAATGTTTATCCTTTCTTTTAATATGTTCAAATATAACTTTGCATCCATTTTCAGTAATAATATTTTCAAATAAGATCTACCTTCTAGTAGAACTCTTCTTACTATTAAGCTGTTTATAATATCTACATATTGCTTCACAATCTGTCCTAACTATAAATTCTTTGAAACCTAGATAAAATCTAAAAGCATTTATCGCATTAATTATTGCAAGTATCTCTCTATCCGTATTACTTACAGTTTTTAATGTATAACTTCTAGAGGCATATCTACATATTTTTTTCTTTTGTTTTGGATGAATATTTAGTGGGTCTTTGTTTAATACAGCACCCCAACCTTGTTGAAATGCATCCTTTTCAATAATGAAGTAATTATCGTCTAATGATAATTCTAAGTGTTTTAAACCTCTGACCCTTTGTTTTATTATTCTAACTAATCTAATGTCTTCAAAATTAAAGTATCTTTGACTATTTTTTCTTAATTTCGCATACAAAAGTCCTGCTAATTTTGTTAAATTGTCTATGTGATTTTTAGTATAATTTATTATCCCTAAGAATTATTATAACTCCTTTTTATCATTGATGACATCAAAGAATGGTAAGATTTTCTTAGCAATATGCTTTTGTAAATGTATTTTTCCTTCTCCTATCTCATAATCAAGGAAATTGAATTTTTTCTTGCAAATTTTTATCTTTTTCTTGATAGAATTAACCCATTTTGTTCTACTTTCCTAAAAAATATTTCCAAATGAGCAATATGCTCCTTATATGTTTTTGAGAAAACTAAAAAGTCATCTATATAGACTAATACAAATTCTTGATATTCGTTAAATATGTTTTGCATTTTCTTTGAAATAAGGCAAGGGCATTTTTTAATTCTAGTGGCATAACAAGCCATTCATTGTGTCCCTGGGAATATGTAAATGCAGTCCACTCTATAGATTCTTCTGTCATTTTTACTTGTCAAAATTCGGCTTTTAAATCAAATTTCGAGAAATATTTACTAACTTATATTCTATTGATCCATTCTTGCTTATTAGGAATGTTATAAGCATCTTCTATGGTATTATCATTTAGCCTTTTGTAATTGATGACCATTCTTAATTTACCTCTAACTTCTTCAGCAAGATTTCTTACTATAAATGCTGCCGATCTATGCGAACTCCTACTTTTCCTTATTGCTCCTAATTTTAATAATTCTTCTATATGCATTTTAAACTCTTGTATATTCTTTGGGGTTGTCTCTATTGGGCATGTTTTAATTATATAGTCCTAGTTTATTGTATTAATTTTACAGGTAATTGAATTTTTCTCCTATTATTTGAATGTCCTCTAATCTTTGGACAATTTTTTCAATATCCTTTTTGGACTTAATATCTCTATACCAATTTGGTGCAAATGACTACAGTCCTATGCATACTATATTGGAATTTGATATATAATAGTCATCTATATTCTCACTAAGCTCACACGTCTAATGTACCTCAATTATATGACTTAACAAAAGTAAAGTGAAGAATAGTTTACAAGGACACTCTACAAGCATGGAGTGATAATGCATGCAGACTCGCATGAATAAATTCAGAAGTGCTTTCGGGTGAATGACATATCTGTGCTAAGAATTATGTGAAGAATATAACTTTCGGTGAAAAATAAGACATACGTGTCTCAACTTTAGCTGAATGGAAGACGCCCGTGAAGCAAGAATAGAAGAACCACCCTCTCGTATGTGCCAGCTCATAAAACGCCATGATAATAAAAATACGAATGAATTGTAACTCCTTTTTATCATTCATGACATCAAGGAATTGTAAAAAAATACTGCCGATCTATGCAGACTCCTACTTTCCCTTATTGCTCCTAATTTTAATAATTCTTCTATATGTATTTTAAACTCTTCTATATCCTTTGGAGTTGCCTCTATTGTGCATGTTTTAATTATACAGTCCTGGTTTATTATATTAATTTTACAGGTAATTGAATTTTTCTCCCAGTATTTCATCGGGATTTCTTCTATTATTTGAATGTCCTCTAAAATTTGGATAATTCTTTCAATATCCTTTTTGGTGATTTAAAAGCCGGATTTTGACAAATAAAAATAGCAGAAGAATCTATAGAGTGGACTGTATTTACATTCCCCAGGGACACTAGAAATGACTTGTTATGCCACTAGGATTAAAAAATGCCTCTGCCTTATTTCAAAGAAAAATGCAAAACATATTTAACGAAAATCAAGAATTTGTATTAGTCTATATAGATGACTTGTTAGTTTTCTCAAAAACATATAAGGAGCATATTGCTTATTTGGAAATATTTTTAGGAAAGTAGAACAAAATAGGTTAATTTTATCCAAAAAAAAGATGGAAATTTACAAGAAAAAATCAATTTCCTTAGTCATGAGATAGGAGAAGGAAAAATACATTTACAAGAACATATTGCTAAAAAAATCTTACAGTTCTCTGATGCATGAATGATAAAAAGGAGTTACATTTCATTCGTATTTTTATCATCATGGTGCTTTATGAGCTGGCACACACGAAAGGGTGGTTCTTCTATTCTTGCTTCACGGGCGTCTTCTATTCAGCTAAAGTTGAGACACTATGTCTTACTTTTCGCTGAAAGTTATATTCTTCATAGTATTCTTAGCAGAGATATAGCATTCACCCGAAAGCACTTCTAGATTTATTCAGACGAGTCTGTATGCATTATCAGTCAATACTTGTAGAGTGTCCTTGTGAACTATTCTTCACTTTACCTTTGTTAGGCCATATAATTGAGGTACATTAGGCGTGTGATTTCTTGATTTACCTCTAACTTTTTCAACATGATTTCTTACTATAAATGCTATCAATCTATGCGAACTCCTACTTTTCCTTATTGCTCGTAATTTTAATAATTCTTCTATATGCATTTTAAACTCTTGTATATCCTTTGGAGTTGCCTCTATTGGGCATGTTTTAATTATATAGTCCTAGTTTATTATATTAATTTTACAGGTAATTGAATTTTTCTCCTAGTATTTCATCGGGATTTCTCCTATTATTTTTGTGTGTGTGTGTGTGTGTATATAGTAAATGGAAAATGCAAGTAGGCAACAACTTTATCTTGTTTGGTCTAATTAAGCGTACCATAAAAATCCCCTTAATTAGGGACATAGTGTAGAAAATTCGCAACATACATCCATCAGTGGAAAATAGACCATTTGCCATTATTTTCATTAAACGGCTCAATTCACATCTTTTCTTTTTGACTTGCGCACAATGACGGGTTTACTAGTTACGTCTGGCTTAGGATGTGTTTGGTTGGTGGGATATGTCTGGATAGGATATAGCCTCCCATTTTTTAGGGGTGTTTGGTTGTTGGGCGAGTCTAGGATATGGCCACCGCCTAGGAAATATTCTCTATAGATTCTGAATATCCGGATCTAGCTGATTTGCCCAGACCATGTGGCTAGGGGATGGGCGACGAAAAATCTTCCTTGCGTACAATTTTCTCGCCGCTCCTCTCTCACTCTCAAACCCTATTCTCCCCCGCGGTGCAAAGAGCTCCTGGCGGCGCGGCAAATAGGCTTCGGCGGCGATGCCCCCCCCCCCCTCCTCCCCAAGCATGATAGAGGCCATGACACGGTGTCAACTCGTTCAACCAAGTCTCGTGTTGCGTGCGACGATGGACAATTCTTGGGTGGTGGTCAAGGTTGCTGAGACCGTGGCCGGGGAGGAGGTGGTGATGGTGAGGGATGCTATCGGAGGATGCCCTGGCGACCGGAGAGGATAAAGGGAGGAGAAGTTCCATTCCATTTGCGTGTTAGCTCACGTGCAGGAAGGTGAGACAAGGGACGGGAGGAAAGCAATTCCTCTGAGGTAAAGTCAGAGGGACGTGGCTCACCGAGACCAGGGACGAACAAAAGGAAAAAACGCTCCGTATTTTTTAAATAAATAAAGATGTATACGTAGATCTAATTAAATACTTATTATATTTAGGTTGCTAAATTTGTGACTTTTACTTGACGTTGATTTGTCGTATCGCTTAATTCTATGTTAATTCGATTCAAGGCTAGCTAGCGAATTACGTAATTAATTTAAGTCACGTCAAACTCTATGTATCTATGTTAACGCTGAAATCAGTGGTGAAGCTAGCTACTAAAACAGTAAAACTTGTAGTGCTAACTTATGATATATATTTTAGGTTTTTATATTTTCTAATCAATAAAATTAGAATAATTATTACTGATTGCGCGCAAAACCCTTCGAGATCTCGTTATCTCTTTTCTAGAGACTTCGGTTAACAGATACGAAAGGTCGATCTATCTAGGAGCTGGTGGCTAAACAGCAAGAACACTCTTAATTTGTCTTTGATTAGATTAATAAAAGAATAGTTAGTGACTGACTTCACACACGCTAAATCGGGAGAAAGCGTGCACGACAACACGAGAACTAGCCACATATTCTAAATTTTAATTACTATATATACTGCGTATACTCACGCACCAAAAAAAACATTTTGAGCAAGTTGTTAATTGGGACTACTGCAAGTCTGCAAGGATGATTAATTGTATTTTGTACGGCTTAATTAGTGGACGCGGTAGTATTGCGTGAGGCATGCATAGCCATGTTTCTTCCAAGCAATTCGCCGGCACGTATATACGATAGCTTAAAAAACATTATCTATGCAGCCGACGCATCTGCAATTATTAAACTAAGCGCATTCATTTCAGTAATCTTGTAGGCATATTCGAAATGTTAAAAATTATTTATAAACCAGACGCGCGGGTCATTCCGTGGGTTCCTATATAGTATTGACTCACACTATTTTAAACTAAGAATACATTTATGTTAATTTTATTAAACTATATTAAGCCAATAGGTACCTATGATGGGATTAACGTTTATCCTAAGTGATTAACATCCATTGTTGCACCAAGTCAGCAAGTTGTTTAGAAGTTATCCATTAACAATACCGTACAATTTCATTGCTTGTTTTCTCTCCGGTCAAAGACAATGTCGGAGGATGAAACCTCGACGGCGGGAAGTCGGGAGACCCCCCTTTGAGATTCGGCCAGGGGAGTAGTTCTCAGGCGAAGCCGGCTTCAGGTGTAGCAGAAAGATACGCGAAGAAGACGATGAACAGCACACTCAGAGGAGACACGAGGATTTATACAGGTTCGGGCCGCTCGGAAGCGTAATACCCTACTCCTGTGTGTATGCTATCTGTGGTGGACGAATGTAGTATGGTGGTTACAAGGTGAAGCTAGCTCACGGCCGGAGCCGGAGAAGAGGAACGGTGGCTAGAGAGTAAGCTTGGGAGCAGGAGACAGGGAAAGCTCTGTCCAGCTCGGCCTCTTCCCTTCGCGGTGGCTTGGGTCCTCCTTTATAAAATCAGGGGAGTCCACAGTGCCAGTGCATGGGAGAGCTAGGTATGATTTGTCTTGTCAAAGTCTTGTCGTCGTCTTGTCTTGCACATCCGCCTGCTGGCGCCTGCTGCGTCCACGCCGGGTAGGTCGGCTGCGGAGGACGGCTGGAACGTGGAGACGTGATGGCGCACGCCTCCAAGTCAAGGGTCTCTGACTCTTCTTGATTTCAGCGCACACTCTTCCCTCAGAAGTCAAAAGGTTTCTGACAGCAGTCGGGTGTCCACGGGGGCCATTGGGAGACGCCCACACGTGGCAGAGTAGTTGTCCAGAGCCTGCCGGGACCGACATGTGGGCCCCGGGCAGGCAGTGAATTTGTGCCGGAGGCAAGGCTCGGGCCCGAGGCCCAAAGGACCCGGGGCCGAGCTGATATATACGAATGCCCGGGGCGTGCCGGGCCGATGGCGATAGTGCCCCGGGCACGAGCCGGGGCCGTCGGCGGTCGCCCCAGGCACGAGCCCGGGGCGTCAGCGACCGAAGCGGTAGCGCCCGGCACGAGCCCGGGGCCGTGGAAGGGTGCCCCCCGGGGATCCACGTGGCCGAAGACCCACGCGTCCCCAGGACATGTGGGACCCCCTGTCCTACTTCGCCGACAGACAAGTACTCCGTTCGTCCTAATATAAGGAGTTTTAAAATTAGACATTGATATTAAGAAAATTGTTAAAATTAAATAAAAAAAATATTATGATTGGTTGAAAAAAGATAAAAACTTTTGTGGTGAAAGTTTATAATTGGTTGAAACTCTCTATCCAAATTCATATTGCTAAGTGGTGTGATTCGTATGAGTAAGTAATATTTAATTATAGTATTAGTTTATTATATTTTAAAATAGAGAGAATGCTAGTCAACACTGTTTGAGTTGACACTGGATAGTTGAGACCCCGTCATCCTGGGCGCAAGAGTCCTGTGTTTGAGTTGACACTTGATAGTTGAGACCCGTCATCCTAGGCGCAAGAGTGCAGGACTTTTGGCCCTAAATAATTGATTGCACAAGAAAATGGATTAGACTTCACACCCATAATTTATCGCAAAAGAAAAGGACTTCGAAGAAATTAATATGCCTATATTTTTTATGGATCAGCTGGAGTCAACAGCAGGCGGTTTCCATCAGACGTCGAAAACAACACGACAAAGAAATTCAAATGAACATAAGCTACGACTGTGAAATACGGAGCCACAGTATACAGGCCTACAACACGCCAAAAACTTCAGCCAGTACTGCTGTTTTTATGTTGACCATGATTTTTAAATCTCTCATTTCGTGATATCGATTTGTATTGGAATATATCTAGGAGTTGCATATATTCATTGTATGCTTTCTTTTCTTGTTTATCAATCGTTTTTCCCTGACTGGTCAATGTCACACAATTCACATATACTCTTGATATGGTGAAACAAAGAAAATTTAAAGTTAAAATTGTACTTTGAAATCTAACCTAGAGAAGCACAAAGCACATCTAGATGAACCAATAGAATAAGCAGAATAATGAAAATTAAAATTACAGCTACTTAAAAGTGGAGTTTCGTCAGTCTACAGTGCCCTCCACTTCTTCACGCCATCCCCTCTCACCATGTGCATCAAAAGAAAACCGCTCCATCAATAAAACCTGTATAAAAATAACTAAACCACGTTTAAGCATGAAGTGAAACCGGCTAGACATCCTTCTCCAAAATCACATTGCAAAGTATCCCTTATTAGTAGGTGCTAAAGTCACAATTTTATTATCGTGCAAATTTATATGATTTATTAATAATAATATTTTAGACTATTGCCTAATAGCAAAATTCTATTTTTTGATATTGACACTAAACATGGATGTGATCCGTACCCACTACCATTCTCTTACTGCAAAGGAGTGAAAGAAACATTTTAGTCTATGCTTAGGAGTGAAAAACTTTGCTATCCCTATCAAAATTAGGTTGTTTTCTTTAAGATCTTAACCAAAACCCTTTCAAAATGCAAGCCCTACATAAACATCCTGTTGTCTAATCCGCATAGCAAAAGAAGATAGACCTGCAAAATCTTATAAGATCTTGAAGGCTCCAAACCCAACCGATAGTGGGAAGCACCTTTGGTAATATGAAGTTCTTGATAAGGTTTAGAGACATATCTGATCTCCGTATGATCAACATGGGAAGAAGATGCACTTACGATTTGTGGGTGTATCTATATAGGCGGTCATAATCTATACTCCTTTAAAATAACTTAGTAGTGATGGTGACAAATCTGATATCCCACCTATCTCCATTATAAATTTTATAAATTACCTCTTAAACTTCTTAAAATAGTAAGAAACAATCAATCTAAGACGTTGTTTGAAATAAAGGAATAAAAAACATAGGAATAGAAAAAGACGTAGAAATATGATATAGTGTAAAGTGAAAAACTAACAGATTGAAAACTAAGGAAAGATGAAATTTGGACTGTTTAGATCACATGAAAATTTGAGAGAGAGATAGACACGGGTGCAAGGATGAACCATAGGAAATTTTCCTTTGGATCAAAGTAGATGTTTTATTTTCTATAAAAATAGAGAAAATACTACCTTTCCGGAGGAATCCAACAACTCAATTCATTTGTTCCAAACAAGCTTATAGGAAAAAATTCCAAAGGATTGCAAACCTTAAAAATCCTTAAAACACCTCTGTTCCAAACAGGTCTAAATGAATAGCTATATATAAAATCAAACTAAGGCAAATATTCTATATAGAAAAAAAACATAGGAAACATATTTTATAGAAAAAATATTTTTATTAATTTTAGACAATGTTTTCTTTCATTCGCAACAAAGCACAACCATCCACCTAGTAAAAAAAAATCCAATGAACGGTTACTGTCGTCACAGCCACCACCGACCGATCATGCTTTCTACTCAATCGGATATTACAAACTTTTATGGCATCAGTCGTCATCAAAAGACAAGAGGAGACACCAACACCACAATAATAAAAAAAAATTAAAACTAACCTCCCAAACAGGAGCAAAATCTTTTCTTTCCCCACTCCTTTTTAACCTTTTTCAGATCAAGACTTATTAAAAAGAACTTTTCAGGTCAAGCAAAACAGCATCAGAAGTAAATAAAATACAAGAAAATAATTGGGCATGCAGCCCATAAATACGCAACCAAGTCAACCAGATGGTCAGGCCGCGCGCGGCAGCGAAACCCCAAGCCGAGGCGAGGCGAGCTCGCGCGCGTCGTCGTCGTCGTCGTCTTCTCCGAGTTGGATTCGGGCGCGGAGGGGGATGGCAGGGGAGGGGGGAATGGCGGCGGGGGCGGGGAGGAAGAAGCGGGTGGGGAGGTACGAGGTGGGGCGGACCATCGGGCAGGGCACGTTCGCCAAGGTCAAGTTCGCGGTGGATGCTGACACGGGCGACGCCGTCGCCATGAAGGTGCTCGACAAGGACACCATCCTCAACCACCGCATGCTCCACCAGGTATGCACCTTCAGCCTCTCCCTCTCCGTCTTCCTCTTCCTCCGCCTCTGCCTGGCTGCCTGCGCGGCCTCGCCGCGCTATCCCCATCACCCCGCTAGTGCACTGAGTCCAAATCAAATTGACAAATACCTCGCCCTCCCCTTGCTTTGATCCAGGCAATTTTTTCTTTACATTTTTTTGGTAATCGCGTCTCCGCTGTTTCTTTGCTGTCTGCAATTCGGAGAGCTGCTCATCGACGAGGGCGGCATGCTCCGCGCGTCCTTGGGAGAAATTGGGGTGGAGAATCTCCGGTGCGGCCTGGAATATACCCTCGACAGCAATGCGCACCAAGTTGCGCGCCGTCCCATTGTTTGATGATTAAGAAATTAACTGGAGCCCTTGGATTTCTTGTTATCTCATGGGGGAAACACCGTATTTTAGTTTACTTGAGCGGCTTATTCGGTGTTCCATCTCGTTTTGGCTAACATAAGTTCAGTCACAGATTTGAAATGGTTGGGTGCTGAAAGTGACTTTACCAAAAGTTGGTCTGTGACAGCTTGTTTAACTTGCCGTATTTACAGAAATGCTGCAAATGGTTTGTTTGATATGCTTAACCAACGACATCTTCTGAGGATGCATCTTGTTGCAAAGTGCTCAAGCTCTTTCATATAGTGGTTTTTACCTTTTCCTATGCCTTCTGCTTTGCTAATTGCTATGCAACTTGGTTTCTCTCCAATTGTGTTTGCAATTGCAAATATATGTTTGGTCAGTTTAGTATAACTTCTCTACAATCCTAGGCCTACTGCTTTGCTGTGAAGCTTGGTTTCTCTCCAATTGTGCTTGGAATTGCAAGTATATATTTGGTTTGTTTAGTACAACTGTTCTACAAATCAATGAATGGCCACCAGTTTTACCTAATTTAGCAGTGAGCACCCATTTCAGATTTCCAATTTATGCGTGCAGATGTATTTTTCGTTGTACTGTTTATGCAACATTCCTAATCACAATAACAAAAAAGGACTACACTATCCTAACTTGGCATTAGATTATGAACTCACTTCTCATGTTACTTGACAGATCAAAAGGGAGATATTGATAATGAAGATTGTGAGACACCCCAATATAGTTAGGCTAAACGAGGTATGCTACATATTTACTTGCTATCTGTCCTATATAACTTATCTTTATTACCAAAGTTCCTATGTTAGATATCTTGACTTTCTATGTACACGTTGTTACCATTACTGTGATTTTGTAGGTTTTAGCTGGAAAGACAAAGATATACATAATCTTGGAGCTTATCACTGGAGGCGAACTGTTCGATAAAATAGTAAGAAGCCTATTATATGCAGTGTTCCAAAATAATGATAAACTGCCGTTCTACTTGAATTACAAAATATACGAACTGTCTCATACTCTGGCAGTGTTTCCATATGCAAATTCTTTTTATCACCCATATATACCAGAAACTTTCTATTCTGTAAATGCTAAGCCCATTATATAATCCCAATGGGCAATATAAGGAAAGAAACATTTTTGGATTGATTATTGTGCGCTTTCTTCAAACGTGAACCTATGTCATCAAATCTGTAGGCTCGCCAAGGGAAGCTTCGTGAAAATGAAGCAAGGAAATACTTCCAGCAGCTTATTGATGCCATCGATTATTGCCATAGCAAAGGAGTCTATCATAGAGATTTGAAGGTCTATTACTGATAAGAGACACTTGTCTATCATTTGTCCTACTAATTGTGTCCAATTTCTCATGCTTACCTTTTTTGGCTTGTTCTGTAGCCTGAAAACCTGCTTCTTGATTCACATGGAAACTTGAAAATTTCTGATTTTGGACTTAGCACTCTTGCCCAGAAAGTAAGTTTAGTGATTGCTTTTATTGATGCTACATACTTATATTTCTATTTGAGAAGTGTTCTGATTAGGATTTTTTGATGGGTTTCAGGGAGTAGGCCTTCTTCACACAACTTGTGGAACACCAAATTATGTTGCTCCTGAGGTATGATGCTTCTCTCTCTCTCTCTCAACATAGAATGCATGGTAAATTTCTCTCTAGTGAAACCGTATGAAATGGTTTTTGCCAAGGAGCTAACTGATTAGCTACACTTCACGCAAGAAATTTATCTGCAATTTTTTTAAAAAAACTAAATTTAGATGATTTACCCAGGATGCAATTCTATTTTCCTTGAATTTTTTATAAACCCTATTTGCATATATGATGACAAATGCCTGTCAGACTAGAAAAAAACATTACCTATTTCTTTTGTATCTATACCTATCTAGCAGTTATTTGGTCGGTTGGTCCTCTCCAGGGCTCTAACCCTCACTTTTATGCCATATTTCTGCAGTCATTACTAAATAAATCTTTCTAGCTATCTTTTTCACCATGTCCAAGCTATAGTGATTTTAATTGTCTGAATTAGTTCATAAAATTGTCATATGGGCGTTTTGCGCCATTTCCTTAGACAAGATTAGGGGCACTTTTTAGTACACATTGATATGGACTTTACCATGTGTCTATGTTTTAGGTGCTTAGCAACAATGGCTACGATGGATCTGCAGCAGATGTTTGGTCATGTGGTGTTATTCTTTATGTTTTAATGGCTGGATACCTTCCTTTTGAGGAAAATGATCTTCCAACATTGTATGACAAGGTATTGGCTTCATCACTAATGTGTGTAGCATAGATCTTTTCTTTCCCTAAATTGTTAATGTCAATACCTACATAATCGTTATGCTCAGCTGAGATTGAAACCTGACATTTTTATTCCTACATTCAAAGATAACTGCAGCTCAGTTTTCATGCCCTTATTGGTTCTCTCCAGGAGCTACGTCGCTTATCCACAGAATTCTCGATCCAAATCCAAAAACTGTAAGTACAAGCACTAGGTTGTTTCATTGCATCTTTGAGAAACAATCATCATTTATAATAAAGTTTATCCTCAAGCTTCCAGAGTATTATTGTCACCGGTTTGTTACTTTAGTCTCACAGTCTTCATGAAATTATGTGAGAGAATGCAGAAAATAAGGACTAATCTCTTCATATCAGTTCTGTCATATATGTTACAGAAATACTGTATACATGACCAATGACAGAAACTTGCTACAATCAAATCTAATAAATCTAACGTTGAAGATCTTCAACCAGCATAGAGTGTTTGCTTTTGCAAATTGCTGTCTCCAGTTTCTTAGGCCTTCTTCACTATTTTGCAGCGTTTCACTATTGAACAAATAAGGGAAGACACATGGTTTAAGAAGACTTATGATGCCATTAAACGTGGTGAAGATGAAAATGTTAATCTGGATGATGTACAGGCTGTTTTTGACAATATTGAGGTTTGTGTGTTTTTTCAGCACCATTGGTGAACTGCCAATTGTGTGTCACCTATTTGAAGGTTTTGTTTCTTTAGTTATATTTATTCAACTATCTGGCTCCAGGACAAGTATGTATCTGAGCAAGTGACTCATAATGATGGTGGTCCTCTTATGATGAATGCCTTTGAGATGATTACACTATCTCAAGGTTTGGATCTTTCAGCATTATTTGATAGACAGCAGGTAATTTCATAGTTTCACTCTGCCTTTTAGTTGGCATGGCTGGCAATTTGCTGTTGGAGAATCATTAGCGCAGTGAAATTTGGAGTGCTGATGGGTTTATATCATACGGAGATTTGGCATGTTAGCTTGTTTTGGTTTACCTATGAGGCTGTGGCGCTTGGTCCAGTGGTCCTTATTTGCCTATTTGTGCCATACACTGTTTGTCCATAGGCTTCAAACATAAAAGTTTGGTAGCTCAGGGTTTTTCTCTTCTTTAGCGAAAATGACTTAAACAGACATGTTTCAATTGGAATTGATATCTGGAACTATATTCTAATCACTGTATATAGATTAATTGACTCTAGATCTCCTATCTTGTTGTCTGTTCTTTTTACTTGTTGCTTAGTGTACTGGTTTGTGGCGGATGAACAAAATTAGGGCAGACTTGTGGTAGTGCCTGTAAGGAACTATACTTCTGTTTTTCGTCAAATTTGAATGGAAGTAGAAGCCTTGCATAAAACAAGGAGCAAAAACAACATTTGGTTGCTTGCTTCTAGCTAATCTCCATGGTTTAAATTGCACCTGTTTAGTTTGTGAAGTATTTGAACACTCCAACCATATATTCATTCTAGTTGGCAGCTTTTTCGTATAGCAGAAAGAACCAACTTTTCAATGTATGATCTTACATTCGATCTTCCTAGAGATGCTAAGTTTGTCTTTTAAAATACTTATGGGACCATATGTCATTGTGTGCCTTTGTTTCTTTTCTGAAAATCACTGTTGTGTTGCTTTGGTGTTTGCTTTATGCATTAACTGCACAGCCCATGAATAACTTACATGCTATATTTCTGATGCTACTTTCATCACATGGAGTGCTCATGTTGCCATAATGATGGGTTTTTTATTTGTAGGAGTTTGTCAAACGTCAAACTCGTTTTGTCTCGAGGAAACCAGCAAAGACTATAGTAGCTACTATTGAAGTTGTTGCTGAGTCTATGGGTCTCAAGGTCCGCTCTCAGAATTATAAGGTAATTGCGAAACAATTTCTTCAACAAGCAACTCATTTTCTTGCTCTTGATGATGTAAGATACTTATTGCTAACTCCTTTCTGCAGTTGCGTCTTGAAGGGGTATCTTCAAACAGAATGAGCCCGTTTGCTGTTGTTCTGCAGGTGATCTTACATTGCCCTTTGTTGGGGAACAACATTTTGCTATTTGTCATTTACAAACATCATTTTTCTTGTGGTCTTATGCTTTGTAATGCATTATTCCCAGGTTTTTGAAGTTGCTCCTTCTCTGTTCATGGTTGATGTTCGAAAGGTTGCCGGTGACACGCTGGAGTACCACAAGGTCTGTCTTTCCGCATACCATCCTGTATCCTTATCGAATATAATAGCGTAGTTGCCTAGAGTAGTTTGGAAATCTTAAAAATGACATGACACGGACACAAATATTTCATTGACAAACTTTTTCATCCTTCCATAGTGACTGCTAAATCGATGTTACGCCAATTGCAGTTCTACAAGAACTTGTGCAACAAGATGGAAAGCATAATATGGAGACCGATAGAAGTGTCAGCAAATTCCGCATTGCTGAGGACGAGCACATGCTAGCCTGGCGCTAACGCAGCTGCACCTCCATCGACAATGGGGTTTTCCAGTTGTCAAGTTGGAGAGTTTTCTGGTGCGTCCTGCGCTTTAAGCTGGCACTGATGCCGTCCACCAGAGTTGCTTTTGCAGGCATTGCATGTACCAGAAGTTGCTCTTGCAGGCACTGCGTGTACCATACAGCTGAGTCAGTTCTTCAGTAGATCAGACGATGCAGCTTGGTAGTATTATTAATTGTAGACTGTAGATGTCCATATATATAGCGGCCAATTGTGCAGTCTGTATGTAACATGAATATAGGTAGGTTTCTTCTACTCGCTCGTGTGTGTAGTAGTAAATAAGCTAGTTACTATGCTTCCTTGAAACTAGGAACGACTTGTGCGTGAATGACTCCGGAGTTTTAAGGATGAGATGTAAATAACCTTGTGCTTTACGGCTGATTATCCTTTTAGTGGTAAGTGATGTATCCATCAATAATGAGGCGATCGTGATGATTTCGTCAATCTTAAGATATGCTGGTCAGTCTTTCGGAGATGTTCATAGGAATAGGATGTACGTGTGTGTTCATAGGATAAGTATGCGTGTGTTTATATAAGTGTGTGTGTTTATACTGTGTTTCTAAAAAAGGAAAATGGAAAAGAGAAGGGAGACCTACTTTTCCATAGCTTTGGTTATAATCCAAAGGTGTTTTTGAATTTTAAAGTTTGACTAATCGAGTGTTCATGCGTTGTAATAGGAATAAATTTTATAACACTATTACATAGAGATGAGACAGGATAAAATTTCAACTAATGGACAAGACTAAAATTCATCAGCTCTTTATATTTCAAGAAGCTAAAACTTTTAAATATGATAGATCGCTAGCTAGCCATTTCCAAATTCAAATATGCACTTAGAAACAGATATCTGAAGACACGATCATACCAATGCAAAAACCAGTTAATAAGTGATTTTACAAATGGCAGATGATGCTATCATTATATTACAGGGCAACTAGATAAAATCACTCATGAAAATATGTATAATAGTTAATAAGTATAGATACCATATCCAACACGAAGGCGACGAGGTCATGGGAGATTTTAAAGATTAGCAATACTTAAAGGCAGTACAGTACATATTAGACTATAGCACAAACTGCATTCACATTAGCATGGTTTTAACAATGGATTTGACATTAAGCTTCTTAAGGTCAGTGTACGACTGGCCATAACTAACGAACATGACTGGAGCTCGTAGATATGTTAACCATGGAAAGTGCAGCTGTGATGTACAATTTTTTAGAATTGACATCAAAATACTATACAACAAGACATGTACGGAAGCAAATTAGTAGGGTGCCATATTTGTCAAATTAATGTTTCTAGAATCAGTCCAATTAAGCCTGTCTTGATTCAGGTCATATATCAAATATATTTAAGATGAAGTGAAATAATATCATATTGTCTAAATATAATTCAAGGCCATCAACAATTATGTAACCACTTCAATACATATATGAGGACAATATATGTCCACACAAAAAAGAATGATAGATAGATAATTTGTTGCGGGCATATGTTATGGAAATCAAGCTTAATTTAATACTCAAGTAAAAATGAATGATACAGAGTTGTTATATCTATTAAATACATAGCCACGTGCGTAAAATAATATTACAAAAAATGAACGATAATGAGTTATTATATTATATATCATAGGTAAAATAAAATTGCAACTTTTGTATCTTTAAACTATAGCATATCTATGAAAAACATAGTATATTCCCATCCAGCACATGCAATATTACCGATCATTGTCAGAAAACATTAATTGTAGAGTGGTATAGACCATGTATTAATAGTAAACAAATAAGTGTACATGTCTGCTACGAACCGGCAAATGAGATTCACAAATGTTATATTTACCCGTGACGAGTGAACTGCCTTCATTCAACATCCTATGGAGCTCATCTCTAGCTCCTACAACACGGTCCCGGTCATTGCTATCCACAACAAGGATAAGACCCTGTGTGTTCTGGAAATAATGCCTCTAAAAAGGTCTGATCTATTTTGACAAGCATGAACCAAGATAAACCATAAGTACCTGTTTGACATTTTCATAGTAATATGGCTGCTTAATTATATATTAAAAAATGCCCAATAGAAAATTGCATGCCAACAGTGAAAAAATAATTTCTTAAAGTGGTAAAATAGCACTGAATAGGCTATATCAATTAATAATGTAGGGTCAAAATAATGAAGCGGTTTTGACCTTGTCTTGACCCCCCACATCCTAGACACCGAAGCTCATGTTCTTGTACTCGACGGTTCCAACATTGAAACTGTAGGAAATAACTTATTTAGAAAGACATAAGTAATAAAAATAGAAATGGGAACATTGAGACTATGCCATAGCTCAAGCACAAATAGAAGAGGGAGATCACACTTAATGCCAGCCCACTATACACTTCTGTCCAAATTTTGTTGCTTAAAATCTGAAAGCTAAGGGGTATCTAAAGGCACTCCATTAATTAGAGATGATATCTGATACGAAATGTTAACTGTTAACATAAATAACAAAAGTCTCAATATTATGCAATTCTTTTCCATGTTCAACTCAACTTTTCAGGCAATGGGCGAAAATATAACATATTATAATATCAACAACTCCAAGAAGAAAACCTAATTTTGAAGTGCCTTGCCCAAGAAAACCTAATATCAACAACAATATATCAAACTTAAAAAGATGGACAGCAATAGTTCAGGAAAGCCTTGCCCAAGAACAAGTTCACAACATATTCCAGAACTGGTGAGCACATGGAGGTCCTATGTGATTTAGTTTTCAGCGTGGACTTGGCTACTCAGGCCTTAGGTGGCTATTTTAAAATTTAGCATACTATATTGAACGGTAAGAAATAGCACTGTTGATATCTCTTAAGCACTTGAATTTTCACCTTGTTACGTATTTGAATCAATTAATTTCCATGGCCATTAAATAGTAATATATCGTTTTATATTCAATTAGGGATTATTAATGCTAACAAAGCCATGAAAACCTACAGGCACCAACCCTCTGCACAACTGAATTGCGGGCATATATATAAATGGAAGCCATGCTCACCAATGGTGGGGATGGTGGTGACGATCTCGCCGAGCTTGAGCTTGTAAAGGATGGTGGTATTTCCGGCGGCGTCGAGAGCGACCATGAGGATCTGCATCTCCTTCTTTGCGAAGAGCCGGCTGAAGAGCTTCCCAAACGCCAAACCCATCTTCCCTTATCCCCATTTCACCTGCAATCCATCCAAGCGATCCATTCATTCCCACACAGTGTTGAGGCCAAGTCCGCACGAGATCCAAACCCTGGAACCCAACTCATCACACATATGGTGATCAGATCTGCGCCCAGAACAGCTCAAAAGATTTCTCCAGCGGTGAACAAACACGACAGAAATCCAATCTAAGCGGAAAAAAAGAATGGATCCAGTGCTGGCATCACCGGCACGAGCAGCAACTGGAGCGCGAGATCCCTGAAACAACCTGCATCGCCAGAGAGAGGGCTCACCTAATCTGATCTGATCTGCGGGAGACGCGAGGGATTTTCGAAGGGAGAAGCAGTGGTGGAAAATAATAATAGGCACCACGCTTGGGGTGGGGATGGCTGCACCGGCACCCTTGACTTAGACGTCAGCGGATCTCATCCTCTCCCACGGATTAGACAGCGACTATCTCTTCCGGATGGCAGAGGCGACGCACGGACTCCGGCTAGATTTGGCCGAGGATAGCGGCAGGGGAATGACGGAGTCGAGGAAGGGGCGTGGGCTCGGCAACTGCGGCAAGGATAGCCCGGTTCTGGGCAGCGACGGCGCGACGGAGAGGTGTCGGAGTGCGGCTGGGACAGAAGAGGCAGGGACAGGAGAGGGTGGCGGGCGGCGGCGACTGAGGGGGAGGAGCGAGGAGATAGAGGAGAGGGAGGCAGGCGTAGCAAGGAGATGAGGGGGGACGGGTGTCACGTGAGGCGATCCACGATGCGCGAGGCAATCCGGGCCATTGGATATTAGGATTGAACGGTTAGGATTAAGCGTGTCTGATAGGGTAGGATTCACCGCCACCACTAAATTCTTTTTAAATAGTATAGATTCGAAAAAGGAATAATGTTAGGTATGTCTTTTACTTGTCTTCTTAGAATTCATTTGTGAAATAACCTACGCAACAGAAGCAACAAAGAAAACTCCTAAATTTAATCCTAAAATCAAATTCTAAAATTTTAAAACCATCTTCAAATTATAATAAAATAAAAATAAAAGAGACAACAAAAAATAATTTTCCCTTAGGATTTTTATATTTCTATTATTAATGCTTTAAAATCCAAGGCTAAAAAAAGAAACGATTGAAAAACACCTAGAATAATTTACAGTTAAGTTTAAAATTTGAAAATTTGACTATGGCTTATAAATCAACAAGCAACCGACTGGGCAGAACACAAGTTAAACTAGTACTCCTTGCAGTATAGCAGATTAGTATCGATGGAAAAGAGAAACCCATCTTTTGTGTCCCATCATGCATGCCAGGTACACAGAATGGTAAGATCCCCCCTATAATCAAATTACCGGCTGATAAATTGTATACCAAACATCTCTACCTCTGCATGGCCACGTCACCCATAAAGACAAATCCCATGCATCTTTACCTTAAACTAATTGCCACTCAAATACTTCAACCTTTCCCAAAAGGTTGCTTATCTACCATGCCATCTCCGGGGCCAGGTTCAGATGAACCCCTCCCCCCCCCAAAAAAAAAGGTCAAGAGAGCAAAGCACAGGCCTTTATTCAGAGAGACGAAATGGTGGTTTCGTCACGCCAGTGACGTAGTAGTAAGCATTAGGAATTAGGAATCATCAAAGCCAATGCAAGTGCATGAACCCAGAGTGCAAAGTTGGAGATGTGCCAGCCCGTAGGGTGAAATGAACTTGACCAGAGTACCAAGACCAGCAAAATTTCTTTGAGGAGGAATCCGGCAGCGAAACTTCATGCTCTGGAAAGTTGGATCAGACAGAGACAACCCCTCCAGACTGTCCGGCTTAAAGCGGCTCGTTTGGAACGCAAGAATTTCATACTAATTTTATGGGAGTTTTGATGATTTGAACGGCGGCTCGTTTGGAATACAGAAATTTCTCATGAATTTTACGGGAGTTCTAATCTTTCAGACGGCTCATTTGGAATAATTAAATTTTGTAGGACTTCCGATGTGGCTCATTTGGAACACAGGCAAAGGTTTACCTTTCTGGTGGACGGCTAGATCCCAACCCCAGCGGTACAACAGGTTTCGCCAAATTTTGTTTGAATTTACTTTTTCAAATTTAAATTTCTCAAAAATCATTTGAAATTTGCCTCGAAATCTACTTTCGTACCTCTTTGAAACCTTGAAATTTCACGGTTTTCCATCGGTTTCCATCATAAACATGAACCATGAACACAGGAACTTCAATGAATTTTGCACGGTTTTCGTTGTTTTCAAAAGGGCCTCAGCAGTATGTACAGGTTGCCAGGCGCTCAGGTTCAGTAAAATTGTCAACCAGGTGATACTGTCAGAAAATCGAGGAAATTTAGGCAGTTGTAACTTGACATGCCTGGGAACTAAGCATCACTGGAAGATCTTATCTCAGTGAAACCAAGCAGCTGCTTCAATCCATCAGAGGGTCACAAAACAAAGCAGGCACTTATTAAGAGCATGCATCCACACAAGCAACCATAAGTTTCAATCTGAGAGCTGCACCTCAAAACAAACAGAATGAATTGCATACTGCCATACTAATACAGCACAGTTGCACAAACATGTGATGATAATGATTAGAACTTGAAGACAGATAACTTTTAACGGAAACACACATTTTTATTTAATCTGGGAAGGTTACAAAGATTACAGCATTCAACAATCTGCCAGTAAAACCAGGGATCCGGAGAAGAAAAACAACCACACAAGGTTGTCATGGCAAGGCCCTTCAGAATGCACCTCGCAAAGGCCGGATCCCCAAGGATATCAGGAGACCCCTACAAACACCATAAAAAGCAACCCCCATTGCAAACACACACACACACACTACGCACGATACCGCAAGCCGAACAAGACTGGAACTGGAACAAACCATACGCACTGGAAGAGATCACAGACACCTGGACATTGAAGAACTGGAGCAGCTAAAGCATCTACGACAGGCAACGCTGATGAACAGAACTTGCTAGGATATATCCAACTGTGTTGATGTCTGCGACTCTAACCAGAATTACAGGAAAAGAAAACACACTTGGAAGCTATTTGAGCTCCGTACGTGACTCAATGGAAAAAACAGCATGATGTAATGACTGTAATCAACAAGGACCAAGGTTGGGATAGAGGGGCAGGGTGCCACGCTAATGGCAGCCAAAGGCTCAAGGAACAGGAATTATCCCAAGAGGATACCTGCCAAAAACAAGCACTTGGCTAAAAATGACCCCCGGAAAACAACCAGCCCTAAGACAAAGGAAGTCCACCACGACTCAAGACAGGAACCAAGAAACTGACTCTGCTGTGAAGCTTAACTGAAAGTACTACCGCTATGGTCGTATATTTGCATCTGGAGATGGATGACCCAGCACCTCCAGCAACTAGTTGTTCCTCTAAGCAAGGATGTCACACCACCAGAGCTGCTTCTCCAGTGATGCGATGTTGTGGTTGCCAATGAAGTTGAACTGGAGATTGAGGCCCTCCAGTGATGCTGACATGCTGCCTAAGAAAGGAACACTCTTTTGGGTAACCTTCAAACAACCAGAAAGTGAGAGGACACGAAGCTTGAGCTGCCTCGCTGATGCCAACACTGCAACACCGTAGTCACTGACCATGCAATTTGAGAGATCAAGTTCAGCAAGATCAGTACAGCCCTCAGATATGGCAAAAAGGCTTGCATCGGTGATCTTGCTGCAACCTTCGAGACTGAGGCGAGCAAGCGAACTACCATGTGCCTTCACCAGGGCAGAAACAGTAGCATCTGTGAGATTCTCGCAGCCGTTCAAGTCCACATGGACCAGCCCACTTTCGGAACTCTTGATCAATGGAAGAAGCCCGTTGTCTGTAACTGCACCAAGACCACTCAAGTCAACATTCTCCAACTGAGGGCAGATCATGCCGACCACGGCCAAGCTGGCATCAGTGAAACCTGGGCAATCCTTGATGGTCAGGGATCGGAGAGACTTGCACAGGGGAAGCTGCGCGGGAGCAGAGCAGATGTCCTTGATCCCGTTGCACTTGACCAGTGAGAGGGCCTTAAACTTTGGGCTGCAGTTGAGGAGGAAAGCAAGAATGCCCATGAGAGTAACCTTGTTGCATTCCTCAATCTGCACACACTCCAAAACCTTTGCTGATTCCGCAAAATCCTTGAGACGACCATCCGAGACATGGCTGCATTTCTTGAGGCTGAGCTGCTTTAGGCTGGGGCAGAACTTGGCAATAGACGCGAGCGCAAGATCCGTGACTCCTGGGCAGGAGCTGACACTCATGCACCTGAGCTTCTGCAGGCCAAGGGCATTGGCCATCACCCAAAAACCCCTCTCGCCAACCACAGGAAGGCGGGCGAGGGTAAGATCGGTGATTACCTTTCCATAGTACCCAATCACAGCAAGAGAAGCATCAGTGATGCTCAAACCCTGGAGGCGGACCTTGGCAAGCGTCGCGGCCGCGGAGCAGACAAGGCCAGAGACACCCTGATCACCAACATGTGCACAATTCTTGATGTTCACCGCCTGCAGCTTCCCGCAGCATCGGCCAATCGCCTTGAGGCCCTCGTCGGCGACACCCGGGCATGCCTCAATGGTGAGTGCCTTCAAGTCTGGGCACCCGTGAGCAATTGCGGCGAGGCCCTTGTCGGTGATCAGCGGGCAGCCGGTGATGTCAAGCCTCGCCAGCGAGGGGCAGCCAGCGGCGATCTCAGCAAGCCCGGCATCAGTCACCTGCGGCACGTGCCACAAGGCAAGCGAGAGGAGCGAAGGGCAGCCGCGAGCGGCGGCAGAGAGGCCGGCGTCAGTGACACCGCGCGTCGGGTGGGTCCCCCGGATGACGAGGCTCTCGAGGTGGCCGCGGAGGGCGTCGGCGACGGCCACCGCCGTGAGACCCACGTCCGTGGCCTCGTGGCCCTCGAGGCTCCTCTCGGCGGAGCACCCAAGGGGGACCTCGAACTCGTCCCCGTCCTCCTCCTCGGCGACGAACTCCTGGTTGAGGTCCGGCACGGCCGCCGCCCGCTTGATCTCGGACGCGCGGATGCCGCCGAGGAGCGCGAGCCAGCGGCGCGACACGGCCGCGGAGGCGCACCGGGCGCGGGCGCCCTTCACGCGGCGGAGGATCTCGAAGAGGCACTCGTCCGGGAGCGCGTCCAGCGACGGCGCCTCCCTCTGCTTCTGCCTCTTGGCCGCCGCCATCACCCCCTCCTCCTCCTCCACCCCGGCCGCAGCGGCCGAGGGGAAGGAGAAGGGGGGCACGGCCGTGACCCGCGCGCGCTTCCGCGACCTGACGCCGCCGAACAGCGCCGCCGTGGGCTCCAACACAAGAACCCCACCATCTGCACAAACCAGACACGTATAAGCATTCCCTCAAAAAAAAAAAAAAAGACACGCATAAGCACACCACCACCAAGAAAACCCAAACACGCTAAATTCCCCCAACTTTCCTCCCCAAATCATCCCAAGAACCGATCTTTACCTCTGTAATCATGGAACGGAGGCATGCCGACTCGCCCAAGACCACGACCGCAGTCAAAGCAGACCAAGAAGCCCCCACAAACACAGCAAGAAGCGAAGCAACGACGGCCAAGGAGGCCGAGAGCATCAACAACAGAGGACAACAACGCCGAACCCAATCGCCTGCGGCGGGAGGGAAAAAATTGCAGTAGTAGGAGGATTGGGGGAAGGAGGAGGAGGTGGTGGTGAAGGTGGAGGTTGGGGAGGGAGGAAGAAGAGGGTGGGTGCTTTTTATGTGGAGGGGGTCGATGATGGATGATTCTTCCCCCCACTTGCACAACTTGGGGGGTTGTTTTTGGCCTCCCTGTCACACATGATTTGCTGGATTGGCAATGGATTCATTGAATCTCTCAGGGGGGAGGTGTGCTGCAGTGATGCAGTGTGCTGGACATGCCTGATGCATGGACCTGTTTTTTTACAGTGGGATTGATGGGAGGAGGAGGTCTTTTGATTGTATTTGAATTTGAGTGCTTTGGGGTGTAAAACCTTTGTTCATACTAGATTTTTTTTTAAGGCTCCATTTGATTCTATGTCCGGTTGAGTTATTCCCTTATTTGTCCTGAGCACTTATGTTATCCTGATATTTCTAAAAAATAGCGTATCTCTATCAGATACGTATAGGTGATTTTGATTTTTTTTTAAAAAATAAATTAATTCACAATACTACTCGGATACTTGGTCGATACTTCGCCGATACTTCTAGCCTAGATATTATTATATATTTGAAGTAATAAAAAGTCTAAATCAAGTTGATCAATTAACAACTACTATATCAAAAATATAAGACACGCATGTATTTAGATAAATCAATATTTATAAATTTTAACTAATAACTAAGCCATCAATATATTTGTTTAGGCCATTTCTAGTTGATAGTTTTATTTCATGGTTATCAAGAGTGTCATATCATCTAAATAGATTTGAGTTGATAAATGAAATAAGATCTCCAATACACAATTTCATTACGTGGTTTTATAGGCTAGTCATAACATTTAATAGCGATACAGGTGATTGGATGTTGTTGGATGAAATGAAACACTCTAGCTCTCAATGCCACTTTCAACCTTCCCTCTCTCTTCATAATTAGGTTGCTATATCACCAAATTTACTTACATAATATCTTATTTATTGAGAATAAACTGCTATGAAACTATCATTGGGATTGGCCTGAGTAACACACAATTAATGCCATTAAATTCATACTTCAAACCGATGTTAATTTAGTAGTTGTTAATGTTATATTATGAAAGAAAATAATGGACAAAGTAAAACGTCAAAGATCGAGCAAAAACTAATACAATTTATATTTTTGGGACGGACGGAATATGTTATTGTCCTAACCGTGTTATATTTAAAACCTTAACCACATCTTTCATATTGAGTAGCCACATCTTTTATGTTTAAAACCTCAACCTTTTATTACTTCATTGTTTTTAAATTTTATTTATTATCATATATATAGGCGTATCTCCGTATCCATGTTTTTGGAAATATGGCGTATCGCGCTATCACCGTATGGCATATCCGTATCGGAGTATCCGTGTAACATAGGTGAGCATGCTTCCCAAACTGCTCAATAGTGTGTTTTTTCAAAAAAAAATTCTATTTAGGAATTTCTAAAAAATCAAATAAACTTATTTTTAAAGTTTATAATAGTTAATACTTAATTAATTATGTGCTAATGGTTCATTGCATTTTCTGTGTCACCGATCAACTCAACCAAAGAGCTGAATTGAAATGTATAAGGGTGAGTTTAAAAGTGATGGAAGAAGAATATGAAGATGATCACGCAAAATAAGATATCTTATTAGTGAATGATTAATTAAGTATTAGTTATTGTAAACTTAAAAAATAGATTAATATGATTTTTGAAAGCAACTTTTAGATAGAAATTTTTTAAAAAAACGCACCATTTAGCAGTTCAGGAAATGTACTCACGGAAAACGAAGAGAATTTTAACCCCATCCATTAGTATCGAACGGAGCCTAAGATTGTAATCGCATAAATACGACCCATATACATTACATGTTTCTCTACAAATACTTGAATGTCGGAGGCACCAACTCCTCTTGGATGTTAGAATTAAAAGAGAACAAGTAATTCATGTGTGTTCTTACACATTTCTCCATGGTTCTAACATGCCTAAATCGAGCATCGGCCTAGTGCAATGATTAGGCGCATGAAACATAGTGCAAACATTTTGGTATAACCGTCAGGGAGAAAAATATTTTTATAAATCCTTCCCTTTTTTCAGTTTGTTCTGCCATTGTAGGAGACTCGATTCAAGTTTTCAAGAAATTGCTTTGCACATTTAATCGCATTATGCTTTCCCACAAATTTGCATCGATTTTATCTTGCTTAATTGGGGCAGAATTTTTAATTGAAAGGTGCTTGTTTTGATATCTCGTCATGGCATGGTTTACTGGGAATTAAACTGCTTAATTCACTACCATATTTATTGCCCAACATGCTTACATTTATATAAATCTAACAAGTGAAACCTGATTTTTACTACTTCTGTTCTCAACTCCTTTTAGAAAACCGCTTGCAAATATTTGTCAATGTTCACTATAATTAACTTAATTTTGACCACCAATAATTTTCAAAAGGTTAGACTATGACGAATGAAAGCTTTGCAACATGCTTAGCTAATATATCATCTATTTTATGTATTACTATCTCTATTTCAAAAATATAAAACGTTTTGGATTAAAGGAAGTAAGTGAAATTAAATTGGGAATGTTGTAATTGGTTGGGAAGAGTGAGTAGGTGGAAAAATTAAAAAGTGAAAGGTTATGATTGGTTGAGAAGAGAATGTAAGTGGAGAAGTTGTTATATTTTTAATAAATTTTGAATGCTAAAAGTTGATATATTTTGGGGCAGAGAGCATACTAACTTTTTTTTAACACGCCCACTTTGATTTGTAGAAAAAACATAGGAAACTTAAAGGATTTTAACCCTATAGGAAAAATTCCTAAGAATGCCTTTGAAACAAAAGATTGAATCCTATCTTTTCATTTGAAATTTCCATGGAACAGACAATTATATAGAGATTTTAGAGAAAAATAAGCATGAGGTCCTAGTTCCATCTCATGGTTTCATCTTCCTATGAGACTAAATTCATGTGTTTCTCCTGTGTATTAATCAAACGACAGTTTTAGAACTTTTTAATTCATGTAGAAACTCAATGGACATTTCTACTCCTATGTTTTTTTTCTATTCATGCGTTTTCACAATCTTGTGTTTTAAAGGGGAGCCGAAATAGTTAAAATTTAAAGATGAAATAGCATATACATCTGGCTAGAGTAAGAACCATGAAGCAATCAAGGCTCCTTTGAAAAACAGAATTGCAAAAACGTAGAAATAGGAAAAAGCTCCATATGGATTTCATCGAATTATTGTAGCCCCTAATCCTTCGTTTCAAATGATCAATTAGGAAATTTAATAAGATCCAAATCCTACAGAATTTCTATGTTTTCACTAGGAATTAAAGGGGCCCTTAGTAGCTACCTTATGCACGTGGCCAGTACCACCCTCAAGTTAAAAGAGCTGTAACCACCGATCCACGCAGCGAAATGCCGGTTCGCCGAACTCTGGCTAGCCTAGCCTAGCAGCCCGCTCGATCGCTCGATCGGTCATCTGACTGCAGGTGAGAAGAAAACCTCCATGCGAGACCGGCCGACCGACCGACCACTCGCGCATCCACCGCTCGTCCATCGAACCCAACCCAACCCAACCGGCCGCGCGCACGCGTGCATGCACCTACATCAACCCAGCTGCGCGCGCGCAACGTACCCACATACTGGCGCCTGCGTGTTCCGTGTGTGCGCAAGTGCAGCTTACTTAGGTAGTGTTTGAACTAACTGAACGGTGTGGATTATAAACCACACCTAAAACGAAAAATATTATTAATATATGATTAATTAAGTATAAAACTTAAAAAATAATCTATTTAATTTTTAGAAATACTTTTATATAGAAAATTTTAAAAAAACAGTTCAAGAACGGTACTCACAGAAAAAAAGAAGCAAAAGGTTCAAGCTGTTTCAAACATCATCTTAGATATCGTTTGAATGAGCTTATACCTTGATTTTATTAGCGACAGGTAAAACAATAGAAATTATTAATATACAATTAATTTAAATATTAACTATTATAAACTTAATAAATGGTTAAATTTTTTAAAAGAAATATATATAAAGTATTTTAAAAAATATATTATTTAATAGTTTATAGTTTGGATAGCGTACTCATGAATCATGAGAGAATACGTTCTTAGTATTTAAAATGTGCCTTAGCGGACAAAAAAAAAACATGAGGTTGGTCGTCCAGGTGCATGCACGCACTGGCCGCGTACGTACGAGCCTTTTGCTCCCCTGCTTCTTTCTCCTTGGGATCTTATCTAATATAATCCAGCTTCCTATTAGATTAGTGGGCGATATTGCTGTTGTTTAGAGCTTCCTAATCCGCGCTTACTTTTCTCGCCGTTTTAGGTGGTTAGCCTGCCACCGCGGCTGACTTATCTTAATAACTCTAGATGCACTATCAGCCTAGTATTTCTGTGTATGTAAATTTCAGTATCCTATGTGTAGAATTTTGTGGTTCTTAATTTAATTTATGTGCTTTTCTAAAAATAATAATTTGTACAACAATAAAAGAGAAAGAGAAAGATTATTAGATGTAGCTTAACGGGGTGTTCGGAACAGCTTCTGCTTCCAGTTTCTTCCTCGCTTTTCAAAATATAAAACGGGACGTTTTTTTAAAAAATTTTCTATACGAAAATATTTCTAAAAACTCAAACAAATTGATTTTTCAAGTTTTTAATAGTTAATACTTAATTAATTATATGCTAATAATGTTTCTCGTTTTACGTGCGGCTTATAAGCCACACACAAAAGTGGATTTGAACCGGCCCTAAACCCCTCTCATCAATTTCAGATATAAAATGCAAGCCGAAAATACTTTAGAGATTCAGCGAAACAGTTTTTTAAAGAGGAAAAAAGCTAAAATGCACTTTTAATTCGTTTTTGTTCTTCCATTTTCTTGTACCATCAGCTGAGGTAGCACCGTAGCAGCCATACCGATCTCTACGCGGTTTCGTGATGGCCTTGTGTGGGTTTAATTACTCGCTAAACAGAAGTAATAATCGAGATGACACTTACATGTGGGCCCCTGACAGAGCCGTTGTTATTTGTGGGGCCCTCTGTCAGTGGTTCAACGCGGTCGTCTCTCGTGTTGATCGAGCTTCGGAGTCCAAGCTACCAGTCCACCGTGGAAAGGTCGAGCTGTCGTGTAAATTGTTTTTTTCCCCTCAAGAATTGTGATTTGTTTGACCAACAAGTTGACTGGGAGATTTTAGTTTTTTTATATAGGTATCTTGGGTTATTCGTAGAATTTGAGTACAGGTAGCTCGAACTGATTTTATAAGTTTTTATTCTATTATAGCATGGGTTTTAATTGTACAGGTTGGAGTTTTAATTTTATTTATTGAACAATTGCTCTTTTTTCCTCCTATAACTATAAGCGGCTTGTTTGTTTTGGTGAGGTTCAAATATAAACTGATAATTTGAAGAATTTTATCTATTGTGAACTCTGATTTAATGGCGTGTTTGTATTAATTAGTAGACGATTGATATGGCATCGATATGTAATGACCAGGATTACGAAGCTTAACCGATTAAATCCCAACAACTATGCAATAGCATCAAGTAAAATTTCACCCAAAAAGAAAATGAAAGCAACAATTTTGTCCAACTGAAGTGGATTCGTTCTGGAGGAGGGAAGGAAGGTAGCTCTCGAAATGAGGCCTATTTGTTGACATGCTTAAAGTACTTTTCATTTGACATCTTCACGCATTTTTGAGTCCCTTTCAATACTAAAATTGGGTGTATTCGAAAAAGAGATGTTATTTATTTTTAGAGGAAGAAGACATCTAAGACACTACAACAATACCTTATCAATAGTTTCACTCTCAATAAAAAGAGTATAGTTTACACTGTTAACCATCATGGCATCGTGAGTAACGGCATTTTATTTACATTTCAAAAGCTTTATTATAATTTACCACTATTTAGTGCATAGTTAATCATAACCTATATTATATACTTACAGTTGATCTAGTTCTCTGCAAAACGAAAAGTTCATCTAGTTGCATAACACACACACACACACACACACACACACACACACACACTATATATATATATATATATATATATATATATATATATATATATATATTATATATATATATATATATATATATATATATATATATATATATATATATATATTACATAGCAATTATTGGCCATTCAAAAACATAACATTTTCCAGTAAAAAGGGAAAATTCTCTAATTAATTATACATAACTAGCTACTAAATTCTCTCCTCACTTTAATCCACCGTGCAATACATCTGTTTTTTCAATTCGCAACCCCCTGCTGAAGATGAAAGACAGGTCGGCATGTATTCTACTACAGATGGGGCATATTGCAGCTCTGTGGGACAACCAAATGGTCAGCCCTGGTAGTTCATCTGAAGATCCATTGCATTTGCACCTGAAAGAGCCCACAACAATTTGACAATTTGGACCTGCTGCATGTCTCAACAAACTATATATTATTATCAATTTTCCATGTTCATCACTAGAATGGGAGAAACATGCATGCAAGCGATCGACATGACATATATATGCAACTTAGATCTGAACTCAACTTGTGAAGTTGTGGCCTAATAAACAGTCTGTATTTCAGCAGATTGGACGCCTAATAAACAGTCTGTATTGCATCACTGTTGAACTCTCTGGGTATCGATCTAGGACAGACAATGAATCAGCAGATTGGACGCCAATCAATAACCGATCCAAGTACATGCATCATCGTCGTCATCGTCATCAACCATTGCAGTTGCGGAGACCGCATACGCGACAAGTTGCAACTCTCTCTCTCCATGATCTATCATTCATCAACTTGGGGTTAACTTTTAATTCTTTCTCTTCACCTTCGTGCGTTGGACCAAGACCTTTATTCTTTTTCTTGCATTGGGGAGCTGAATCCATTGATAGATTCGTGAGAAAGGCAGTACCACGATGCATGACCGACCAAGAGGCCAACCAGCCATCCATCCATCCATCTGTACTAGTCTTAAACAATGTAATGTGAGCTGTTTCTCGAGCTGATCAGCTCTTGCAACTTTTGCAAGTTGCAGAAATAAAATACTGGATTGTTGCTGAGATCACGCAAAAACGCAGTACAGAATTCCTAGCTAGGAAATCAGTTGCTGGCTATAAGCTAGAGTCTTCTTCTTCTTCGTCTTGGACAGCGCTTTCTCCTCCATTTGGGTTAATGTCCAGGTGAGCTGAATCATGGATGCATGCTTCTGCAATTTGCCAATTGTTTTAGCTAGGGGCGTACGAGGGACGGAGGGGGGAACCGCGCGCCATGACCTAGTCCTGATCAAGACCTGAACGATGAAAGAGGAATGTGTCGGTTGTTCATATGCAAATGCTTAATTAATTAGTCCTCAGTTATTAGTAATTTGTGCTAAGGTCTTGTGCACTCCTCGTTGATACCTAATTACTCTCTCTGTGTTTAAAAATATAAGGTTTTTTTGTTTTCTGTAAAATTAATATTTAAAAATTTTGACTAATAATTAAACTAAAAATATATGTGTTTAATATCATGTATGTAGTATAACTAGATTCGTGTTTAATAATATTATCATATAATGTTAATTTTATGGTGGTTGATGATATATTATAAAAAAATCTAATATATCTTACTATACGTGGATCAGCAAAGGCCACATATTATAAAAGAAAACTAATGGTTAAATTATAATATTAAAGACTATCTAACTTATATTTTTAAATAGAATGGGTAATCTAAGCGTGGATCAGCGGAAGCCACGGTGCAGCTAGACAAATTAGTTCAGTTCATTCAGATACGCATATACGCATATATTCGCTTACATGACTAGAACTAGATTGTGACTTGTGTGTTTATCGTATAATCGTTGGTTGATATATATGCCTATCAATTTAGTACCTTGGGCAGCTAGGTGTGGACGTTTAAACCCTTGTTTAATTTATCTGAAAATCAGTAGTATATACGTACATATCAAAAAGAAAGTTGAGGTATCGCAGGAAAACCGCTGGTTTTCTGAAGCGACGTACTCCCTCCCGTCGATCGCTATATCCCAGCATCGATCTCCCCGCCCGGGCTGGCTAGCTTGACGCCTTGACGTATAGAAATTCTCCGACATCCGCGGCAACTTGATCTGATCCGCCTCGTCGCCGGTCTCAGCCCGCGTCCGCGCGCGACGACGACGGCTGGTGGTTTGGCGTGCTAGCTCGCTTACATGATCGTTCAGTGAACCTGCGCTGCGCGTTGCCTCGCGTAGCTTTTTCTCGCGGGGTCTCTTCTCTTGCCGTGCACGAGGCGCGCGCGTTTGGTTCCCGCGGGCGGGGGCGTTTTCCTCCGTCGCGCCCGCGCGTCGTTCTCGGCGCCGGGCACGTACGAGACAAAAGCGCCGTAAGGTCAGTGGACTTCGCGGCCGGTTTTACTTGCTGAGCGCCGTAGAAGAAAACTCAACCGAAGATCCGATCCACTTGTATTCAGTTTCCTGGAAAACGGTTTATTGATGCACAAGCATGTCACGCGTCAAGACATCTTGTATACAAACGGGGTTATTGAATACATGTCGGTTTGTTATAGACTCGGTATGTCAGTTAAGGACATCCTCTAATGTTATAGAGACGAGAAACAACGAGCAATTAGAAGGTTGAAGGGTGAATAAAGATAGGATACACGAAAAAAAGATAGAGATAGAGGCAAAAGAAAAAGGTAGGGATATTAGATTGATTTTAATAATTAATCGTTAGTTGATTTAATCGGCATTGGCTCTCTATATCTTGTTATAAAGCAGAGCGATGACTAACCTCTCCGATCTCTTCAGCCATAGATCAATTCAGAGATACCAGATGATGATATAGAAACACACGATATTTGTTAACGAGATTTAGTCGAAGCCTAATATCCTCAAGGCCTTGATTATGGGCTCTACTCTCTATTCAACATAATATACCTAGCCACTACGAGTTTATGGTCTCGCCGTCATTCTCTCCTTGCACGTCTGCGCTATATTGTCATCACCATGGTTACATTGTGGTACCCCTCTCTATTTAAAAGTTGTCAGGTTTCAGGGTTCGACTCTAACTCCACTCCCTACCAGCTAATACAACTATAAGTCCAATTGTAACCTAGTAAGATTAGTATATTCTAACAAACTCTACCTCGATGAATATACGTAACCCAGAAGCAGTAGAATCACCATGTCAATCTACCAATTCCTCGCGAGATGCCGCACTCAAACCACCCTACCCCAAGCCCTTCCACCGTCCGAATTGTTGTCGGCAGTGACCAAATGACCATCGCCGCCGCCACCGATTTGGACATCGCCGCCAGCCCTCTTCCGCCGCCCAACCACCAAATCCGAGCTATTCACTAGGTTCCTTGTTCCCTCTGCTCTCCGCCAATGTCGGTCGCTCACTGTGGTTCGCCACCGCTGGCGAGATCAACTCCGACGACCGTCAACCGTCGATCTCCCGCCGTGGTCAGCCCCGTCAGTCCATGCCGACGTGGAATGCCACACGGTGTGCCGCGTCAGCTGGCGCGGCCCACCTCCAAGGCCCTCGGTCCCCCTTCCCCAGGCACTGACAAGCCGACCCTACCCGTCAGCGTCCCCATCTCTTCCCCTAGCGCTAACACGTCGGGCCCACACTTCAGCGCCCATCCCTCGGCCCCACTCGTCGTCCCCATTCTCTCTCTCTTCCTCACTGTTGGATTGCTCCCACCTGTCAGCTTCTCTATCTCCTCTCTCCTCACTATTTTATCGGCCCCACATGTCAGCCTCAGCACTTTCTCTCTCTCTGACCCAAGGACCCCACCTGTCAGTCTCTAAGCAATTTTCTTTTATTTTTCTTTTATTCCTTTGCTTTCCTTAAATAATTTTAATCCTTTTTATTTCTAAGAAATTGACTCAAACTTTGAAAAATCATAACTTTTAAACCGTAACTCCATTTGAGCCCATTCAACTCTCAAAATTTTTTCTAAAAATGAGATCTACACACTGGCACTATTAGTTGTATGAGATAGGTTCTGATTCTTGGTATTTTTGCCTGTTTTCTTTTGCGACGCATAGAAACCGTTCCCGATGAGTCACCGAAAGAAGATTTTGTCGAAGACTCGCAGGACCAAAAGCAAGGCAAGTCACCCTTGACCATATTGGACCTATGATTTAAAATTTCATTTTAATTCCTAAAACATGCATAATTAGGAACACGACCGTTATCAGCCGCGATTCGTAATCGAATCCGTCAGGCCTAACCTATTTACTGCATATTACCCTCCTTGAATAAATTGCTGCCCTGTCCGTAACCTTGTCATCCTGGTATTCATACTTGAGTATGAATATCGATGATCCCATTTTATCTAAACTAAAAATATGACGATGGGAAAACCAGGGTTTAAATAAAATGATTTTTAAACCTCGGCACCCTTGGTCAAGTATTTGCGAAATAAAAATAGCTTTACAAAACTTGGTCATAAGTCGTCGCTGCCTGTATGGCTCTGACTTCACGTGACATTTAAGGACTGTTTTCTTGAGGAATTGCACTGAGCATATAACAGTACGACCACACGGGTGAAATGGGACGCCCCTAGCCGAGTAACTAGTGTTCCTAGGATCATTTTCGGTTGCTAATAAATGTGGAAGCGGTTGGGTGCCGAAAGGACGATATAACCCAGTCCCTGAGTACAGAAAATAAGTTTCTTGTACTTGGTTGAGAGAACCCATTTATAGGGCAATGTGCTATCCTAAGAAGGCTCTGGAAAGGCCTTGTCATGAACCTCCCCGCTTGGCCAGTGAGGGAGTAAGCTCGCGTCGTGTGGGAAAAGCGTGCACCCTTTGCAAAGGTCTATAAACTGTTCGAACAGCCGTGCCCACAGTTACGGGCGAATGTAAAGTGATTCCTCTAGCGTAGATTTTATTTTATAAATATCTGTGCAATTTTTTGCGGGTTGGGGAACCGTTACCAGAATTGGTCTGTGTGACTGATGGATGGCCTGTGTGGCCTGAAACAGGCCTGTATGATCCGGGGTGTTGGATGGCATCATAGTTGAGTTACATGACAAGTTTTAAAATCAAGGATCCACCTAAATGGAGGTACTAGAGGATGGTAAACTCCGAATCGAAATTTGTGACAAGTCTCAGACTTGTGGAATAGGTCAAGACGCGAGTCTCTTCCCGACTAACTTAACTGAGGTGAGTTGTTGCAAAGCAACTCACGGAATGGATTGAAGCGTGAGCTTCTTTCCGACAACTCAAAGAGCACACTTAGATTTCCTTAAAAACCACAAAATCTTTGAAGACCACTTTTGCAAAATAACCCTAACCTTCTTTGCTAACCTTGCATGCCACCTAATTTTCATGACTTGCTGAGAACCTCGTGTACTCACCCTTGCTTACTTTCTCTCAGAAGTCTATGAAGACGAAGACCTCACCCTCAGCCAGTATTATCAGGATCAAGTCAAGTACGAAGAGTTTTAGGGTTTCGATCTAGGTCCTAAGCTTTGCTTGTGGGTAATAGGTCTACCCGTGTTTTTCCGTTGCCTACTTTTGTAATGTATCGTTGTATGTCTCGAGTTCTGTCCGAGGCTACAACTTATGTAAGGACTATGTATATTAAATAAAGTAGGTTTGGCAATGATCCACCGATGCCCTATATATACCAGCTAGTCTTCTGGGACTGGTACAGGTATTACAGGTAATGGTGTTCCTCCTCTGTTAATCTGTACGGGTTAATGGGAGAGGGGCATTACAGAGGTGGTATCAGAGCCTAGGTTTGGCCCCTAGGAACGAAACCCCCACATTAGGAAGGCCCTAAGGACGATATGTTCTAAAAATTATTTGCAAAAACTTAAGACTTTCTTACTTCTTTCCTTCCCTTAGCAGAGTTTTGAAAAAATTTTACTAACCCCTTTTCTTGTTTTCAAATTCTAGATGGCTGCTAGCAGTACTCACCTCTCCTACGGTGAAGGCTAGGGAGGCTTCGTCGAGATTCTCCGAGACTTGGCTCACTACCTCGGATACTCCACTTCACAGTTCGCAGGTTTCACCATCGCCACCGTACCTTCCCGTTGCCGCCTTACCCTCTGCCTCCACCCCCTCCGTCCCGAGTTACGCCACCACTGTTTCGTGATGGTGAGGCCTACACTCCAGCTCGCCTACCAGGACGTGGCCTTCGTAGCCATTCGTCGTCTCTGCGACCAGTACTACCCTCTCCTTGATTCTTCTCGTTTTCGCCTTCTTCCCCACCAAGTTAGTGGATCCTCCACTAGCATCTACCCTTGCACCTGCCATGAGTCATCTTCTTCTTTGACTCATTTTGTCGAGATGACCACCGCCTTGGACCACCAGTACCGCCGATTCTTAGAGGCATACCGCAGCCTCGAGAGACACTACCACTCCCTCCGAGACTGCATCCCTCCATCCCCACACACCTTGACTTCTGCCCACTCCTCCGACTTTCCTGACCCCATTGAGGGATACGCAGCCAGTTCCCAGAGTTCCTCCTCGACTCCACCTTCTTCTCCACCTCGTCGCCGCCGCCGCCGCCGCATGACCGCGTGCGAGTACCTTGCACAGTTTACTCCTCACCCAGTTTCTACCCCAGCCACTACTACTACTCCAGCCGACTCCCCCGCACCAGCCCCTGCCCCTATCCCAGCCGTTCCACTGACAGTTGCTCCTGTCCCGCCGTTCTCCCACCTTCTTGTCCCGTCCGAGGAGGAGGACCTTTTTGAGCGTATGATGATCGAGAGCGAGGAATGGGAGTAGAGCAGCAACAGTGTAGGATGTAAATAGTGGGCGTCAGACCTTTTGTATCGTCGTCAACTCCTTAGCAGTCGTGGTGAGTAGTCTGTGTGTATGTTATGTATGGTAGTCCATATCTTGTACGGTGTGCGTCCAGTCCATGCTACTTAGCCACCTCTCTTGTATATAAATAAAGTACCTATGTTTTAAAATCAGTTTGTGCTTGTGTGCCTCTTTGCTTCTTCCTTTACTCCTCTCCCTCATTATTCTCCTCCCTTCTTCCCTATAGATGGCTCGCTGCAACCAACGACAAAGGCGTACTCTAACCCGATATGAATATGAGGATGACCAAGTACCAGTTCGGAACCGAGGAAATAACCCACAAGATCAAGAACAAGGGTCTAAAAACAACGTGAACTCGCCCCCTCACCCCGACCCAATCCAACAAGACTTACCTCCACCCCCACCACTAAACATAGACCCACGACAAATCCTAGCTATCCAAACGCAAATTGGACAAGGCATAGCCCAGAGTCTGGCCATACTCCAACAAAATCCTCAGCAAGCCCCACAAGCTCCACCAAACGGAAGGGCTAAACTCACAGAGTTCCTCCGATCCCGTCCTCCGAAATTTTCCCAAACCACTGAACCAATAGAAGCCGATGATTGGCTTAAAGATGTAGAACGGAAACTTAACTTGATATAGTGCACTCCCATCGAGAAAAGGCTATTCGTGGCACACCAACTAAGGGGACCTGCCGTAGATTGGTGGGATAACTACTGCGCTGCCCATGAGGATTCCTCGACCATCACATGGGATTAGTTCGCAACCGCCTTTCGCGCTACCTACGTGCCCGAGAGTGTTATCGACATGAAGAAAGTTGAGTTTGAACAACTCAAACAGGGATCCTCAAGCATAAATGAGTACTTAAGCCGTTTCAATAAGTTGGCTCGGTACGCTACAGAAGAGGTAAACACGGATAAAAAGAAGATCCGATGGTTCCTTAAGGGCATGAACATGGGAATACAGATTCAACTTATAAGTCACGATTTCCCCACGTTCCAGCAAATGATTAACAAGGCCTTGATGGTGGAAGACACCCGCAAGGAAGCTGATGACTATCGGAAGAGAAAGATGGCTCGTCCCGGATTAAACCCTCGTGGTGGGCAACGACCGAGAATGACTCAGGCAACCCAATATCGTCCGGCTATCTCACAATACAGTCGACCCACTGGGTGCACACCCCGCCCACCAATGCCACCACAACCTCGACCAAGTAGCTTCACCTCAGGCTCTAGGGGAAGTAACCCTGCCCCAACCAATACCCAGCCAAGAAACCTTGCTAATCTTGCTGGAATAAGGTGCTACGCCTGTCACAACTATGGACATTATGCCAAGGACTGCCCTAAGAATAAGGAGGCTACCGCACCAACACGATCCAACGTCAGTACTGCTAGAGCTCCTGCACCTGCACCAGGAAGGACTACTCCACAAGTCAGCGGGCAAGCTTCTCGTACGACTTCGGCCTTTGGAAGGGGCCGAGTGAACCACATCCAGGCAGATACAGCTCAGGAAGCCCCAGACGTGGTCATGGGTATGTTTCTCCTTAACTCCGTACCCACAGTCGTTTTGTTTGATTTGGGAGTTTCCCATTCGTTCATCTCTCGGGCTTTGGTGAACAAAAACGGTTGGAAAACCCAGGACTTGAGGGTACCGATGATCGTACACTCCCTAGGTAGGGAGATGAGGTTGGATCTATCGTGCCCAAAAGTAATCCTGGAAATAGAAGGGGTTCGATTCCTAGCCAGCCCCATCATCCTAGAATCCCAAGAATTAGACTTGATCTTAGGAATGGACTGGTTGGCTGAACACCAAGGACAAATAGACTATGCCAATAAAACCATAACCCTACAAGGACTCAATGGGCAAGAAGTAAAATTTACCCCTTCAAGAACCCAAAAGACCCGACCAATTCTGACTAGCCTTCAGGCTACCAGCTTGGAAAGTGTGCCCGTCGTAAGTGAGTACCCCGATGTGTTCCTGTTGATGCCGAAAACCCGCCGGGGGCCGTCTGGCGTCTGGGAGACACGCGAAGGCCTGGGAGATTTGCTTCACTCCAGTGCAGGTCCTAAAATCTTGAGGTTCGTAGGCGTTGCCAGTGCAATTTGACCCTGTAATGACAGGAGAGAAGATGTCAAATCGTGAGCCAATCGCTGGAAGCCGGTTGACTCATCTCATCGGCCGATGGCCGATACGCATTAGCACTTATACATCGGCTAAAGCGATGACGCAAGAGCAATAGCATAATAATAAACAAGTATTGCGCTAGCCGATCATCGAAGGATGCTCAAAAAAACCGGCTATAAAACTTGGTAAAATAAACAGGCAGGATGCATAAGTAAATAGATCAAATAAACTCAAGCCGATCATAGTTTAAAATAGAGAATACTGGTATTGCTGTGAATAATTGATACTGCCCGCACCCAGTTTTCTACGGCCCGGCCTTGCTCACATCGGCTCCCGATCTTCATCCGTTGTTGTGCCCATGCCCGGGTTCTTACTTGCTCGTGCCCGGTCCTTACTGAGGTCGTGCCGGACTTGCTGAGGTCGAATGCCGTCGTGCCCAGAATTGCTATGGTGCTCTTATTCGATCGCAGAATAAACCAATCGCTAGCCCCTAGCGATCGTAACGGTAATGCAGGCAGAATGCACAACAACAGCCCCCCCCCACAGTATATCGGTGTATTTAATAAGGAAAACTTATCGCTAACATCCGATAAACACATCGCATAAAACCCCTCGGCTTATTAAGAATAACGTATTATTCAGTCTAGTAAGATGGACCTAACCGTTGCAGCAACAGACTGATAATAATAACTAAGTCTTATAAGCTAATGGATCTGATGCGATCATGATGCTAAAACATGGTAACTTACCGCTATGCACCCCGATAAGACGCTTGCACATAAAGCATCGACCTAGCAGACCGATTTATCGCTAGCAGTTTAGTAGTCGACCTAACCGATGCACACAAACTGATGATAAATCGCACCCAGTAACCGATACGATCTATGCACACGTGATGTGATATACCTAATCAATCTAGAGAAAATGAACTGATGCAGCCATAGATAAAGTAATATATATTGTGGTAAGCCGACTACCATAAACCAGACTAGAATATCGGACCCAACCGAGAAGTCACTAGCGATAGGTAGCCAGGTGACGACGACTTACCCTCTCGCAGGAGGAGTCGGACCTAAACCGAAATGCAGCCGGCTCGAGAAGCAAGATCCCTCGGAAGGGTGGCGAGATGCGCCGAAATTTGTATTGATCGAGTGATATTTACAAGCGGGTCCTGGGGCGTACGTATTTATACCCCGAGTTACACGAGTCCTTATTGGACACGGTACATGATTTCTAAATATATAACAGAAAACGCTAACAATCCTGACCGGAGACACGAGGGTCGGTTTCCTAAAGATAAACACTTCGCCTAATTAATAGGTACAGTAAACAACTGCAATCCAAAACAGAGGTCTTTACACGGCTCCCTCCCAGGAATCGGTCTCTTTTCTGGATCAATTTTCGCAGTTCACCGGAATTCCCTTTGACCGAATCTTTACCGAACAGGGCCTTACCAAATTTTGGCGTTAAAGTCCCCGAGGAACTCCCTGGATGCCACGTAACCGATCGAGAAATAGAATTTTCCATGAATTGGCGCCAGGAACCGCACCCATATCAAACGACCATACGAGTAGCACAAACTGCCGAAGTTAAGAACAAACAGAACTTAAGGCAAAATGTTTTGTCAGACAGACGCACATCCCCATGGAGAGCCCCAGTGCTCCTGGTTAAGAAAAAGGATGGAACTCAACATGATTGCGTAAGTTATCGAGCGTTGATACGAATAACCATAAAGAACAAGTACTGTTACCTCGGATGACAACTTGTTGATCAACTCAAAGAGCTGCCGTGTTCTCTAAAATAATTTGAAGAAACTGGATACCATCAATTGAAGATAGGCTACAAGAATATACCAAAAGTACCTTCTCCATGAGATATAGCCTGTACGGAGTATATGTTATGTCGTATCGGGCTCACCAATGCCCCGCCTACTCATGAATCTGATGAATAATATTCATGGCTCCATCGATAAGTTCGTCGTGGTGTTATAGATATCCTCATCTACTCCAAGGACGAGCAAGAACATGCCGAGCACCAGATACTGGCCTAGAAAATAACGAGGCACCACGTGTATGCCAAATTCTCGAAGTGCGAGTTCTGGCTGAATCCGAGTGGCTTTCTAGGACACGTCATCTCAGCCCAAGGGAGTGAAAGTAGACCCAAGTAAGATCGAGACCGTCCTTGCTTGGAAATCCCATCCTCAGGTCACCCAAATCATTTTTTTGTAGGCTTAGCCGGATACTACCGAAGATTTATCGAAGGATTCACTAAGATAGCAAAGCCATGACCGAGTTACTAAAAGGAAAAAAGTTTGAATGGATAGAAACTTGAGAGGAAAAGCTTCCAAAACTAAAAAGAAGGTTGACCTACCGCCCCGTCCTAACTTGCCTGATATCCGAAGGATTTTTAAAATATTTGTGATGCTCTCGGCAAGGGCTCGGATGCGTACTAATGCAGGAAGGAAAAGTAGTAGCTATGCTCTAGACAATTGCGCCACACGAGATGAACTACCCAACTTCACGACTTAGAACTCGCCCGCGTAATAATGCCCTAAGATTATGGAGGCAAACAAATACTTGATCGCAAATCGTGTGAAGTATACACGATCATAAAAGTCTAAAATACATATTCACCTAGACCGGCTCACTTACGACAAAGAAGATGGCTGGAATTATTGAAGGATTACAATCCTAGGAATACACTACCACCTCGGAAAGGCAACGTGTGCCGACGCCCTGAGCTCGGAAAACGCTAATATTGCAACCCCCTTGTGTGACCGCCTGACCAAAATCTATGCCACGACTCAGAAATTCCGAATAACTTTAAACAAAGGACCTCCGCCACTCTAGTATCCACCACCCTAGAAATACTAATCAGCAGCCCAGCAAAAAAATAAAAAATCAAAACCCATTAAGGAGATATCCCCCAAAGACAAAGCCCTGGATTCCATAGAGTATGAACAAAACCTATGATGAAAAGAGCAATATGATGCATGCCCACACAACAATAATAAGAATCTAACATCCTCAAGAAAAGCCCACGAAATCCGCAACCATACATCCTAGCAGTAGTACGAAATTGTACCAAGCACATTAAACAGCATATATTAAGTGGTCCTAGAGATACAGCGAGATTCACCGAATACGTCGCCATGCGCGATATCTGACAGCAAAAGCGGTAAGAAAGCGAGAACACCAGAACCCGCGAACATTACAACCCTTACAAATTCTCGAATGTGGAAGTAAGAGAGTTAGGGAGATGGATTTTATAACTGGCGCTACCAAGGATGCCCAACTGAAGTGGGGACGACTCGATTTGTGTGTGCTGCGCACTTCGTAGATTCGAGTTACCAGGTAGCCCACTTTCATTACCTTTAGACCTCCTACATCAGGAAAGGAAAACTGGCAGATGTTGTAATATGACCAGATATAGTATGCCGACATGAGTTTCCCAAAAAGATCGTTGTCAGATAGGGTTACCAGTTAACTCAAGGTTTTGGGAACAACTACTATGAAGCCTCTGGCCCATCTACTTCAGTCGTGCATATCACTCAAACAGACGGCAAAACCGAAAGGGTGAACGCAGATTCTGGAAGACTGTTGCGAGCATGCGCCCTAAGACTTAGTAGGGACAACATGAGTGACCCTTTTGCCTACTCCGACAGCCGAATTCTTTATTAATAATAGTACCAAGCCAGCATAAAATGGCCCAACAATACGAGCACTATATGTGACAACAAATGTTGTCGTGTACCCCTCACTCGGCTGTTGACGATGGTGATGGGGAAAAAGAAATATTTGGACATGATCTCCTAAAGGAAATGCAGAAAGAGAAAAAAAAGTAAAAATGATAAGACAAGGAAACATCTGAAAATGTCGCCCATATACTGATAAAAAAAGTACACCGACCAATTGACGCGCCGCGCGCCGACCTAGAGTTCTAAATTAGAATCACGTATACCTAAGGGCATCCCCGTGCATGCGTATGAAGAGGTTCGCCCGCATGCGCAGGAAAAGTTGGCCCCCTAGATTTATAGGCCCTACCCAATATCACCCCTCGCGAGGAGAAGTTGCCTACCAATAGACAGTTGCCCAATGAAACTCTTGCAGATGTACACAACGTATTCCAGGTGTTCTCTCTCAGTGTTTGAAGAAGTGCCTTTCGCGTACCGAAGAACAAGTTCTCCTTGAAGGGCATCAAGCTAAACAACAACCTGACAGTATGAATGAACGACCAATCCGCATCCCTAGAAGAAGCCGAGAGACGCACGCGAAGAACCTCGACCAAATTTTACAAAGTGCAATGGAGCAATCACTCCAGAGGAGGAAGCCACTTGGGAACGAGGAAAGACTACCTTCATGTAGAATACCCTGAGTTGTTCACTTAGCTTCCGAATCTCGAGTCGAGATTCTCTTTAGGGGGGTAGGTTTGTAATGGTTGCAATTTTTATTTGTGCTCCTTGCTAAACTATTTTAAAATAAAAAAAATGGGCTCTTTACTTGAGTTTGGGAATTTTGTGCCATGTGTAATCTCAAAAATCCCTCAAAAATCAGCCCCTAGAACCCCTACAAAAATCCCCTAATTTTTCCTGAAATTAAAACCCTATTTAAAATCAAATTCCCAAAATTGAAGTCCTCAAAAACCAATTAAAACAATCCCTGGAAAAAAAATTAAATGTCACTGTGCAAGCTGGGTCGCCTTCCCTCATTCTCGGCCTGCTCTCTCTCTCTTCCTCGTGGCCCACTCAGCCCAGCAGCTGCGGCGCACGCGGGATTATAAATCCTTGTGGGCCCCTCATGTCAGCGACCCCGCCCCAGCTCTCCACACGGCCCCAACGAACTAGCACCGCACATGGACTGGTCGTGCATCATCTTTGCCGCTCGAGCCTGCTTGTCAGCCAGACGACGAACAGTGCATCGTTCTTCCTCCCGTTGCCAACTCGGCTTTCTCTCTCTTTCTCTCGAGCTCTCTCTGTTCTCCCACTGTTGCGTGCCCATACCGTCCGGTCAACATCTTAAAACGTGCGGAATGCCTTCGTCAACCTCCGCCGTCCCGTCGCCCGGCGAGAAATCCGCACCATCATCATCTCATCCCAAGCGCCGGAGTCAAAGAAGACATGGCCGCCGCAGCTTTGTCCTCGACGCCAGCCCCAAAGTCGTTTCGTACACGCAAGTACTCGTCCCGTCACTTCGCGCATCGGCCTCCCTTCCCCATTTTTCCCCTCTGTAGGCCATGATGCACACCACAGTGCACCGCACCATAGTTGTGTCACGTCGACGAGCTCGAGCTCCTCTGCCCTGTTGCCACCACCATTGACCGCCGTCCGCTAGCGCCCGAGGTCGGCTATAAGTAGAGCAGCACCCCTCCCTTCTCTGATGACAGAGAAGCCCAGCCGAGCTAGCTTGCCACCGAGAACCTCTCTCCACCACTCTCTGACCCAAGCGCCGCCGCCGTTCCAGACCACCGCAGCCCAAGCCGCCGCCACCGTTGAGCTCCCCGAACCACCCCAAGTCTCATCCGCCCATCGCAGCCACCGATTAGCCTCTAAATAAAAAACACCCAAATCCCTCCACCGCCGTCTGCCATTTCCACTGCTTTGATTCCCGCCGACAATGAAGGTAGAGTATAATTAACCCTCTCCTTTCCCTTCCTCGCGAGATGGCGCACTCAAACCGCCCTACCCCGAGCCCTTCTACCGTCCGAATAGTTGCCAGCGGTGACCAAATGACCATCGCTACGCCACCGATTCTGGACGTCGCCGCCAGCCCTCTTCCGCCGCCCAGCCACCAAATCCAAGCCGTTCACTAGGTTCCTTGTTCCCTCCGCTCTCCGCCAATGTCGGTCGCTCGCCGTGGTTCGCCACCGCCGGCAAGATCAACTCCGGTGACCGTCGGCCGTCGATCTCCCGCCGTGGTCAGCCCCGTCGGTCCATGCCAACATGGCATGCCACGCGGCGTGCCGCGTCAGCTGGCGCGGCCCACCTCCAGGGCCCTCGGTCCCCCTTTCCCAGACACTGACAAGCCGACCCCACCCGTCAGCGTCCCCATCTCTTCCCCTAGCACTGACACGTCGGGCCCACACGTCAGTGCCCATCCCTCGGCCCTACTTGTCAGTCCCCATTCTCTCTCTTCCTCACTGCTGGATTGGTCCCACCTGTCAGCCTCTCTATCTCCTCTCTCCTCACTATTTTACTGGCCCCACATGTCAGCCTCAGCACTTTCTCTCTCTCTGACCCAAGGACCCCACCTGTCAGTCTCTAAGTAATTTTCTTTTATTTTTCTTTTATTCTTTTCTTTCCTTAAACAATTTTAATCCTTTTTATTTCCAAGAAATTGACTTAAACTTTGAAAAATCAAAACTTTTAAACCGTAACTCCATTTGAGCCCATTCAACTCTCAAAATTTTTCTAAAAATAAGATCTACACACTGGTACTATTAGTTGTATGAGATAGGTTCTGATTCTTGGTATTTTGTGCTTGTTTTATTTTGCGACGCGTAGAAACCGTTCCCGAGGAGTCACCGAAGAAAGATTTTGTCGAAGACTCGCAGGACCAAGAGGAAGGCAAGTCACCCTTGACTATGTTGGACCCATAATTTAAAATTTTATTTTAATTCCTAAAACATACATAATTAGGAACACGACTGTTATCGGCCACGATTCGTAATCGAATCCATCAGGCCTAACCTATTTGCTACATATTACCCTCCTTGAATAAATTACTGCCCTGTCCCTTATAACCTTGTCATCCTGGTATTTGTACTTGAGTATGAATATCGATGATCCCATTTTATCTAAACTAAAAATATGACGATGGGAAAACCAGGGTTTAAATAAAATGATTTTTAAACCTCGGCACCCTTGGTCGAGTATTTGCGAAATAAAAATAGCTTTACAAAACTTGGTCATGGGTCGTCGCTGTTTGTGTGCCTCCGACTTCACGTGACATTTAAGGATCGTTTCCTTGAGGAATTGCACTAATCATATAACAGTGCGACCACATGGGTGTAATGGGACGCCCCTAACCGAGTAACTAGTATTCCAAGGATCGTTTTTGGTTGCTAATAAATGTGGGAGCGGTTGGATGCCAAAAGGGCGATATACCCCCATCCGTGAGTACAGGAAATGAGTTCCTGGTACTTGGTTGAGAGAACTCAATTATAGGACAACGTGCTATCCTAGGAAGGCTCTAGAAAGGCCTTATCGCGAACCTCCTAGCTTGGCCAGTGAGGGAGTAAGCTCGCGTCGTGTGGGAAAAGTGTGCACCCTTTGCAAAGGTCTATAAACTGTTCAAACAGCCGTATCCACGGTTACGGGCGAATGTAAAGTGATTCCTCTAGCGTAGATTTTATTTTATAAATATCTGTGCAATTGTTTTGCGGGTTGGGGAACTGTTAACAGCATTGGTCTGTGTGACTAATGGATGGCCTACGTGGCCTGAAATGGGCCTGTGCGACCCAGGGTGTTGGATGACACCGTAGTTGAGTTAAGTGACAAGTTTTAAAATAAAGGATCCACCTAAATGGAAGTACTAGAGGATGGTAAACTCCGAATCGAAATTTATGACAAGTCTCAGACTTGTGGAATCGGTCGAGACGCGAGTCTCTTTCCGACTAACTTAACTGAGGTGAGTTGTTACAAAGCAACTCACGGAATGGATTGAAGCGTGAGCTTCTTTCCGACAACTCAAAAGGCACACTTAGATTTTTCTTAAAAACCACAAAATCTTTGAAGACCACTTTTGCAAAATAACCCTAACCTTATTTGCTAACCTTACATGCCAAATAATTTCCATGACTTGCTGAGTACTTTGTGTACTCACCCTTGCTTACTTTCTCTCAGAAGTATATGAAGACGAAGACCCCACCCTCAGCTAGTATTATCTTGAGTACGAAGAGTTTTAGGGTTTCGATCTAGATCCCAAGCTTTGCATGTAGGTAATAGGTCTACTCGTGTTTTTCCGTTGCCTACTTTTATAATGTATCGTTGTATGTCTCGGGTTCTGTCCGAGACTACAACTTATGTAAGAACTATATATATTAAATAAAGCAGGTTTGGCAATGATCCACCGATATCTTATATGTACCAGCTGATCTCCTGGGATTGGTATAGATATTACAAGTAATGGCGTTCCTCCTCTGTTAACCTGTACGGGTTAACGGGAGAGGGATGTTACAATAGCACACCTAGCCGCTACAAGTCCATAGGCTCGTCGCCATCCTCTCCCTGCGCACCTACGCTATATTATCATCATTATGGTTATATTGTGATGACATCTCTTTATTTAAAGGGTTTCTAGGTTATAGAGTCTGACTCTAACTCCACCCCTACCACCTAATACAACTCTAAGTCTAACTGTAACCTAATAGGACTACTCATATTCAACACATGTTCTAACATATCTATCAGAGAGGTGATCTTATGTCCACAAGGTCTTCTCCAAATCTAATTAGGCTTAGAAAAGTGTTACAACTCGAAAAACTCTAGCCTTCAGGAAATAAAAAACAACCAAATTGGTCTCGGACTTAGAGTCTATCGGTCAGACTGTCTAGACATCTATGATCAGACTGGCCTGTGCATAAAGGCTCTGGTCTTTTTTGCACTTTAGCCCAAATTTAATCTAGTGCTAAATTTGATCGTCAACATTGATCAATCTAAAACCAATACGATTGAACCTGTCGAGAGATCAGTTGCGCCTTCAAGAGCTAGCTCCCGCAGATCAATGTAAAATCAATACGGGGAACCATCGTTTATTTGACGGTAGAGTCGTACGCACGTAACTTTATTCTTTCGAGGGGTCACCGAGGATAGAGCTTCTCCACCTAAATTTCATTCATTAAAATGCTGTCAGGTATACGCATGGAGTTATACATATGTTTTATAGAACTTGCAGAGGGGAGAATGGAGATCTCCATAGCGAAGCTTTATTCACCAGATTTTAAATCTTGATGTCAAGTACACGCGTTGATTCACACAGTAGCAATCTTAAGGGGCATTTAACTATGTGCCAGTTTGCACCAAACACATTTAATCTTTTTTATAATATATCCTTTCATACAAAATAATAAATCCTTTGTCACTTATCTATCTGGAATGGCAAAAAGTTAAATATTGATGTCTTCGTCTTTTGAAATTTGAATATGTTAAGGGTCGTTGGTGTGTGCGTGTACATCGTCTCCTATGTAATGGAAAAGAAAATCTAAACCTGATTAATTACTCTCTTCCGATATGAGGAGCCATCTAGTGTGCTTCACCATTTCAAACTTTCCAAGCAATGCAACGCCTTCACAACTTGCATGCAACTCTGTTGATTTTCCTACCTGGACCTAGGGTTTCTCAAACTATCGATAACCGCACGATTACCATGATAACTACGCTTATCATGGGGTTACGGTAAAAGTTACCGGCAGTAGCGTTTAATAAAATTTGTTCGAATTCAAATTTTAGAAAAAATAAGAAAAAATCCCAAAAATCGTAAAAGTAGAACATAATTTCTAATGATATATGGTGATGAATTTTTATGAAAAAATGCTAAGCTAATCCATATTTTGACATGATAATAAGGTGGTGTTGTTTTAAAATCAAGATTTGATGCTTATGGATTTTATATTATGATCATTATATTCTTTGTAGTTTTGAAAATTACATTATGATACCTCTATTATTGTCAAATGTGAGAGGCTATGATTTTATTTATTTAAGTCAAAGACCGCCGTTAACACGTCTTATCATTCGGTTACCATGGCTTATCACGTGATAACCACAAACTTACCATAAGATTTAAAAATTTTAAATTCAAATTTTTGAGATAAAATTCATGTTATTTATGGTGGTTACCATGGTAACCGCGAGGTAACCATCTTAACATGGGGAGTGGTAATCTCCCTACAAACGGTAAGAGAAAACCCTGGTTAGACCATTTGTCAATGACCTTTTCCATCAGGTTGCCTAGCTAGCTAGTTATTTGTCAAATTATATATATATATATATACATATACATATATATATGTATATATATATATACATATATATATATATAAAGGATAGAAGAGTCTTATACAGTATAAGAATAAAATAAATCTAGTAATATTGTTCTTACGACATCCATCCTTATAATTTTTCTACTAATATATAAAAATATTTGACTTACCAAAAAGAGAGTACTATATTACTACGCAATAGTGTGAATGACCAGAAAAAGAACAGACGAACGAGATGACCTGTTTATCACGCTCAACGATGGATAAATCAGCTCTGGCATGCAAGTTGCCCAGAGGCACAATAAGACAAGAACGCAACTATATGCAAGATGGTTATTGTTGTCAAGAAGAGGCAAGAGAAAGTACTACTCCCATTAATTTTTTTTGCATCAAATTACATCTAATATCATAGAGAATCTGCAGGACTACTGCTATTCATCAACAACTTGGACCATATATATGTACATATATGACCTTTAATTTACTTGGAGAGTGTCCGGGTGAGCTGAACCCATGCATGGATACATCTGCATCCAATCCAAGCTAAGCAAAGTACTATTTTAGGGCGACAATTGAACTGGACCGTTTTGGTTGACGACCTAGTCGTAAACAAACAAAGGTGCGCACTGAGCCATGAACCTGAACTTTTTAGACCCGATACCAAAACAACCTTTGCCGGGTGTTTTAATTTAGCCAGTCGCTTTGGCACACAAATTATTGTAATCTACATATTTATCTGAATAACGTACGCCTAGGCCAAAAAAAGGGGGGGGGGGGGGGGGGGGGAAAAGAAGCAGTGAATAGAATTCTCTCTATGTGTTTTCAATCTAAGGAACGTTTGTGTACCTAAGACCATGTTTTAGGGAGCTCAAAATTTTAAGAGGTAACTTAGCCAGCGGGCGAGAATCTACAAAAGTTGAATTCTAAGCTTCTGCCTTTCGATTCATTTTCTAAATTTTACAAATATAGGTTCTTAGAAAATAAAAATCTGGGTAAAATTTGGGTTATTTAGAGAGGTGTAGATTTTGTGAGAAGCTGCAGCTGCCACAAACTCTTCAAATATGACCTATATATGTTATTTTATGTGTATATACAATGAATTTAGGATAAATCCTATGGTCCATACGTATGATCGAAGTGAGCTAAGTCATAGGTTAGATGACAAAAGAGACTATGATGCATCACTCCATCCATCAAGATTTAAATCCGAGAAAATTTCTCATGTGGTACCTGAATTCTCACTCCATGTGTTCCATCCTTGAGTATTGATTTATCCTTACAAATATATTTCTAAGTTTTTATTTTGATCACTTCAATACTCATTCGTTTAGTTGGTCTTAAGTTAACTATTAATTGTTTTTGAAATGACTATATTGCAGATTGCTCGCACAGGTCGTAGCTTCTTTCAAAAACATAATAACAAAGGTGAAAACTTCTGTTATAAAAAATCGAAGGGGACAAAATTGTTTAAAAACCAAACTTTCAAATGAATTAAAATTAAAATTAATGAAATTTCATGGGGAATTACACTAATACCATTTTTCTATTTTTCCTCCATAGAAACCAAAATTTTTTATATTTTTTAATCAATCTCAACCAAGTTTGAGGGGAAAGAGGGGGGGGGGTGGAAATACCCTTTAAAATTTAATCAGATTTAATGAAAATTCATTGGGAAATGTAAATTTTGGTTTCAATATGTGGTTAAATAAATTCTATCTCTCCGATATTTTAGTTATACAATTGTTTTGTGCTGAGAATTGTAATTTTTAAGCTAGTTCTTATGTACGAGGGAGGGACAATATGACAAGTCTTATATTGATATAGAATAGATCAAAATAAAGTCTTCAGATATGTAACGGATAAGTTAAATTTAGCAGCACGAGAGTGATATGGCCAATACTTAGGAGCACATAAAAAAAATTTCTTTAAATTCTGGTAACTAGGATAATATTACACACGTTTAGATATGCTTTTAATAAGGTCTTACCGCGGTTAGAAATTTTTGCTGGCCGTTGTTATTTTATCATCACACGTATACGCATGCATTAAGAGTTGCATCATACGTGTATATACGTGTATGTCTTCTGTGTAATCTAGAAAAAAAATAATTTTCTTTATTACTCTATCCGTTCTAAAAATGTAACAACTTCTAACATTTAAAAAGTTATCCTAAAATATAACAATTTCTACACCTACGTTATTTTTTCAACCAATCATAAGTTTGTGCCATAAAATTTTTTTTATCTACTTTTTCTTCTTAGTTAATCACAACCTTTTTCTATTTAATTTTAATAATTTTCTTAATATTTATATCTAACTTAAAACTCTTATATTTTAAAATTCTGTATATTTATATTTTGGAAAGAAGGGATAGATGGAAATCAGTGGACGTGCTTGGAAACAATTTTTACGGTCGCAGCTGGCAGTTTATCGTATCGGCGTAGGACTGTAGGTAGAGCCAGAAGCAGGGTCGACCGGTCGCTTCGATGCCAGCGACGTACGAGACAACCGGCCAGGTTCATGGAACGATTGAGAAGTGCCCGGCCGGTTGGTATGACTTTTCTGTCAGGCCATTATTGTAGTACGACCCAGTTTTAATTCATTTGCAGAGCACCCTATTACAGATTTAACTAGTGCAGTGGTGCTTTTGCTGGAGCAGTAAATTAAGTGTATTATCCTCCGTTTATAAATGTATTACGATGTTGATTTTTAACGTTATGTTTGATATTTATTTTATTTAAAAATTTTAATACAAATACGAAAATTAAAAATCATACTTAAAAGTATCTTCAATAATAAATATATCATAACAATTTAAATGATAACTATATACTTTTAACAAAACAAATAATCCTTCAATCGTCATGTCTATATACCAACGACACTATATATTAGAAAACGGAGCTAAGGGATGTTCAAATTAGCTTAAACATCGGCTTATAAGCTGCAGATAAAACGAGAAATATCATTAGCATGTAATTAATTAAGTATTAACTTTTAAAAACTTGAAAAATAAATCTATTTGAATTTTTATAGATACTTTTTATAGAAAATACATTATTCTACGTTTTAAAAAACATGCTAAAAAACCAAGATAGTTGCCAAATGTCATAAGCCCAAAGAAACGGCACCTAATACCTAGTTTTGGAGAAAAGAGAGAGAAAAGGAGAGAAAAAACAGGCAAGAACTGATCGAACTAAATGCCTGTTACTCCGGATTGGCGCTTTTGCCGCTCAGACACGTACAGTAGCTCTGCATGCACGCATGAGTGCAGAGATGGCAAAGGGAAATTTCCCCCCGGACAATGCATTTCCATGCGCGTCCCTGCTACTATCTGTCACCGCTTAAAACAATATATATATTTAAAACTATATATATATATATGTAATGCAACATATATTATACACACTTTATATTAATATATTACTTATATTCACTAATTTATATGATAAAAACACAATATTACCGTTTATCAAAGATTATCATAAACATAATCATATGATATGAGAACAAAAGAATTAAACTTATACACCTTGCCAATTAATCAGATGCATAGGAGACGGGAACAAAGGGTCATCCCTGTCCCCACGGAACCTAACAGGGATATATTTCCCACTATTTAATTTTTTGTAGAAAACTAATTTTAATCATATCTGTTTCTTAATAAAAGAATTTCTTGTGAAGAATAGACTCTATTAATATTTCTATACGAGTGCACGATAATTATTAATTGGTAGTATTTCAGCTCAAATTTTCTCCTATTTCTTAAAAAATATGTACTGCACATCTCTAGTCCCTTCTATCGTGTCCGATTCGATCATATCGATGCGATGCGAGTCGTTCACTGAACCTGCAGCATCTATAGCTTGGCCGCAGTGCATGTGCACTGTACTGATGAGTGATCCATCGAGCAATCTCGACGAGCACGACGTACTCTTCGTTGGATGGATACAATTTATCGGTCTAGCTAGGTGCAGGCGTACGTGCAGGTGCGGCAGGTCGGTCGCTGTCGTCCATGCCGGCGACGTACGGGACAGCTAGGTTTAGGGAGCGATATATATGGACCACGATGATGCCTACAGGGCGGTGCACGTCGACTTTTCCAGTCCTCAGTTACTCTTCCCGTCTCAAAATACAGTACGTAGAAAGATTGAGAAAAAAATTATAATCATCTTTTTTTTAAATCATTCTGTATATACACATGGTATATACACGTGGGTAAGTAATAGGATTAGAGGGCTTATCGGTGAAGAATTTAAAATAAACCAAATTTAGAGAAGAGAGAGGTGCTAGTTAATACATACATATATAAATGTTTTGTATTAGATGATTTAAAAAAATAGTTGTGCCCTATATTTTAGAAGAGAGGTTGATCGGTTTCATTTGATTGGGTCGATCAACTAGCTCGATACAGTGCATAGAAAAAAAATAATTGTATCCTATATTTATGGAGGGAGTAAATTAAATTTGTTCGGTTTCAGTTGCTTGAGCCGAGCAGCTAGCACGATACAGTACGTGTGTGGTGTTTTTTTTGCTGGGAGCAGTAATTGTACAGTGTGTGGTTTAAGCCTTGCGTACGTGTCGGATGCCCGGCCGGACGATGGATTTGTAGTAGATGCTGGCAACGTCTACTATATACACACCCGTCTCCATTCAAGAAACAAAAGGTGCCTAGTGGTGATAAAAGTGAGAACAGAAATATGACACAACACAACATGCAAACCACCTTGATACTCAAAATGTCTCAAAGACAATATATACAATCAAAAGCAGTTCACTGTTCAAGCTCCAGATATTATATTTTTTCCTAAGGTAACTTCAGAATTTGTCGAGTGCTATAACCTTTTAGGCTTAGTTTGAAAATTAGTGAAGGGAATAAAGAAAAAAATCACTTAAAATGAGATGAGTTATTAGTGTATGATTAATTGAGTATTAGCTATTGTAAACTTGAAAAATGGATTAGTATGATTTTTTAAGTAACTTTTATATAGAAAATTTTTAAAAAACACATCGTTTAGTAGTTCGAAAAACATGCTTATAAAAAACAAGAAGAGTTTCCACTCAAACACTTACACTCGAACTGTGACTTAGGCTAGCTCATGTATCTGTTACCTTATAAATAGAGGACTAAAACTAAGAGTTTCTCCCTTCTATAAATATTTAGCATTTAATATTTAATGTTTAAGATAAGATTTAATAAGTCTTTTGAAACTTTGGCTATCCATAAATTATCAAATACATAGTTTTAAAACAAAAGGGATGGTACATTTAATTTGCCTTGGAAAGTATTACCACAATATTGTAAATTTATTAGATTTTATAAGTATTTTCTAATATAAAATTGATGGTAAGAATTTTACAAGTTTAATCAAATATTATCCTAAATGTTAATTAATTATGACCGAAGTGATTACCACCTTAACCCTAAAAATCTACACGCCATTCAGATTATAACGGTGTGGAGTTATCGTAGAAATATATATATAATAGAATGTAGGGTTTTATAGCAAATTAGTACAATTATATTTTAAATAGCACTGAACGCCTAGTTGTGTAAATAGCACTGAAGGCGTGAGCGCAAATCATCTAAAGTAAAGCATAAACCGGACAACTTGCAAGTCTTTATTGAATCATCTAAACTTGCTGCTAGCTTGTTCTTTTCTCTCTCCCTTCGCTTTCTTGGACCTGCGGTTTTGGGGCCAGGGGATCTGAATCCATCCAGGCCAGTACACTACTACTCTACTATAGACTATAATGCAATTGTGACTAAATGGACCACTTAATCTACTCCTAAGCAAGGAATTATTGTGAGCTGTTGTGTGTTCACAATTCAGCTCTTGCAAGTTGCCAGGCAAAAGGGCTGCTAGAAAGGACGAGCAGATGAGGTACCAATATTTCTGCTTCATTCGTCCTAAAATAATTTTATCTTTCATCTATTTTATTTTTTTTATAAAAAATTTATTACAACAATTAATACATTAGAGCTTATAAAAGTATATGATAAATATATTAAAGTTTACTAAAGTGAGAGATAAATACATTAAAATTTGCTAAGGTAAGAAATAAGTTTACTAAAATTTGTTAAAATAGAAGTTATTTTAGTCTTTTAACTTTGTATTAATAAGGATGAGACATGCTGAAAATAAATTTTTTTTGGATGAAGATAGTAGCAAATTGATGGGCTAGGCTCTTCATCTTGATCCTGGACCATGAATTGGCGTTCTGTGTCTCGGTGAGCTGAACCATGGATAGGCATGCCGTTTAGTCCTAATAAAATATATTTTTAATTCATGCTAATACTACCTTTTACGACCTGGTGCTTCGTCCCTAAGCGACTTGCATGTACACCGTTTAACTGGTTTAATTAATTTTTTGTGCGTTAGTATGAGAATAATCTAAGGATTGGAATAACCGTTATTTATATATACTTCTTCGTCCTTGCTTCTGGTATAATTTATCAAAGGGGGAATACGCTATATCGAGAGTAAGATAATTTTTTATTATTGTGTTTGACACTTTGCGATTGCCGTGTAATGTTTATTTTCAAGGGGCCATTTATCTGATAGCATCGTAAAAATTATGGAGTTAGAAAATATCATCGTATATCATTGACATATGAATATAGGTTCCATATGTAATTCTTACATACAACGGTATCTTCAACTCATATATCTTTCCGATGATACTTCTTAAATTTTCTCTATTTTTAAAGGGCTTGCTTGGAAGGCACTTTCGGGATTGCAGCCTATAAACCAAAGGCACGTATAACAGATGCAATGGAAAAATAATTTTAGAGTAATACTTATTACTTACATCCTTCTATTCTTATTGAACATAGCATATTGTCTGCGTGTTATATCAGGATTTTAATTAAAAAATTATCATTAACTAATTATTATCATCTTTCGTATATATCATCTCTTAATTGTTGCATATATTTGTTATTAACATGTGGATCCTTTAGTCCTATACTTGTATTTCTTTTTGTTTCCACAAAAAATACAGAGTTGGTGGGAATTGGTCGACCGTGGGTACTCTAGACCCACACTGTTAATTTATCCTTTAAAAAATATAGAGAGTTGGTGACAGGGTGATGACGGATTCATACTCACCATCATCACTATTTTCTTTTAAAAGGAGTATAGATTTAAAAGATAAGGACTAAGGGGAAAACAAGGAACAAACCCTTAAAATTAATTCTAAAATTAGGTAGTCTAAATGAACAAACCCATATCTCAGCCTCGCACAAGTTTTGCAAACACACACACAATTTTTGCAATAGTATCAAACAACTTGGATCTTACCAAAATTTTCATAGTAGCAAATTATGGTAAGGTTAGAGAACCAAACCAACAATTACCACCTTAATTTTGCACAAACTGTAGTTTTTTAAAAAAATAAACGAAGTTTTATTGGTCTTGGATAATTATATTATGATGATACTCTAAGATTACTTCTAGGCTATGTATAACTAAAATACATATAACCTATAATTATTAGAAAAGAAAAGGAAAAGAAGATCGATATGACGATGAATATCATGTCAGCACAATCTGTACTTCTTTTTACGTACGGGATGCATTCCCCATGCTAATTTGTTCATTGCAGTACTTCTGATTCAAATTTAAATCATTATCACGGATTATCTAGGAATAAATTAAATATTTTACGAGATAAACTTAAACAAATAGTCTTAAACAAGTGGTATAAACATTACACTAGAAAAAAGTTTTTTTAAAAAAACTTATTTTTCGAAGCATGAAATAAATAATCTGTTTAGTAATATGATGAATAAGCTAAAAAGAATAGAATAGTGCCTTAAATATTTATGGCTTCTACCCATAGACAACAACATTGTCATGGATCAGATCTTAAATTGGTTGTCTAGTTGTAAAATGTATATTTTTAAAGGTTCTGGATTGTGAAACTACAAGTGAGAATTTCATTATCAACACCACGCGCATGCATATACTACCTCGTTTCCACCGGTCAACCGGTCGATCTCCAATAGTAATATTTGCCGCCGCGGGTCGTCATCGATGGATGGATCGGTGCCTGCAACGGAGGAGACAGCTTCGTTAAGCTTGTTGATTGATTCACCGTTAATTCAGCGGTGTAAGAGCATCTCCAACAGTAGCCCCAAAAACAGAGTCCCTACTTTCTGAGTAGGGACTCATTCTATTTTCTGGGGCTCTGTTTTTGACACCCAACTCCAACAAGGGCCCTTAAATCTGAGTCCCTATTTCTTTTTCTCTCATATTTCAATATAATTTATATGTATATTCTTCATATTACATCACTAAAATTCAAACTTAAATATTTATAAACCATAACAATAAACCATATTCAAATTCATGATTTCAAATAAGACAATTTAAATTTAAATTCAAATTCAAATTTTTTTTCCAAACATAAAAATCATATAGGCATATAGAAATCATCTATCACATCACATAGTAATAAATTACGATCAAACTACAACGAATCATACTAGCTAGTGCCATGAAGTGCCCACAAATGCTCCACAAGATCATCTCGAAGTCTCTCATGCACTTGTTTATCCTCAATCTCCTGATGAATCTTGAGGAACTCATCGAGTACGAGTGGATTACGCCGTTGGTACTCCTCCTCCCTCAACACCTCGCCTCCATCTTGATCATAGTCATAGCCTCCATCATCATCTGCATCTCGCTCATTTTCAATGATCATATTGTGCATGATAACAGCAGCTGTCAATATGTACCATAGGGTGTTTTTGTCCCAAAATCTAGCAGGACCCCTCACCAACGGTGCTCAAGAGAGTTAGCACTCCTATCAGACTCAAAGTTCTTATGGGCATGAAAGTGATCAGCAATCCTTTTCCAATAAGCCTTTCCTGGTTGCTCATTGCCAGTGATAGGATCTGTGCTAATGCTCTCCCATAAGACGCACAACTGAATGTCCTCCTGATGAGTGTAGTTGCCTGCTCTCTTGGATGACTTTGCACTACTAATTTGGGTACTACATTGGGTACCAAAGGTTTCAGGTGGCATTGACAGTGAAATATCATCAACATTAGTATTCTCAGACATCATTCGTGTCCAATGATCATCTTCAAAAGCCATGGCAATCTATCCATCTCAAATTGACAAGCATTGCATCATATTAAAATTGACAGGAAACATATAGAATATAAATTAAAACAAATAGGTTGATGCCATAAAACATATTGAAATTTTAATTACTTTCTGAAGGAATTAGCATGTTTGGTTGTAGATTTCACACAAGAAAAATCTGATTATATTCTGTTCTTTTTCATCTCTATGTACTATGCTCGCATTAGCATCGGTACCGGATGGCCTGATTCTGGAGTGCACTACTATTAAAATGAATGGTGACCTTGATTTTGATGTAGTACAACACACCCACAGTTTATAAACATGTTAAAATGCAAAATATTGCATGGCTAAAAAGTCAATTTGCCCGGTCCAAACCTCCAAGGGAGAAAATTAAATCTGTTTCCTTTAGCTAAAATTTCACATTGAGCATTTATATCTTGCCAATTTTATCTAGCACCCAAACAAAACAAGCCTACATCACTCCTGTGTTACTACTTTATTTTTTTTACACATAAATAAAGTCTCTACTTTATTTTTTTTGCACTTATTACGTATCCATATGAACCTGTACCTTGACAAATAACGGAGAATCTGATATATATTGAACATGCACACATGCAAAGACAACTATATATTCTGAGATATACAAATATTAACCAGAACATTATATTGCAGTCACAAAAATCACGGTATAGATTAAGAGTTAAAACAAAAGCATTATAAAACAGAAACATACTTGTCTGCACAGAAACAGGCGGAGAGCAGGACGGCGGCGGCGCTCGGCGAGCAGGACGGGCGGCGCTCGGAGGGCTCGGCGTCGGCGAGCGGAGCAGGACGGGCGGCGCTCGGAGGGCTCGGAGGGCTCGGCGTCGGCGAGCGGAGCAGGACGGCGGCGCTGCGCGAGGACGGGCGGAGGGCTCGGCGTCGGCGAGGCGAAGCAGGACGGGCGGCGCTCGGCGTCGGAGGGCTCGGCGTCGGCGAGCGGAGCAGGACGGCGGCGGCGCGAGGACGGGCGGAGGGCTCGGCGTCGGAGCTCGGCGTCGGAGGGCTCGGCGTCGGCGAGGCGGAGCAGGACGGCGGCGGCGCGAGGACGGGCGGAGGGCTCGGCGTCGGAGGGCTCGGCGTCGGCGAGGCGGAGCAGGACGGCGGCGGCGCGAGGACGGGCGGAGGGCTCGGCGTCGGAGCTCGGCGTCGGAGGGCTCGGCGTCGGCGAGGCGGAGCAGGACGGCGGTGGCGCGAGGACGGGCGGAGGGCTCGGCGTCGGAGGCGTTGTCCAGGCGGAGGAGGCGTCGGCGAGGCGGCGTCGGCGGAGAGGTGGAGCACGGCCGCGGAGGAGGTGGATCCGGCGGCGCCAGCGGCTCGGATTGAGGAGGAGATGGAGGGCAGAAGGCGGCGGCGCGAGGACGGGCGAGAAAAATTGTTTCGCGCGAGAGAAAAAAACTCCCAACCGTAAAGTAGGGAGCTCCCTACGTACCCGTGGGAGATGGGGCTGAGGAGGAAGATTTCGGGGCCTCCATAAACTAGGGACTCGAGTTGGGGCCCTGTTGGACTTAGTTATTTTTGTCTGGCTTCAAAAAATAGAATAGGGGCCCTGTTTAGGGTCCCTGTTGGAGATGCTCTAACCAACCCGTCGATAATGTTGAAGACTCGCGCGATATGTGGACGTGACAGACAGGCCGGTGAGTGCTGACTGTTCTCGAGCCGCAGCGAAAGCCAATAGACAATTAGCAGTGTGGTTCTCAAGGACAACAATTGAACAACCATGTAATGTTGTTCTGTGATGCGTGGATCGTGTTGCGTCCACATATATATACGAGCGTGCGTACCGGCCGGTCGATAGCCGTGACAACGCGCAAGTTGCCGCCTCTAGCTACTCGTACAAGCTAGCTTGCCCGACGTCCGTCGCGGGCAGAGTTGGTATAACAATTCCACCAAGTTATAATTTCAGTTGAAAAAATAGTCATAATTATTGAAAATATAAGCACATATAGATTTAATTTATTTCATAAATAAATCATGATATTAATAGCATAAATAAACAGAATCATGTAATCTGATTTAAACATGTATACGACAATACTTAACATGAATAGATCAAATATAGAAGACATAATGTACACGTATCTACAGCCCTATTATGGGGGCTGTTATGGAGCAGACACAAGCGCAGCACGTACCGCACGAACGATACGCAGCACTGGGTGGTGACGACGACGCGCAGCGCCCGAACGTGAAGAAAGACGAGCCGTGATGGGCGCACAGCAAGCAGTCACGCGTAGCGCTTTCCAAAAACCTTATTCGCCCTCTCCCAGTGCAGGACGTCGAAGGCGAGGGTTCCAAAGACCTGCTCTCCCAATCCGCCGGTGCATGCCGATGATCGGAATGGAGTAGACGACGAACAACGGTTCAGAACCAAAGAGATGGCAAGCTCTAGATTGTTTTCGTATATATTGCATGGAGACAGCAGCTCAGTATTTATAGAGATATTAGGACACGTGATCAAGATACCCGCACGATCTCTATCTCGTAACCGAACTAGATAGGTTGCGCGTATCCTATTTGGACTTTAATTTGCAGCAAAACAAAAACTGCAAAAAAAAGCTGCATCTGCGCAAGCATGAGAAGTCAATTTTGGCGGACCATTCACGTGCATGTCGCGTATGCGCGCCGTCTCGCCTGGCCTGCCGTGGCGTGGCGAGGCGAGCGAGCGCGCACGTGTGTTCCTCCAGTTCTCTCCACTATGCATTTCTCAAGTGGTTAGGAGAGAGCTCCCCCTTATAAGGAGGTCTATCTCTTCTAGAACTAGCAAGGTGGTACTAAATTTCCCATGCCACTCCTCATGAGGTGGGTTTTTGAGATTTTTCTAGGAATTATTCTCCACATGGGCCTTAGCCCATTTAGCAATTCCAACAATCCCTTACCAAATCTCAAAGTCTCAAAGAGATTTGCCATTCTCCAAAGTACTGTTTATATACCAGCCTTTCGATGGAGACCGATTAAGGTTAAATATCCATCTAGAACTCCAAGCTACACTTACTCACAACTTGAACAATGGACTACGCCTTGAATTGCAAGTTTTGTGCAAGCAAAGTTCAATCAAAGCCTTGATTGATACTAGGCCGTTAATAGCCTACCTCTCGGTTGGAGCTTATAAGTCATACTCCTTGGTCTTTCATGAGCTTCCTAGGATATTCATCCAAAATCTCCATAGACCGCGAGCAACGGTCGAGCTCATATAGGTGTGTTCTTTCAAGAATGCTCTGTAGAACAGCATCTTCGCTATTTAAAGCCAACAAAACACATTAAGGCAAAGCCCATCCTGCCTTACAGCTTGTGAGAGTATATGCATCTTTATTTAGAGACAGTTAAAACTACTCTCCTCCCGTTAACTAATGGCTTGTTCTTCCCAGGTCCTAATTCACGGGATCGCCGATCACATAGGTTGGGTTACCACCATAGTGTAACTCACATGGGTCTCATTTCCATCTCTCTCGATGTATTATCTATCACATTTCGTGATAATCCCTTCATAAAAAGATCTGTCAGGTTGCTTGCTGTTTGGACATAATCCAAACTTATAATTCCGGAATTTCTCAATTTCTTGATAGACTTTAATCGTCTCTTCACATGTCTGGACGATTTCATGTTATCCTTAGAACTATTTATCTAAGCAATGACAGTTTGATTGTCACGGTTCATAAGGATAACCGACACTGGTTTTTCAACCACAGGCAAATCCATTAATAGATCACGCAGCCATTCTGTCTCAACAGTAGCAGTATCTAATGCCGTAAGCTCTGCTTCCATGGTTGATCTTGTCAAAATAGTCTGTTTGCACGACCTCTATGAAACAGCACCACCACCTAGTGTAAAAACATATTCACTAGTGGCTTTGATCTCATCAATATCAGAGATCCAGTTGGAATCACTATATCCCTCTAATACCGACAGGAACCCAGTATAGTGAAGTCCAAGATTTATAGTACCCTTCAGATAGTGTATAACTCGCTCAAGCGCGCGTCAATGATCATCTCCCGGATTAGAGGTAAACTGGCTCAAATTGCTCACAGCAAAGGAGATGTCTGGCCTAATTGCACTAGCTAGATACATGAGTGAGCCAATTATCTAGGAGTACTCCAACTGATTTCTAGTAATTCTTCTGTTTTTGCGAAGCAAAAGACTAGGATCATAAGGAGTTAGAGAAGGCTTGCTATCAATATAGCCAAAGCGGCTCAAGACTTTTTCCACATAATGAGATTACAGAAGTATAATCATATCATCACCTCTGATTAGCTTAATGTTTAAGATAACATCAGCTACTCCCAGATCTTTCATATCAAAGTTTTGAGACAAGAATGATTTAACCTCATTGATCACCTCAAGGTTTGTCCCAAAGATTAGTATGTCATCAACATACAAACACAGAATAACTTTCTCAACCCCATCATAGTGATAGTATACACACTTATCTGCCTCGTTATTGCATAGCCCGCAGAAGTTAGTGTTCTATCAAATTTCTCATACCACTGCTTAGGAGCTTGTTTCAGACTATACAAAGATTTTAACAATTTTAGCACCTTGCCTTCTTGACCTTCTACTATAAATCCATCAGGCTGATCCATATAAATTTTCTCATCCAGCTCTCCATTAAGAAAAGCTGTCTTAACGTCCATCTAATGAACGAGAAGACCATGTGAGACAGCCAAGGAGAGAAGTACGCAAATTGTGATCAATCTAGCAACAGGTGAGTAAGTGTCAAAGAAATTTTCGCCTTCTTTCTGAGTATAGCTCTTGGCCACAAGCCGAGCCTTGTACTTTTCAATAGTACTGTCAGGCCTTAGCTTCTTCTTGAACACCCACTTGCAACCTACGGGTTTGCACCCATAGGGTCGCTCTGTCACCTCCCAAGTCCCATTAGTGATAATAGAGTCCATTTCGCTACGAACAGCCTCCTTTCAGTAGTCAACATCAAGGGATGCATAAGTTTCTGAAATTGACTTGGGAGTGTCATCCACAAGATATACAGTGAAGTCGTCACCAAAGAACTTAGCTATCCTTTGTCTCTTGCTCCTTCTAAGAGCTTCATTGTCATCCTCCTCAGCGAGATGTTCAAGTGTATGTTTAGTTTGACTTGGTGGTGTGATTAAATTGGGAATTGAATCAGAAAATTGACTCGAAGCGTTATGTGTATCCTTCATTGGGAAAGTTTCCTAAAAAAACGTAGCATCACGAGACTCTAAAATTATACCCGTATTTATGTCAGGTACCTCAGATTTAACTATTAAAAATTTATAAGCAATGCTATGATTAGCATATCCTAGAAAGACACAGTCCACAGTCTTAGGTCCTAACTTACGCTTTTTTGTTATTGGTACATTGACTTTCGCCAAGCACCCCCATGTACGCATGTAAGAAAGTGATGGTTTTCTCCCAATCCATACCTCGTATGGTGTTTTATCCATATTTCTGTTAGGAATTCTATTTAACACATGATTCGAGATCAACAAAGCCTCCCCCACCATGTCTTAGGTAATCCCGCAGTGTCTAACATGGCATTCACCAAGTCAGTCAGCGTACGGTTCTTCCTTTCGGCAATCCCATTAGATTCGGAAGAATAGGGAGGCATTTGCTCACGTATAATGCCATGTTCCTCACAGAATAAATCAAAAACATTAGAGAAAAACTCTCCACCACGATATGACATTAGTCTTTTTATCTTTCTGTTAAGTTGGTTTTCAACTTCTGCCTTATAAATTTTAAAATAGTCTAGAGCCTCATCCTTCGTTTGCAATAAATACACATAATAGAATCTAGTTGCATCATCAATCAAAGTCATGAAATATTGTTTTCCACCCTTCGTCAACACCCCATTCATTTCACAAAGATCTGAATGTAGGAGTTCTATTGGTGCCAAGTTTCTCTTCTCGGCAGCCTTGTGGGCTTGCGAGGTTGTTTTGATTGCACACAACTATGGCACTTAGAACCTTTGACAGTGGAAAAACTTAGAATTAAATTCAAACTGGAAAGCTGAGACATCAAACCAAAATTAACATGACATAAACGTGAATGCCAGATACTGGCCTCATTATCCACACTGCTACAAATATGGTTCACAGACTTATTGCAGAAATCAGAAAGGGAAAAACGGAACAAGCTTCCGCACTCATAGCCTTTACCAATAAAATATCCATGTTTAGACACGACTACTTTATTAGACTCAAATACCAACTTAAACTCGTATCTACATAGACGGGAACCACTAATGAGATTCTTGTCGATAGTGTGGACATGCTGCACGTTCTTCAGCTGCACGATCTTTCCCGAAGTAAACTTCAGATCTACCGTGCCAACACCATGAACAAAAGCATACGACCCATTCCCCATTAGGACAGAGGAATCCCGGCTGACCTGATAACAGGAAAACAAAGATATGTCAGCACAAACATGAACATTGGCCCCCTGTATCAACCCACCAATTAGTAGACTGATTAACTGAGAGAACAGTAGGTGAATTACCATATCCGGTTCCATCTCCAGTATTGCCAATGGTCACATTGACAGACTTAGAGGTCTATCCTACAGATGCCTTCATGCCCTTACGTTGTGGACACTTCCTAGTGAGATGACCAGGCAAGCCACACACAAAGCAAGTTCTGATATCTTCCTCCTTATTGTTGTTTCTCCTTTTCTTGAAGTTGATGTTTTGTTGGGCTTTGATAAATTTCCCTTTATAGTTCTTGTTAGCAGTCTTTTGCACCACATTGGCACTAGACTGCCCACCATCGTCTTTTGACGCAGCGTCCTTTGCCCGAGCTTTCTCCTCAACGTCAAGAGACGTAATTAACCCCTCAACGGAGTACTCCTGTCTCTTTTGTTTGAGTACAGTACCAAAGCTCCTCCATGAAGAAGGTAGTTTTGCAATAATACATGCAGCCACAAATTTGTCGGGAAGGGCACACTTAAGGAGTTCGAGTTCCTTAGCAATGGTTTGTAGTTCATGAGCCTGTTCGACCACAGAACGGTTGTTAACTATGTTGAAATCGTGAAACTGCTCCGTGACGTACAAATTATTGCTAACATCAGTAGCACCGAATTTGGTATTCAGTGCATCCCATAACTCCTTAGCGTCGGTCATATGCATGTACATTTCGACCAGACGATCACCAAGAACGCTAAGAATACATCTCACAAAGAGAGTAGTGGCTTCCTTAAATTCTTTCTGCTGTTCAGCAGAGAGAACTCCTTCAGGTTTGCCAGTACTCACCCAGAAGCACTTCATAGTTGTCAGTCACAGAGTGACTCTAATCTGCCATCTCTTAAAGTGCACGCCAGTAAATTTATCTGGCCTCAGTGTATCGGCAAAACCAGCCATTGTAAAACTACAGTGCCTATAATAAGATTTTTGAATTGTTGAAAATATAAGCACATGTAGATTTAATTTATTTTATAAATAAATCATGACATTAATAGCACAAGTAAACAGAATCATGTAATCTGATCTAAACATGTATATAACAGTACTTAACATGAATAGATCAAACATAGGAGGCATAGTGTACGCGTACCTACAGCCCTGTTGTGGGGGCTGTTGTGGCATAGTTTTTGTTTTGCTGCAAATTAAAGTCCGGATAGGATACGCGCAGCCTATCCGGTTCAATTACGAGATAGAGATCGTGCGGGCGTCCTGATCACGCGTCCTAATATCTCTATAAATACCAAGCTGCTGTCTCCACGCAATATATACGAAACAATCTAGGGCTTGCTATCTCTTTGATTGCGCGCTCGCTCCAGTGGCGGGGAGCCGCTAGAGACGGGGAAGACGGCGGAGCGGGAGCAGCTCGCCGCAGCACCGTTTCGAGAGAAAAGGCAGGGAAGCGGGAGGGGGAGGAGTATGGTTGGCGGGGCTTCGCTGGCGTCGTTTAGTGCCTTCCGGAGCCCGCTTCGGAGAGAGGCAGGGAGGCAGGAGGGGAAGGAGGATGGTCGGTGGGGTTTCACCGACGAGGCCAGGCAGCGGCGCGCTGGGGTGGTGGCAGTGTCGAGCTCGAGATGTTGCTAGGGGCTGGGGTGGCGGCGGAGGGAAAAGAATAGAAGGGGTTAGGGTTGATTGTTTGTACGAATCACAAAGCACGAATCGAACGGCCTAAAATCGCAAGTTATTAGGGTGTTTTTGTCAAATGTAGAGTAGGGCAGTCCCATATGAATATAATATATATATATATATATATAGTTTTTTCTGCTTAAATTTTGAATTATATACTATTAGTGCCGATTTCTAAGTAGTATATTAATATATATATTTTTTAGTTTTTTTCCCGGTCCAAATTTTGAATTTGAATACTACTATCAATGCAGTTCATGTTTAGAACCGGCACTAATGAGATTTCATCAGTGCCGGTTTTTAAACTGGTAAAAACCGGTAGTGATGACCCCCTGATTAGTGCCCCTTTGAACTAGTATTGATGCTCGTTTTGAACCGACACTAATGATATTTTCTATCGTAGTAAATTTATTATATCACATTGGTCTAAGATCAATAAAACTTTTATTATTTAAATACATATATGTAATATTTATAGACGCCAAGATTTTAAGCCATAATAAGCGGAATCAGGTATCCACGACTTCGAACTCTAAACACTACATCATTGGTCCTTCCTTCATTCCAAGTTAATTTGGGAGTACTAAAAGCTAAGCAAACGCTGTCCGATCTATATTACTTTACACGTTTTTTTTGAACAATTACTTGCACGCTTGCTTGTGCACATCATCGTCTGCTAAGCTAGCTAGGCACTTCTTGCGTCCACTGTTGCGCAAGTTGGCAACCAGGCAAAATTTGGACCTGATCGGATCGCCTGATCCCATCCCGGGATGCCGCTGATGGTACAGTGATGCGCGCCAGTGCGATCAATGAGAGAAATAAATATTAATTGATCTAACACATAAATATATATCTCTGTATCCAGCCAAATACTCCCTAATTCGATGCACAGTACATCACGTTTCATTCACAATATTTTTTAAGTACAAGTAACCGCACACGTGCAATGCACGTCTCCGTAAACATCTATTGCACTAAATATATATATGCTTATATTCATGAATGAAAATTATAAATTATATGTTTACTGTTAAATGTATGAAATTTATAAGCCCCTCTTAGACTTCAAAACAGCGAAGATAATCGATTACCATGATTAATAATTTCACCTGTAAAAGAATTTATCGCAATATGAATTGTTGCAATTAAAGCTTGACCAGTAATCTCATGAATTTTTTTTTATGGAATTATCAATATTCTACATGACATAATATCTGGTAAAAAATTATTAAAATTCATGTCACTCAAATTTTCATGTCAGAAGGAGATAACGGCCGCGAATTCTTCCTATGAAATCACATGTACCATCAGCTGGATTTGTCTTTATATATAAGCACAATAATTATAATTACACTCCTTGAAACCATAGCATTATAGATTTACAGTAATGAGCCATTGTAACCTAACTGAAAACAGTAAACTAGAAAATCCTTTTCTGCCTAAGAAACAAATTGGCTGATTTTCAAGATGCCATAAAGATTTCATGTCTTGTTTTTCAGTTATTCAAAATATCTACTAGAGACTTCGTGTATAATAATTTCTTTTGGCATCCCGATTCTTCTGGCCACTACATCAATACATGTGTAGTCTATGTTCAGGAGCACTGTGGAAAGAAATAGTCAATCCAAATACCGATAGTAAGCTTTTCATCAGTTAACCAGTACCTATCATAATAAACATATAGTATATGAGGTTGTTGTATAACATCCAAACCATTCTTGCATGTCTATGATTAGGAAGAGGCTACTTACATTTAGCGGAAATGGTACCTGAAAATGATAGGAGAACATTAGGGCTTTGATTGAAGCTTAGCGGATGGCAATAAAATTAAAAGGTGGGCATTTAGAAAATTATTGGTCATAGTTTGGTATGCCACTTGTCATCACTAAATCATAAGCTAGAAAAATAAAGCTAGTTCTCCCCCAAAACCTGTAAACCTGACTCAAATACTTTCCCTTCTCTGTTAAAGATTGTCGAAACCCTAAAGCACTAAGTTGTTAGATACCATAATTAAATGTCATTCTATTGATAAGAACTCAAATGCAGATGCATCCCATATAAAAGGAATATAATATTCATACATGCAGGTTAAGGGAGGAGTAAGATACAATTTTTTGCTTCTCTTATCAGACCAAAAGAAAGAAAGAGAATTAAAAATCAATAGCAAATATTTATGGTCTTCATCATCCAACCAAATCCTCCCGTCACTAGGCAAATTTGACCAGCTAAAATCGCCAGCTAACTGTGGGTCGCATACGCTCTATCCCTCTCACTCGTCCTTCTCGCGTTGCCATTCACAGCTCGCGCAGGTGCAACTCGTAGGCGGCGGCATCACATTCTTGCATCAGTCCGATGATCTTTGCCACCGCTGTAGTCTGGAGCGCCGCCTCCCCCCCTCTTCCCCGCGCCGATCTCCACCGCCGCCTCCTCTACCGTTTCCTGCACCGATCTCTGCTGTCGGGAGCAGCACCGCCGCCGCCCGATCTGTTGCCGCATCGTCCGTCGTAGGTCGTCGCCGCTGCCTTCTCTATGTCGCCTCCCCAGCCTAGCAGTGTTGCCGTCTCTGTCACCGCCCTCTGACCTCCCCCGTGCGGCTCATCCTCTGTCGTTGAGCAGGTTGGCCGCTGCCGCCTCGATCTGCCGTATCGTCCTCTTTCGCCGTCGGCCGTCGACGCCAAAAACTCAAGGCCCCCCGTCGTTCGCAGCTCCTGCCGGTAACCTCTGTTTCTCTCCCATTGCTTTGGTTTAGGGTTTATGCTACTTTTGCATATATGCAGTTGTGCAGACAGCTAGTCAGTAACACTGAATTTTGCAAGCTTGCAGGATGAAATTGTGAAATTTTAATCTCAGAACACCCTTAGGCCTCCTTTTTCTTTCTAGGATTTCATGTGAACAATTGTCATTGCACAAGAGGAGATCAAGTAATTCTCAGTGATGCACTCTCATTAGGTAGATCCTAGCCCAATTCATGTGGACAAGTGACATCCATTCGGACTGTATTTACCGCTGATTTGGAATCAATTAGTTAAACATCTAATTACAGTTTATTTGCAGTGCCATACATATGCACACTTTTGCATTGTAAATAAAATACAAGCATAGTAATATAGATGACATGCTGGCTGCTGCTAATGATGTGATTGATCTTAGAATTAGTATTATTGTTGCTTGATGTCAAATTATTTTAGCACTCATGCTCCGACATGAACTATGGAGCTTTATATGGGCTGAAATGCGAAATTGTGCTATATGGGCTGAAATTCTTTTGTAGCGGGTTGGACAGTGATTTATTGGGTGAATATTGCGTGAGGGCAATGATTTAAATAAAAGTGAACAACCATGGACAGTTGAGGAGCAACAAAAGACAATTGAAGTACCTACTCTGTCAATGAGAACAACCACCAAACAATCCAAGAATTTGGAGGACAAGATGTTGATTTTGGCTTGGCTTAATACTAGTATGGATCTAGCTTAAGGTAATGAACAGCAACGCTTTACTTATTTGATGGGAATTCATTCTTCCATGAGAACAAAGCATTCGTTCTGGATCACAATCATACTTCTCTGATGTATTGTTGGACTGTGATACGGTCAAGAACATTAATAATATCGTTGTTCATTGTGAGATCCTTAAAAGCTAAAAAAATATGCTAAATCTAAATATTTTCGGAAGCAATAGCTTTTAGAATAATTGTAAGCTCGTGCACATGTCCCCTGGTACATACCAAACCAAACCAAACATATGGACAATTTTTCTACTTTTAGTGTATACAATATATGCTTTCCATATTCAGAAAGCATCAGTCCTCTTCAATTACAAGCAATTATCATTATCATCTTGGTTGGAAAATCTTAAATATTTATCCGTAAATAGTTTAATAATAGCCCTCATAAATCTTTTAACTCTCTAAAATAATATACTGAGCAATAAAATGAGCGACTACATCATAGACTATCATCCAAAAAGCTATGGTGATCTTTTGCTATGCACATGATCCAAGTTTCTAATATTTTTTTTAAAAATTTTGCATCCTCTGGATCAAAGTTGTGCATGCATGCATGATACATCCTGCTTAATTTTGTTTGCTCAATCGTAGCATTTTTTTACCGTAACCCGATCCTTGTACACATCATCGATCCATCGTTTAATTGCACACAGCTAGCGAGGCGCCTGTCGCGTCTGTTGCGTCCGCAAGTTGGCAACCTCGCCAATTTTAGGGATCGTTCGTAGCCAAAACAAAACATACCAAATTTCGGCTTTACCAAAATTTAGTAAAATAATAATCTAAACATTATCTAAAGTTGTCTTCACTATCAACGTTTGATAATCCTAAAATCTTTCTCTCACAAAAAATTAATAAATATAACAAACAAATGGAAGGAAAAAAAGAAAAAGATAATCACGTAAAATAAGGTGAGCTAATATGATTAATTAAGTATTAGTTATTGCATACTTAAAAAATAAATTTATATGATTTTTAAAGTAATTTTTATATAATTTTTTTTTTGCAAAAATCACGCTGTTTAAATGAGTAGATTTTTTTGCTCACCATACAGATTTCGAACGGTAGGGTTAATTTAGGCATTGTATCTCCAGACTCCAGTCCCTGCTGGTGGCACAGTGAAAGGCGCCAGTGCATGATTTATGAGAGAACGTACGTACACATTGCAGCACGCGAAAAATCACCATACAAATATTAATTGATTCATCTAAAAAATTATATATATATATATATATATATATCTCTCTCTCTCTCTCTCTCTCTCTCCTTATCCAACCAAATATATTAACCCTAAATGGATGTACAGTTCACGTTTCATCCACAACATTTATTAAATATATATCCTCCTATTTTCAAACAAAGGGTTATCCCAACTGGATGGATAATTTTTCTTAGCAGGGATAAAATAAACAAAAGAAACGGATATTTTTTTCAAAAGAAAAATCACGAAAACTTCGTAACGAAGAAAAATCTAATTGGGCCTCGAGGAGACGGCCCACTCCGGCCCACGACACGAGCCATCATCGTCTGCCTCGTGCGGTGGTGCCGAGCTCGCACCGAATGCTCGAACCCATCTGTACTTTGTACTAGTAGCTGCCTCCTTTTGGACTCCCCTTCTACTACTACCTGCCTACTACTGGGAGTAGTACTTACCCCTCGCCTCCGCCGCCGCCGCCACTCTCCGAAAGCAGCAGCCGCCGCCGCTGTCAAGTAGCAGCGCCCCTCGTGTCACCGGTGAGCACTCGGCTCTCGGGATCCATGCGATGCTGGTTGGATTAGATCGGGTTGGAGTTGTGTGAATCTGCCGCAGATTGGATTGGTTTTGGTTTGTGTTTTTGGTGAATTGTTGGGGGTTGGCTTTGCTTGTGCAGGATCGCGGAGGTGGGTGGTGGTGGTGGTGGGCGCAGGGGTCCTGTGGCGTGGGATCACAGGGCCCAGGATGAGGGTGGTGAAGGGGAAGGAGAAGCGCGCGCTGGGGTCGGCGCCGGAGGAGGAGGCGAAGCTGGTGGACTTGCAGACGGAGCCGCCGGCGATGCCGTACCCGAGCGGCGACGATGTCGGCGGCGATGATGGCGACGAGACTGAGGGTGGCACCAGCAGCGGCGGTGAAGAGGGGAAGGGCGGTCGGGCTAGGGCGGCGGCGGTGGCGGGGCCTGGTCGTTGTGGTGGTGGTGGCGCCGCCGGCTGCCGTGTACGTGTGCGTGGCGGGATTCCGCTGAAGAAGGGGCCGTGGACGCCCGACGAGGACAAGCGACTGCGGGAGTACGTTGAGGCGCATGGCGAGGGGAACTGGAACCAGGTCCAGAGGAACGCCGGGCTGAACCGCTGCGGCAAGAGCTGCCGCCTCCGCTGGGCGAACCACCTCAAGCCGGACCTCAAGAAGGGGCCCTTAAGCAAGGACGAGGAGGAGAGGATCATTGGGCTCCATGCCTTCTTGGGGAACAAGTGGGCTAAGATGGCGTCCTTGGTAAGTGTGCTCCTCCTGCTCTTTCAAGTTTCCCTGGTTGTGCTTGTGCATACTCTGCTCGAGTTAGTTTAGATTAGTGACGTGTTTAATATGTAGATGCATTAGCGGTAAGGCGAGGCGAGGTGACACCTTAAACACTCATAATCTAATAAGGTGGCAAACAAAATAATGTAATACGGTAGAAAGTCAAATCTGCATTTTGACAACACATATGCTATAAATACAGAGGAAGGGGGCCCGGGGAGGAAGAGCATAGAAGAGTCCATGTGTACTTAACAGGGGATGTAGGGCAGGGGGAGGAACATAGGGGAAGCAAACCAGATCGCCATAGCAGATCAGCAGAGGAAGAAATAAGTTGCCAAAACAGAGATCACATTGCTAAAGCAGAGCAGAAGAAGAAATAGATCACCAGAGCAGAGACCAAATAGCCAGGGCAGAAAGAAGGAAGGGGCAGTGCAGAGGAAGAAGCAGACGAGAGGAACATAACACAGATAAGAGGAAAAAACATAGCAAACACAGGGTGGAGGGGAGAGGAGACAGGAGATAATGCCTGTTTCGTCGCTGCCAGGGGGCGCAGGTTCATCGCTGAGGAGATTGGGATCGACACCAGGGAATGGGGTCGCCGGCGAGCCCTCTGCCTATCTCTTCTGTCACTTCCTCTGATCTAGGAGGGTTTGGTGCGCTAGGGCCGCCCCTAACTGCCCCCCTTCGTGCGCAGGGCCCATCGCCCCAATTTTCACGCACCCTTGGCCAATCTGATAAGGCGAAGCAGACGCCTTGGAGGCTGCCAGCGCCTTACTGCTTGGCGACACCAAAGTGACGCCTTAACAACCATGATTGGGTCATTAGAGCAAAATATTTTCCCCCTATATTAAAGCTTACTGACATTTTGGCTAGTGCGGAGAATGCATGCTGTCTACTCCAAATATATGACTTGCTCATGGATAAATGTATTCAGTGTACATCAGCCAGTTCTTTCTTATGTATATTGGTGATAGACTTTATTTTATTCAATTGATTGGCTCCATATTTTTAGTCTATGAGGATTTAAATAGAGAATGGCCACTGGGCATACTTTTGCATGAGTCATAGTGCCATGGTGCACATGCCTGAGATGCTGCACTCTTCGTAAAAAGGACTAGACAAACGTTTTTCCGTTATTCCTTGTTTGCAAGAATAACAAACTAAGTCGTTTTTTATTATTTTTGTTATTCTTGTCTGAAATAATATTTGGTCCTCTAACAAATGGAAAGAAAATTGATTCAGACCGACTATACTTTAAATCTTCTTTCTTGTCATGACTTTACATAAGCAGAGGCGAGCCTCATGGCTGCCTATCTGTACACCGGCCCCCATTGGCCTCAAAACCTTTGCAAGTTACAACTTAGGTATTTGTATGTGTCTACCTCTCTAGAAGCATGATATACAGCTTGATTAATAGATTATAAATTGTTTAGTTTGGATGTTCTATATGCTTCGTAGTTTTATTGAATATTCATTCCCTAACAAAGATTTAAGAATAGGCTTTTAGTAGAAGGCGTTGTCTTGAAAATAGCAATCGAGTATCCCTAGAAAACCTAACTGCATATTGCAAGCATGTGTATTGGATTAGAGGAAAATATTTTTTCCCTAGATTAAAGCCAGCCAACACTCAACAGTTTGTCTAGTGCAGTCTTCTCCAAATATACTATTTTCTCGTGTCTGAACATAGTCAGTGAACATCAAATAGTTCTTTCTTATGTATATTGGTGACACTTTATTTTATTCAATTCAATTGGCTTAATATTATTAGTTGGTAAGGACTTAAATAGAGAATGGCTACTGGGCATACTTTTTCTTTAGTGCGTTGTGGTGCCATGGTGCACACGCGCTTGCAATGCTGCACTCTCCTAAAAAGAAACTAGATATGTATTTTCCTGTCATTCCTCTTCTGTAGAGAAGAACAAGACCAATATTTTGCTGTTATTCCTCTTCTGCAGAGAAAAATAAACTAAGTTGGGGCCCTGAAGTGTTTACCATTCTTATTCTTGTTCTCTTCAGTTGTGAAATAATTTTTGGTCCTCTAGCAAATGGAAAGAAAATCAATTTAGACCAATTATGCTTTACATCCTATTTCTTGTCTCGAGGGGCAGAGCCTTAACTGCCAACCTGGGCATTGGCCCCCTTGGCTGCAAAACCTTTGTACCCCCTCCAGTCACAAATACTTGAAGTTTTGGACAAGATCCAGTCAAACTTTGGAAACTTCAACTATCAATGACTTTTAAAATACTTAGTCTGAAAACATAAAAATGATATATGTAGGGTTGTCTAGAAAATTACTTTCATAATCTCATACACTTATAAGATTTTATAAACTTATAGTTATTATAGTACTACCTCTGCTCAAATAGATGATGGTCCTAGAATGTGTGCACTCAAACCTCGAAAGCTCAAATCATTAATATATATAAAAATACTTGGATTTGATTTGTGAAAATGATATTAAGAGATTTATCATGGAAAGTAGTTTCATATGGTAGTATCTATAATAAGTATATGTGCATTGGATAGTGTGTAGATCTCCAAAACGTCTAGTAAAAAGGAACGTAGTATAAAATTGTAGTCAAAAGTCAATCCTTGAATAGCATGAAAAGAAGTCAAATGCCAAGTATTTTTGACCGGAGGGAGTAAGTTACAATCTAGCTATTTGTATGTGTATACCTTTTTAGAAGCTATGCTATACAGCTTGATTAATAGATTATAATTGTGTACTTTTGGTTGTTCTGTATGTTTCATGGCTTCATTGAATACTCATTCCTTTCAATGGTTTAAGAATAGGGTTTGAAATAGAAGGCATTGTCCTGACAATATTATCTCTAGAAAACTAAACTGTAAATGCAAGCATGTGCCTTAACTAGTATTATTTGGGTGCAAAAATCAAAGGAAGTAGCCCAATTTCACCGCTCATATGCTCGTGCACAAACACAAGCCCATTATTGTCCTCCTCTCCTTCTCGCTTCATGCTCCGCCAATTATTGGCCTCCTCTCCTTCTTGCCTCACACTCCGCCGCTAGGACCGTTTAGTTCATCATCTCTCAACAATTGCGTGTTTTCTCTATGTCTTGCAATTTTTGGGGCCATTTCTAACTTCTCCTGTTATCAGCCCAGCTACTTGTTGGGCTAAAGGAACTCACCTTGTATGAGCATTCAGAGCTTGCACTAATCAGAAAATTTCAGCAGTACCTATTTTCTTGAATACATAATCTCAATTAACACATGGACTTGTCCTTTTCCCCCCCTGTGTTACTGTAAGCAGGTGGATTGTATCCATGTGGTGATACATGACTCGCTAGCTAGATTTAATCTTGAAAGATGTGAATTTAATTTTCAATCCTGAGTTTTCTGAACCACGTTATAAGTAGTTTCAACTTTTGAACTGCAACAGAAAAGCTGATATCTAGGCCACACCACAGGATAAGGTAGGACATGATAGGGGCTTTCAATTATTATGGGAGGATTCATATTTCTGTACTTTTATTGGGTTTCTTTCTTGCTGACATCCTACAAGTTTTTGTTCATCCAGCAGGACGTTCTCCCTGTTTTTTCATTTATGTAAAGACAATATCATTCACTGTTTCCTTATGTATGTTTGTACCCTCTCTAACCAGCGTGACACTATCATACATCTTACTATATATATTGCCATTCTAGCATGCTAGGTACAATGAAAATGTTTTTGTGGGCTAATGCCCTAAGGTTCTTTAGTCTAATTGCCTAGAAAAGTCCTATTAATCATTGGTTAATTTGCATGTCTGAACTTCTGTTGTTATCATTGCAGTTACCAGGCCGCACAGATAATGAAATCAAGAACTTCTGGAACACCAGACGTAAGAGGTTTGAGAGAACTGGTCAACCTATGTATCCAAACTACATTGTTCATATTCAGGTGCCAGATCAAGAAGAGATGGACTGTCAAAGCCCTGATGAATCACGTGGCAAGAAACGAACAAACGAGGTTTTACAGGGAAATGGTCTCAATTATAAAGAGGTTTTGTTCGATAATTTAGACTATAGTAAAGCAGAAAATTTTCTTCATCCAAAATTTGTGGCTCCGAATTCTCTTTGCATTGATGCCACGAAAGGTCTCAAGCATCAAGAATCTTCTGGCACCATAGCATCAGTCTATAAGGGCAGTATCACATGTGAACAAATTCTTGATGACCCTGAGAAGATGCGTTATTCCACTGATTTAAATTCTGGAACCACACAGGACCAGTCAGTACCTTTTGGTAGTGCCATTGCCAGTGGACATCCAATATTAGATGGCAATTTCTCTACTTCTGGGACCATACAGAGGCCCATGAAGATGGAGCTCCCTTCACTCCAATATCCCAATTATGACTTGAGCAATAATGCATGGTCGTATGACTGCCCCTTAGGACATCCTATTGAACAGGTTGACCCCGTTTTGCAATCTCCAGCATCTGGTTCCCTGGGATCGGAATCTCTTTCTCCAAAGAATGCTGATCTGCTTGATGCATTGGTTCATGGAGGACATGGACTAGGGGACCATACAAAGCCCCAAGGATCATTTGATGTTTTTGTTCCTCCTGTTTCATTTAATCAAGTGATACAATTGAATGCTTTTCCTATGAGTTCTTCCTCCACAGTCCTTGGTGGTGATCTCCTCGAGAGGAGTAAGTGTGCTCACTATTATTTTAATTTGAACAATATCACATGAAACTTATTGTTGGTCTTTGCAGGTTTGGATACTTTTGTTGGCAGCCACAGGAATGCAGGCAATCTATTTCTTGACAGCCATCCTCCACCCTTGGTGGACTCCATTTCCTGGAGGCCTGATGCATCACTAGAAGCAAGGTTTTTTAACGTAGAATCGTCGCACTCAGATGAACAGCTTGCCAAAGATATGGATGATGCTTTCCTTCATGGGGGTCTTTTTGATGAGACCAATCTAGCTGCTGCAGGTCAAGGCCATGAACATGACCTTGAGTACTGGAACAGCATGCCCGGTGCCTGTGACATACCTGATTTTCCAAGTGTATGACTTGCATGGAGTTTGCTCGTGTCAGGGATTTTGCGCTCAACCTGTGAGGAAACCAAGAACATTTTTTGCAACAATCATGTCTTTCAAGGTCGTCCAATAAGTCTGTGGCTGAAAAACCACGTTTCCATATTCTGTTACTATTTTACCTTGGAGTTGTGTCCTATTTGCTTCGCTCCCCAAGGAAGCGTGGTCCTTGCACTAGAATGTTACGATTGTTTGTGTCGGCAACTTATTCCATTCATTAATGTATTGTTGATTAGAACTATGCCGAAATGTTTCTTCCTTCGCTTATGGACCTTTTTTTTAACCATGCTTGAATGCCAGCTTCGATTCGTTGAGTAATGTAGACGGTTGTCTATCATGTGGCAACTGGTACAACTTGCAGGGGATGCTCCAATTGCTTGGGACGTTGGTAGCTTCGGTTCTGGTGTTGGACCTGATGAGATGGTGCTTATTTTACCTGCTACTCGTGCTTATTTTACCTGCTACTCGTTGCTCCTATTCCTTGAATAGAAGTACAGAACTTGATGGTGTAAGATGGGGAATGGTGCTCATGAAACGAGCTATATGATGCCTAAATTGAGTAAAATAGAACTTGTTATAAAGTATGGTACGATCTGTCTGATATACAATCGTATGTGTGCTTCCAATACATCCTCCTTATTTAGTAGCGTTGCTTATGTGTGCCTTTCTACCCAATTTCCCTGCATCCTTTTTCATTCAAGACAGCATCAATGGACCGGCTGTTGCATCATGTCGCAAGTTGCAACTACATGGCATAAGAAAACGAGTATCATCTCAAGAACTTCAAATACTTCTTTAAGAAAAAAAAATCAACGTCTTAAAGGTTAGCTCCCAATTGAAAACAAGCTGAAGAATCTAAGATAGCATTGCTACTCCATAGCAGCAGCTACGGCATGTTTGGAAGGCATGAATTTTCCAGATGAATTAATTCAACTTTCATGAAACTCCTAAAAAAAATCTTCCATTCCAAAAGATTTTCTCGTAGAGAAAACCATTGCTGTTGCAACTAAATTTTTAAACATTGCAACAGTTGCCTACCGTGGCAGTATAGCACCATTATTTGCTACACAAATTAAAATATATTTTAAGTACATGGAAAGCCTAAATTAAGGTTATTAATTAACTACCCCTCTGTCCAAAATATAGGACTTGCATATATTTAGATAAATCAATATTTGTTTAGCAACACACAAGTAATACCATTAAATTTATATTTTAAAAATACTTTCAAGAGATGTTAATTTCGGACTCCCTCAGTCCCAAAATGCACATTCAACATTGTGACAGGCTGTGACTACTGCTCATCTCAACTGGTTTATCTGTGACGGGTGGAAGTACAGCTGATCATCTACCGTGGTAAACCAAAACCAAATCGGGGAAGAGCCATATATGCAACGAGTTTTTCCTCCGATATATCATAGATAACAGATACCTCTGTCGGGTGGACACTCAACATAGATGAGGTCTTTATATCAATGACCTCTCATCTGTGACAAGGCATCCACCCAACAGAAATGGTACTTATCATCTGTCGGAGATGATATGTTTCTTAATAGTACGTTAACAACATATTGAAAAAAATAAAACATAAAAAAAATCGAGTAAATTTTATACTAATAAGTTGAAACTTTTATCTCTAATTTTAAAATTTTCAATTCAAATTTTAAAACTATCAACTATGAATTTTAAAAAATCTACTAAAAATTTGAAATTTTCAACACAAAATTTGAAACTTTTAATTAGATTTTTGAAACTTTCAACTGAAATCTAAAACTTTCAACTCTGCTAATTTATATATTATTTTATAATTAAAAATTATTAAGTACTAATGATGTGACTAGGGGGTGATTAACCTTAATGGCTGATTTTAGGGGGCCCCTGGCCGTACGGCCGGCGCGCGCGGGTTCGCACGGTATTACGTTTTGGATAACTCATTTAGCAAAAAAAAAATCTACACAAATCTCGATGATAACTTAATAGTGTCTACGAGGTTAAGCAATCTCACAACCGATTCAATGTATAACCCCCGCGCGTGCACGCTAGCCCACTCCGTATACAAGGCGTTCAAGCCTTCAAGGTTATTGTCGGCGAAACAGAATTGGGGGCCCCACATACCCCGGGGACGCGTGGATCTTCGGCCACGTCAGCTCCTTCGGGGCCCACATTCTGCACCGGTGACGGCCAGCTACGGCCATTTTCCCGCCAAGTACCTGGGGCCCGAGCACTGCCCGGGCCTGGGTGCATCTTCCCCGGGCGCGTCACGACGACCGCCCGCATCCACCTCAGGCTCCGTGTGGCGTTCCCGGGCCAGGGTCTTGCCTCGGTCCCGGGACCCACCGTCTCGGTCCCGGGCACGTTCCCGGGCCCGAGTCTCTCCCCCCGGTCCCGGGACTCACAGGCACGTTCTCGGGGCACAATACTAGGACATTCCCGGACCCGGGGCGCGCCTCCCGGGCCCGGGACTCACATTCTCGGTCCCGGGGCGCGTTCCCGGGGCACATTGGTGGGATATTCCCGACCTGGGTCTCGCCCCCCGGGTCCCGGGACCCACAGGCTCGGTCCCAGGGCACATTCCCGGGGCACATTACTGGGGCATTCCCGGTCCTGGGGCGCGCCTCCCGGGCCCGGGACTCAGAGCCCCAGTCCCCGAGGAACTCGGCGCCTTGTGCGCGCGGAGGGCTCGATGAGCTCTCTGCCCCGGGCACGAGTCTGACTCGAGCGGATCAACTCTCCCACTACCCGCATTAATGACGAGGCAACGGGGCCTGTCACGCCTGTCACCCGTGTGGACTCTCATGATGGCCCCCCGTGGGCTCGCTCCCTGTGCAGTCAGACATATTTGACTGAGAGGGCTTTACTTTTCCACGCCCCGGCAACGATGGCGTGCGCTGTCACATTTTCATGACCCAGCCGCCCGCAGCAGCCGAGAGACGTGACGACCAGACGTACCGAACCTACTTCGGCGTGGCTCAGCAGGCGGACGTGTGCGACAAGACATATCGTACCTAGAAAAGCCTTCTCTTGGCATGCGTTTTAGGCACTATGGACTCCCCATATACTATAAAAAGTGGATCCATGCCAACAGGAAAGGGGACTTCCAGATCGGTTTCTGCATTAAGCTCAGCTTCTAGAGAGACCTGGTTCCCAAGTTAGGGCTAGCTCCAGAGCACCCCTGAAGAACATGTTGTAAGAACAAGTCGGATTGATCTCCCACATAGCAGATACACACAGGAGTAAGGTATTATGCTTCCGCGCGGCCCGAACCTGTCTACTTCTTCTGCCTCCCTTGCGTGCCATCTCTCAGGCGCCGCAGCCGTCCTATGAATAACTCCCCTGCCCGAACCTCAAAGGGGGGTCCCCAGACTCCCCGCGGTTGGAGTTCCCTCCTCTAACAGCTATACGTTGAACCGGTTGTGAGATTGCTTAGCCTCGTAGACACCATTAATTTATCATCGAGGTTTGTGCATGTTTTTTTTGTTAAATGAGTTATACGAAACGTAATACGGTGCGAAATACATGGGATGTTATGTAGGGGAGGGCCTAGGCCCCGGGCAACCTGGACCTAGGACAGAAAGCCCATTACATATTTCGATTTTTCACTATATAAAAAATTGTTGGGCCGATTTTGCCACATTTGTAGATCCGCCCCCTGATGTTGCGCGCATTGGCTATATATCTCCCCGCAAGCTTATTAGGGTTTTACTTATCCTCCTTGCATTCGATCCGCTGCTAGCTATATCCTAAGCCCGGCAGACACTCCGGCCGTCCAGAGATGATGCGCTCCTCCCTCGTCGGCTCCGTCGTCGTCGTGCGGCCGAGAACAATGGCTGCGCGCGCCCCCTCGCGGCTTCCGTCCGCCGTCCACCTCCCGAGGTGCACCGGAGGGCCACCGCACCGGCTGACAGCCGATCTCCCCAAGACGGCTGCCCCCGCCGCGTGCGCCACAGCAATAGCGTCCCCATGGGTCGACGACGACGACCTTACTGAGGTGACCTATCATCCTGCACCTTGGTATTTATCTGTGCATGCGGAAATTCCTATCTTTTTGTTTGGATATTATTCTATCCTTTTTTTTTCTTTTGCTACCGAGTAAATTAGGCGGCGGCTGATCGATATTGGTATTTTATATCGTAATTAAATTGCTGCATTTTGTTTTTGCCAGATTTCCATCTACGAGGTGATCGCGTGGTCTGCAGAAGAAGCCATGGAACTCATCAAGCAGACTCCCCCTCCTCCTCGTCCCTCCCTTCCGTCGCCGGTGCACGACGTGGGCAAGCTACTGCGCAAGTACGAGCGGCTGCTCCACCGCGCAGAGGCACAGTCCATCGACGAGTACGCCGGCAGCAAGAGGCTAGTGCGGTGCCATCTCATGGCGTGGGAGGCCTACGAGACGATCCGGCCATCCCTCCTCGGCCTCACTTTGATGTCCATTGGGGAGGTGCTCAAGAGAGGCAACGTCAACAATGGCCGCAGGGACATCGAGCCCAGGCTGCTCGCCGCGTTCGGTGTCAAGCCGGAGAGCCTGCCAACGAACCCGATGGAGAGGCACTTGGTCGCCGGCGTCATGTACGCGGCGATGGAGACACGGAACTGCGTGTGGAGGCGGGTCCGGCTGCTGAGGAGAATGGAGAGGCGCAACCAGCGGGAGGAGAAGGAGGAGAGGGAGGAGGAGGAGAGGAGGAAGCAGGAGGAGGAAGAAGAGGCTCTTGAGGGGGATGAGGATATCTTCGCGTTTAGGCTGCCTAGGCATCATTTAAATTGAAGCAATTTTGGAGGATTTTCATAGTAATCGAGCTTATTTCTATGAAATTACCGTGTTTCAAACTAGTACTTAGCCTGAAAAACTGAAGGATGCAAGCTTCACAGTCCACTTCACTACTATGGACTGGAGTAGTAGCATTAATATGTACCTTCAATTTATCAGGCTTGTTTTTCAGTTGGGGAGAGAAACAGTTATCATTTGCCACTATTATGCCTTTTGTTCTGATTAAACTCATCACATTAGTCTTTTCCTTGGAGGTGTTTCAAGTCCTTGACAAAGTACTATGAGGTGAAGTTTTACTTTCAAGCGTATTTTTTCAGTGTCAATTTGTAATATCTCTTTCAGTTCAAGCAATTTGTGATATCTCTTTCAGTTTAAGCTTGTGATTGCTCCTCCCAAAAGAACTCTTTGTTGTCAGCCAAAAGAACTATTTGTTGTCAGCTGCGATTTTTTAGTGTTAATTTTTGTGTCTCTTTTAGCGTTATTTTGTGATTTTCTCCTGCAAAAAAGCTCCTTTTGTTGTGAGTTGTGACATTGCATGGAGTTGCAACATTCACTACTATAGAAACAGTCATCGCTAACAGGTGATAACCCTCATCTATAACGGGTATGATGACTAACAGGTGATAACCCTCAATCTGTAACGGTTATCCGCGTTGGTAGTGATTAATGGTCAGTGGTGTGGAGCACTAGTTGTAACGGGTTACCTCGGGAAGCATGTCCGCTAGTAAGTCCATCGATCCGTGAAAATCGCGTCAGACCATCCATTACTTGCTTTCAACTTCATCAACTCTAGCATGACAGATAGTCTCATGTATTTTTATTTTCTCTTGCAACCCGAGTACAAAGGTGTCTTCGCATCCTCGACCAGTTGGGTGAATTTCTCATAATCCTTATCATTATATTGTAACTCGACGGTTCTACATCATGCAACATTTCATTCAAATTATCAACATCAAACATATCACCAACACCAACATAAGAAGGAACGAACAAGTTGTCATGTTCTTCTTCATGGTGACCCCCTTGATCGAACACCTTGGGAACTTCATTGTCATGCGGAACTTCTGTCTCCCCATGTTTTGTCCAACAGGTATAGTTGTTCACAAAACCTCTCTGTACTAGATGTGATTGTATTTGTGCATTCTCAGCAAACATCCTCTCATTTCTACAGTCAACACATGGACATAGCATATATTCATTCTTCTAATGGCATTGCACTCTTCTGCAGCTGTCAAGAAGTTGGATACGCCATTCATAAAGTCTTCGCTCAAACGATTACCATACATCCCACTTTGATCCATCTAACAACATCATATAAAAAACAATGTTATCAATGATAAATCAATTAATCCTATCCAAGTTGAATACTAGTTACAACAGAACAATATAAATTCACACATCTTTTCAATAAAATTGACCCAAAAAAAGAATATTACTAGATTTAGGGCAAAAAACCACCCCCTATACCCTCCCAACATTAACTTGTATAGTTGAAATGGTTATGATGAGCATTCACTTCAGACATGGCCGTTATATATGTCGGCACACAAGATCTACAACGGTTCACAATAAATGAATTGTTACGTATAATAATTGCACCGTTAAGGAATGATGCTTATTTGTAACGGTTCATAATTGGAAGCCGGTATAGATGTCCAATGCACCATCTGTAATGGGTGTTGATTGGTGAGCCGTTACAGATTAGCCTATATATAATGATACCCAGATTTAGAAATATCCACGAAGTATCGGTCAAGTATCCTAAACATCCCATAAATTAATTAATTTTGAAAAACATGAAAATCATCAATACACGTCCAATACGTATTCGAGAGTATCCAATACATATCTATATTTGATATATCTCCGATATGGGATACGCCAGTTTTTGGAATTATCCATGTAACAATGGCAAGAACAAAGTTCAAGAAAAGCTAAAAGGCTTCAATGACCTAAGTGCATCCATTTCCTATATGGGAGTAAGCTCCGCTATGCCACGAAATTAACTGGGTGCGTTTGGTTCAAAGACGAAGTTGGATGGGATATGGTCATACATATTTTATTGGATAGGATGGTACATATTAGTTGTTTGGTTGGGTGGATAGGTTGGGCCAATTTTTTGTTTGGTTGGATGTATGAGGTCGATGAAATGAGAATAATAAATTATTAATCGATAGCAAAATACGTTAATTATCATTAATCTTATCATAACTAATACTAATTAACAATAAAATATACTAACTATCCTTAATTAGCAGTAATTTTAGAATGTTAATCACTAATTAACAAGAAAATATGCTAATTAAAAATGATTAGTAACTAATGATTAATGTTAGCGAAGGTGGATGAGCTCATTTGGCCAATTTTGCCGAATCCACTTATCCAGTATCTTTGAAGAATATTCCTAGGAGTGGCGGTCCTATTCATCCCTCGCCCGCGAGCCAAACACTATGAAAATTCTGGTGGCCATCTCCCATCCAACCCAATCCGCCCAACCAAATACACTCTAAAAAATTTGGTTCCAAGTACCCACTGTCGTCTAATCCTTAAAATTATCCCTTCTCTTTGCTTATTTCACAACCCAACGATACATGTCGAGCTCTGCATGGAGGGCTGGAGGCTTGAGAGGTATATTGTCGGAGGAGGGAACTCCAACCGCGGGGAGTCTGGGAACCCTCCTTTGAGGTTCGGCCAGGGGAGTTGTTCACAGGACGGCTGCGGCGTCTGATCGATGGCACGCAAGGGAGACAGAAGGAGTAGACAGGTTCGGGCCGCGCGGAGGCGTAATACCCTACTCCTGTGTGTATCTGCTATGTGGGAGATGAATGCAGTTTGTTCTTACAACATGTTCTTCAGGGGTGCTCTAGAGCTAGCCCTAACTTGGGAACTAGGTCTCTCTAGAAGCTGAGCTTAATGCAGAAGCCGATGGAACCTCTGAAACCTCTGGGACCCTCTTTCTGCTGGCATGGATCCTCCTTTCCACAGTGCCTAAAACACATGCCAAGAGAAAGTTTTTCTAGGTACGATAGGTCTTGTCGCACACATCCGCCTGTTGAGCCACGCCGGAGTTGGTTTGGCACGTCTGGTCATCACGTTGCTCGGCTGCTGCGGGTGGCTAGGTCGTGAAGATGTGACAGCGCACGCTATCGCTGCCAGAGCGTGGAAAAATGAAGCCCTCTTAGTCAAATATGTCTGACTGCATAGGGAACGGGCCCACAGGGGGCCATCATGAGAGTCCATGCATGTCCAAGCGGGCGACAGGCGCGACACGCCCCGTCGTCTTGTCATTAATGCGGGTAGTTGGAGAGTTGATCTACTCGAGTCAGGCTCGTGCCCGGGGCAGAGAGCTCATCGAGGCCTCCACGCGCACAAGGCGCCGAGCCCCTCGGGGACTAAGGCTGTGAGCTCCGGGCTCAGGAAGTGCGCCCCGGGCCCAGGAAGGCCCCAGTAATGTGCCCCGGGAACGCACCCCGGGACCGAGCCTGTGGGTTCCGGGACCGGGGGCGAGACCTAGGCCCAGGAACGCGCCCCAGGACCGAGCCTGTGGGGCCCGGGAACGCGCCTGCGGGTCCCGGGACCGGGGCGAGACCTGGGCCCGAGAACGTCCCGGCGATGTGCCCTAGGAACGTGCCCAGGACCGAGCCTATGGGTCTCGGGGCCGGGGGCGAGACCCGCCGGGGCCACGGGGTCCGAGGCGGATGCGAGCGGTCGTCGTGACGAGCCCGGGAAAGGTGCACCCGGGCCCAGGCAGTGCTCAGGCCCCAGGTACTTAGTGGGAAAACGGCCGTAGCCGGCTGTCACCGGTGCAGAATGTGGGCTCCGGAGGAGCTGACGTGGCCGAAGATCCACGCGTCCTCGAGGTATGTGAGGCCCCAGTTCCGTTTCGCCGACATATATTATTACCTTCTTAGATTTAGAGGTAGCACAATGTATCTTGTTTGGTTCCATGGAGGCTCTGCATCTTAAGCATTCAATTCAGTGCATATTTTGACATGGGAAAAGAGAGTAAGAGATTATGATAGTTTGTTAAGAATATGAAAAAAAACTGAAGTATTTCAAAATGTGTTTGTATCATCTTTTATTCTTTGACTATGAATTTGCAATGCGCTGGCAAACCGTAACAATGTCGGCACCTATAATAGCTGAGTTACTTTTTAGCTGCAATTTCTCATTATGGTATCTGTTAGCAAACTAAATACGTATTCACCCCACAGTTAGCCTCGTTTTCAACAAGGATATCCTCACATTTCCTATCAAGAAAACATTCACTTGCTGACTTATCCCTAGCTTTCTAGGTTCTGGGTGACTAGGTTCCTTATGCTGATTCTTGGAACCTAACTCAATCGTATCAACATTACATTAACCGATTGAAAATGGCATGAATTCCCCCTAAGCCATTAGTAGGCACTGTAGCATGGAGGGATGATTTTACTGCTACCTCTGAACAACAAAGGTTGTTATATTTTGGGACGAAGAAAATAGTAATTATTCACCAGAAATTTGTTGGGTAGACATATAAGTCTATGTCTATCGTGAATCTTTATGAGTTTTGACAATAGTTTGGCTTGTTTCAGATCTTACACGGCTTGAGATTTAACCGGAAATCTGCTCTATCAGTGGCAAGTTTGTATTTCTACCGTAATAGACCCAAAATTTTGTTGGCCTTAAAATTTAAATTATGAGCTTGATAAGATCTACAAATAGTTAATGATTTTTTTCACTTGAAGTAATCTAGAATGTCAAACATGAACTATAAGTTTTTTTAGATGAGAGAAGTCAAAACAATGGTATATGCTATTCAAACAAGAAGTGCTTTGTAGGTAAGATTGTAAAGAGGCTACACATAATGAGGGAGGTCTTGGTCTCAAATCCTATATGCGGCAGGCACGCAAAAAATCACATTACTCTTGACTTCCATACAAATACCTAGTAAAAATACAGAATGTTTTCCTTTGTTTTTGCCTAAGAAATTCAAAAAAGGAACATGCAGAATTTATTTCTAGAGGCAGGCTTAAGACAACCGTCTCTGCAATTTTTTTTGCACCTACAAAATTCAAAAAAGGAGTATGTGGAATTTTAGAGGCAATTATCTTAAAATGACCGCTTGTGGACATTAATTTTCAAAGGTGATCATTTTAAAACAACCATATTTGGAAATGCGTTTCCACATACAGTTGCTCTCGCACCTGTTGAAATGCAATATTTCCACATGGGTTCCTTAAGAGGCGGTTGGCTAAACACCTGTGCATATGCCAATTTAGCCGACCGTAAAAACGGTTTGTTTAAGTAGTGGCATGTAGCGAATGTGCCCTATAGAATTTTTTTAAGAGCTAAAGATTTTGAGAATCAGTTTGTGAGTAGCTAGCTAGAGAGAATCTAGAAACACCGAGTTTTCCTGCTTCTGTCTACTAGTTTATTTTTTTATTGCTTCTCAGAATTTGTATGAGACTCAGAAGTACTTATGGGAGGTCGGAGATTTTGGGAGAAGCAACCACAAGAAGCTTCGCCAAACAGAACCTACAATCATGCCCTAAAAATATGGCCAAATTAGTTCTATGGCATCCAAAGATCATGATTTTACTTATATAACATCAAAAGATCTCGGCTCATTATATTAACATCGAAGGATCTCGGTTTGAAAGATCACAATTATATAATTGATTATAGGGATAAATTAAATATTTTAAGAAATAAATTTAATAAGTAGTTTAGAACAAGTGGTGTAAGCAATGCAATACAAGAAATTTTTTTTTGAGAAGTTATATTTTTAGAAGTGTGGAGTAAATAATCCGTACAATAATCCGATGAAGAAGGTAAAAAGAACGAGGAAGCTGCAATAAGAAATATAGGTACTTTTAACATTTTGCATTTTGCTTCAGATGAAAAATAAAATGGAATGCCAGCAGGAATTTGAATGTAGTGCTACAAAGAATAAAGGAGGTAACTTTCCATGCGGCTAAACTAAAGCACGATCTTTCTATGTATACAATTGTGAACTTTAAATGCTATAGAACTAATTTTGCCCAAAAATATCCGCAGCTGCATAGTGATTACCGCCCTAACCAGGGCCAGTCACAGTCAGATTCACATTTTTTGTTCAAATTTCATCACCCAAATTGTAGAGCTTCCCCAAACCGCTTGATTTAAGTCGAATTTCGATCAAGATCGACCAAAATTCTCAAGATTTTGTCATCTCGCTTAGGGTCGGTTTGTAAATCCAAAACTAGAACTTAAACTCTCTGCCTCTGCATGGGGAGTAGCAAATGGCAGATTCCAAGAGAATGCTTCGTCGTGATTAGCACCTTGGTTGATTACTGATCTGATTAGTGTCGATGTCCCGCATCAGCTGGCCTAATTTCCGAAACTGCTTCTCACTGGGTGCATGGTGCGGAACAAAAAAAATCGGGCACCCACACCCCACTCCCCATTTCCACCTTCACCCGATCTCTTTCTCCTTAAAACACCTCAGTCCGTTTGTAGCCTAAAGTAGTGATGTGGTTTAGACCCAGTAGCACAGAAGTAGTTATGTGGTGGTGGATGGTTTAATACCACCATAGAAGTTTAGATGGATGAGAACCTGCTTATAAGCCTTTTGTGCTCCAACCACGATAAACAATGACAAAAGTGTAAACGAGATACTATACTGTCGGTAAAATAGGAACCAAGGTTTCCATTACCGTAGCCCAAGATGGCCTAAAGGCACGTCACCATGTTTGCGTGGGCACCCTCAGTCATCACGAGGTCGCGTAGGGAATTCCCCCAGTACGGACCCGAGCTCATGCCCTTGCGGGGTAAGGTCAGGGCGCCCCTCTGGCTCTGGGCTCCGCGCCTCGCCCATTAAGGGTGACGGGACGTTATATGTACCCGGCGTGAGACGTTAGGGACAAGACAACTCTTATCTACCCGGCGTGAGACGTTGGGGACAAGACAACTCTATATCCCACGCCCCAGGCCATCCCCTATGTCTTCGACGAGAGGCAAGCGGATGACCACCATTGTTCCTCTTCTCAGGGCCCCGAAAGGAAGAGCGGCCGGGCCTACCGGCCTACACAAGACAAGACATAGCATTCTTAATTCTCTAACTCTTGACGAGAGGCAAGCGGATGACCACCATTGTTCCTCTTCTCAGGGCCCCGGAAGGAAGAGCGGCTGGGCCTACCGGCCTACACAAGACAAGACAAAGCATACCTAATTCTCTAACTCCTCTCTTGAGAGGGGGAAGACCCCCCTTGTGCCTCATTTACTCCAGCAACAACCTACGACCGAACTCATAAAGGGGGTCCCTGAGGATCCCTGCTACAGGTGTTAATACACTGACAGTGGTGCGCCAGGTAGGGGGATTGTCATGTTTTGATTGATTTTCTTGCTGTTTTTCCCACCTTAGAGTAGGATGGCTGTGGGGGCAACGTCGGCGTGAATCCGACTCTAACGATGGAAGTGAAGAGCTGGCGGCTGCCGAGCAGCACCTGGCTCCGTCTCCGTAGCGCCCGCTGGGCCGGTGTAACACCCCGCTTTCAGCGATACGTTAAACAATATTTCGCTAAAATCTACATGTGAAAATTTCGATCTTGCATGCTGTGTTGTATGTCGTGCCTAGATCTCGATTTAAAATCCTGTCCTTAATCTCGACAATCTCTCCTCACCAAGATCCTCCATTCCGAAGCAATCTTCGACCTTGACTTGCCGTCATCGACCTTTGTTTCAAAAACATGATGGCGAATTCCTCGATCTTCTCCTGCAAAGGATTTTTGTTTCGTTATCCAAACCGACATTCCAAAATATCCGCTTCGATTTCTGTTTCGAAGGTCCGATGTCAAAAACCCTGAGCTTTCCCTCTTTCGATCTCGCGCAACACTGTTTATCTTCCCCGTCGCCACCCCATTATCCCATTCCCCGCGCCCGGCAAGTGTTCAGTCAAAAGACCGAGGACCATCCCGGCCCCCACCTCGGCCCCACGTTGGTCGCCGCTACGCGCCACGGAGCGGACAGCCTCGCCGCCCCGTTCCCCGCTTCTTTTCCTCTTTTTCGTCTCTCTCACCGCGGTCCCGTGGTCAGAAAGGGGTTTCGCCGCTCGTGTCATTCCATCCCCACCTTGACCGGCCACTTGCCCGCGCTCACAATTCAAGCTCCGCCCTTGGATTCACCGCCTCTGCCGCCTCGCGCATCTCGGCCGCCCATTAGAATTTGCCACCCATGGAAAAATTTTTGCCACTACGCCAATTCTCCTGCCTTGCCCCAATCATTGGGCTAAAATGACTGGAGCACGAGCGGAACCCCCAGCTCGAACTCCACCTCTATAAAATCCCCTCCAAGGCCTCCGCACCCCTCTCTTGCCTCGGCGGTTTTTGGTGGTGCACAACTCCCGAAGTCCAGCCACTCCCCGACGCCACAACGCCGCCTGGCCGCTTGCCCGATGCCGGGCCGGAGCCCATCGTGCCATGGAGCGTGACGCCCTTGGCCGCCGGATCCAGGAGCCCGAGAGCTTCACCAAACATCCGCCGTCGGAGTCCACAGCCTCTCTCCTTCTCCCCACCACCCAGCCATCGTCGGCGCCGCTCCCCGCCGGTGAGCATAGAGTAAACCCCTCCCTCCGCCGCGATTCATGATGCCTTAGACCTCCCCGGCTCCTCCCCAGCTTGCTAGAGCGCCGAACGTCGCCGCCTTTTTCTCTCCCCTCCAATCTCGGCCTCCGGCCGCTAGTCGCCGTCGCCCGTGGTTTTCTCCATCGAACCCGTGGAGTGAGTCGATCTTGACCTCCGCCTTCAACCGGTGCTTACCTCCCGTCCCGGCGTGCCACCGCTCGTTGGTTTTCCTTGCGCCGCTACGGCCGTCGCCGTCGTCTACCTCCCTCTTCTCTCTCCCCGCTGCCACGGCATCCTGCCGTCGGCCGCCATCGAGCGGAGTCTCGTGAATCCGAGCCGCTTATTCGGTTCCCCCCGTCCTCCGCATTGCTCCGGTGTACTCGCCATTGTTCGTCTCCCCGAGAAGCCGCTCCGGCGAACCATGCCGCTGAGAGCCGTCGGGTGCCGCACTGTTCCTCATCTGGTTTTGTCGCGCGGCATCGGACGGAGGACTTTCCCCCCTGTGGACTGGCTTTCCCGTGAACCGAGCGACCGACTTGTGGGCCCGTCCCCTTCCGGTGCACCGTGAGCCGTCCCAATGCACCATCCTCCCTTTTCCCTCTTGTTGCACTCGGTCCATGGGCCATGAGTCTCTGACCCGTGGGCCCCTGCCCCGGTCTACCGTGAGCCAAGCCTGTGACACACCTCCCTCATCGACACATGGGCCCAGATCACTGTTGGGTCCCCGCTGTCAGTGAGCCAACCGAAGATTCTTAAGGAATATTCCCTAGGAGATTTAATTTAATCCTTTTTTCCAGTGAATACAAAATCCAATTAATCTTCGAAAAATCATATCTCCTTCCTAGCTCGTCCAATTGACTCTGTTCCAACTCCATTAATTTTCTAAAAGTAAGATCTATTTCTCGGACTTTTCTCAAGAATATTCTTTCCAGAAATTAAATAAATCCTTTTTAGTTATTCTAAACTTCAATTTAATCTTCGGAAATTTATATCCTACGATCCGTAACTCCGAATGATTCCGTTCCAATTCTAGTAATTTTCTAAAAGTGAGATCTATTTAATGGCACTATTATTACAACTAAATAGGATCTTTTTACTGGTCTTTGTATAGATTTTTGTGTGTTTGCGCATAGTAACGATCGCCGAAAATTCCGTTTCGGAGCCGATTTTGCGACGATTCCTCGAAGACCAGTGAAGACTTAGAGCAATACAAGTCACCTTTGATCATCTTGAGTCCATAATTTCGGAACAAGTATTTTATTTGGCAAATCGCATACACTAGGTTATACTGTTATAATTTCTCGGTCGCGGTCGCAAGACGACTGACGGGCCACCAACCCATTTGCTGCATGACTTCCTTGAATGATTATGATCCCTTTATACATCCTTGTCACCTCCCTTGATAGATCCTGGTATCCGTGTCGACGGGCATGGTATCGGTGATGACCTATCAAATTTAAAATGTCTACAATGGGTAAAATTTGGGTTTATGAAACTTTGGAAAAACCCAACACCTGGGTCGGTGCCTTGAAAATAAAATGGTTTGTGAAAACTGCGGTATGTGGATCGTTCCATCGGGACGAGTCTCCCGCACTGCAGCTAAGGACCGATTCCTATGGAATTTCATCCGAACATATGACAGTACAACCACATGGGTGATATGGGATAACTCCTGGCTGAGTAATGAGTCTCCCAGGGACGCCTTGCGTGCCATTGGACTGTGGATTGTGCGGGAGGGCATCGGGGGTGCCTCCTGGGTTCCTGGCACAGCATGGTCTCGGACCTACCCTGTTGTTAGTATGAGGACCCCTCCAGTTGGCATGGGGTAACCTGGGAGGGTTTGGGAAATGCCTTGTCGCGAAAACCTCTACGTCACCACATCGAACCCAGTGCGTGTGATCTGGTGAGTAGAGTGAGTTGCGTCATGTGGGTAAAGTGTACCCTCTCTGCAGAGGTCTAAACTGTTTGAATAGCCGTGCCCACGGTCATGGGCGGATGTGAGGTGATTTCTTAGCGTAGTTTTGTTTGACAACTGCTTGTGAAAAGATGTTTACGGATTGGGAATCCGATTTCAAAAAATGTTGGGAAGCTGTCATGGACAGCAGGGTTGTGGGCCCGATGAGGTTGGATCAGCTGATGGCATTGGATCCCGGAGGCCAACTCTTGAGAGTTGCGCTGATTCAAAGATTGATACAACTCACTCCGATCGGGCGAGACTCACTTCGCCCTGATCGTTGAGAAGCACACACTAGTGGATTTAAAAAGATTTAAACAAAGCAGATTGCAAACATAACCAGCCTCTCTTTGAAGCTTGCAACAACCACCTAAGTTCCCCTGGCTTGCTGAGTACGTAAGTACTCACCCTTGCTATATATATATATAGTTCTCCGCCGGGAGCTGGATGCTGGAGTTGCAGCGAAGAGAAGATTAGGGTTTCGTCTTGGTTCCCAGCTGTCGGAGGAGGGAACTCCAACCGTGGGGAGTCTGGGGACCCCCCTTTGAGGTTCGGCCAGGGGAGTTGTTCACAGGACGACTGCGGCATCGGGACGATGGCACGTAAGGGAGACAGAAGAAGTAGACAGGTTCGGGCCGCGCGGAGGCGTAATACCCTACTCCTGTGTGTATCTGCTATGTGGGAGATGAATGTGGTTTTGCTCTTACAAGATGTTCTTGAGGGGTGCTCAAGAAGCTAGCCCTCACTTGGGAACGAACTCAGTCTTTTGTTTTCTGGAGCAGCTCGAGAAGCTCTCAGAAGCCCTCCCCCAAGCTCCTGCAGGCATGGATCCTCCTTTCATAGTCCAAGGGGAGTCCACAGTGTCTGGTACACATGCCAAGAGAAAGCTTTTCTAGGTATGATATGTCTTGTCGCACGCACGCGGCCGCCTGCTGAGCCACGCCGGAGTTGGTTCGGGATGTCTTGTCGTCACGTCGCTCGGCTGTTGCGGACGGCTAGGTCGTGAAGATGTGACAGCGCACGCCATCGCTGCCAGAGCGTGGAAAAATGAAGCCCTCTTAGTCAAATATGTCTGATTGCACAGAGAGCGGGCCCATGGGGGGCCATCATGAGAGTCCACGCACGTCCGAGCGGGCGACAGGGGCGATACGCCCCGTCACCTCGTCATTAATGTGGGTAGTTGGGGAGTTGATCTGCTCGAGTCAGGCTCGTGCCCGGGGCAGAGAGCTCATCGAGCCCTCCGCGCGCACAAGGCGCCGAGCCCCTCGGGGACCGAAGCTGTGGGCCCCGGGACCGGGGGGCGAGACCCGGGGCCGGGAAGTCCCAGCAATGTGCCTCGGGGACGCGACCCGGGGCCGAGGAGGTGGGTCCCGGGACCGGGGGCGAGGCCCGGGCCCTGGAAGTCCCCGTAATGTGCCCCGGGGACGCGACCTGGGGCTGAAGCTGTGGGTCCCGGGACCGGGGGGCGAGACCCGGGCCCCGGGAATATCCCAACAATGTGCCCCGGGAACACGACCCGAGGCCGAGGAGGTGGGTCCCGGGACCGGGGGGCGAGGCCCGGGCCCGGGAAGACCCTGTAATGTGCCCTGGGGACGCGACCCGGGGCTAAGGAGGTGGGTCCCGGGACCGGGGGCGAGGCCCGAGCCCGGGAAGTCCCAGTAATGTGCCCTGGGGACGCGCCCGAGGCTGAAGCTGTGGGTCCCGGGACCGGGGGGCGAGGCCCGGGAATGTCCCTGGGCCACGGGGCCCGGGGCAGATGCGGGCGGTCATCGCGACGCACTCGGGGAAGGTGCACCCGGGCCCGGGCAGTGCTTGGGCCCCAGGTACTTAGCGGGAAAATGGCCATAGTCGGTACAGAATGTGGGCCCCGAAGGAGTTGATGTGGCCGAAGATCCACGCGTCCCCAGGGTATGTGGGGCCCCCAGTTACGTTTCGCCGACACTAGCCATTGCCCGTGTGTTGGGACTTAGTCCGCTGTTCCGCTGCTGCTGCTGCCTCTGTGTTGCTCGTTGCTGTCTCTGGCTTGCTCCAAAGCTGCAACGTAAGTTAAGGTATATGTCTGTTTAATTATTTATCTATTTAAGGTACTGCAATGATGCATTTCGAGTTGCCGTGGATACCAGCGGAACGTCCTGGGACTGGTATCCATATCGCGGTTCCGAGGGGAGGTAGTTCGTGCTGTTTTCCTACGACACGCCCTAACTGGTGCTGTTATACGGCTGTGCCAGATCAAGATGTGACAGCCGACAGGACCATCCCCGCCCAGCGTCGCACCATCGCCCTCATGCAGGGCGAACGAACTTGGCGCCCTCGAACGCCGACAACGAGCTGCGCTGTGTGCTGCCATATACCATCAAAGCCTGATGCGCTATCATCAGCGTAACGTCTAGGCTCAGTCACTCGAGGTTAGGGACTTGGTTCTCCGCTATGCCCTATCACACGCTGGAAAGAAATAAACTGTCCCCTAAGTGGGAAGGCCCCTTGTGAGTGGTAAACCCAGCTAGGCTCCGTAAGACTGGCCACGGAGGATGGGACCCCACTTCCGAACTAGTGGAATATCGAGCGCTCTTGCAAGTTCTATCCGTAACAAACCACGTAAGTGAAGGGTTGCACTCGGGCCAACCTGGGCAGACTCTCCTCTTACCTAGGTTGGCCGGGGGCTACCACTCTATATATTATGTCAATACATCTTGCGCATCCAGTTACAATGGCTATCAATCTCGTTCTTTTTTGGGAGTTTTCCTTCCCACTTATCCGCTCGCGAAGATCTTCTGTCATGCGAAGCTGCCCTCACTTGCTTCCCAAGTGCAAACGAGCAGCGACTGGTGCACGTTGCTTGGGTAACTGCGCTTGGCTCATCGCTCAGTCCTAGGCATGGTGCTCGGCCCAGTGGACAGCACCCTGAGCATTGTCGATGTCCTGACAGTTCTGACCTCGGTGATGGGCAACAAAGCTCAGCCTGGCCAGCTCCACCCCAAGCACCGCGAAGGCTTGAGAACTGCGAGCCACCCGGTAACGCCCCCACGTTGCTAAAGTTCATAGCCCAAGAGGCAGCGGGTAAAGCGGTAAGCGTGTGCTAGTAGTGTGCTGATTGACAACCCTTGTGGGCGGACGGCTACTCTTGTTCGCATGCAAGGCCGTGCAGGAACGATGTTAAGCTGAAGCTATAAGTGGCCGTCGTCGCATCACGCCACGTGCTTGGGGGCCGCCCCCCCCCCCCCCCCCGAGCAGGCGCGATACTGGCCTAGGGGCTAGAGAAACGGCTGTGGTGTTGGTGATAGATCATCCACAGGCAGGCTTGGGGGCTGGACTGCTCCGTCTCCCGCTAGCCCAACAGACGAACATGGCAAAGGTCTGCACATTCCTCTACTTTTTCTGGTTAGGATACCAGTTCTTGGGAGTTCTTTCCCTTCACCCCTTCACGAGGACGTCTCATCACATAAATGTCACTCACTTGCTTCCCAAACACAAGCAGGTCGCGATCCGTGCAACTCGTTTGGGTGGTCGCGGCAGCTTGCCCCTCTGTGCTGGGCACGGTACTTGGTTTGGTGGACCATGCCCCGAGCATCCCTGAGTCCTAAGGTCCCGATCTCTGTGACGGGCTGCAATGCTCCGCCTGGCTAGCTCCACCCTGAGTACTGTGAAGGCCTAGGTGCCACAAGCTGCTTGGGCACCCCCTCGTGTTGCTAAGATCCCTAACCCAAAAGGCTACGGGTAAAGCGGTCTGAGTGCTGACTAGTAACGTGCTCATGGACAACCCTCGCGAATGGGTGTCTGTGCCCGATTGTGTGCATGACCGTGCTGCTGCGCACGAGTCTAGTGGCTCCTGAACCAGGATACTTCCATTCAAGTGGGGGTCAATTAGCTCTTGGGGAGAACTCCGTGAATGCTTTGTGGCAAATTTTCAAGGAACCTACGAGAGACCGTCTTCCGAGTACGACTTAAATCAATACCACCAGAGGAAGAACGAGTCCCTCTACGACTTCATCAAGTGTTTTTCTGAGAAGAGGAACTCGATACCCAAGATCAAGAACGAGGTCGTCATCGCCGCTTTCCGCAAGGGAGTTAAGGACACCCCGTTTATCGCCAAGTTCACTCGGAAGCCTTCAAGCTGTGTCAAAGCTCTATTCGACATGGCCAACAAATACACCGACTTGGTCAACGCCGTTGCCGAGGCCCTGGATGAAAAGAAGGAGCCCCGACAGAAGGAGAGAAAGGACGCTGACAACGTAGCCCCGACTAAGTCCGGCAATCGTAAACGCAAGTCGGACAATGTTGTGGCGGCCATTGAGCGCAGCCGACCGCAACCCCCAAGGACGGACGAGTACCAGAAGGTTATGAACGGTCCATGCCCTTTCTACCCAAAGGGGAAGCAGGTGGCTAAAAACTGTTTCATGCTCAAGAAGTTCGCTTCTGAGCAAACATCAACGTCTAGCGACAACAAAGACAAGGATAAGGCAGATTCGGGCGCAACCGGTGACTACCAAGATCCCCAGGCTGAGCTCAACCATATCTTTGGAGGGCCATCTACATACGAGTCCAAGAGAAAATAGAAACTAACAGCTTGAGAAGTCAACTCGGTCTCAACAGATGCCCCCAATACCTACGCTGGTTAGAAACGGTAATCACCTTTGACCGCGCGGATCACCCCGACCGAGTCACTCATCCAGGGGGTTATCCACTCGTCCTAGACCCGGTCATCAGGAGTGTCAAATTGAAGAAAGTTCTTATCGATGGAGGAAGCGCTCTCAATATTTATTTGCTAAGACGCTCGACGAGATGAAGATCCCTCGATCTGAGCTGCGGCCGAGTACAGCTCCCTTCCACAGGGTAATCCTTGGCCTCTCTTCCACCCCACTCAGACAGATCACTCTGCTAGTCAATTTTGGCACGCGGGAGAATTTACGTACTAGAACATCTGCTTCGAGGTTGTCAACTTTGAGACCGCGTATCACTCCATACTCAGATGGCCTGCACTAGTCAAATTCATGGCGGTGCCCAATTATACCTACATGGTGCTCAAGATGCCAGGACCAGCAGGAGTATTTTCCTTGCGTAGCGATGTCAAGCAAGCCTTCACCTGCGACAAGGAAAGCTGCGAGTTAGTTCAGTCTCAATAAGCAGTAGTTGGACAAAACAATATCCGACTTGCTGCAACACCTGTAAACGAGGACGATCAAATTCAAGCAAAGAAAGCAGTTAAGTCGAGAATTTTAGCAGATTCAAGGACGAAAAGGATCCCGTGGACCCTTCCGATCCCACCAAGATTGCACTTGTCGGGACCGGACTCGACCCCAAATAAGTAGACGTGCTTGTCACCTTCCTCTAGGATAATAGGGATATATTTTCTTGGAAACCTTCCGACATGCCTGGTGTACCAAGGGAGGTGGTCGAGCATTCCCTCAACGTCAAGCCGGATGCATCACTAGAAGCAAGGTTTATTAACGTAGAATCGTCGCACTTAGATGAACATCCATCCTCCGCCCTTGGTGGACTCCATTTCCTGGAGGCCTGATGCATCACTAGAAGCAAGGTTTTTTAACGTAGAATCGTCGCACTAAGATGAACAGCTTGCCAAAGATATGGATGATGCTTTCCTTCGTGGGGGTCTTTTTGATGAGACCAATCTATCTGCTGCAGGTCAAGGCCATGAACATGACCTTGAGTACTGGAACAACATGACCGGTGTCTATGACATACCTGATTTTCCAAGTGTATGACATGCACGGAGTTTGCTCGTGTCAGGGATTTTGCTCTCAACCTGTGAGGAAACCAAGAACATTTTTTGCAATAATCATGCCTTTCAAGGTCGTCCAATAAGTCTGTGGCTGGAAAACCATGTTTCCATATTCTGTTACTATTTTACCTTGGAGTTGTGTCCTATTTGCTTTGCTCCCCAAGGAAGTGTGGTCCTTGAACTAGAATGTTACCATTGTTTGTGTCGGCAACTTATTCCATTCATTAATGTATTGTTGATTAGAACTATGCCGAAATGTTTCTTCCTTCGCTTATGGACCCTTTTTTAACCATGCTTGAATGCCAGCTTCGATTCGTTGAGTAATGTAGACAGTTAGTTGTCTATCATGTGGCAACTGGTACAACTTGCAGTGGATGCTCTAATTGCTTGGGACGTTGGTAGCTTCGGTTCTGGTGTTGGACCTGATGAGGTGGTCCTTATTTTACCTGCTACTCGTTGCTCCTATTCCTTGAACAGAAGTACAGAACTTGATGGTGTAAGATGGGAAATGGTGCTCATGAAACGAGCTATATGATGCCTAAATTGAGTAAAATATAACTTGTTATAAAGTATGATAGGATCTGTCTGACATACAATCGTATGTGTGCTTCCAATACATCCTCCTTATTTAGTAGCGTTGCTTATGTGTGCCTTTCTGCACAATTTCTCTGCATCCTTTTTCATTCAAGACAGCATCAATGGACCGGCTGTTGCATCATGTCTACGATTTGGGAGTTTGGAGAACATCATTTTTGGCATGTCTTTTTCACTACATTTTTTGTTAATTTCAACTTTTCAAGTTCATATGTGGACAGATTTTAATGATGAACTGATGGTTGACATCTTACAAGCATTTGCAGGGCCAGTAGCAACAAGGTCAATACTTGATTAGCCGACACGCTTCCGAATAATTGAAGGGATAGCACAGGGTCTAGCTTATTTACACAATTATTCTAAGGTACGAGTTATTCATAGAGATTTGAAGCCGAGCAACATTCTTTTGGATTCAGATATGAACCCAAAGATATCCAATTTTGAGTTGGTTGAAATGCTAAGTTCAGACACGGATGAACAGAAAACGGACAATGTGGTAGGCTCAATGTAAGACAGACTGATGAGTGATGTTAATTTTTTCACTTTAAAATATTTCATTACATTCAACTTCACTCTCTTATACTTTTTATTCATAACATTTTTTTCTTTTTTTCATTCGTCATGTAGTGTATTCAGTGCTCGGAGTATATGCATAAAGGTATTTTCTCGGTCAAGACCGATATGCACAGCTTTGGTATCATGGTTCTTGAGATCATAAGCGAAAAAAGATGGACTCAGCCAAATCAGACACGCTTCCACCGAGATCTATTAACATAGGTATGTTGAAATCGTCTGCACATTCATTTCTTATGAGCCATCCCAAAAGCAAAATCTCTGTTATGCACTTGGAAAAATCAGATAGCGGAGTAGTGTGTCAGTAGAAAATCAGGCTGTGCACCTAACGCACAGGTTTGAAAAACTTTCCTGCTATATGAAACACATTAAGGGTGTGTTCAAATGCTTTTGCAAAGCTTTCCTGCTATATAAAAATAGATTAATATAATTTTTAAAGCAACTTTTAGATAGAAAATTTTTATAAAAAACATATCATTTAGCAGTTTAGAAAACATGCTCACGGAAAACAAGTAAAGTTTTCACCCCAACCTTTACTATGGAACGGACCCTAAGTAAAAGTCTGAACTTTTAGATTCAGACATGCAGTTGACTGAAACTAACATACTCGTGTTGTCCGCAGGCATGGGTGAGGCCATCGTGCTGCGGCACATAGGCGGCGCGGAGGCTGAAGGATCTGGTCGACGCGGCGCTGCACGCCGTGTCGTTCCGCAGCAGGGCGCTGCCGCGGTGCCTCTCCTTCCCGGCACGTGAGATTGGTTAGCCTCGTAGACACCATTAATTTATCATCGAGATGTGTGCATGTTTTGTTTAAATGAGTTATACGAAACCTAATACCGTGCGAAATACATGGTATGTTACGTAAGAGCGGACCTAGGCCTGAACAACCTGGACTAGGAAAAAAGCCCATTACATATTTTGATTTTTCATCATATAATAAATTATTGGACCGATTTTGCAATAGGGCGGGCTGGGCCTGGACCATTTCTGGATCCGTCCCTGATGTTGCGCGCATCGGCTATATATCTCCTCGCAAGCTTATTAGGGTTTTACTTATCCTCCTTGCATTCGATCCACTGCTAGCTATACCCTATAAGCCCGGCAGACACTCCGGCCGTCCAGAGATGATGCGCTCCTCCCTCGTCGGCTCCGTCGTCGTCGTGCGGCCGAGAACAATGGCTGCGCGCGCCCCCTCGCGGCTTCCGTCCGCCGTCCACCTCCCGAGGTGCACCGGAGGGCCACCGCACCGGCTGACAGCCGATCTCCCCAAGACGGCTGCCCCCGCCGCGTGCGCCACGGCAATAGCGTCCCCATGGGTCGACGACGACGACCTTACTGAGGTGACCTATCATCCTGCACCTTGGTATTTATCTGTGCATGCGGAAATTCCTATCTTTTTGTTTGGATATTATTCTATCCTTTTTTTTCTTTTGCTACCGAGTAAATTAGGCGGCGGCTGATCGATATTGGTATTTCATATCGTAATTAAATTGCTGCATTTTGTTTTTGCCAGATTTCCATCTACGAGGTGATCGCGTGGTCTGCAGAAGAAGCCATGGAACTCATCAAGCAGACTCCCCCTCCTCCTCGTCCCTCCCTTCCGTCGCCGGTGCACGACGTGGGCAAGCTACTGCGCAAGTACGAGCGGCTGCTCCACCGCGCAGAGGCACAGTCCATCGACGAGTGCGCCGGCAGCAAGAGGCTAGTGCGGTGCCATCTCATGGCGTGGGAGGCCTACGAGACGATCCGGCCATCCCTCCTCGGCCTCACTTTGATGTCCATTGGGGAGGTGCTCACAGAATGCATCAACAGAGGCAACGTCAACAATGGCCGCAGGGACATCGAGCCCAGGCTGCTCGCCGCGTTCGGTGTCAAGCCGGAGAGCCTGCCAACGAACCCGATGGAGAGGCACTTCGTCGCCGGCGTCATGTACGCGGCGATGGAGACACGGAGCTGCGTGTGGAGGCGGGTCCGGCTGCTGAGGAGGATGGAGAGGCGCAACCAGCGGGAGGAGGAGGAGGAGAGGGAGGAGGAGGAGGGGAGGAAGCAGGAGGAGGAAGAAGAGGCTCTTGAGGGGGATGAGGATATCTTCGCGTTTAGGCTGCCTAGGCATCATTTAAATTGAAGCAATTTTGGAGGATTTTCATAGTAGTCGAGCTTATTTCTATGAAATAACCGTGTTTCAAACTAGTACTTAGCCTGAAAAACTGAAGGATGCAAGCTTCACAGTCCACTTCACTACTATGGACTGGAGAAGTAGCATTAATATGTATCTTCAATTTATCAGGCTTGTTTTTAAGTTGGGGAGAGAAACAGTTATCATTTGCCACTATTATGCCTTTTGTTCTGATTAAAGTCATCACATTAGTCTTTTCCTTGGAGGTATTTCATGTCCTTGACGAAGTACTATGAGGTGAGGTTGTGAAAGTATTTGGTGAGTAGGGAGAACGTCGCCCTTCTCAGGTGCTACGGCTATGTGTTAATTAATTGATAGCACACCAATCGGTGCAGGGTTGCGCGCGCGCGCACATATATATATATAGATAGATGGATGGATAGATAGATATAGATAGATAGCATGTCTATCCAGCCGTGATTCTATCTAGAGAGATTACAATAGTTATCCAACTAACCTTCAACAACCATCCTAAATCACAGCCGGAGTGATCACGCCATACAAGTTACATATATTCATATATTCCAACACTCCCCCTCAATCTAAACTTCTAAGATTAAGATTGTATCTAAAATTCTTTAACTGCTTCTCTGTCAGAGGCTTCATACATCCATCTGCCGCCTGGTCTTCAGAGGATATGAACTCAATCTCAAGTAATTTTCTCAATACCCGTTCTCGTACAAAATGATAATCAACTTCTATGTATTTAGTATGGATATGAAAAACAGGGTTTGTAGATAAATGTTTTGCTCCTATGTTGTCACGCCATAATTGCATTTCATTTCTGAACTTGAATGCACCATGCCGTGATTCTACAGTAATTTCAGAGATCAAAATCAGTTGCCAACACATAATATGCTCCAGTCATTTCTTGCAAATGCATATTTGATCAAGAACTCATTATTGGTCAATCCTCTAATGCTACATAAGAATGGCTTCCTTCCAAGAAACCTCTGATATTTTTCTCTCAGATCGAGTTGAGTCTATCTCACTATACATACATTCTACATATGATTGTCTTCCCCAAAAATTTTCATGCCAGATTGACTTTATCAAGAAGCAGCCAAGCAGATCTAGCCTACCTGTGAATCGTATCATCAATTAGCTTGCTATAGCTTGTAGCAGTGCTTGTCACTGCGGCGATCTTGGTGCCGTTGCCATGGACCGCCCTGGCTCGCCGTAGCCGTTGCCCGTCGGTGCAGATGGTTTGGACAAAAGGTAATTCCACCCTAACGCACTAAAGAAGTGTATATATGATAACACAAAGGAGTTAAACCCCAGTATACGAGATAAAGATGTAACATTGCAGTGAGTTACATGAGAAACACGATGCAAGCTTCACAGTCCACTTCACTACTATGGACTGGAGTAGTAGCATTGCTATGTATCTTCAATTTATCAGGCTTGCTTTTCAGTGGGGAGAGAAGCATTTATCATTTGCCACTATTATGCCTTTTGTTCTGATTAAACTCATCACATTAGTCTTTTCCTTGGAGGTGTTTCAAGTCCTTGACAAAGTACTATGAGGTAAAGTTTTACTTTCAAGCGTATTTTTTCAGTGTCAATTTGTAATATCTCTTTCAGTTCAAGCAATTTGTGATATCTCTTTCAGTTTAAGCTTTTGATTGCTCCTCCCAAAAGAACTCTTTGTTGTCAGCCAAAAGAACTATTTGTTGTCAGCTGCGATTTTTTAGTGTTAATTTTTGCGTCTCTTTTAGCGTTATTTTGTAATTTTCTCTTGCAAAAAAGCTCCTTTTGTTGTGAGTTGTGACATTGCATGGAGTTGCAACATTCACTACTACAGAAACAGTCATCGCTAACAGGTGATAACCCTCATCTATAACGGGTATGATGACTAACAGGTGATAACCCTCAATCTGTAACGGTTATCCGCGTTGGTAGTGATTAATGGTCAGTGGTGTGGAGCACTATCTATAACGGGTTACCTCGGGAAGCATGTCTGCTAGTAAGTCCATCAGATCCGTGAAAATCGCGTCAGACCATCCATTACTTGCTTTCAACTTCATCAACTCTAGCATGACAGATAGTCTCATGTATTTTTATTTTCTCTTGCAACCGGAGTACAAAGGTGTTTTCGCATCCTCGACCAGTCGGGTGAATTTCTCATAATCCTTATCATTATATTGTAACTCGACAGTTCTACATCATGCAACATTTCATTCAAATTATCAACATCAAACATATCACCAACACCAACATAAGAAGGAACGAACAAGTTGTCATGTTCTTCTTCATGGTGACCCCCTTGATCGAACACCTTGGGAACTTCATCGTCATGCGGAACTTCTGTCTCCCCATGTTTTGTCCAACAGGTATAGTTGTTCACAAAACCTCTCTGTACTAGATGAGATTGTATTTGTACATTCTCAGCAAACATCCTCTCATTTCTACAGTCAACACATGGACATAGCATATATTCATTCTTCTAATGGCATTGCACTCTTCTGCAGCTGTCAAGAAGTTGGATACGCCATTCATAAAGTCTTCGCTCAAATGATTACCATACATCCCACTTCGATCCATCTAACAACATCATATAAAAAACAATGTTATCAATGATAAATCAATTAATCCTATCCAAGTTGAATACTAGTTACAACAGAACAATATAAATTCACACATCTTTTCAATAAAATTGACCCAAAAAAAGAATATTACTAGATTTAGGGCAAAAAACCACCCCCTATACCCTCCCAACATTAACTTGTACAGTTGAAATGGTTATGATGAGCATTCACTTCAGACATGGCCGTTATATATGTCGGCACACAAGATCTACAACGGTTCACAATAAATGAATTGTTACGTATAATAATTGCACCCGTTAAGGAATGATGCTTATTTGTAATGATTCATAATTGGGAGCTGGTATAGATGTCCAATGCACCATCTGTAATGGGTGTTGATTGGTGAGCCGTTACAGATTAGCCTATATATAATGATACCCAGATTTAGAAATATCCACGAAGTATCGGTCAAGTATCCTAAACATCCCATAAATTAATTAATTTTGAAAAACATGAAAATCATCAATACACGTCCAATACGTATTCGAGAGTATCCAATACATATCTATATTTGATATATCTCCAATACGGGATACGCCAGTTTTTGGAATTATCCATGTAACAATGGCAAGAACAAAGTTCAAGAAAAGCTAAAAGGCTTCAATGACCTAAGTGCATCCATTTCCTATATGGGAGTAAGCTCCGCTATGCCACGAAATTAACTGGTGCATTTGGTTCAAAGACGAAGTTGGATGGGATATGGTCATACATATTTTATTGGATGGATGGTACATATTAGTTGTTTGGTTGGGTGGATAGGTTGGGCCAATTTTTGTTTGGTTGGATGTATGAGGTCGATGAAATGAGAATAATAAATTATTAATCGATAGCAAAATATGTTAATTATCATTAATCTTATCATAACTAATACTAATTAACAATAAAATATACTAACTATCCTTAATTAGCAGTAATTTTAGAATGTTAATCACTAATTAACAAGAAAATATGCTAATTAAAAATGATTAGTAACTAATGATTAATGTTAGCGAAGGTGGATGAGCTCATTTGGCCAATTTTGCCGAATCCACTTATCCAGTATCTTTGAAGAATATTCCTAGGAGTGGCGGTCCTATTCATCCCTCGCCCGCGAGCCAAACACTATGAAAATTCTGGTGGCCATCTCCCATCCAACCCAATCCGCCCAACCAAATACACTCTAAAAAATTTGGTTCCAAGTACCCACTGTCGTCTAATCCTTAAAATTATCCCTTCTCTTTGCTTATTTCACAACCCAACGATACATGTCGAGCTCTGCATGGAGGGCTGGAGGCTTGAGAGATATATTGTCGGAGGAGGGAACTCTAACCGCGGGGAGTCTGGGAACCCTCCTTTGAGGTTCGGCCAGGGGAGTTGTTCACAGGACGGCTGTGGCGTCTGATCGATGGCACACAAGGGAGACAGAAGGAGTAGACAGGTTCGGGCCGCGCGGAGGCGTAATACCCTACTCCTGTGTGTATCTGCTATGTGGGAGATGAATGCAGTTTGTTCTTACAACATGTTCTTCAGGGGTGCTCTAGAGCTAGCCCTAACTTGGGAACTAGGTCTCTCTAGAAGCTGAGCTTAATGCAGAAGCCGATGGAACCTCTGAAACCTCTGGGACCCTCTTTCTGCTGGCATGGATCCTCCTTTCCACAGTGCCTAAAACACATGCCAAGAGAAAACTTTTCTAGGTACGATAGGTCTTGTCGCACACGTCCGCCTACTGAGCGACGCCGGAGTTGGTTCGGCACGTCTGCTGCGGGTGGTTAGGTCGAGGAGATGTGACAGCGCACGCCTTCGCTGCCAGAGTGTGGAAAACTGAAGCCCTCTTTGTCAAATATCCTCTGACTGCACAGGGAGCGGGCCCACGGGGGCCATCACGAGCCGTCCACGCACGGTCGAGCAGGCGACAGGGGCGACACGCCCCGTTGCCTCGTCATTAATGCAGGTAGTTGGGGAGTTGATCTGCTTGAGTCAGGCTCGTGCCCAGGGCAGAGAGCTTATCGAGCCCTCCGCGCGCTGAAGGCGTCGAGCTCCTCGGGGACCGAGGCAGTGAGTTCCGGGCCCAGGAGGTGCGCCCTGGGCCTGGGAATGTCCCAGTAGTGTGCCCCGGGGACTCGCCCCGGGACTGAGCCTGTGGGTCCCAGTACAGGGGAGGAGGCCCGGGCCCAGGAATGTCCCAGTAGTGTGCCCTGGGGACGCGCCCCGGGACTGAGTGGGGAGGCGGCCCGTGCCCGGGAATGTCCCAGTAGTGTGCCCCGGGGAGGCGCCCCGGGGCTAAGCCTATGGGTCCCGAGACAGGGGGTGAGACCCGGGCTCGGGAATGTCCCCGGGCCACGGGGCTCGAGGCAGACACGGGCGGTCGTCGCGACCCGCCCGAGGAAGGTGCACCTGGGCCCAGGCAACGCTCGGGCCCTAGGTACTTGGCGGGAAAATAGCCGTAGCCAGCCGTCACCGGTGCAGAATGTGGGCCCCGGAGGAGCTGACGTGGCCGAAGATCCACGCGTCCCCGGGGTATGTGGGCCCCTAGTCCTGTTTCACCGACAGATATCTTGGACCATTCTCTGTTGATCAGTACGATCGGCTATGCGCTGCCTGAGCTTGGTGAGTTGGAATTTGTGGGATTCCAGATATGCTGCAGGAGTCAATGTGTCAATAAGCTCCTCGAGCAAATGATGCTCAATTTCTACAAATCTTGCCCGGATCGGCCCGCAATCTTCCACCAAAGCATCGATTGGGTTTTCCAGCAAACGAATAATATTCAGCAAGTACTCGCGCACGTCGACTGAGAAGGATGGCTTAGTTACCGCGTTGGTGGCTGTTTCTTCATATGCCTCCAGATACTTGCCGATGTCAAAGGAAAACAAGTCGACTAAGGACTGCAGATTGATATCGGTACACGGATCAGTAATGAGTTTAAATGAAATATGGATATGAGATGGAATTACCTAAGGCAGGACATCGGCAGTTTGAGTGACATCGGCATCAAGATGAGTAGGTTGTTTTTCAGGATGGCCGATGCTTGGCACTGAAGTAAGAACAGCCTCAACGTCAGCTCGACGAGTGACATCGGCATCAGAAGGATGAATAGGTTGATCTTCAGGATGGCCGATGTCTAGTGCCGAAGTAGAAGCAACTTCAATATTGGCTTGGGGGCTGGATGCTAGAGTTGGAACGGTTGCAGGAATCATCGGCTCGATGCTTGTAAAGATGTCAGGTGAAGGTTGAGGTTCGGGAGCCAATGACTTGAGCTGAAAATAAGATCGATAATGAAAAGATGGAAAACAGATAATAATACCAAGACTTAGCACATACCTGTGGTGATGAAGGGGTCGATGTTGTTTCAATGGGTGGCGCCGTGACCGTGACATCGGCACTAGTTTTCTGCTTCTTCTGAGAGGTAAGACGCTAGCTTCTTGCGTTTTGGTCCTGTCGGCCGTGGCGCCTGGAGAAGAGCCGATGGAGGGGGAGCACCATGCCCTAAGTGCGGATTGGCCGATGGTGGTTGGTATATGATCGGCCGGCCACTGGTGCTTGTTGCCGATGGTTCCTCGTCGACAGCCTGCAAGATTAGATTATAAGAGATGATAGGAGGTGATGATTAAGGCTTATGAGATGTTACCTCTTCATCGGATTCGACGTAATTGGCGTTGATGCGAGAGCAGTAATGGATGGCCGATGAGTTGAACAGGTGTTTCTTCCATTCTGACCACCATCGGGCAAAGAGCTTTGTGCTGGCAGTGCAGATCTCCACACTGGTGGCGGTGTCCAGAGGTAGGGATTCCGTTAGAGTCCACATCCGATCATATTCTAAAGCACTGTTGACATTACCCTGGGCCTGAAGTTTGTCAAGGAAGAATAGGCCGATGGGAAGTTGACCGAGGCCAAGCTGACAGGAACCGACCGATGGATGATAAAATTCATAGGATGGTTGTTGCGATCGGCCCTGAGAAAAGCCAGTCGCCAGTAGGCAGGGGGTAATGGCCGATAGAAATATGATCTTCAATTCTTCATCGGCCAGCACGTCAAGAGGATTGAACTTGAAGGGCATCTCAAATGATGCTACATCGTCATATGCGAACCAAAGTGTGGCATCCCTGGTAAAGCCATAATAAAACCCTTTGAACCATTGGCCGAGTCCAACGGACGTCATTTTACCGCCAGGCGCCAGGGAGGGCCGATGCAGCTTCGCCCATAGAGATACATCAGCGATAGATGGGTTCCTATTCCTCTGTATGATCGGCTGGGAAGTTTGAATTGAGAAAGGAAGTCCCGGAGATTGCCTTGGATGTATAGATGTTGAGCCATAATTGCACAAACCACCAAGGACCCCCAATATGGCCAACTGGCTGGCCAGCCGGCCCAGCCGATAGCTTGATTGCCACCTGATGCAGCAGCTGGTAAGTGGCGCCAAGAAGGTATTGCCCCAAGGGGACTTGTTTCCGATCGGCCAAGCATTCTGCCAGGCACTGCATGTTGGTTGTTGGGCCGAGGGTTGCACCACCAAAAATGAATCGTTCTAACCACAAGTTCAAGAAAGCAACATGTTCCCGATCGTCGACTGGCCCGGTTCCCTTGTTGTGGATTGATATATACTTGGACCAACCGCCGATATTCTTCGTCTGAAGCCGATGAGTAGGCTTAAATTGGAGGTTGAGGGGGTTGATGTAACTTGTGGTGTTGAGGCAGGTGAGCATGGTTACATCCATCAAAGTTGGGGTCATCAGACCATGTCCAAATAGGTAAGCATTGAGGGCGTCTGACCAAAAGTATGAAGCTGATGCAAGCAGAGGTTCGTTCCTCTCCATCTCGGCCAGGGAAAGATTGATGCAGTGGCCGATATCTGATTCTTCTTAGAGAGTTTTCTTTGTAGCCGATACTCTGATATACCAGTTCCTCCATCTGGGAAGCTTGCTAGGCCATGACCTGAAACTGTTGGCCCAATCGCTAGCTAGCATAGTGGAGTTCTTGAAAGGGAGACGTTGGGTTTCGGCGTTGATGAAATCTATAGGGTCTTCGCTACCCATAGGGCCATGATAGAAGAAGTTTGGATAATCGGCGGCTGGAATCAAAATCTGGTTTTTAAGGTTCTACAGTAAACAAGAATACGAAGAAGAACAGATGAAGATTGTGGCAGATTCAATTTATCTAAGTTACAAGGCAGAGAAGGCGATCAGACAAGGAGGTTACCTCTGGGACAGAGATTGCTAAAGCCATTGCGGAAGAAGAAGATGAGCGAAGACCGATGGTTGAGGAAGAAGGATACAGCGGTTCGCCTGGATCGCCGGAGTTCGTTGAGGTCTCGAAAGAAGCGAGAGGGCTATGGTGATGTGAAAGCGTAAAGAAAGTAGGCTAGGAAGGCAAAGCGGTTTATAGAGGTATGATGACCGGGCGGGAATCGAGGCGTTGGCACTGTTTCAAACATTTAAGAAAAGTGGGCTACCTTAGGCCGCCTCAGTGTGAAAGGAATCTAGAAGCCCAGATGGAAGAATTTTGAAGTCTTATGAAAACTCCGAAATTGGGGGGCATGTGTTAATGCCAAAATTTGGTACGGTTCTTTATTAGATTCGGTTAAGGGAGAAATCACAGTCAATTAGCGGGGATTAATCCAGAGAAAGCCGAGTTTGGGAAGGATCGTGAAGACCACGGGAGGGCAGTTAATATTTTATCTGTAAATTAGGCAGAGATAATAGTCTTTAGGAAACCTGATCTCGTGTCCAATCAGGGCCTGTTGATTTTCCTTTTATAGCTAGGAAACTCCTGTTTCGTATCCGATCAGGACTGTTGTTGACGCCGAAAAACCCGCCGGGGGCCGTCCGGCGTCTGGGTGACACGCGAAGGCCTGGGAGATTTGCTTCACTCCAGTGCGGGTCCTAAAGTCTTGAGGTTCGTAGGCGTGCCAGTCAATTTGACCCTGTAATTGACAAGGAGAAAGGAATGTTAAATTCGTGAGCCAATCGGCTGGAAGCCGGCTTGGACTCATCTGATCGGCCGATGGCCGATACGCACTGTAGCACTTATACATCGACTTAAAGCCGATGACGGCAGGAGCAATAGCATAATAATAAACAAGTATCGCGCTAACCGATCATCAAAGGGATACTCAAAAACCAGCTATAAACTTGATAAAATAAGTAGGCATAATGCATAAGTGAATAAATCAAATGAACTCTAGCCGATCATAGTTTGGTGTTACTGGTATTGCCGTGAAAATGTGCCCGTGCCCCGGGCCCTTCCTCCTATCGGCTCCCGGAGTCTTCATCCGCTGTCCGGGCTTGTACCCGGGTCCTTACCTAAGCTCGTGCCCGGGTTCTCACCTGGGGTCGTGCCAGGGAACCTGCTTGTACTTGCACTTGGATCGGCAGAATAAACCAATCGGCTAGCCCTTAGCCGATCATAACAATAATATAGGCAAGAATATGCAATAAGGTATGCAATAACATAACTGATAGACAATTGATGAGCTAGCCGACTATCGAACAGAACATATGAATAAAAGGGCTAGAAGCCGATTATAAAATAAGACAACGAATAAATGTAATCGGCTTCAACAGATAACTTATCGGCTAAGCACTCCGATAACAACATCGCATAACACCCATCGGCTCATCAAGAGTAAAGCTATTATCGTCAGTCTAGTAGATCGGACCCAACCGTTGCAGCACAGACCAACGATGATAACGATACCTCAATGGGACGATAGATATAATGCGATCGTGATGAAGATAACTTACTGGCTATACACCCCGATAAGACGCCTACGTGTAAAGCATCGACTTAGCGAGATCGGTTTATCGCTAGCAGTTTAGTAGGTCGGACCTAACCGATGCAGCACAAACTGATGATAAACCGCTCCCAGTAAGCCGATACGATCTACGCACATGTGATGTGATATACCTAATCAATCTATGAGATCAAACTGAACTGATGTAGCCATAGACAAAGTAAATATATCGTGGTAAGCCGACTACCATAAACCGACTAGAATATCGGACCTAACCGAGGAAGTCCTAGCCGATAGGCAGCCGGGGTGACGAGACTTACCCTCTCGCAGGAGTTCGGACCTAACCGATGCAGCCCGGCTCGAGAAGCAGGATCTCGTCGGAAGGGTGGCGATGCGCCGAATTTTGTATTGATCGAGTGATGATTTACAAGGTGCTCGGGCGTACGTATTTATACCCCGAGTTACATGAGTCCTTATAGGACACGATACATGATTTCCTATCCATAACAGAAAAACGCTAACTAATCCTGACCGGACACGAGGTCAGGTTTCCTAAAGATAAATACCTGTCTAATTAATAGGTACAGTAAATAACTACCAAGTAACAGTCTTCACGGCTCCTTCCCGATTCCGGTCTCTTCTCCGTCAGTTGACTGCAATCTCTCCTTTGACCGAATCTGATACAGGGCCTTACCAAATTTTGGCGTTAACAACTGTATCAACTCGGGGTATAAATACGTATGCCCGGGGACCATGTAAAAGAGATACACATATCAATACAACTTTGGCGCATCGCCACCCTTTTTTACGGGTTCTTGCTTCTCGGGCTGGGCTGCATCGGTTAAGTTCGACCTCCTGCGAGAGGGTAAGTCTAGTTACCCCGACTACCTTATCGGCTAGGACTTTCTCGGTTAGGTTCGATATTCTAGTCGATCTACGGTAGTCGGCTTACCACGATATATCTGTTCTGTCTACGGCTGCATCAGTTAGGTTTGATCTCATAGTCCGAGTAGATATATCACATCACGCGTGCATAGATTTATCGGCTTACTGAGTGTAATTTATCATCAATTTGTACTGCATCGGTTATGTCCGACCTACTAAATTGCTAGCGATAAATTATTCCTGCTAGATCGATAGATTTTATGCAAGCGTCTTATCGGGATGTATAGCCGATAAGTTATCCTATTTTACATCACGATTGCATTAGATCTATCGGCTCATCGAGGTTCTTTTATCGTTATTAATCTGTGCTGCATCAGTTAAGTTTGAACTATTAAATTGATAATAATAGATTTATCCTTGTTAAGCCGATGGATGTTTATGCAATGTTTTATCGGAGTGCTTAGCCGATAAGTTATCTGTTATTAAATACAGCCAATTGCATTATTTTTATTTTATTTACATTATCATCGGTTTTCCAGCCGGTGCATATGTTCTATCAGCAGTCGGCTAGTTTATTATTTCATTATATTATCATCAACTTATCACAGTTATCTTTTTATGCCATCATCGGCTTCCAGTCGATGTATAAGTGCTATAGTCCATATCGGCTATCGGCCGATGAAACGAGTCCAAATCGGCTTCTAGCCGATTGGCTCACTGGTCTAATATTTTCTATCTCCTTGTCAATTGCAGGGTCAAATTGACTGGCACGCCTACGAACCTCAAAATTTAAGACCTGCACTGGAGTTAAGCAAATCTCCCAGGTCTTCGCGTGTCCAGTGCATCGAACCATATCATCGGCTCGTTCCCAACACTGCCGGTGATTTTTTGTGTCAACAATAACCAAAATTTCTGAAACACTTATATTTCTAGAGATCAATTTTTTAGGAGATTTCTGCAATTAGTTTCATGGTTGTGGTAGAAGTAAATTGCTTCTACTCCAAGATTCAATCGTTCCGTGTATTTGTGCTGTCATTATAGCCCAAAATGCATCACTTCTTTTCCTTTTGCCGCAGTGGACCATAATTTGAACTAAAATGAGCCCAATCGAGGCCTATCTTGAACCTGTGCTGCTGGGGTTGCTCTGACCAATATAAGGTAGTCTTGGAATGAACAGGTTAGGATGAAAAATCATTCCTTTTCCGTAAGCACGCTTTCCAAACTGTTAAACGGTATATTTTTTAAAAAATTTTCTATATAGAAGATGTTGCTTTAAAAAATCATATAAATCCATTTTTCTAGTTTACAATAGCTAATACTTAATTAATTATACGTTAATAGCTCATTTTATTTTACGTGATCTTTTTTTTTTCTCTTCACTTACCTTCAAACTAAACCTAAGCCGCTATTTTTCCCTCCCTAAAAAAGCTTATGTTGCTGACCAACACAAGCCACTGTTTCTTCCTCCCTAAAAATAACTTTGTTGCTGTTTTTAGTTCACTTTTCCTGACTTTATCATATACAATATTCCCCATTTTAATGATACATATTTTTGGAATATTCTTTGTGTCCACGCAGAAATAAAAGGAGAAAAATCCATTATTCGCTTTCTCCCTTTCATCTTAAGGGCTCGAACACAACAAATAGGCTGCTCGAAATCCAGAATTTTAGATTAAAAAAAGTCCAATTCTTGCTGGAATCTAGAAAAAAAATCCCGCTTCTAATAATACTAGCTTTACGAATTCTGCATGTAGTCTTGCATCCACACACTGCAGAAGTCTAGGCTGTGAGCGGATGAGGTGGCAAGACCCCAAGACTGATCACATCAGGTTGAGGAAAAAGTAGAGTTGATCAGAGTACGCAGAAGCACCAGTCAATGTAATTCAGAAGGTGATGTCACTAATAGTAATGTGGTAATTTTCACCATTAACAAAACAACTGGGGCATATAACATGCTGCTTTGGAAGAAGCATAACAATATGAGAGATAACACTACTATTATAAATGGGTCTGTTTGGCATTGCAAAAGGTAGAATTTGTTGGTTAAAACAGAGTGACTTAATTGCTTGAGCTAATGCCTTCAGGTTCTGTAGTCTAATTGCCTAGAAAAAATCCTGTTAGATCATAGGGTAGTTTGCATATCTTAACTTTTGTTGTTATTATTGCAGTTACCAGGCCGCACAGATAATGAAATTTAAGAACTACTGAAACACCAGAAGTAGGAGGCTTGTCAGAGCTGGTATGCCTCTCTATCCAGATAGCATTCTATCTCGGGTGTCAAATCCACAGCCCTGACGAATCACGTGGCAAGAAACGGGCAAATGAGTTTTAAAGGGAAGTGCTGATTTTACAGATGTTATATTCGAAAGATTCGGCTATGATAGTGCAGAAACTCTTGTTGCCTCAAGTTTTGTGGATCCGGTTCATTCAAAAAATATCTTATCTTTTTGTGGATCCAATTTCTGTTTCCATTGATGCCGTGAACAAGCACTGCCCCTTAGTTCATCCTATTGAATAGGCTGACTCCTTTATTCAATCCTTAGCATCTGGCTCGCTCATATAAAAAAAAATGGTTCATGGAGGACATGACTAGGGGTCCCTACAAAGTCCCAAGGATCTTTTGAAGTTTTTCTGTTCCTCACGTTTCATATAATCAAGTGTTCCAATCAAATGCTTGCCCTATGAGATCTTCCTCTCCAGGCCTTGGTGATGATCTCCTTGAGAGCAGTCCTTTGGATGAATTTCAAACCTGGAAATCACCTTCTTGTAAGTTTGCTCACTCTTATTATAATACCATATCACCTGGCTTCTAATAAGTGTGCTCACTCTTATTTTAATATCAACAATATCACATAAAACTTATTGTTGGTTTCTGCAGACTTGGACGCTCTTGTTACCAGCAATCATAATGCAAACATTATGTTTCTTGACAACCATCCTCCACCCTTGGTGGATTCCTAGAGGCCTGATGTATCAGCGGAAGCAAGTGGTTTTCCTCTTATGATTGAAGAATCGTCAAACTGAAACGAACACTTGGATAACCAATCGAATATAACTGAACAAAATATGCATGAACCTAAATGGAAAATGCATTGCTCAAACAATTTTTGGACAGAATTAATGCCACGTTCCTTGATCTCAAACACATAGTTGTGATTTCAGACATAAAGTAAAGGGAACAAGTCTGGTTTTAAATAGACATATGATCTCTCTAAGATAAAGAAAGGCGGATAGCAGTGAATAGTGATAACCCAGCCATCATCGGAAGGCTACAAAACAACACTGAACCATAAAGTGGCATCCTAACTTGGAATTGATAGGCTCCTTGATCGATCAGACGGCCCCAGGCCCGAGCAGGCTGTCGTCGTCGTCGTCGTCGTCGTAGAGGTCAGGGCGCCATTTGCGCCGCTCCTCCTCCTCCTTCCTCTCTGCCTTCATCTCTTCTTTCTCCTTTTCCTCCAGTCTCTTGGTCCTCTCGATGTCCTCAATTTTTTCCCTGTATTTCGCCACGCGGGATCGGGTACCCTTGGACACGTACATAGCAGCGGTGATAAGGTCCTGCATTGAGACATCAGACAGTAGACAGAACAAACAAGGTCAGATATATCTATCTACCTACCTTATCTAAGCCAACACGTACAAGGAAATTAAGGGCATTAATCTGACCTTTGCCCATGCCTCCTCAGGGAGCGTATCCACCTTGATCCCGAACGTCTTGAGGTAGTGGACGAGCGCGTAGCCGTCGGGGCCGCACGCGAAGTGCACGCACCTCCTGAGGAATTCGGGCATGCCGTCGTAGTCGCTCACCGGCTCAACGGAGTAGCACTCCCACAGGTACCACTGGTACCGCAGCAGCGTGCACGTCGACGCCAGGGGCTCCATGGACTCCCAGCCGGCGAGCTCCTTCAGCTCCCTGAGCGTCTTGACGATGTCGTCCACGTCGTGGCGCCCCAGCGGCGGCGGGGGAGTCTGCTCGAGCAGTTCCAGCGCCTCTCCGGCGGACCACGCGATGGCCTTGAAAGGCGTCACCTGACAGACAAGACAGACACACAGCAATGGTATATCGATGTAGTGTGAGATATATACAACTTTAGTTCAGAGACACGCGCATGCACATGTATATCGTTCGGTAGGCCACAACAAGTTCCAGCCCATGACATCATCAGGTCCCAAAGACCTTCCCAGTCCATTCTCCAAACCCAACATATGCCTCAATAAAACCCAAGATTTTTTCCCCTTTTTTTGAAAAAAAAAACCCCAAGCTTTGATTTGCTCTACCCATCCCAAATTAAATACATGCAAAGCCTCAACGATCCACACCCAACACTGGGAGTCCAGACTCGAGACCTTTGTCCCAACCGAAATCACTTTTTTTCCTCACATCAAACACGTTACGCACTACAAGAAGAGAAAACTTTTTGTTTGCACAGCGAACACGTTATGTGCTAGAAAAAGAGAACTCGTTTTTTTTTCAGATAGAAAAAGAATGTTAACTGCATAAAAAATAGTGTGAACTACAAGATCTACACTAGCTATACCACGCCATGATCAACAAAAAAAAAGAAGGGGGAAAAGGCCCAAAACAGATCTCCTTGAGCCCACTTGATCAGCCCAGATCAAACATGCCAGGATTAACAAAATAAAAAGAAGGCCCAAAATAGATCTCCTTGAGCCCAGATCGATCAACAGCAACAAAAATAATATATAAAAAAAAGCTCAGAGCAGATTTCGACAATGCCTCTCAACCAGATATACAAGTCTACCTTTCTCAAAAAAAAAAAAGAAGATCTATAATTCTACCATGCCATGTCAGATTTCCGCAACACGTACAAGCCATCCTACCATGCCATGAACAACAACAACGCCACAACCATCATACCATGCCATGAACAAGAAAACAGCCTATACCAGATTCCCACTACACATACAAGGTCAGATCCACAGTTCTTACACCTAAGCTACGTACCATGCATGCCATGAACAACAAAAGGAGGCAACTCTTTTTTTGCAACGCACGCTATCATCCATCATATCCACACAACAAGTAGAAAGAGCCGAAGGGTCGCGTGCATGATCTCACCTTGCTGTCGTCGTCAGGAGCCACCCAGGGAGTAGTACCGGGCGCAACAGCTGCTGGAGAAGGAGCCAGCCTCAGGGAACGCCTCCGGCCACCAGCAGCGGCGAGGCCAGCACCACCCGACCACGGTGCGAAGCAGACGATGGCCGGCGGAAGCAGGCCGGCGCGGCCACCGGCGGCAGACGGTCCAGACGCCTGCAGCTTCCCTCTCGGGAAAGCGGAAGAGCGCGCGAGCATCACGGACTCCATGGATGATCTCCTCTAGGTCTCTCGCGGAGGAAGGGGGGTGGTGGGTGGGCAAAGCTAGTCTAAGGCGAAATGAAATGGTGCAGTGAGGAATAGAGTTGGAGAAGGCATGTATTTATAGAGAGGGTCTTGGTCTCTTGAAGATAGCAAGCACTAGGGCCAGGTTGGCCTTGTGGTTCATCGCGGACTTGGTTCATGAAGCTGCCTAGGGTTTTTGGTGCAGATGGTTTCGATATATGGCGCAACAAATTACTCTCTCCGCAACACATGCATGGTACAACGTCTGAGCTCTCTCTTGTCAGTTTCTGTCTCAAAAAAGCACTGCCCATGGGACAAAAGATGGTAAGAGTTGCAGAGCAACGTTGAACGGTTGCGTACGCACGTATAGTTTGCATGGCATGCATGGTTCGAATACCTACGTATACGTATCTGAAAGTGATGCCGCCCATGGTGGACAGTTGGGGACCCACTGTCATCCTCCCTTCATGTACATGCGCTTGCAGCGGAGGCCTGCCTCCTTACAAAGCTTAGACCTGTAGTGAAACTTAATTAAACCCTAAACTCCAAAGCTTAAAACGGTAACCAATTCTGTTGGAAACGGTCCAACTTTTTCTAGCTAGCTCGAGGATTGTCTATAAGATTTGTTTCCAAATTGTTATGTCATTGTCCATAATTTATTGGAACGTTTGAGATTTACACCGCTTAGTAAAGTGCTCTACAATTTGACAACCCATGCATGTGTATATGAGTGACATCTAGTTCTTGGCCATCCATGTGATAAACACATGACTGACAAATTCTATGTTGCAACTGCTAATTGAGTGGAAAATCCTTAAATCCCCTAATTTGTTATGGATAGCTTGTTTTTGATCACATCTTAAATTAATATACACTTTTGTCATTCTTTGTTTGATCCAATAGAAGTAAAGAATCGGAATATACATCTGATTTGCATTGTGAGGATATAAAACCCAATAATCAGCTGTGAATTAACCAATTCCTGTATAAACAGAAATGGCCTGCAAGATTAATTAAGATGGTCCTTGAATAATGGAAAGACCAGGAAAGTAGCCAGTTCCACTTTACTTTTTGACTCAAAACGGAAGGGGTCTCTAACTTTCTTGCTCCTGTTCAAAGCCAACATTATCACATCTGGCATCTTTGTCTGATATATCTTACAAGTGAAAACAAAATGGGGAGGTAGAAAAAGTAAGTAGCCAGTACTACTACTTTTTTCCAACGCTGGGAAAAAGTAGAGCTGATTTTAAAATCGTTATAGGGAGCTGTGCAACCCAGTACAGCCAACCACGCTCCACCCATGCACCTCTGGACGCTCAGCCCACGATGTCTGCATGCATGCATCGCTCACCTCCTGCCTGTACGTACGCATTCTGTTCTAAGGACAGACGACCAGTGGCCGGACGCATGCATACGGTATAGTACATGAATTCAATGGGAGATATACGAAGACGGAGACATCTGCTGGCTACTAGCTAGTATGCATAGCTGTTTGGCAAGGTATCCATTCTGCATGCATGTACTAATCCATAAGCACATAAAATGACGAGGTACGTACGTACGTTTTGTGTACGTACTGATCGGTTCGGCAATAAAACTTACTACTACATGCTCACCTAATGGACGGACGGATCGGTATTGTACCGTTGCGTTGTACATGAATGAAGCATATTAGCCATGTACGTTTGCCACTTCGTCTCCTAGACGTAGACAATTCCTGCGCAAATTAAACGGCCCATTCATCAACGTACAATATTGCCCAGGGCGAGAGACCACGTACGAGTGATGCATATGTCGACATCCCGGCCGCTTGCATTGCATGCATGGTGCGCATAACGCGGGTGCACCTGTCCTTGGAGAAAGATCACACGAGAGGCGGCCGGCGTTGTGCGTCTCTGCCCCCCGGTGAGCTCGGTCCACGGCGCCGGCGATCGGAGAATTAATTTATATTTATTAATGTATGCATGCATGATGATGACTACTTTATTTTATTTTCCGAATACGCGCGTGGGGTTGATAAAAAGATCGAAACAATGCGATTGTTCAAACTTCAAAATTGCCAATACGTATACGGCTGAGGAAGAAGACAAGCTACGGAAGGGCGCGCACACCACGTACAACAACTACTACTACACAGTAGTGTTACTACATGTTTAATTACAACAGCTAGTTATTTTCGTACGTACCTACGTCGGCATGATATCGAACGATCAGTTTTGAAGATCGACGAGCAGCTGTGTATTTTGATCAATGATCACGCACTACAGGTGTCTCTATATGTAATAATACTCCTAGCTACATGTACAAGCACACACAGCGGGTGTCTACATACACATACACACGAGCGAGTACTTGAACGTGACAAGCTGAGCGTACATCTGTAGCTCCCTAGGCCGAGCGTGGCACTGCACCACATAATTATCACGCAAATGTACAATTTAAATAAGAACTTCCACAATTTTCAGGATTTAAAACTTCAAGCACTTATAATGAAGGCGTATGACGTTGGATTCAAACGATTCTTTCAAATTAAATTCATATAAAATCATTCTCTAGCTATTATATGAGTCTCGTGCATATTGGAGCTAAATGGTAATGGCCGCTTGGCAAGGTATTAACTATATCAGTAAGCCCATAAAATGACGAGCTAGGTTATAATTATATGCACCTCCCCTCGGTTCAGCAATAAATTAAATTTGCAAAAAAAAAAATTCTTCTTATGAGTATTGCACCGTTGCAGGAAGAATGTAACCATGGCCAATATATCGTACTACTACATCTTTGCAATATGCTTCTAGGCTATTCCGTCACAAAGAAAACAACCACGTCTAGGGGATGGAGGGCTGGAGGGACCACGGAATTTGTCGTGGTCTCGTTCTTGCTTCCCTAAACATTGCATGCATGGCAGAATCAAATGCTCTTGTATGGGTGCACCAGCTGTCATATGAGAGAATATTGCACCGGTGCATGAGCTCGGTCCACGCGCGTGTAGTACGTGCCGCTACGTACGTTGCATACAAACCTAATCTTCTTTTTCCAGCTGTACGCACGCGGGGGCGAAAAGGAAATTAAGGGAGTGTATATCAATACCCATGCAGTTAATGCAATGGGAATATGCCAAAATGGGATATAATATTATTGTTCTTGTTCAAACTTCAAACTGCCAGTTGCCAAAAGAGGGTGACCCTAGTGCGCGCGGTTAAGCTAGGCCCTACGCCGTACTCCTTCATTAATCACTGATTACTTTCCTAATTATTATTATTAGTATTTAATAATTTTTAATTATAAAACAATACATAAATAAGCAGAGTTAAAAATTTTAGATTTCAGTTAAAAGTTTTGAAAATCTAATTAAAAGTTTTAAATTTTGGGTTAAAAATTTTAAAATTTAAGTAGATTTATTTAAATTCTTAGTGGATAGTTTTTAAATTTAAGTTGAAAGTTTTAAAATTAGAGATGCAAGTTTTAAATTATTAGTATAGAGTTTACTTAATTTTTTTAAATATTTTATTTTTTTAATATTATTTTTTTAACGTATTGTACGGCGCTCGTGCTGCTAGCGTAGCAGCTTCTCCAGCCAAAAGAATGAGAGGGAAGGCACAACACACACCATGAATACGGCTAGCTAGTAGATGCATACCTTGCTTGAGACTTAACAAGAGCCATTTTCTGAAGACGACCAATCGATCGAGTAGGGTCCAATTGTACAGAGCTAATAGCTAGCGCGCTCAATTGTATGGCATTAATTACATGCATATACGTGACGAGTGACATGTGTTAAAGTAAGCACGTACTAGTACGTACACACTGTGATCAACGACCAAAGCATTCCGATCAATGACCGGCTGGTCGATCGATCGGAATTTGTGATATTCGTAATGCACGTATATATGTACGTACCAACAAATTCCGATCGATGATTGGTCGGCTCAGGTTGTCGGTGAAACGGGACTAGGGGCCCTATATGCCTCGGGGACATGTGGATCTTCGGCCACGTCAGCTTCCTAGGGCCCATATTCTACGCAGGTGACGGCCAGCTATGGTCGTTTTCCCACTAAAGTGCCTAGGACCCGAGCACTATCTGAGCCCGGGTGCACCTTCCTCGGACGCATCGCGACGACCGCTCGCATCCACCTCGGGCCCCGTGGCCCGGGGACATTCCCGGTCCGGGTCTCGCCCCCTGGTCTCGGGACCCACTGTCTCGGGCCCGGATCTCGCCCCCGGTCCCGGAAACCACAGTCTTGGTCCCGGGGAGCGTTCCCGGGGCACGTTACTGGGACATTCCCCGGTCCGGGTCTCGCCCCCTGGTCCTGGGACCCCCTGTCTCGGTCCCGGGACGCGTTCCTAGGGCACATTACAGGGGCGTTCCCGGGACCGGGGCGCCCTTCTCAAGCCCGAGACTCATAGCTTCCGTCCTCGAGGAAGTCGGCGCCTTATGTGCACGAGGGCTCGATGAGCTCTCTGCCCCAGACATGAGCTTGACTCGAGCGGATCAACTTTCCAACTACCTGCATTAATGACGAGGCGACGGGCGTGTCGTCCCTGTCGCCCGCTCGGACACGCATTGACACCCATGATGGCCCCCCGTGGGCTCGTTCCCTGCGCAGTTAGAGAATTCTTGACTAAGAGGGCTTCAGTTTTTCACGCTCTGGCAGCGAGGGCGTGCGCTGTCACATCTTCATGACCCAGCCGCCCGCAGCAGCCGAGCAACGTGACGACCAGACGAGCCGAGCCAACTCCGGCGTGGCTCAGCAGGCGGACGCGTGCGACAAGACATATCGTACCTAGAAAAGCCTTCTCTTGGCATGGGTTCTAGGCACCGTGGACTCCCCTTAGACTATAAAAGGAGGATCTATGCCAGCAGGAGCGAGGCTCCAGAAAAAGACGGAGGAGTTCAGCCTCTAGAAAGAGCTTCGGGTTTCTAGGAGGGGTGGAGCTTCTGGATTGAGTCAGCTTCCAGAGAGACTGAGTTCCCAAGTTAGGGCTAGCTCCTAAGCACCCCTCAAGAACATCTTGTAAGAACAAACCGCATTCATCTCCCACATAACAGATACACACAGGAGTAGGGTATTACGCCTCCGCGAGGCCCGAACCTGTCTACTTCTTCTATCTCCCTCGCGTGCCTCCGACCAGACGCCGCAGCTGTCCTGTGAACAACTCCCCTGGCCGAACCTCAAAGGGGGGTCCCCAGACTCCCCGCGGTTGGAGTTCACTCCTCCGACAGCTGGCGTGCCAGGTAAGGGGAGTTTTACTTCTAGGCGGCACACCGGCGTCCCCAACGTCGGCACGCCCCATGGCAGGAGGTTATCGTCCGCGGGACAACCTCGACTTCCTCGAAGAACGCAGGCAGCGCGCCTCACTCCGTGTCGCTCGTTACTAGCAGAGCCTCAAGCGCTATCATCAGCGTAAGGTCCAAGCCCGATCACTCCGGGGGACCTGTCCTCCGCCGTGTCCTCACATGTGCTGGAAAGAATAAACTTTCCCCATGTGGGAAGGCCCTTCTTGGTGATCGGTGTCTCCCGACGAGCTCGGTAAGACTGGGCCAAGAGGATGGGACCCTGCTTCCCAGTCCCTGGAACATCGAGCATCTTCGCAAATTTTATCCGTGAACACATCCTGTAAGTTGCGGGGTGCTCGGGCCAGCACTGGATTTCTCCAAATCTCAACGCTGGCCGGGGGCCCACATGTGCATTCACTTCCATAAGCAGCTTTTTCAATATCCTTTCTGGTCTCGTGCCCCTTGCCCTTTTCTGTGTGTTGCGTTCGTGGCGGTCTCCCCCTAGGGGCAAAATCGGGCCGCGCCTGTGCGGCGGCTGGGTTTGCGCATAATCATCAGTTCCCTACCAACGAGCTACCGTATCCCCTCCTGCTAAACCCGGGGCATTGTCCATGCCACGGGGCTGTGGGTGCGCCCCTCCGCGCGGCGCCCTGGGCCCCGGTGGCTGCGGTGTCTCGCCTGGTTGGCTTCGGGCTCGGTTCTTTCCGGAGGTAGGGGCGAAATGCTTATGCGTAATCTTCTCCTCCGCACGGTCGCGACCGCGAGGAGGCCCTTGGGAGGTGGTAGACGTCACGGTTCATAGCATGGAATGGACAAAGGAACGAGCCAAGTACCCTCACAGTTCATCGTGTGCAGATTAGACCCATCCCCGGCATGTTTAAGTAGGTTTTCCAAACCTCGACGCTGGCCGGGGGCCCCCATCTCAGATTTATTTCCGGCGCAAATTCCTGGCCTAGGGGCTGGCAGCACTCCTGGCCCCGGGATTGTGCTCACGGAGCCACACCACCCTTTTTTCAACATCCAGATACATAATCTTATCCGACTTTAAACATTGCTCAATTTCTATTCTTTCCCCGTTTGTATGGCCACGTGTTTCGTTCTCCCCAGCCCCGGGGGCAAAGCGGAATTTGCCAGAGCCTGGCGCGAGGGCCGCCGGGTTAGCGCTCCCCCGGTTGCCGAGGCCAGGTGGCCGGGTCATGGACCGCGCCCTGGACACTCTCGATGCCCCGAGGTCTCGGGTAGAACCCCCCGTTGGGCCGCCTAAATTCCCGGGGCGGCAGCGGTGCGGCCTGGCCAGCTCACCGACCACGACGAGGCGCCGGGTGCTTCACTGTCGAGCGACCCCGCGCACGGTCAAGGTCGATTCCCGAGGGGCTCCCGACGAGTCATAGGGCACGAGCTCAGCACTTCGGCCATACCTAACCCACGCGGGGCTTTTTTCCTATTTTCTCTCTTCGGTCAAGTCTTTTCCCGTGACCTCGCTGCGTTCTCGGGGCCAGTAGTGCTCGGGGGCACAGAGGGCCCCCGGGCCCGGAAGACGGACTTACCCGTTCGCAAGACTCGCGCTCAGTTGCTCAGGTCATGGGGGACCGAGTTCCCGGGGCGGGCAACTATCGCGCTCGCTGCCCTCGGGGACCGAGCTCCCGGGGCAGGCAGCTACCCCAGGCCCCGGAAAGGGGACTTAGGCGCTTCGGCCGTTCACGGCTGCTGGCGCTCGGAGTCGGATGGCGCCCGGTACTCGCCATTCCTGGGACCCAAAAAAAAAGAAAGAAACACCACAGCCTCCGGGGCCCGGGGCGCAAACATAAGCAACCTCCGGAACAACACAATGAGCAAAGGTACGAAAATGTAAACATGATTATATACACATACAAATCTCTCTCTTTGTGCAAGATAGGTAAATCAGAGCGCAAGCACGAGCGGAGGCCGGGAGATGTCGTCGTCTGGGGGGAGGTCACTCGTCCTTCTCGGACTAGCTCCCGGGCGGTGTCCGAAGGGGACTGCTGTCTTCCTTGGACTCCTCGTCGGTCATCAGCTCCACGAGGTGCTCGCCGCGGTCGAAGAACCCTGCCACCGTTGCAGCAGCCTCGCCCATGGCTTTTCGTGCCTCCTCTTCCCCTTCGGCTGGGAACCCCTCGAGCACCGGGGCCAGGGAGAAGTCGGCGTCTCGGGCCCGGTAGCACCCGAGAACATATTCCGCCACCCGCGTGGCGAGCTCTCTCCCCTCTTTCACCAGAACTTCGTAAACTTGCTCGGGGAGCAAGTCCAGAATGCGCAGCAAATCGCCGAGCTCCACCACCTCATCGCCAACCCCGGTGGGCCCCCCCATTTTCCGCGGAGGGGCCTGGACGCCTAGGCGGTGGAGACACCCTCGGACCCTGAAGCTGTACTGCCCCAGGCAGCCTGCGACGTGGCGGTCGCTATCCTTCCGGAGGGCGAGGCTATTTTGCGCCAAGGTCAGCTGTTTTTCCGCCTTGGCCAGCTTCTCGGCCAATCCCGCTGCACTCATCGGTGTCAGGGAGCCGCTTGATGCAGCCCACGCCGCGGCCCCGCGCGCCACAGCCTCGAAGTCGGCCGCGCGCTTCTGGGAGGCCTCGTCCTCCCTCTCCATCTCCGCTAACCAGGACTCGGCGGCCTTCACCGCCGCCTCGCGTAGGGCGAGGGAGTTCTCCTTGTCCTCCACCGCCGCCTCTCGGGTTGCGAGGGCCTCGGCCTTGGCGTCGATGTCGGCGGCCAGCAGCTTTGTCTGCTCCACCTCGCGCTGGCGGTCGGCCTCCAGCTCCTCGAGATCCTTCTCCCAAGACACCAGCCTCTCTTTCTCGCTGAAGAGGCGGCGCATGCTGTCCTCGGCAATGGCGCAGGAAAGGCCGGCGGCCTCCTCGCGAACCATCGCGGCCTCCTCGCGCGCGGTGATCTCACGCTCCAGGGCCGCGAACCCGGCCTCTTGGGCCCAGACGCGATCCTCCCAGGAGGATATTGCCTTCTCCTGCGCCTCCATCTCGGACCGGGTGCGGGAGGCCTCGTCGGCGGCAGACTGGGCGGCGGCCTTCAACTGGGTGACGCGCCTCTCCGCTGCGTCGATCTCCTACCGGCGGGTCGCCACGAAGATCTCGGTGGCGACTGTGCGGGCGGTGAGCTGCTACATCGCCACCGCGATCGTTGCCTGCCCGCTCTCGAGGTCCGCCCGGACCCGGGTGGACTCCCGCTACTCTCGACGGGCTGCCGCCTGCACTTGGCCGGCGGCGATCGCCATCTGCTCCAGCGCGGAGTCTAGCGCCGCGTGCCCACGAGCCACTCCTATTCGCCAGGCAGCAAAAAGTACCAGGGCCTGCTCCCCCCTCGCGGGAGACGGCTAGGCCTGGTATCCCATCTTCTTCGGTAGCAGAGATGTTGGTTGGTTCCGCGACGGCTGGCTCCGGCGTGGCCGCCGCGGCCTCCATGCTCACTGCCGCACTTGGTGTGGGCGGGGGCGTAGTGGGGCACGGCGACGCCATCGGCGCGCCCCCGATGCCGTCTGCGGCCGGGGCTGGTGGTGCCATCGTTGGCCCCTGATCCTTCCTATAAAAACCAAAACTAGACAGGTACGAGCTAGATCAAGAAGCGCAAAAGAGAATGTAGTTGCGAGAAGAGCCAAATGGGTTGGAAGCACTTACTTCGCCTGGGGCCCTTTGAAGCTCCATGGCTTGGGCCTCAAAAGAGGCCGGGTCCCGCCGCGGGATCCCGTCTTCCCTGGCGACGCGCCCAGGGCGGTGATGCTGGCCGGGGTTTCTGGCGCTCCTGACGCCGGCTCAACAGCGTCCCCCGTGCTGGCGGGGGTCTCGCTTCCTCCCCTCTCTGGGACCGTCTCTGGCTCGGTCCCGGGGGCCCGGGTAGCCGGCCTCGGCTCCGGGGACAGGGCCCGAGCGGCGCTCGCCGGCGCTACACATGCAGTAGCCGCGACAGTGGCCCCGGCCTGCCCGGGGTCCGCGCAGCTCTCGGAGGTAGCGGCCGGGATAACGGCTGCCGGAGCAACGGTCTTCGCCTTTTTGGCCACTGGCAATCCCAGGTCGGGCCCCGGCGGCCGCTTCCCCTCTTTTTCGACAATACCGGCTCCTCGGTCGGCACATCATCGTCCTCCTAGGCGCCGAGCGCCTCGATAATCTTGGGGGTGATCCGTACGTCGGCAATCCCCACGGCGTCGAATTACGGGAGACCCTCCTGTATCTTGGTCCGCGCGCAACGAGCGGTGTGACGCGTCCGGGAGCGCGCGGTCCGCCGCGCCCCTCCTTCCAACGCCGCCGCCATTAACAGGCACATCGCCTCCTCGCTCAGGCCATCAGGGTGGGTCCTGGTGATGTCCCCGGGGCCGGTATATAGCCAGCAGGCTCGGGACCTCCTATTGAGCGGCGCCAGTCATCGGCCGAGGAAGTCGCCGACGACCATGTACGAGTTCAGCCCGGCCGCCACCAGGCGGCGATGCGCTCCATCACTGGCGCTAAGCGGCGTCTTCCGGTGGCGACTCTGTCCAACTCTTCACCTTCCCGGCCGCCTCGGCCGGGAACAGGAGCCGGTCGTTGGCATCGACGCCGATGTAGACCCAGAAATGGCGCCACAGGTCCCACTTGTTCTTTAGCGCCATTGGGATGAACTCGACGCCGGGGTGGCCGTGGAAGTACACGCAGCCCACCCGCTCCGGCAGAACGGTGGCCTTATTCTTCGGCGCGCTCCTCATGGTAAAGTAGCGTCGGAACAGGTCTACCGAGGGCATGACACCCACGAACATCTCGCACAGATGTGCGAAAATCCCAACACCATCACGGCGTTGGGGGTCAAGTGCAACATCTGCACCTGATACATCTCCAGCACCTGGAGGAAGAAATCGGAAAACGGCGGAACTAACCCGCCGACGGCGTAATTGGTGAAGTACACCACTTCGTTGGGCTCCTCCGGCGCTGGCTTCGGCTCCCCGGGGCGCACCTTGATCGCCGCCCTCCGCTGTGTGGCGACCGGCATCATCCTCCTCACCCGCTCCGCCCCGGCGTCGTTGCCCACGCGTGATGGCGGAATCGCACTGCCGTCCAGCGGCTTTACTCCACGGCCGGCGCGAGGCATCGCGGATGCAGTGGCGAGGGTGGTTGAAGGAAGAAGAAAGCGAGGAGAAGTGCTTGCGAGCAGGGGCTCTGGGCTCTAGGCGCAAAGAGCAAATAGGGGCGGCGACAGTTCGAATTTGGCAACAGGAGAAGCTAGCCGCTGCCCGCTGCTGTTTATAGTCTCGGAGCCCCCGTGGAGCGCCGCTTCGAATTCCACTACGGCATTTGCGGGCCATAAGTGGGAAGTCTCCTCTCACTTGCCTTGTCTGGGCGATCATGGCCGTTGGTCGCCCCGTCTCGTCTTCTGTCAAATCAGGTAGGCCCCGTGTCTCCTCTTTTCTCTAAGACGTGGCCCTGTTCCTGCCCGGAGTGGGTCCCGGCCGAGCAACATGGCTATGGGCCACTGTCGGCGAAACGGGACTGGGAGCCCCACATACCGAGGACGCGTGGATCTTTGGCCACGTCAGCTTCCCGGGGCCCACATTCTGCGCAGGTGACGGCCAGCTATGGCCGTTTTCCCGCTAAAGTGCCTGGGGCCCGAGCACTATCCGGGCCCGTGCACACCTTCCTCGGGCGCGTCAAGACGACCGCTCGCATCCACCTCGGGCCCCGTGGCCCAGGGACATTCCCGGTTCCGAGTCTCGCCCCCAGTCCTGGGGGCCCACTGTCTTGGCCCCGGGTCTCGCCCCCGGTCCTGAGACCCACAGTCTCGATCCCGGGGCGCGTTCCCGGGGCATGTTACTGGGACATTCCCGGGCCCGGGACCCTCTGTCTCGGTCCCGGGTCGCGTTCCCGGGGCACATTACTGGGGCGTTCCTAGGACTGGGGCGCGCTTCTCGAGCCCGAGACTCACAGCTTCCGTCCCCGAGGACTCGGCGCCTTGTGTACGCGGAGGGCTCGATGAGCTCTCTGCCCCAGGCACGAGCTTGACTCGGGCGGATCAACTCTCCAACTACCTGCATTAATGACACACATGGACACCCATGATGGCCCCCCGTGGGCCCGTTCCCTGCGCAGTCAGAGAATTCTTGACTAAGAGGGCTTCAGTTTTCCACGCTCTGGCAGCGAGGGCGTGCGCTATCACATCTTCATGACCTAGCCACCCGCAGCAGCCGAGCAACATGACGACCAGACGTGCCGAGCCAACTCCGGCGTGGCTCAGCAGGCGGACACGTGCGACAAGACATATCGTACCTAGAAAAGTCTTCTCTTGGCATGGGTTCTAGGCACTGTGGAGTCCCCTTAAACTATAAAAGGAGAATCCATGCTAGCAGGAGCGAGGCTCCAGAAAAAGACAGAGGAGTTCAGCCTCTAGAAAGAGCTTCGGGTTTCTAGGAGGGGGTGGAGCTTCTGGATTGAGTCAGCTTCCAGAGAGACTGAGTTCCCAGGTTAGGGCTAGTTCCTGAGCATCCCTCAAGAACATCTTGTAAGAACAAATCGCATTCATCTCCCACATAGCAGATACACACAGGAGTAGGGTATTACGCCTCCGCGCGGCCCGAACCTGTCTACTTCTTCTGTCTCCCTCGCGTGCCTCCGACCAGACGCCGTAGCCGTCCTGTGAACAACTCCCCTGGCCGAACTCAAAGGGGGGTCTCTAGACTCCCCGCGCTTAGAGTTCACTCCTCCGACAGAGGCCCCCGGAACACCCAATCGATCGTATCACTGCATGCACCGGCCGGTGTACGGTGCACGCTAATTATGCTCCTTAGTTTTTTTTTCTTGATCATGCACCGTTTTATATACTCTCTTTCGTACGAGTACTCTAGCTATATCAACTGTGTGCGTATCTCATGTTGTCTATTCTTTTTGAAACACAAATAAAGTGGATATGTATTAAGTTGGCTGGGAGTACCAGTTACTTTTACATAGAAGCCTCTTAAGGATGGGCAAATAAACATAAGGAGGGCCGGCTCCAAAAGAAACAAAAAATCAATGGTTGCTTTCACCGTTGTGATGGAGACCAAGTTGATGACGATGGTGGCGGCAAGCAGGTCGGAGAAGCCAAGGCCGGCCAGCTGCAGAAGATGGTTTCGAGGCGCAAACCCAACGGTGGCCTCCGCAGGCTGGAGGTTTGAAGCAACCTTGACGAAGCAATGAAACTTTAGCTGAACCTTCAACATGACAAGCACCGCCACCGGAGACAAGGAAGGAGATCAGCACCATTGCAGATAGCTCGCCGGAGAAGAAGACAACGGCTAGCAAAACCTCCTCTAGAGTAAATCCACTACGATCCCTAGTTAGAGGGAAATTTAACTAAAGTATTTGCTTTTTTAAAGGAGTGGCTGCTCTCTGTTTGCCACGTACTTTTAGGATTATGAGTGATTCTTAAATCTTAATTTATATCACTTTTGTTCATGTGGCGTGACACATGCATAGATGTACCAATAACATGGACAAGTAACACGAAAAAAATCATTTTCCCTCGGGTCGTCATCTTCTTCTTCCTTTGGCTCCCAAAGGGCAGCAAAGCAACATGTCCTCTCCCAGTGGCAGAGGACGAAAAAAAAATAAGGTGTGGTGAAATTGATAACATAGATATCAAAGATTTCTCAATATATTGGTTTATACACATATAATATATCATGATCGTCATCTACTATATAAGTAAAAATATTTAGAATAAATAGAAAGATACAAGTAAAGTCAATAGACTAACCAAGTGACGATGAATATCAATCGCGGTAACAGCCTGTTCAAACTTGTCTGAGTCAAAGTCATCTTCATCTTCTTCATGTTCTTTAATCTCTACTTCAACATCTGGTAAATTTGTAGCTCCACCATCAACAGCAAAAAGCAAAAAGATTGGAGGTGCCACCACTGGACCAAAAGGTCCTCAAATCTGCAAAATTACCAAAGTATATTAAACTATTAAAGCGGACATGCCAATTAATTTATAACAAATTAAATTTTTTATCTACAAAATTACAATATGTACCTCTTGATCCTTGATCCTTAAATAATTTATGGCCACTGCGCTTCATCATAAATTAATCAAACAAACTAAGTCGGGACAGGAGGCACTTCTCTCTGGTTATATTTATATATATGTACTGCAGTACACAGCTCTCTGTATATTTATATACATATATCCTATATATCCTGATGGAGGCGCCGCCCGAGGGGATCCAAAAAAGGCGGCCGAATCGGGCGGGCCGGCCGAGTCGGGAGGCGGCGGCGCGGCACGGTGACAGGCGGGCGCGGGCGGCGCGGCGCGGCGACAGGCGGGCACGGGCGGGGGCTGCATGGGCGGGGCGGCGACCGGCGGGCACGGGCGGCGGCGCGGCGCGGCAACAGGTGGGCACGGGCGGGGGTTGCATGGATGGGGCGGTGACCGGCGGGCACGGGCGGCGGCGTGGCGGGCACGGGCAGCGCGGCTGCCTCCCGATCTGGTTTGTGCTTCTTTGCAGCTTCCCTTCCTTCCAACGCTATAGTATTGAACTTTGAGTTAGTGGACCGATTTTTTGGGTGAGGTACTTCTGGTTCTGGGCCAAATTCTAGGGTGGTCTAAGGCCCATCCGGACCACCCTCTAGAACCGCCACTGCCGATGGTGAGTTCTTTCTGGCGAAACTTTATTTTTTTTGATGTGCACATGGTACAGAATGATTTGGGGGTAAATTTTTTTGGGAATTTAAGGTATGGCGAGCGCCATACCTTGCCATATTGAGAGCTCCGCCTCTGTCCTCTCCTCTTCTAAGTTTTGCTTCTATCCTACCGATGCTGACCCCCGCGTCTCCCCTCTTGCGCCGACAAGCTCTTCTCCGGCGGTGTCCTCCCCCTCCCCGTCCTCTCCTCACAATTGATTGATCATCTCTACAAGAAAGATAACTGATGATGACTGGTCTTCCTCGTCTCCAGCGATCACTACGCCGGACCAGGTCATCTGTGACGGGTCGCAACCATCATCTCTGACGGGTAAACTCCTGGTCTGAGATGAGTGGTCAGTGATGAGTAACCTCATCTGTGACGGGGCAGGGCCCGTCAGCGGTCAATCTATCTTTGACGGGTGGGAAACAAGACCCGTCAGAGATAACTTGTCATCTATGACGGGTCGTTAATTATACCCGTCACAGATATCAAGGTCATCTGTGACGGGTAAATATTTTAACGGGACCGTTACAGATGATATGTTATCTGTTACGGGTATGGATTTTTACCCGTCAGAGATCGCTAGCCATCTTTGTCGGGTGGTAGTTGTAACCATCGCAGATGGTGTCACCTGTGACGGGTGTTAGTGTTAACCCGTCAGTGAAGATATGGAAATTAAAAAAAATATTTTTTTTGTGCTGGCTAGCCTCAGGAAATGCTAGCCATGCCCTCTGAAAAAGCAACACATGCAGTTACAGAATTCCCAGAACAGAGAAGCATTGCATACAAACACACATACACCTCACATCCAACACAAGATTTTCATCACTTACATATATGCACTACATTCAGATAGCAAAACTGAGAACTATCATATATAGCCGAAAATAATTAATCGTATCAATGGCATATATTGAACAAGCTAGAAAATTGAAATGCTTAAAATTGAATGTTGCAACAAATGAAAGAATGAATACTATCGTGTTAAGTACAATGCTATGCCTAATGAAACGTGCCATTTTTGGCGATGATGTCGATGAGTAGGAAGGCAGCGATGCGTCTCTAATTCTTGCAAGGTCTATTGGCGCATATGTCATGTATTATTCTGCAAGGGAAGACTGTAGTTAGTATGTTAAAAAAATATTGACAAATGCAATAATGCACAAGATGTGCCTTTGGAGCACAAACCTCAGGATCAAGTCGTCACTTGTCTTGTCAAGGTTGTCATGTTGTGGCACACGTGGAAACCACATGTGTCACCCGTCTGTTGTGCGCATGGGAGATTATAGTGATGATAGAGGGAGTCGGTGTTATCCTTGTGCTTTCTCCTTTGTTCACATAAGTTTGCCACGCGGCGTCTAATGCGGAGGAAAGTTCACTGAAGTTGTAGTTTCCATTCCTGTTGGAGTTAACATAGTACACCTTACTCCAATGTGGTACTATCACCATAGGATCCAATGGCGTCTACAAGATGTGTGTGTAGGCATTAGTTGGACGGAGGCATATTTTGTAAGATATTGCTAAAGGAAGTAATAAAGAGTATAGAGCCATTACTGTTGATTGTGCGCTAATAGTATGAAATCTTTGTCCTGGTGGCTCCATAGGCAATTCGTGATGTATTGAATGACGTCGATAGATTGTTTTTGAGGCAGGTCTCATTGATCAGTGATGGATAAGGAAACCTACCGGCCAACCCGCCTCTTTGCCTCCATCCAACACAACCTGTAAGAAGCATAACTTTGGTTACGATTGACTAGACACGAGTATTTGCTCAAAATCTTAGAGTTGTGTGCACTTACAAGGAAAAGCACTTCAGAAGGCTTGTGTCCACCGCCCGTAGCCTAAAAAGATCAAAAAGATTTCGAATCCAACAACAATTAGCGTGTCTGGGGAGAGGAACGGCTCGTGCCGTGACGGCCAATGATGTCCGTCTCCTTGTCTTTTATGTCTGCATTGGCCTTCTTCATGTAATATTTATGTAGTTCCTTGCAGGCTACCCCCATATCATCTAACAAGTTGACCTCAACCAGGGGCGAGCCTAGCACGAACTTAGTGACTTGTACTGTCTTTGAGGCCGTCTTTTTTGCCTTCCCCCTTTGCCTTCCTCGTTGTTGCTTCGTGGGTTCTTTTACTGGGGAGCCATCAGACTTGGGGTGAACCTTGACTGGAGAGATGTCAGCCGTTATGTCTTGCAAATCCATAAATGCATTGCCAATATCCATCGGTTCCGTAAATGCAGGTCCACGAGGACCCTGTAGCGCCAGAAAAGCAGGACGAGGTGAAGGAGCTAGTACGGCTGGCCGAGCTACACGCGGTGTCATCTTGATGACTATATCTGACTTTGGCCATTGTATAAATGTGTTCCGTGCATTCCACAAAGTCAGAATTTCATCGGTGGGTGGGATTGGAAGCTGCCAGTTGGCCCAATTTTCCTTGACTATGTCCACCTGCACCTTCGCATATCCAGCCATCAAGTCTGCGCCGTGCACCTTCTGTGCTATACTTGGTTTGTACACTACACCCTCGGCTGCATCGGAGCAAAAGGTTGGAGTCACCCTAACCTGTATAATACAGTTGGCGACATCCTGTATTTGAAAACACATTGAAATTAGTGCAAACATAATTTCAATGTTTTGAGTTCAACTACTTTTGCCGGCTATTATATTGTCGCTTACCTCCGTCATGTTGTCGACTGCGGATGGGATTGGGTTAGGAACATCACCCAACTCTGCCGATGCACAGCTGCTCCGATGCTGCGTTGGGCTAGCATCCAGTTGAGCTAAATGTGCTGACTGGGGATCTGTGTGGAAGGCAGACTGTGCGAAGAATTCGCGCTTTAGTCGTTGTACCTCGGTCCGCAGTTTGGCCTCGAACTGCTCACTCAATAGCATAGTCAACTGCATAGTCAACTCTTCCTTGACCTCCTCCTTGACGGCCTCCTTTAGGCGGAGTCCTTCTCTTGTTTGGACATCCGGCGTTTCTTATATTGCGAACTGTATTGTGGCAACCCCTCCTTCACCCTACAGTCGCACCTAGCCCTCTTGTCCGGCCCGAATGTTCTGGGTTTCCGAGGGCCTTAGTGAGGATGTCGTCCTCGCCTAGGCGGCGCTGACTCTACCGTCGCTTTGGGAGGATTGTTCAGCAATCAATGTCATCTACATAATTAGAGCAAAATGGTTAACAACATTTCAAACGAGGTAGTAACAAAGAAGTAAATGAAGTTGGAGATAGAAAACTCACGAGGTGCTGATAGACCGTTGCATCAGCTTCATTAGGGAAAGACACGGTGCCATCCGGGTTGGACTTGCCCCGTGCTCTAGCCCAATTCCTTGCTCGCACGTCCGTAATGTCAGCAAATGGAGGAGGGACATTTGCCGCTCTTGCAGCTTCATCCTCTCGAGCCCATACGGCTTCCTTCCTACGTAGCCACCTGTGCCGAGACGATGCGGGTGCTCGTTCTGAGCCTGGAGTCGCCGATGTTTCTCGCTGATGCTTACGAATTCTTCCGAGGTCTTCATTGCCACAAACCGTTCCCACACATCTTCTGTTATCTGTGGGAACTCGTCATATGGGGTTTTTTGTTCGGGAGGAGGATATACTCGTTGACGAGCTTGGACTTGAAGTTCTTCCACGCGTGACCCATCTTCTGGACTGCTCGTCTCTTTAGTCTTCCCTCGGCTTCTGCAGGAAGTCGAACTTCTCCTTCAGCATCTCCCACGCATACTCCTTCTCCACCTCGGGGACAGAAGCCATGTCTTTGTGGAGGATCCCTATGTTCCTTCGGGCGATCACGCCACAAGTGTTCGCGAACTTTGCGACCACAGTTCTTGGAGCGACAGGTCGGCCCTCATCATCGACCTCCGTGATCGTCAACTTGGTGTCCGGCAGTCTATTAGCCGACCTACGGGTTCGACCAATTACGCCTCCTCTTGAACCGGCCGACATCGATGCGTCTGGACGATCCGACATTTCTAGCTTGATGGCAATGTGTCAAGTAAATACGAACAAGAATATACTCTACAATTCTTATGAGAAGTGTATGGTTTGGACTGCTCGCAATTTGAGAAAATCTAGAAAACCACAGGCAAAAGACAGCGATCCTGCTATAACAAACAGGTTTTCCGCGAGGTACTCTTGGCCGGGGAAGGTGAAGGTGCTTGAGGAGGAGGCGGCGCCGGTGCTCGGGAGGCAATGCGGTGCTCGGGGAGGGCGCCGGTGCTCGGGAGGCAATGCGGTGCTCGGGAGGAGGGCGGCGCGGTGCTCGGGGAGCCGGGGAGGCAATGCGAGGAGGCGGCGCCGGTGCTCGGGGAGGCAATGCGGTGCTCGGGGAGGAGGCGGCGCCGGTGCTCGGGGAGCCGGGGAGGCAATGCGAGGAGGCGGCGCCGGTGCTCGGGGAGGCAATGCGGTGCTCGGGGAGGAGGCGGCGCCAGTGCTCGGGGAGCCGCGCCGTGTGCTCGGGGAGGAGGCGGCGGCGCAGATCGTCCGGAGGCGGCGGCGCAAGTCGTCGGGGAGGGCGGCGCTAGGGTTCCTGCTCGAAGGCGCGCTAGGGTTCTGCTTGAAGGCAAAACGTACTTTCAGTTTGGTTTGAGGGGCGGGAGGGGCCAAGTCCCGTGCATATATATGCCCAGGTACTTACCTGTGACGGGCACACTATCAGCGCCCGTCACAGATAGCATTATAGGTGCCGGTTATAACCGGCACCTATAATGCTATCTGTGACGGGCGCTGATTGTGTGCCCGTCACAGGTAAGTCCACGGGACTTAGCCCCTTCCTCCCCTCAACCAAACTGAAAGTTTCGGCACCACATAAGCAGACAAGAAATAATTTTTCTACTTCATTCAAAAAATAGTACAGTTGTGCATGGAGATTGAGTAAGTACATTAAAGTTGTCATACAAGAAGAGGATTAATTCTTAGTACCACAGAAAGGCCAGATGCATTAGGTTTTAGTTACATATACGTGCCTTCATGATGATCTGCGCGCGTATACACAGTCGCACCTTGTGATTGCTCTTGCTCTAATGGTGCTTCTTGCCATAGGCTGTGGACGTAATGGTTGTAGTCGTCCTCGTCAACAACGTTGTCAACCCCGACAATTCTTCGTTTGCCTTCACGAACAACATGCAACTTCTTATTTGTCGGGTCTTTGACATAGAATACTTGCACAACTTGCTTTGCGAGGACAAACGGCTCATCGGCATATGCGGTCTTTTCTAGGTTCACAAGTATGAAACCCTCCTTATCAACTTTAACGGCACGAAGGTCGACCCAATGACACCGAAACAACGGCACTTTGAATTTGACATAATTCATCTCCCAAATTGCATCTACACGGCCGTAGTATGTATCAGTCTGCCCGATTTGATCATTCATCGCATCTATGCAAACCCCACTATTCTGAACAGTGCTTTTTTCGTCTTGCTTGGTAGTGTAGAAGGTGTACCCGTTGATGTCATATCCCTGCCAAGTGCGAACATCCCATGATGGACCTTGTGACAACCATATAATGGTTTCACTTGTGGGGTTTGCTGAGTTGGCAATACGATTCTTGAACCATTTGTTGAAACACGACATATGTTGTTTTCTGACCCAACTGTCGGTTTTGTCTCTATTTTCTTGTTTGATCTCTGCTACATGTTCTTGCATGTAAGGAACCACCTCAGTCATATGTTGCAGTACTGTGAAATGCGCTTGATCATATTGGGCACGCAGTAGCGTGATTCTTTTCCTCCCGATGATGCCTACCCCTTCAAGCCTGCCTTCATGGTGAGACCGAGGAACTCCAATTGAACCGGCCTCGGACATATAGTCAACGCAAAACTCAATTACCTCTTCTGTTGTATAACCTTCAATGATGCTCCCCTCAGGCCGGGACCGGTTCGTACGTAAGACTTCAAAATTCCCATGTATCTTTCGAACGGGTACATTTGTCTTACGAACGCAGGACCACATGCTTTTGTTTGCTTTACCAAATGCACAGTGACATGTACCATGATATCGAAGAATGTAGGTGGAAAATACATCTCCAGATGACAAAGAGTTTGTACGATGTCTGTATGGAGGGCATCTAGGTCTTCTGGATCGATGATTTTCTGACCAATTGCTTTGAAGAAGGAGCACAACCGCAGTATGGTGTGACGGACTTTGTTGGGCAAAACATTCCTAATTGCAACTCGTAGAAGCTCTGTAATAAGGACATGGCAGTCATGAGACTTCATTCCCACTATTTTTAGGTCGTCCAAAGAAATGAACCTGCTGATCCTCGATGAGTAACCAGAAGGGACTTTAATACCATGCAAACATTCTAACACATCTTTTTTCTCCACTTGGACAATGTGTAGCAAGCTGGAGGGAGGAATATGCGTCCTGATTCCATGAGTCTTGGTTGTAGTTCGGTGCGAATGTTCATATCTGCTAAATCTTGACGTGTATTCAGCCATCCTTTGTTTTCCCGGGACGTTAAGCAGTAACCCAACAAGACTCTCACACACATTCTTCTCTACGTGCATCAAATCAATGCAATGGCGGACCTCTAGATGCTCCCAGTATGGTAGTCGCCAGAATACTGATTTCTTCCACATGCCCTTCTCTTTTGGGTTATGAGATTTCTTCTTCTTACCGAAATTATTATGGATCTCCTTCACTAAGTCGTGCACCTGTCGTCCTGTCAAATCCAACGGTGCACTGGCCCTCTCCCTCTTACCATTGAAGTTTTTCTTCATTCTTCTATATGGGTGGTATGGCGGTAGGAATCTTCTATGACCCATGTATACCATCTTGCGTGAGTGCTTCATCCACCTGCTGCGTGTTTCCTCCATACAATCGGAGCAAGCCTTCTTACCTTTCACTGTTTGACCGGACAGATTACCAAGTGCCGGATAGTCATTAATGGTGCAGAACAAGAGTGCGTGAAAACTAAAGTTTTCTTGTCCATATGCATCCCATGTCTGAGATCCGTCAATCCATAAACTTGCCAGGTCATCGACAAGCGGTTCCAAGTACACATCAATGTCGTTACCAGGTTGTTTCGGACCTTGCACTAGCATGCAAAGCATCATGTACTTCCTTTTGAAACACAGCCAAGGGGGGAGGTTGTAGTTAACGAGAAGGACTGGCAGGTGCTATGACGACTGCTCATATCCCCGAAAGGATTCATGCCATCCGTACTCAAACCGAATCTGATGTTTCTTGGGTCTTCCGCAAACTCGGGAATATCCTGTCGATATTCCTCCATTGCGACGAATCCGCAGGGTGCCTTAGCTTACCATCCGCCTTTCGATCTGTTGCGTGCCAACGAACTAACTCAGCTTCCCTCGGATTGGCAAACATTCGCTTCATGCGGTCGGCAATAGGAAGGTACCACACGACCTTTGCAGGACCACCCCTCTTTGACTTCTTATCTTCGCAGGGCTGTTAGTTTGGTTGTATCGACATGCATTGCACACAGGGCAAGCATCCAAGGCAGCGTATTCTTTGCTGTACAATATGCAGTCGTTTCGGCATGCGTGGATTCTTCTGGCATCCAACTCCAATGGGCATAACACCTGTTTAGCTTCATATGTGGTCGTAGGAATTGTGTTCCCCTCCGGTAGCAAGTCGTTTAGCAAAGCAAGTAGATCCGTGAAACTCTTGTCAGACCAACCGTTACTTGCCTTTATCTTCATGAGATCCAAGACAGCAGATAGTTTGGTGTACTTCGTCTTGCATCCACGATATAGTGCAGTCTTCGAATCTGTCACCAACTGCTGAACTTCTCATAATCCCTTTCCTTGTAGGATGGCTCCTCAATATCATGCACCATCTCCGTAAGTGTATCAGGGTCTAGTTCTATGAAATCACCACCCAATGACGAAGGGACGAACATGTCATCACGAACATGTTCCTCATTTTGTCTTTTGACCGTTGTACCAATTGGAGTAATATTCATTGACTCTTGCTCACCATGCTTTGTCCAACAAGTATAGTCTTTCATAAATCCTCTACGTATGAGATGAGACTGTATTTGAACTCTTCCGACAAACATCTTCTCATTTCTGCAATCTGTGCATGGACAAACCATATATTCTTTACTCCTCCTCGTCCTATCATCCTCTGCAATATTCAAGAATTCAACCACTCCATTCCTATACTCCTGGCTCAGCCGATTAGTACTGTACATCCATTTACGGTCCATCTGTAATCATAAAAAAACTTTAACGGAATAATTTTGCAACAATAAAGAAAGTTTGCTACACCTGTCTAAAAATAACCAAGCTTACTTTCTATTTTTCCTCTAAATTCACAGCAAAGATTCGCCTTCTTAACCCTCCCAACCGAATTGTCTACAGTGCACAGAGCTGGAATGGCAAAGATTCGCCCTCTTAACTCTCCCAGCTGAATTGAATACAGTGCATAGAGCTGGGATGGCAAGCTGGTGGTCAACGGGGGTATATATAGGAGACTACCCATCTCTGTCGGGTTAGTATAGTCGAAACCCGTCATTACGCATCTCTGACGGGTGCTTACTACAAACCCGTCACTCATTAGTGGTCATCTGTGACGGGTAAGAGAGTAGAAACCCGTCAGAGATGAGTCAACTCATCTCTGACGGGTGGTTACTCTATACCCGTCCCAGGTGATCACTTATCTGTGACGGGTCCTGGGTTACACCCGACACAGATATAAAAAAAATTACAAGGGCCGATCGGCCGGCGGATGGAATGTGGCGGTCGGAGCGCAAGGTTCAGCTCGAGGCTGCAGGCAGTGGAAGCAGAAGGGGCCCGCCCAGGTCGGCGCGACGCCAACTTGATGCGGGCCCCTGCTTTCGCTGCTTGCGGCTAGAAACTAGCCCGTCCAGACAAAGGTAGTAATTAACGAGGTCGGAGATCAATTTGAATGGCAGCTCGTCGGTCAGCTCGGGGATACAAGCAAAGGAAGAAAAACTGATGTGCCATGAGGCTGGCCCGCCCAGGTCGACGCGACGCCAGCTCATGTGAGATATGCTTCCATTGCTTGCTTGCTTCGTCTACTCTTCCAGAGCGAGGTGAACAAATAAGAGCACTATAGGTGCAGGTTGTTCAGTATAACCGGCACCTATAGTTAGAGTTCGGATCAGTGCGGAAACTCGAGAACGGTACATCTGTGACGGGTAATATTTTACACCCGACACAGATAAGGGCACTCACTGTGACGGGTCATAGATGACAACCCGTCAAAGATGATGTGGAATCTGTGACGGGTTGTTATCTAAACCCGTCACAGATATTCTGGTGTCGGTCTGTTATATAGACCCGTCACAGATGACCAGTCACTTGTGATGGTTGCCATGCCCTACAGCATTATCTCAAACGGGCCCTGTTTTGGCCCGTCAGAGATTAGTTTGCCTGTGACGGGGCACATTGGCCCGTCACAGATGGACCGTCCCAGATGGACGATTCTGTGGTAGTGGATGTGCTGCAGCTTTCCTTTGCTACTCAAGGGAACCCTCGTTTGGGTTCACACCTAGCTAGGCATCATTTCATGCAACTAGCTACGTTTTCTCTGCTACTTAATCTTGCCGTCGTCGAGTGCATCGATTCGGCCTCCGCTGCTGTGGCAACTAGCTACGTTTTCTCTGCTACTTAATCTTGCCGTCGTCGAGTGCATCGATTCGGCCTCCGCTGCTGTGGACATGGCGGAGGCAAGGACTCCGTTGCTTTCTTCCGTTTCTTTCTGAAGCCTTCTTTGCGTATTTCAGGGTTAAAGTGTAATATGCCACCTTTTACATGTGTCTTTGTAAAACTCGCAGCTCTCCTAGCTTTCTGATATTCCTTTCATTTTATATTTTAAGGCTTTTTAGTTTTTCACAAGTCAAACCTCTCTATAGTTTTACCAAATTTATAGAAAAAATATATTAACAGGTGTGGTATCAGATAAATACACCATAAAGACATATGGATTTAATGAAATAAATTTAATATAAATTTAATTAAAATTTAGACTTAAAACAAAACTAAAATATTACAATACGAAAGCAAGGGTATCTAATATGAGGCTTGTGGGCTCATTTATGCTTAAAAAAATCTGTAGGAGTACAGAAATTAATTAAGATTAGAGAAAAATAAAAAAAAAGTTTATTTCTCCTCCTCCTGTCTGCTCTTGGTTGCTGCGCCTCGCCGCATTCCAGTCCGCGTCACCTTCGCCTCCCGTGCGCCATCCCCTCCACCTGGCCGGCGCGGCTCCCCCAAGGCACCACCAGGAATCGCCTCTTCCCGCCGTCTCCTAAGGTCCCCTTCCCCACCCACGGCGGCTACCTCCACCTCCGGTATACGCCTTGCAAACGCTCTCAATTGTCCGCCAAAATTTGGCGATCCGAGCAGGCTGGCCATAGCCCAGTGAGCGTGGGCTAGATGGGCCAGTGGAATGGAGTGATCGTCCTCTCGCCTCGCCGGGTAGCACTAGCACGCTTCACTTGGCCGCCGTCGCCTTCCGCTTCGACCAGCGGGTGCACGCCGCCGGCGACCCAGCCCGCGTCGGCGCCGTGCGCTATCTGGGCGTCGAGGGCCACCCCGGAGACTTGGTGGGCGTCGACTGGGACGCTGGCGCTGGCGGTCGCCATGAGGGTTCCCTCGCCGGCCGCCGGTACTTCGTCGCCGCGGGGGAACGGTCCGCGTCGTTCGCGCGCCCCGCCGGGGTCACGCTCGTGGACGCGCTCCGCAGCCGCTACCGTGTGGACGACTTTACCAAGGAGGAACAAGGTCCGCCTCCCTCGAACCCTTGGCCTCCAAATCCAAATCTAGCTGCTGTTCATTCAGCTAGCCCTCCTTTTTTGTTCATCCGACTTAATTTCTTGCGAAAATTCCTCCTTGCGCATCCTACAGTTAGTATGAGATGGCTCTGCTTGCTAGCTAGCTGCCATGCATTGTGGAATGTAGAGTATTTTCGCCGGGCATTGTAGAATGTAGAGTATCTGCAGAAATTGGCCACATAAAAACATTTTGTTTACGTCATGCAACTTAAGCTCAAGCATCCATGTTACTATGTGTATAAGTACTTTCATTTCGATAGTTACCCATCATTTGAAATGTCTTGGGACTCCTCATGTTAACATTTGGTGCATTGGTGACTTGGCGTAAGATTCCAGTTTTTTTTTCGTGTTTCAAGTGCAAAATGTTTTCTTGTTCCTTTTGTTAATGCGGTGTACATGCATTTTTTTGCATTTATAATGATGTTCAGCATATACACTTTGCTGTGTTCAGATGAAATATACGCTTTCTCAACAAATCAAAAGCGTGTGTCGGTGGAATTGGTTGGCAAGAACAAAGTTCAGGAAAAGCTGAAAGACTTCAATGACCTGACCAGTGCATCCGTTTCCTATATGGGGGTAAGCTCAACTGGGCCACAAGATGAACTAAAGAATTTGGTTCCAAGTACTTACTGTCCTCTAATCCTTAAAATTATCCCTTTTCCAAGAATTTGGTTCCATGAATTTGGACCAACCATCATATCTGTTTTCACCTCAGTTGAACTCTTAGTTGACAGTAAGGCGTATGACTTGCCTGATATCTCGACCTGTCAATGGTTTTATTATGTTTTCTCTCACTTAAGTTGATGCTATGTTTTGTTTGGCATGTGACTGAACAATTTTGTTCTTGCATGATATCTTCTCTCCTGTGAAAGTGTGAAGTTTTGGCATCACTGGAAGTTCTTAATTTGACGAACAATACCATGGGGAAGGACTTTACTAAAAGTTCATTTATCAAGAATATCTGTGTTTTGGTTCTGAACTACTGTGGTGTAACATGGGAAATGGTATACCCCTTGACTGGCACGACGAAGCTTTTGTTTGTTGATACCAAATTACCAATAACATTATAAGTTGATATTGACACATGTGGAACAGGTTGAAAAGATTAAAATCTTGTTTTCATGTCTCAGTGAACTCTGTCTAATGTCAAACAGGATGAAAATAATCATGGTTAGCATTTCTTCTTATACATTTGTTTCCACGTGTTTTATGTATATTGCTTTATTTACTGTTATTCATCCAAAATACAACAGAAATACGTCATAAAAGTTTTCCCGACTAAGTGGAAAGTGACCATCTTGAAATTTTAATGAATGGTTGTTGTCAAATCATGCAGTGCAAGGTTTTCCTTCAACTTTACATTAAGAAAAAACTTTGAATAACTAACTTTTATTTGGCCACTCATCTAGACTCCATTTGGAAATATCGTTCAAGGTTTCGATACCCTGCGACTCTTAAATTAAGAAGACAATCACATTGATTCATGGGATGAAATTGTGAAAGTTTCTTACTTAAGAAGGTATATATATAATCATTGAACATTTTGTCTTTAAATGAGTGCTACTTCTGCATTTCATTTTGTAACTGTAGATATTGATGTATTTTGCCTCTTTTTTTTATTGGGCATCTTGGAACAACTCCATTTGAACAATAATATCCTAAAACATGTAAAATATCCATTTAATCTTCCTTCACCAGGATCTCTTGGCGACGCAGCTGCTGTGCCTTTTGAAAAATTATGAGCCCTTCTGTTAGATATCTTTGTGATCTGGCTTCCTTTATATTTTCATTACTTAACAAAATTATGAATCTAAGATACTATCTGGGAAAATTGCTCAAGTACCACCAAATGTTTTCCATAATATTTTAAGAACTCCCTCCAATTCAAGTAAAATCAAAATGAGTTGCTAATGATCACTTTCAAATAACTCAGGATCTAATCAGATAGATGAGTTCCTTTCTGCGGATTCACTCAACCTCTTTCTGAGTTTAACGGTAAGCAGGTTTCCTTCTAACGGTTTATGTTTAATATTCTGGAATTTTGTATTGGTGTTCAATTCTTTTTCTAGGAAGTTTGACAGTTAAAATTGCAAGATTTAGATACGCTGCAACTTAAATTTACAAGAATGTCAATGTCCACCATGCCGTATTCTTTTAGTTAAGTTTAGTGTGTTGATGCCAACATCAAATTTTCTAAAGGGTGTCAGGCTTTCTGATAATCCTATAGCTGATCCTGCCAGGGGAGGTGCACCTCGATTTGTGCTTATTGCTTGCAATAATCCTATAGCTTATTGCTTGACTAGGAAAAATTAATATACCGAACGTCAGTGAGGTATGTTGAGTCTCTGGGTGTTTACTGAGCATGTATGCTGTACAAATATGCTACTTAATCTTTCTTTCCATATCCAGATAAGCCCACGTGAACGGAGGAAAGCAGAGATACGGTTAGTTAATCCCATGGTTCTGTAAACTATTAACTTATTTTATGGCGTAGAGGACCTCAGTGTATGACTACCCAGTAACCAGCCTTATTTAAATGTGTTTTTATCCATGACTATTGTGGAATTTCCTTCTGGTTTTCTAGAAAGTGCTGTTCTCACTTATATATTTTATGTGCTTGCTTTTCTCGAAGGAACGCTGCAATTCTTATTTCTGGTACTTTTGCTACAAAAATATAGATATGTTCGCCTTGTTATGGGAAAAGAAGAAACATATGATCCAGAGGAGATCAAACGCCTGCAACCTAGGTAAGGATGTGGAATTTTCATCCTTTAATTTTTTTTATACCACTTGATCAGGATATAACCCATGATTTTATACCACATTACCCACGCATTATTTTGCTGCAAAGGGCACATTTAGTTACTGAAATGATTTCACCATATCCCCCTAATGCTGCGACCTTACTAATTACAAGAGCTCTAGCTAGTCAATTCCAGCCTATATGATTATAAGATTGAGAATAAACCTTAGTCATACCTGTTATTCATTAGATATTATGTCTGTCTTATTGTTGACATGTGCTTGGAAACTGTGTTGCCTCTGCTTGGCTTCATTTGCTAACTTCAACTTTCCTGGGACAGATACCTGATTTTGATGCACCAATGGTTAATTGATTATTCTTAGTCAATAAAGAATTGTCAATGCAGATTTACTGAGCTGAAGGCCTTTCATGGTATTGAGGATGATAAGCTGATTTCAAGGATTTCCGGCGGGCGGCGGCTTATAAGTAATAATGTTGAACCATAATTAAGGCAAAAGGGAGTTAGATGGTTTGCATGCAAGTTAGTTTTTTCTCCCTTGCACACAGGTATCACCTTGAAATGCATAGGGCCATCTATGGGCGAGAAGCAACCATCGACAAAAAAGCTGCCTTCTGCTACTGCTGTAAGTATTTCTTGGGCACTACTTAGCTATCCTTTTTTCTGTCAGTTCTGTTGCCCTTTCATATGGGATATATTAGTTTGCAACTTGCAAAAATGATAGAGCATGGTTTCCTGTTTTGCTACAATGTCTAAACTGCCTATGCTTTCATGTTACAGGTTGGAAAGTTAAAGTCATTGTGCGAGAGTTTCTTTAAATTCCAAGGACATTAAACTGAGATTGTATCTCGAGGAAGAGGTATGAGAATTATTTATGCTGTGTATGATTATTGCTCATGTGTAAAAATCCAGTTGAGGAAAAAGGGCCAGCACTTCTGTCAAGGGCGTCGAACCCCCGACTGGCCGGACCGCGGCTACGCAGTTCGTAGCCGTCGGCCGTCTTCTCCGGTGGGGTTATTCCCCTCAACCGCAGGCTTAACAGAGAGAGAGAGATTAGGGATATAATTCTTGCTTGATTGATTGTCAAGCGATTACAAGCATATATGGCCAATGGCCCAACCGAAAAGGGGAAGGCTCTCCCTGATTCTAGGAATTTCCAAAACAACTTACTAATCTAAGTTTCTATCTTTAGCCACTAGAGGCTAACCCATGCAGCGCCTACCCAGCGCGCTCAGCGCGCTCAGCCGCGCGGCGCACTTCGCGGGCGCGTCCGCGCCTGGCATACGTGCGTCCGTACATGACATCTCTCCCCGCCTCGAAGTCCAGCTCGCCCTCGAGCTGCAAGGAAGGGAACCGAGCACGGAGGTCGTCCAGATCCTCCCATGTAGCCGAAGCAGGTGGTTCGCCCTGCCATTCAACGAGCACCTGGCACACTCCCCGGGCCAGCCGAGCCCGAGTCACCCGGGCAGGTGCAGGTACCACAGCACCATGCAGGAGCGGAGGCAGCAGCGGTGGAACGGCCGGCGGGGTACCAACAAACTTCTTGAGGACGCCGACGTGGAATACATCATGAAGGCGAGCGCCGGGAGGAAGCTGTAGCCGTACAGCCACCTCGTTGATGAGCTCCGCCACCTGGTACGGCCCGACGTATCGCGGCTTGAGCTTCCCTGTTGCCGAGCGGGGGAGGGATGCTGCTGCCCGCTGCCGAAGGCGAAGAAGAGCCCAATCGCCGACCTGGAAGGACACCGGCCTATGGTGCTGGTCGTAGATGCGCTTCTGGACCGCCTGTGCCTGTTCAAGGCGATAGCGGATGTCGTCGAGGAAGGCAGCGCGCTCCTCCATCTCCTGGGCGACCGCTGCGACTCGGGTCTCGCCGGGCTCATAGGAGCGGATGGTCGGGGGGTCCCGGCCATAGACTACACGAAACGGAGTTTCGCGGAGCGATGACTGATAGGCGGTGTTGTAGGTGTACTCCGCCCATGGCAACCAACGGAGCCACTGCCGGGGACGGTCGCCGGTGAAGCAGCGCAAGTACATGACGATGACCCGGTTGGCGGCCTCGGTCTGGCCGTCCGTCTGCGGGTGAAAGGCGGACGACATGTAGAGCTTCGTGCCAGTGAGCCGCATGAGCTCCTGCCAGAACGCCGAGGTGAACACTGGATCGCGGTCTGAGACGATGGACTGCGGAACGCCATGGAGGCGAACGATGTCGGCGAAGAAGGCGTGAGCGACGGACTCGGCGGTGTAGGGGTGCGCCAGGGGGATGAAATGGCAGTACTTGCTGAAGCGATCCACGACAGAGAGGATGACCGTCTTGCCTTGCACCTTGGGCAGCGCCTCGATAAAGTCGATGCCGATGTCAGCCCACACAGCAGACGGAACCGGCAGTGGCTGCAGCAGACCGGCCGGCCTGAGGTGGTCGGACTTGTACTGCTGACAGGTGACGCAGGCCTTCACGAAATCCTGCACCAAACGACGCATGGTTGGAAAATGAAAATCCCGCCGGAGCCTGTGGAGGGTGCGGTGGATGCCCTCATGGCCGTCGTTGTGGACTGCGGCCAAGATCTCCTGCAGCAGCGGCGACGCCGAGGGAATGTACAGGCGGCCGTCGAAGGCGACCATGCCGTCCACCAGCGCCCATGGAGCGGTGCTGGTGCCAGCCCGGACCTCATCGTGGATGGCGACCAGGGCCGGATCAGTGGCCTGGGCGTGGCGGAGGCGCTCGATGAAGTCAAAGCGGGGCGCCGAAATAGCCATCACCTCCCCTTCGTCATTGTCGCGACGGGAGAGGGCGTCGGCGACGACGTTCGTGGCGCCCGACCGGTACTCCACCGAGAAATCGAAGCCCAGGAGCTTGCCGACCCAGTGGTGCTGAGGGATCGTGGCGAGGCGCTGATCGAGGAGGTACTTCAGGCTGTAGTGGTCGGTCTTGACGATGAAGCGCCGTCCCCAGAGATACGGGCGCCAGTGCCGTACCGCCTGGACGAGGCCGATGAGCTCGCGCTCGTAGGCGGCTAGCGAGCGGTGTCGAGGCGCCACAGGCCTGCTGAAGAAGGCGACCGGATGGCCCTCCTGGACCAGGACCGCGCCGAAGCCGAACGTCGACGCGTCGCACTCGACGGTGAACAGCTTGGCGAAGTCGGGCATGGCGAGGACGGGGGCGGACGTGACGGCGGCCTTGAGCGCTGTGAATGCCGCGGCCGCCGCGTCGTCCCAGGAGAAACCCTCCTTCTTGAGTAGGGCCGTCAGTGGCGCAGCGATCGCCCCGTAGTTGTGGACGAACTTGCGGTAGTACCCGGCGAGGCCGAGGAAACCGCGCACAGCCCGGGGCGAACGGGGAGACGGCCAATCATGGATCGCCTGCACCTTGGCCGGGTCCATGGCCACACCCGCCGCGGATATGACATGGCCGAGGTAGGCGACGGAGGAAGCACCAAAAGAGCACTTGGTGCGCTTGACGAAGAGTTGGTGGCGGCGTAGTTCGTCGAGGACGGCCCGGAGGTGGCGAAGATGATCAGCCCACGTCTTGCTGTAAATCAGAATATCGTCAAAAAATACCAGGACGAAGCGGCGCAGGAACGGGCGGAGCACATCGTTCATCAAGGCCTGGAATGTCGCCGGGGCGTTGCACAGCCCGAACGCCATCACCAGGAACTCGTACAGGCCGTCGTGGGTGCGGAACGCCGTCTTGTGCACGTCCTCCGGGCGCATGCGCACCTGGTGGTACCTGGACCGGAGGTCCAGCTTGGTGAAGAACTTGGCGCCATGGAGCTCGTCGAGTAGCTCGTCAACCACCGGGATCGGGAAAGCATCCTTGACGGTGAGCGCGTTCAGCGCCCGGTAGTCGACGCAGAAGCGCCACGAACCATCGGGTTTCTTGACAAGGAGGACGGGCGACGAGAACGGCGAGTCGCTGCGGCGGACGATCCCTTGATCGATCATGGCGGCACACTGCCGCTCCAACTCGTCCTTGTGCGCCGCGGGGTACCGGTAAGGTCGGACGGCGACCGGTTGGGCGTCGGGCTTGAGGATAATGCGGTGGTCGTGCGCACGCTTGGGGGGCAGACCGACGGGGTCCGCGAAGAGCCCCCCAAACGAGAGCAACAGCGCCTCCAGGAGGGGACCGGCCTCTGTTGTTGCGCCCAGGGCCGGCACAGAGGGGTTGGCCATGCCGGTCCAGGAGACGGGGCGCCCCTGGCGCTGGAAGGACATGCGCCGGCGGCCAAGGTCCCAAACAATGGGCCCCAACTCGCCGAGCCACCGGGTGCCGAGGACTACGTCGTACCCGGCCAGTGGCATGACGTAGAGGTCGGCTGGGAACGACTCGCTGGCGATGAGCAGGGGCGCGTCGCGGATGACGCCGGCGCAGGTGACCCGCTCGCCATTGGCGACCAAGGCCGTGAGGCGGGGGCGTTGGCGGAGGGGTAGACCGGAGCGCCGCGCCGCCTCCTCCAAGATGAAGTTGTGCGTGCTGCCGGAGTCGAGGAGGGCGACGAGGGACGCGGCGCCGAGTGCCACGGCGAGCTGCATGGTGCCCGCCATGGGAACCCCAGCCACGGCCTGCAGGGAAAAACAGGGCGCCTCGGCGTCGTGCTCCGCGTCGCCAGCGGCGTCCGCGGCGTCCTCGATCTCCACGCCTTCAAGGAAGAAGATGCGCCGGCAAAACCTGTTATGGCCACGGGTATATTTTTCATTGCAATTAAAACAGAGACCCAGACGGCGCCGTTCCGCCATCTCGTCCGGGGTGAGGCGCCTCTGGTTGCCCTCGCCGCGACCTTGCTGGGCGGCCATCGGAGGGGCAGGGAGCGCCAGCTGCTGCTGGGGCGCCGGGAGCGCTGGCCGGGGCGCGGGAGCGGGAAGGAGGCCGCGCGGGGGCGCCCGAGGGAGAGGCTGCACCGGGCGGTCGGTCTCCATCAACTCCACTTGGCGCGCCAGGCTCATGGCGGCCGTGAGCGTCTCCGGGTTGTGGATGCGGACGGCGTGGCTGAACGGCGGCAGGAGTCCGCCGGTGAAGAGCTGGACGCGCTGAGCCTCATCAAGACGACCCGCGCGAGGCAGGAGGGCCTGGAAGCGATTGGAGTACTCCTCCACGGTCCCTGTACGCCGGCACTCGGCGAGCTCGAACAGCGGAGCCGAGCGGAGGGGAGGCCCAAACCGCAGGTTCAGGAGCTCCTTGAATCGCCCCCACGGCGGCGTGCCCTCGTCCTCCTGGAGTTGGAGGTACCAGAGTTGCGCGACGTCCTCCAAATTGTACGAGGCCATCCACACGCGCTCCTCCGCCATGGTGCGCTGTTGGCGAAAATAGGATTCGCACTTGTTGATGAAGAGCATCAGATCGGTCTTGCCGTCGTAGCGGGGAAAATCCAATTTGTGGAATTTTGGGGGGCGATCAAGATCGCGCGGCCCCTCTGGGCGGCCGCCGGCGCCGCTGTCCGACGACGAGGCCGACTTCTCCTTCATAGCCGCCATGTCGGCCTTCATGGTTGTCATCTCCGTGGTGATGGATTTCAACATCTCCATCACATCGGCGATGGTGGGATTGCTCATGGCTGCTGGCTGCGGCGCGGAAGCGGTGGAGGACTGCGGCGATGGTGGAGGGCTAGGGTGGTGGGCGGCGGTTGTGGAAGAATGGGTGGAGCGGGTGGGAGAGGACCGACGTGACCGTGATACCAGGTTGTCAAGGGCGTCGAACCCCCGACTGGCCGGACCGCGGCTACGCAGTTCGTAGCCGTCGGCCGTCTTCTCCGGTGGGGTTATTCCCCTCAACCGCAGGCTTAATAGAGAGAGAGAGATTAGGGATATAATTCTTGCTTGATTGATTGTCAAGCGATTACAAGCATATATGGCCAATGGCCCAACCGAAAAGGGGAAGGCTCTCCCTGATTCTAGGAATTTCCAAAACAACTTACTAATCTAAGTTTCTATCTTTAGCCACTAGAGGCTAACCCATGCAGTGCCTGCCCAGCGCGCTCAGCGCGCTCAGCCGCGCGGCGCACTTCGCGGGCGCATCCGCGCCTGGCATACGTGCGTCCGTACATGACAACTTCCATGTTGGAACAATTGTGATTGAGACTGTGCTTGCATTTTGACAGGGTTGCCCTCTGCCCCAATTCCTTGAGGAAGATGATGGCTTCTCTCATGGAGCTCGGGATCGGCTCAGGAACAACCACTATTGTCGAGTAAGAAAGCTAGTCTAGTCTAAAGCACTTTCTGAATTCTCCAAACTGTTCTGTGCGTTTTAATTTATCCTGAGCAAATGTGTTCGGATTGGGGTTGCACTGGACAAAAGATTAAGAAAGAGAAGTCCCTGCAGAAGCATGCATTGTGCTGTATATGCTTAACTTACAGTCGGCGATTTATCGCTATCAAATCAAATGTGTCTGTATCTCTCTGTCGACCATGTCAGCACCATATGTTGGTGCTTGGTGATTATATACAGATAGAATTGCATGAAAATTGGTGCTTAAGTGATAAAGTGCTGCGTCCTGTTAAATTTATTGGCGTTGGCAATCATTGCTTATGATGCGTGAGACTGTCTTGTAATATTGCTTTTGCTTTATTTCCCTTTCTTAAAAATAGGGACTTCTAGGGTGGACCAGGTGGACAACTGAATAAGAAAGTAATGCATAACAACTAGTCGTCTCGGTCAGGATGGCCGAGTGGTCTAAGGCGCCAGACTCAAGTTCTGGTCCTCTAACGAGGGCGTGGGTTCAAATCCCACTTCTGACATTTTATATTATATTTTTTTTATCCGTATTTATTATTTTGTCGAGAGTTTTATAAACCAAATTCTCTTAAACGAACTCATACTTCTTTCTGCGGCAGCTGGAAATTTAGTTCATTTCTTTTTAGCCTATTGGGCCGTAATCCGATTAAATGAAGCCCAATCGGGGCCTATCTTGCACCTGTGTTGCTGTTGTGTGTTGGCTCAGTCCAATATAAGCTGCTGTTGTTTGCTCCCAAAAAGACTTAATTAAGTTGCTGTTTATATTTTTACTCTCAATTTTTCCTGTCGTTACCTGTTTTCGAATTGAGGAAATTTGGCACGGTGTTTCATTCTGTACACATCTCACCACTCACTCAACAAAAAAAATTGCATAGTTTGGCGGGGAATTGCAGGAACATTCATGAAAATTGATGACAATACTTGCGCCATGCGCCTCCCATCCATACAATATTTGCAATTTTGAATTACAGAGTTCAATTCCTGCTGGAATGTACTTGTTTGTCTTATTTAAAAAATTACGTGGTTATCATTTATTTCATTGTTGCTTGTTTTATCATTAAAGGTTTATTAAGCATGACTTATATTTTTTATATTTATATAAAATTTTTAAATAAGACGAATAATTAAACGTGTGTTTAAAAGTCACCACCGTAATATATTAAAACCGGAGGGAGTAGAACAAGTCCATCTTCAGGGTTCAAAAAATGACCTAGGAATTTTGCATGCACCTGGACTCTCAAGAAGAACACCAAACCTGCAGATAATTAGAGAAGATACTGGAGCACTCTACGGAGTGAGCTGAGTTGGCAAAACTGACGAAAATTGGGTTGGGGTGGGTTAGGGAGAAGTAGAGTTGATCACTCCAGATCCAGAAAGTACGTAGAAAGGATCACGCAATATAATACAGAAAGCTTTGCTAATTGTTGTCGTACAAGTGCTGACTTTCGCTAGATGAACATCTTGCAAACAGGCCACAGTAACCAAACGATTGTTACAGAGAACCGATGGGTACGTCACTCTTAATACTTTTGTTCTTTTTGTCGATTACGTTGACAGCGCAACCGCACACTCAAACAGACTGATACCAGTATTAAATCTCCTTATCTCACTAAATTTCTACTGACAGTGTATCGTATCATGTGCGTAATTGTGGATATTATGATTTAAACCATTTGTGTGGATGGACAACTGCACCACCACATCTCTTATGACTCCTAGGATATCACTTAATAATATTATGGCCATTTTTCACAATGAACAAAGCACCTAGGCCCAGGGAACATGTTATTGTCTACTAAGCATGAGAATATGGGAGATAATACTCCTATGGTCTAGCGAAAATTCTGACTATAAATTTGGAGCCGCACGAGAATTGTGAGGATTTAAGCACTATCTTGCAGAGAAATTAAACTAGGTGAAATTAGTTACAGGAATATGAGGCCACGCCGTCTGCGCGGCCTCTTGCTATGCCCACGTCAGTGTGATTTGTTTCTACCGTTCGATTTGAAATATACGGTTTCAATGCAATTTGCCAGAATATGCATGCATTAGGATGGATACTGCTGCCTATCCATACAGCAAGCCGCCTATCCCTCCTACAAACTTACTGCATATGTAGCCTATTGCTTGACATTGACCTATCACTGCATGCACGATGAAGCAACGAGCAAGATGTAGCTCCAAAAAATGTGATGCGTCAGCCACAGCCTTTGTTTGATGTGCATGCATGCATCAGGAGGGATGCTATTGGCTATCTATGTAACAAGTTCACATGACTGCACGCATGATGCGGCAAGCAACCAGGATTGCCTATTTAAGGGCAGCATTGCCTTCTTGCATCTGCATACCCACACAAGTGCAAGCTAAGGCTTTGAGTGTTCAATAGATAGTTCCCACTCGATAAATAGTTCTCACCTAGACTATCTATAGCAGCTCGAAAGACTGGTACGTGCTACAAGTGTCTTAGGTGTTCTATATCACCTATGGTCTCTTAAAAAACATTGTTAAAGAAATAGTATTAGAGTTAACAGACAAGATCTGTATAACAAGGCTACCAGTGCTAACTTGCGTTGTAGCTTGGCTAATTATGACATTAATTGAAGGTGCTGATGCTAACGAGGCTACGTACTGATTTTAACTTACGTTGTAACTTGGCTAACTATGACAATACTGATACTGATGCTAACTCGTGTTGTAACTTTAACTGACTATGGAATTGTTATTGAAGCACCTACTAATTGTTTGGCTAAAGGTGGTTGCTGATCCTAACAATTTCTGATCTGACCTTGCTGACTAACATCGACTGAATTATTTTACTTGCTCAGTTTTTCCTTATTGTATTGAGGTTAATTATGTGCCTTGTTCAGTTCGTTCTCTCATGTACGATGAGAGCGTTCGGTGTATTTTCTAATAGTCTGCTTTGTAAGTCTAGTATCTTTCTTTAATTAATTCATATATTTTATATTGGTATTTGAAGGGTAAATTATGTTTCATGGATAGTACACCTTCCAGAACTCGAAAAAGAAAGCACTCAGGTGAAGAGCAAGCTATTCTTACGACAGGTACCTTTAGTCTTGCTTTTATTGGCTTGATGTCGCATTTATTTTTTTCCCGGTGTGGGATTTTGGTGAGTATCGACCAATAGCCATCCATCATGTCATATGTAGGGATGAAAACGGAGCAGATACGGATAGATAATGCTTGTACCGTATTTGTTTTCATATTTTTAGTCGGATACGGAAACGGATACGAATAACTCGGGTATGGAAACAAATACGAATTATTTCGAATGCCAATACGGTTCGAATAGGATCGGAAACGAATACGGAAACAAATATTTCTCGGAACAAGAAACCACTCAAACTATTCGTAGAGACAAATAGAACACATATATTTATCTAATTTATTATAAATATTTATTATTTTAGGAGACATCACAAATTAAAGCATTGAGTTCAATGGTACATCGATGCTCCAGCCGAGTCGGGAGAGCCGCGACGGGCGGCCGAGTCCTGCCCAGCCGAGTCGGGAGAGGCGGCCGAGGTCGGGAGGTGAGTCGGGAGGCGGCGACGGGCGGCCGAGTTCTGCCCAGCTGAGTTGAGAGGCGGCCGAGTCGGGAGAGGGTGGTGACGGGCGGCCGAGGTCGGGAGGCGGCGACCGGCGGCCGAGGTTGGGAGGCGGCGTCGGGCGGCCGTCCTGACCAGTTGAGTCGGGAGGCAGCCGAGTCGGGAGAGGCAGCCGAGGTCGGGAGGCGATTCGGGAGGCGGCGATGGGCGGCCGAGTCGGGAGAGGGTGGCGACGGGCGGCCGAGGTCGGGAAAGTGGCAATGGGCTGCCGGGGTCGGGAGGCGGCGACAGGCGGCCGTCTTGCCCAACCGAGTCGAGAGGCGGCTGAGTCGGGAGAGGCAGCCGAGGTCGGGAGGCGAGTCAGGAGACGGCCATGGGCGGCCGAGTCCTACCCAGCCGAGTCGGGAGGCGGCCGAGTCGGGAGAGGGTGGCGACGGGCGGCTGAGGTCGGGAGGCGGCGACGGGCGGCCGAGTCCTGCCCAGCCGAGTCGGGAGGCAGCCGAGTCGGGAGAGGCGGCCGAGGTCGGGAGGCTGCGACGGGCGGTCGAGGCCGGCGATGATGCTCCCTTCATCCTTGGCGGTGGCACGGCGTGTGACCGGCGGTCGACCGGCAGGCAGCGACGAGTGGCGGCGGCGGGCGGCGCTGCGCCGATGCGCGATGCGAGAGTCAAGAGTTGGGAGGCGGCGGCGCCGATCTGGTTTCTGCTTCTCTGCTACTGCCTGCTTCCCTTCCCATAACTAATGCGCCGATCTAGTCGGGAGTCGGGTGGAGGTACTTCTGGGCTGCTGCCTGCTGCTGGGTATATAGCGGATATCCGCATATAATAATCTTCGGATATCTGGCTCCGTATTCGTATCCGTCAGAAACTGTGATACCGTATTTGTATCTATATCCAAAAAAAATTATCCGTATCCATATCCGTATCCGGACTATCCAAAAATTATCCGATCCGAACTATATCCATATTCGTTTTTCTCCGGATCGGACGGAAACTATCCGCTCCGTTTTCATTCCTAGTCATATGCACGGCTTAAATTTTAACTGCATTTACACGATCAAAATAGAAAATCCATGGTAAATTTGATATATGATCTGGACATGTAATTTTGTTATATTAAATAATTTATACTTTCTTAATTGTAGGTGTGAGTTCACATTCTACTGGGGGGACAATACGTGAAAGGCAACAACGTCGGAGATCCATAATAAAAGCAAAGAAAGGTAGGCAGTTGACACATGCAGTAAAATAATATATTCTATATTAACTATAGCATGAATAACACTTGCGTCCATAATAAAATCAAAGAAAGGTGGGCAGTTGACACATGCAGTAAAATAATATATTCTATATTAGCTATTCCATGAATAACAGTTGTGCTACCTCCCAATTTAGGTAATTGTTTGGCTGAATTGGAAAAAGCTACAGTCTCCAGTCAGAAGATTACAGATAGCATCTAAGAAATGTATATTAAAGTCTATACACAAGATGTGTTCTTGTAGTTTTTTTATTTCTATTCACAAGATGTGTTCGTACACATACCCAAGAAAGATGGATTATTATGAATGATCTACAGCAAGATGTATGTTAAATATATATGTAAGTCCCATTTATTCCATATGATTAAATGATGAGAACATTGTTAATCTTGCCTGCCACACACATATGAATACTAAATTTGCTTGAGCATGCAGGTAGTAAAATAAAATGATTTCACACATGAAATTATTTACTTGCTCTCTAATTAGTAAATTAAAATTAGCATACATAGGTTCTAGGATTGCCTCTTAAATAATCTCAGCCTTCCTAATTAACGGTTTTTTGTTTACAAAAATGATTTCACGCATGAAATTATTTACTGCTCTCTAATTAGTAAATTAAAATGAGCATACATAGGTTCTAAGATTGCCTCTTAAATAATTTCAGCCTTCCTAATTAACGGTTTTTTTTGTTTACAGTAGCTGTTTCAGACGACACTTCTTACTACGGGCCTCTTGCCCACGTGTGTCAATATTGTGGTGCCCAATTTTGGTATCAAGAGCGTGTGAAGAGGTCTTATTCAAGTAAAGGAGGCCATATTCGCTTTCATCTTTGTTGCAGGGGTGGGAAGGTTTGTTTGCCATATTTGGAACCTCCTCCACCTTTTTTGGCTAAATTGCTAGATCCAAATGGTGATATTTTATCCAAATACTTCCTTAAATCTATTAGATCATACAATTCTATGTTTGCTTTCATGTCAATGGGTGCTAAAATTGACTATGGTATAAACAAAGGTCCAGGGCCGTACGTGTTCAAAATTAATGGCCAGGTTCATCATCGAATTGGATTTTTACTTCCCGAAGAGGGTGAGTCTCCAGGGTATGCACAACTTTACATTGTTGATACTGAGAATGAGGTCCACAACTGTATATCAATATTTGATAGAGATAGGGATTGCGATGATGACAACAGAGTCGATAAAAAGATTGTTGAAGGCTTAATAAGCATGTTTGACAAATCAAATGAATTAGTACAATCATTCAGGGCTGCTAGGGACTTTCTGCAGCAAGGGCATAGCCAACCTTTGCGTCTTAGGCTATTGCACGATCGCTCTAGAGCTGCGCCACAGTATAGTGCACCGACTGGATCAGAGATAGCTGCTCTAGTGGTGGGTGATTTCTCAGAAAAAAAGAAGAGTCCTGATGTAATAATTCAAGAGAGAGGTGGTGGGTTACAAAGAATTTGTAACCTTCATGCCAATTATATGGCTTTGCAATATCCTATTCTTTTTCCTTATGGTGAGCAAGGGTTTAAACTAAAAATTAAATACAGCCGATCCGGGGACTTGTCAGTCGGAATGAGGGACAAAGTTACGATGCTTGAATATTACGCTTTCTGGCTGCAACAACGCAAATGTGAGGCAATAACATTGATATCTGGCGATTGGCTGTTCCAGCAGTACATAGTTGACGCTTTTGCATCGGTAGAGGAAAACAGACTTAGGTTTGTCATAAAAAAAAAGAATTTAAGGTCAGAGATTTACAAGGGGATTCAAGATGCACTGCACAAGGGTGATGTTGACGGGAATAATGTTGGTAAGACAGTTATTTTACCTGCTAGCTTTACAGGAAGTAAAAGATACATGGTACAAAATTACCAAGATGCAATGGCAATTTGTAGGTTCTATGGGCCACCGGACCTTTTCATTACTTTTACTTGCAATCCTAAGTGGCAGGAAATAGCTAACGCTCTTGCTTTTATTCCAGGGCAAAAACCAGAAGCTCGACCTGATATAGTAAGTAGAGTTTTCAAACTCAAGGTGGAGGAACTTGTTTCTGTGTTGAAGAAGGGTACTTATTTTGGGAAAGCACGAGCAGGTATGATTATTATTAGTGGTTTATGAAATATTGTTTTAGTTGAAAAGATATATAATGTAAATCCACATTATTATGCGGCTTTATGAACATTTGCTATGTGTTAATTTGATAAACGTAATGTTACCAAATTAATTAACTGTGCCTAGAGATATATTTTGCACAAAAAATATATGGTATGTGATCGTGTGGTTAGTAATTATCTACTTTCAATTTATGAGAATCTGGTGGTTTGTAAATCTTCGTTTTAGTCAAACAAGAGAAAATATCTGCACTTTTCTTACTGTTACATACATCTACTTTTTGCTGGCCATTCTGCATGTAGCAGGATCCATCTCCATTCGCCCTATCTCTTGTTCTATTTGTTTGTCCTATATGCAATTTCTATATCCTACCTCACCTGTTAGTAGGCATTCATTTAGTTGTATGTCATCTATGCTTTTGACCTATATAATTACACAACAAGATTTAGTAAGTTTAACATGCCACCAATTACAATAATTTTAATTGACATGTTAGGGCCTTTTGAGTGATGTGTGTAACTAAAAATGTAGAACCATGTTATGTTTATTCATCATCATCTTGTATGATTGACAGCTAATGTATTATATAAATTTTGTGGTCCTTCGACATCTACAGGATATAGTATATTTATTTTTTTATTACCAGTTTCCTCTATATTTCAGTGCTCTACACAGTGGAGTTCCAGAAGCGTGGTCTACCTCACATCCATATTTTGGTTTGGCTACAAGGTAATACCAAAGACCCACACCCCTCCTATGTTGATTCGATAATATGTGCAAAGATACCCAATAGGTCATGTGATCCTGAGGGTTATAACCTTGTCGATAAGTTTATGTTGCATGGTCCTTGTGGGGATCAAAATAAAAAATGTGCATGCATGAAGGATGGTAAGTGTTCAAAATTTTTTCCAAAAAGCTATCAAGATGACACAATCGTGGGTGAGGATGGTTTTGTGCATTATAGGCATCATGCAGAGACAAGTAATTTTGTCGAGCGATATGGGATTAAACTTGACAACAGTTGGGTTGTGCCATACAATTTAAAATTGTTAAAGCGCTTTAAGGCTCATATAAATGTCGAGTGGTGTAATAAGACACACCTTATCAAATATTTGTTTAAATATATCACAAAAGACCCGGATCGTGTTAGAGCTGTAATTGAGAGTTGTGATGCTCATGACTCTACTAGTAATTTACATACTGGAGTTAATAGTAGTGACATTAGTTCAAAAACCATGAGTATGAAAGAACAGCCTAAAGATATTGATGAGGTTCGAGAGTATATTGGCTGCCGTTATTTATCTTCGCATGAGGCTGTTTGGCGTTTGTTTGAATTTGATATACACTATAGAACGCCATCAGTTGAGAGATTACCTGTACATCTTCCCTTGATGAATAACATTGTGTACCCAGCTAAGAGACCATTAGTTGATATTGTACATGACCCCCGTTCAAGAAAAACAACTTTGACCGAGTGGTTTTCAGCTAATGAGATATATCCAGATGCCCGAGAGCTAACATATATAGAGTTCCCAACAAAGTGGGTTTGGAACAAAAAGAAGAAATGTTGGCATTCTCGTAAGACAGCCAAAAAAATTGGCCGGGCTATCTACATTAATCCTACTTGTGGTGAGCTCTATTACCTTCGTATGCTTCTAAATGTTGTCAAAGGGGCTACATCGTATGAGGATCTGCGAACTGTTCATGATGTTTTGTACCCATCATTTAAGGATGCATGTCAAGCACTTGCTTTACTTGGTGATGACAATGAGTGGCGTGAGGCTCTTAGGGAAGCATCTATGTGGGGTTCAGCAGCTCAGATGCGTCAACTATTTGTTACTATGGTCCTTTTTTGCTCTGTTTGTGATGCACTGTCTTTGTTTACTGATTTCTATGTTTACTTCACTGATGATATCCACCGTAAAATTCAGAGAATAATACAGTTGCCTTGATATATAGTTCCAGATCAACATTTAAAAAGTCATGTTTTGGTGGAGTTTGATAATCTATTTATTAAAAGTGGTGCTTCCATGAGTGATTATGGCTTACCTAAACCTGATCCTAATCTTTTAAGCAAAGTAAGAAACATGTTGTTAGCTGAAGAAACGGCATATGATATTGCAAAGCTTAAAAATGAGCATGACATTATGATCAAGCAACTAAATGAGGAACAGAAGCATATCTATGATACTGTCATTCGATCGGTCTATGGTGGAACAGGAGAATGCTTTTTCGTGTATGGGTATGGTGGCACTAGAAAAACCTTTCTTTGGGATACTATTATTTCACGTCTATGGTCCGAAAAGCTTATTGTTCTTGCAGTGGCATCTTCTGGGGTTGCTTCACTCTTGCTCCCGGGAGGTCGTACTGCACACTCCCGATTCAAAATCCCTATAGTCATTGACGAGACATCAGTGTGTGATATCAAGAGAGGGACATTCCTTTCTGATTTAATAGTGCAGTGCTCCTTGATAATATGGGATGAAGCCCCAATGACCCACCGGTATTGCTTTGAATCGCTAGACCGCAGTATGCGTGACATTCTTGGTAAAATAGATCCTTCAAATTTTAATAAGGTATTTGGCGAAAAGACTATGTTGTTTGGTGGAGATTTTAGGCAAGTATTACCGGTAGACGAGGGTGGGGGTAGATTGGATACAATAAATGCATCAATAACTAATTCATGCCTATTGAGTTATATTAATGTCCTACGTCTAACAGTAAACATGCAATTGCTCGGGATGGTAGAAGGTCGTTTTCCAGCTAATCAAATAAAAGAATTTAATGACTGGGTGTTGAGTATTGGTGATGGCACTGCAAAAGGTAGTTCACATAGTGATGATGGAGACTCTGAATGGTTTGAGATACCAGATGACATCTTAATTCTAAAATTGGACTCTGCTATTGATGATATTGTTAAATCTACTTATCCAAACCTCAACGTATCATATTCCAATCCTGGCTACCTAAGGGAAATGGCTATTATTGCTCCAAAGAATGATACTATTGATGAAATCAACAGCCATGTTCTTTCTTTGGTCCCTGGCCATGAAAAAATTTACCTTAGCTCAGATACTTTGGTTGAATCCTCTAGGGGACATGGTAATCTGGACCTACTCTACCCAATTGAGTTCTTAAATTCATTGCAATTTAAAGGCATTCCTCCTCATAGACTTGTCTTGAAGGTTGGTTCACCTGTGATGTTGTTACGTAACTTAAATCAAAGTGCTGGACTTTGCAATGGCACGCGGCTTATAATAACACAGCTAGGTGATCGAGTTTTAGAGGCTGAAATCATTACTGGCTCACATATTGGTCATAAAGTCCTCCTTCCTCGAATCTCATTGCACGTATCAAGCACTAAATGGCCTTTTGTTCTTAGTAGACGACAATTTCTTGTTCGACTTTGTTATGCAATGACAATTAATAAGAGCCAAGGGCAAACTTTGCAGAATGTTGGTTTGTACTTGCCACGTCCAGTTTTTACCCATGGACAACTATATGTGGCTATATCCCGTGCCACTTCTAGAAATGGGCTTAGAGTTTTAATTGATAGTGACATGGATCCTAGCTATAGTGTTACTCAAAACATTGTTTACAAAGAGGTTCTACGGTCTCTTTAGTATCTCCCTTTCCATGCATGTTTCCAGCTTTTTTTGGCTCCTCTTGGTTTCTCGTTAGTTTCCGAATTTGAGCATCCCTTGTTTTTCTTGAGCTTTCCTGTGTTCTCTTTCTACTCATTTGTTATCTTTTCTTGTGATGTACAGCTTCACCATCATATTAATTAGTTGTAATATATCTAATCAGTTTGTTCGTTCTCGTGATTTCACTTAAAAGCTTCGATGGAGTACAGTATGCTATCACAAATTAATCCCACTAGGCATAATTGGCGTATAAAGGTCAGAGTATCTAGGTTGTGGCATCTATCTGGAACTTCCAAGGGAAGAGGTTTTAGTGCTATGGAGCTTATTTTGGTGGATGAAGAGGTACAGAATTGATGACTACATTCATTATATTTTAATTTATTTATTTTGCATAATATATGTATGACATCCATTTTATTTCCCATGTACGGTATGGATGTCTTAGGGGGTAGGCATTACAGCTTGTGTAGGAGAGAATGAAATACACAAGTTTTCAGAGTCTATAATGGAAGGACATGACTACTTCTTACGGAATTTCCGTGTTAGTAAACAGACAAGAAAGTTCAATGCTGTGCCTAGCAAATACACTATCTTTTTTACACCATGGACCATTGTTCAAGAAATACCTGGCAATCTTCCACTCTACATTTTTAATTTTGTGGACTTTGAGGACTTAGAAGAAAGAGCAAAGCATCCAAAAGGTTTAATAGGTATACTTCCTTGAATTTTTATAATGTTCTGTTTTTATTGTTCATCTAGTACTATTTTTTAGATGCAACCACATAATTACCATTTTTCCACATAAAAATGCAGATGTTATTAGACAACTTACGGTTGTGCACCCACTGGTACAAGGCAATAGTTTGAATGGTCCATCTGTTAGGCGAAATGTGGAATTACGAGACCTGAGGTCTATTTTCTCTCCAATTAATTTTCTTGGCACATTATGATTTCAAAAAGAATAGTGCAGTGTTTCTTATCAATAATCTTACAGTGACCGGCTTTTGGTGATCACTTTATGGGCTGAGCATGCAACTTCTTTTGAAGATCAGTTCCTTCTTGAAACTATTGGTAAAGATGAACCGGTTGTAATTGTTTTTGCTAGGCTTAATACAAAACTCTTCTTGGGTGAGTTTTAGTTTGTACATACCTTGTGTAGATGACATGTGCTATATATAGCCAAGAACTCTAAGGAAATATATGCCTATTTATAGATATATTTATAAATATGTAGGTGTTCCAAGCTGTCGGAGCAATGCTGGCACAAAATGGTGTATTAACATTGATATTCCAGAGGTTAATGCCTTCCGTGCAAGGTACTACGCTTGCTATTCAGTACTTACACTTCCTCTTGTCAGTAGTATATATGAATACAATGTTTTGCCCATAATGTAATTTTTGCGTCGATATGTGCTTCCGTAGCCTACAAGGAAGAGGTTGTGAGGCACTTCTCCTACCAAGTGATGGTGATGCCGCACTAGGGAATAATGATGAGGCAAATGCTAATAGGAAGTCTATATTAGAACTTTTATCACTGAATCCTCACGACAGCAATGTAAGCATGATTGCTACTAGATAACTTTACTTAATTTTTTGCCATATATTATTTGAAATTGGTCCTTCGCTGGTTTTAGGATGTACGCTTCACTTGCGATGCATGTATAAAGGAAATTGATGTCTCAAGTGGTTGGTGGTATAAAGGTTGCAATATTTGCAGGAAGGGTGTAAAGCCGACTCTTCAAGGATTTGAGTGTGTTAACTGTGACACCACAGAACCAATAATCGTACCCAGGTATTGCTTTTCTTTAGTTACAGCACCATATATATGGTAACTTATGCTCCTTAAATTTAGCAAGTTTTATTCACTGCACAGCTACAAGTTAAACATTGTAATCGAGGACAGCACTAGCCGTGCGAAAATATTCATATTTGGTGGCGTGGCAGAGCAAGTTGTACGACGAACAGCTGCCGATCTAGTCGAAAAAAGTTCGTCCAACCAGATTTTACTGCCTTCGCCCCTTCGTGCTCTTATTGGTCGTCAGTATGTGTTCCAGGTAGTCATAAGTGAGCAAACCTTTCGGACGGGACAATTGTGCTTTCAAGCTAGGAGGGTGTTTAATCCACCCCCTATTGATGGGCAACAAGATGGTGCTCATGCTACTCCTGGAGAAAATCCTGGCATTGTTGTAACTTTTGCTAGAACATCAGGTGCTGGAAACAATTGTGATCCTACCTCTTCGATGGGGGCATCAGGGAGTAACTCCAACAAAGAATCAACGATTCAGTCATCTGGTGTAACTGAAATCCCAGTAGATCCTAAAGGTAGCACTACCCCACCGCCACTTGTTTCTCCCGTGATTGTTTTGGAAAATTCACCACAGAAGGGGAATGAGATTCCTGAAGAACATGGGTACGCACCATTTTACTATGTCCCAAGCTACATGTAATATTGTTTTAGCCTCACAACAAACTTATCGTATCACCAAAATATCCTTCTATGCATTTATCATTCTTTAGATCATTTGATAATATTATATATTTGTGCTGTAGAACTCCACTTGGCAAGTGGTTTAGGTCTACTCGCAAGGAACTATTCTCCACAAAGAAAGGGAAGGCAAGGTAACTCGGTTAGTTTATATGGCATGAATAACTAACTATGTTTAAATAATAATACAATGATTATAAAATAATAAAATAATAATTAAGTGTTTCCAATTACAGTGATGATTGAGCTCATGTTTGCTGATCTGCATCGTCAGCCACCTGCAACTTCTTTGATACATCGGCTGGTTGTTGTCCACTTGTATTATCAGTGTCTTAACATTACTCTATGTACATATAGGAATAAATGGTGTGCTCTTAGTATATTGGACTTAAGAGCTTGTTTGCAGCCCTATATGTTAGGGCCTATTTATATGTTGTTTGGTGATGCATGTATTAGAAAATTCACCTGATCGATCACATGTAGATTAATAAAATGTACTATAGTGGTTCATGGCCCTTGGTCGAACAAGAGGTGAACTGGTTTCTTGATGTTAAGTTCTATGTCATGTAATAAAAAGACATCTTCAATTAATGGTTCCTGCACTTCCCTCTTTCACCAGGGTGTTGCTTAAATAGCCCTGATGTTGATTACGTTTTGTATATTGGTTAATTTATTTCAATTGCCTAAAAGAGAGTCTCTCGAGTGCAGCTAGGAATGAAAACGGAGCGGATAGTTTCCGTCCGATCCGGAGAAAAACGAATATGGATACATTTCGGATCGGATAATTTTTGGATAATCCGGATGCGGATATGGATACAGACAATTTTTTCGGATACGGATACAAATACGGTATCATAGTTTCCGACGGATATGAATACGGAGCCGGATATCTGAAGATTATTATATACGGATATCCGCTATATACCCAGCAGCAGGCAGCAGCCCAGGAGTACCTCCACCCCCTAAAAAACCGGCCCACTAACTCAACAGCTCAATACTATAGCCCATTAGTTATTGGAAGGGAAGCAGGCAGCAACAGAGAGGCAGAAACCAGATCGGCGCCGCTGCCTCCCGACTCCCGACTCTCGCATCGCGCATCGGCACAGCGCCGCCACTCATCGCCGCCTGCCAATCGGCCGCCGGTCGCGCGCCATGAAGCTGCCAAGGAGGAAGGGAGCATCGTCGCCGGCCTCGGCCACCCGTCGCCGCCTCCTGACCTCGGCCGCCTCTCCCGACTCGGCTGGGCAGGACTTGGCCGCCCGTCGCCGCCTCCTGACCTCAACCGCCCGTCGCTACCCTCTCCTGACTCGGCCACCTCCCGACTCGGCTGGGCAGGACTCGGCCGCCCGTCGCCGCCTCCCGACTCGCCTCCCGACCTCGGCCGCCTCTCTCGACTCGGCCGCCTCCCGACTCGGCTTGGCAGGACTCGACCGCCCGACGCTGCCTCCCGACCTCGGCCGCCCGTCGCCGCCTCCCAACCTCGGCCGCTCTCCCGGCTCGGCCGCCTCCCGACTCGGCTGCAGCATCGATGTACCGTTGAACTCAATGCTTTAATTTATGATGTCTCCTAAAATAATAAATATTTATAATAAATTAGATAAATATATGTGTTCTATTTGTCTCTACGAACAGTTTGAGTGGTTTCTTGTTTCGAGAAATATTTGTTTCCGTATTTGTGTCCAATCCTATTCGAACCGTATTTATATTCAAAATAATTCGTATTTGTTTCCGTATCCGAGTTATTCGTATCCGTTTCCATATCCGACTAAAAATATGAAAATGAATACGGTACGAGCATTATCCATCCGTATCCGCTTCGTTTTCATCCGTAAGTGCAGCGACGTAGAGAGAACCATCGACAAATAAGGGAGTGTTCGGCCATAAGTGCTTTTGCGTGCGTGTGTTTTTTACAAAAATGTTCTATAAAAAATGGCTTTAAAAATCATATCTATATTTTATGTTTTTTATAATATTTAATTAATCATACGCTAATTGGACTGTAACATACTAGAATTTTGACTTTCGAAATTCTAACCAAAAACAAATTAACAAAAAGACCTTGAGAGTAAAACTCTATAATTTCCAAACCAGGGAGCAATAACCAGAGGTAAACTACTGAAGTAAATTTCTTAGAAAAGGAAACGCTAAAACTTTTATAGTTAAAATCTTTAATTTATTTATAGACTTACCCTAAGTCACAATATAAATAATAAAAGGTAATATGACTAAATATGTATAGATAAAAGTTTGACATAAAAATATGGAGGTAAATAAAGTAATTACCATTTCATGTGCAGGCTTTCTTTTGAATTGTTTTTGGATCTTAAAGTGCATTTCCATAATAGGATGCATATGCATTCGTATAGCCTAAGGAATTTCTAAAAATGATCGGTCAAACATAAAAGCATGGAAAAATTTCTGTAAACACTATCCCACATAATTAATCCACTGTAAATTTTACATGATTTTATCACTTAAACAAATACTTCAATAAAATCTTCCAAATCAGCAAAACTAGAAGACTAGCCAAAATAAATTGCTTAGTTGTTATTTTCACCAAGTAAAAATCATAACTAATCAGGCAGTTACCTTTTACCAAAATGTGTACCAAGATGTACCTCACAATCAGAAATTTTGGTTTAATTTATCTCCCAAAGAAAACACATAAAATGATAAGAGCAAGGCACTGGAGAAATAAATGAAACTGCAGAAAAACTGGATCGACAACCCTACTTTGCAAATTCACCAAAAATGAACCAGATCACTTCTAGCAACAAAATTTGGTCAGAAAGTTAATCACATTGTTCTCTATCTCCAGTAATTTTTACCAGATGTTGTCAATTCAATAAGTGTCTCAAATAAATACTCTTAATTCAGCAATACAGAAAAACTTTCACCTGCAGACAGCCTACTTGACACTTTTGCCAGAATTAAACCATCAATCACATTCTCACCAAAATTTACCAGAACCTGGATTAGATTGTGAACTAATTACAATAAAAATTTCAGTACCTTATTCACCAATCTCACACATAAAATAACAGGCCAAGACTCACTAACTCAGGTAGGTATACAGAAGAGACTGATTTTTAGCCTAACTTTGTAATTTCACTAGGGAATATCCACAAGTCACCTAAGCCTGAAACTTGGCACAAAGTTGGACAATACCACCTACTGCCCACAGTAATTTTCCCAGATTTATACCCCTTGGTAACTTAGTAAAACACCTGAGTAAAGACTGCATGCTTGACAGCTAGCAAGACTTAGCTTCTAGATGACTCCTCTCTCATTCTTCACTGCCATGTGGGCCCCACAGACATCCTGGACCCACCTGCCAGTCAGGGGCACCGCTCTAGCTCGCCCACATGCACAGGAATGCTGCCACGCCCTCTCCACACGTCGATGCCATCCAGTGCCACCACAGGAATCCTCACACCGTGGAAAACTTCACCATCTACCCAGCCACTTCGTCATCATCCTCTTCCTCTCTCCCGCTATCTGTTCCACGGTAAAACCGAGAGAAACCACCTCGGGTTCCCCGGGAACGGCATCGCCATCCCCGACGCCGACAGCTGTTCGATCCAAACCAACTCAACCCCGGTGAGCCTTGCACGTTATCGACCGCAGGAACGTCATCACCATCCCCTAACCGATCCATTTTTGTATTTCCTTGCCCTAGGACTTGCCGGCTGGAGTCGCCGCCATGCACCGTCTCCATCCTACAGAGCGCCACCGCGATGTCGTGGGTGTTCCGGCCACTCCAGAGCGTTGCAGGCCAAGACACTGCGCCAGCATCGTCGCCTCGCCCTCAGGACTCGCCAAACGAAGGAATCAAGCTGGGAAGCCTCGAGGCTCGAGATCCGTCATCGTCTTCCCCGGCGCCAATCTGAGTCGCCGCTGCCGATTCAGCCATCCACGGTAGGTCTCAGTCCGATTCCCTGCATAGGAGCCGTCTTTAGGCAGCCACTGACCTCGGGAACCATTCGCCTTGGCCGCAGATCGACGGGAGCAAGCTACCGCCGTGGATCCATGAAATTCCACCACCGCCGGGGTATCCTTTCCATGGCCGCCGCCGTCCAGCCCTCCTCCGCCTCGGGCCATCGCATGGTGAGCATCCTTACACCTAGTAGTAACTCATGCATGCATGGATTTGGAATGAAACGAGTCGTAGCTTGATTTGCCTGAGCACCCCGAACCACTCCGCCGCCTACGCCGTCGTCGCCGTCGACTCCGGTCACCCAAGGTGGCAAGGCGACCACCTAAAGCTTCGCCCGAGACTCCTCTTCACTTTCTCTTTTGGCTGCGCCATCTGAAACGCCGCCGTCCGCCCTCGCCGCCGCCGAGTACCTCGCCGCCTCCACTCTGCCTCGCCTCTCTCTATTCTGTCTCGCCGACGCACGGGACCCACTCGTCAGCAGGGAGTAGTGGCCGAGGAGTGCGGGTTGATTTCTTGGATCTCGAGGGGCCTTTCTACATATTATCTCTCTATGACATGTGGACCCGGCTGAGTTAAAATCCAGGAAAAATAAATAAAATGCCTAAAACCTTTTCTGTCCAACTAAAAAATGGATAAATTTGTAAAATCCATAACTAATTCATTTTAACTCCAAATTGGATGAATCAAATTTTCATGGAATCAAAAAATTATGAACTTTATTTCTGTTGCTTGAAATCTGGAAGAACCAGTACCTAAAATTTCTCAAAAATAATATAAATAATACAATACATAACTCATATGCAAATTTAGTTATTTCATCTTTACCTTAAATCAAGGATTAGTAAATTCATAAAATATTGGTCTTTTCTGAAGTGAACTAAAACTAAAATTCATTTACATAAAAGACACTCATATGAAACTTGTAATAGGTAAATACATAAATTAGAATACATAATATGTATTGACTTCTAAAATGCATAAGAAATTCATATCGACTCCAAATAATATGAAACCACTTCTGATAACTTCAAAATATTTTTCTATTTATCTTGGGAAAGCTGGAGACTTGCTAAATTAGTATGAGAACCATCTTTAGCATTTATACAAAGGATAAATGTTTTGTATAGAGTAAAAAGAGGTAAAATGATTTCTAAAAATCATATAAACTCCATTTTTACTCTAAGTAAAATACACCCAGTCCACACCACATTCCTCTCAGATATCAAAAGGTTAAATTTCATAAATACCTAGCCCTAAAACCCATGCATACTAAAATACATGTATAAATACATATACACGTCTAGAACTTGGAAAAAAATTAATATCTCTTAAAAAGAAGTTGACAAAATGGAAACTTCTTCACCACAATTCATCTAAAACCAGTACCTAGCCACTGTGTAAATTTCACACATATTAAAATAACTTCAGATTTTAACTTATATCGTATTCGGACGTATTTTCGTATAGAACTCGTAAAATTCATAACTCCCAAACCATAAACGATAAAATAGAAATTTCTTCACCTAAATTCACTTTAGACCAGTAGTAACCTAAGGTATAAATCTCATGCATATTAGAGCATTTTGTATTTTTCGCATTATTTGCTATTTATTCGGTCGTACGTTATTTTCTTTCTATAGAATGAATTCGATATCAGTGAAAGAGTGAAATAGTTGGAGTCCGAGTACTCGAGAGTAAGGCAAGTTTTCTCCGCTCCTCCTTGAACAAATTGAATCCTATGTTTTGGGGAATGAAATGTGTTGTTTATAAAATTGCATGCGTATTTGTAAATAACGGTATTTGAATTGTGGTAAATGGTAGTTATAACCTATTAGTTGCATGATCCACCTTAGAACCTTGTGTTCCTTGCTGTTTGTAACCTTAGGCTTGATTAAAGTACTTGGCTTATACTCATGGGGGTCCATATTAAGTTAATACACTTGCTTATGCTTAGCCATGCTTAGTAACGTGCTAAATATTACAGTGATCATTATATACATTTGAAAATGGGAATTTTATGACTTCTGGACAGAGGTGAAGCCTCTGATTATTTGTGAACTAAAATAATGAAAAACCTGATTTAGACTTGGGCGGCAAGTGGTGTGCATATGGAGTAGTTGCACACCGATAGGGGGAGTGTTCGCCTAAGCCGATTAAGAACCGAACTCAGTGTCATATTCTCATGTTAAACAGTACAACCACATGTGCTAGTATGGGATAGCCATAGTGGATTAAGTTACTTAATGTTTAGCCTTGTATTTTGGTAGGCAGAGTAGGATGGGTAGTGCCTACGACGGACTGTAGGGCTGTTTAGTAGAGCTACCTATATCTCATAACAGAATAGGTATCTAAGTTGGTCCAGTACAACGTTGTGTGCCTCGTGGGGAGCTGGGTAGGCTGCCGCCACGGCGCTGGGTTAAGGCATGGGCCCGCCACCCACGGCATCGGGATAGCGCCCCGATGTGGAGTAACACACCTCGTGCTGGTGCAAGGCTAAACGTTAGGTAATGTAAAAGCTGTGTTGTGACCTCTAGACCGCATTCAATGTGCAAAGTGTGGTGGTACCGACGGGTACCGGACAAACTAGAGTGTAGCCGTTTGGCTTCTATCACATCATGTGGGTAACGATGTACAAACTCTACAGAGTCAAAACTAATCGGTTAGCCGTGCTCACGGTCATGAGCGGCATGGTTATGTCCATTGAGTATAGACTTATGTTTTTAAATGTGTTTATGAAATTGGGATGAGGATTGGTGACTTTTGAGAATTATTATGCTTATGATAATATTTATGATGACTTGTTGCCGAGGAGGGCAGCAAATAAAGGAAAATTATTATGTTGATCACTTCTTTACTTATTATATATGTTTATAATGTTTTATTAAATACCGTTGCAAATGACTGTGAACTAAAATTAGCTTTATGCAAAACTGAACCTACAAATAGCCATTTCCTTGATTTTAGAGCTCGCATGTAGCATATAGGATTGTCATTGCCAGTACATTATTTTGATAATGTACTGACTCTTGCTTGTGCTATTATTAATCTTTATTGTAGGTTGAGTGCTACGGGAATTCGTTGCTTCTTCAGGATTGATTCTTTAAGGGGTGAACACCTAGTCGAATTGCCTGTGGTATGGGTAGACAAGCTTCCGCTGAATCATATTATTTGGCCTTTTGGCCTATGTAATTTTAGTTGTATCTAAGTTTATTTCATTTATAATTGTATATCCTATGTTTGTATACCATTGCTAGAGATGAAAGTGTGGACGAGCAATTTTCCTGGAGCTAGTCTGCATGAGTATAGACTTAGAACAGTTGAGATACATGGAGAATAGTTCAACCGTAGACCATGTCCTCAGAGATATGTATCATGTTTGGTCGCTGCCTTTGTGTGGTTTGACGGGCATATCTCGCCGTGTGGACTGGTGTAACTATTCTTCCAAATATTTCTCGTGTTCTTAGTCTGGCGTTCGGTTGTTTTGCCTTATAATTGGTGGTTTGTATGACAAGGCTGCGATGAGATTGGATGGTTATTACACTTATTCGGTTTTTATTTAAGATCCCATCCAACTAGATATTTCGCGTTGTCGTAATAATTACCTCTTATAGTGTAAAATAATCAGGTGCCCACATGGACGTTCTGTTTTTCGTGTACAAAAAATCTCTTTCCAACCATACAAACCGAACGCTCACTAAGGCATTGGAAAAAAACATGGTAACAAAGAGAGAAGACGAGTAAAAAAAGAGAAGAAGAGGGAAAAAAAAGGCATTGGAAAAAACATGGTAACAAAGAGAGAAGACGAGTAAAAAAAGAGAAGAAGAGGGAAAAAAAGAAAACAGAGAATCAAACTATCTAGCTTAGTTAGTACTACTATTCACCACTGAATTAAAAAAAATTTAAATTATGATTTAGAGGTTTATTCCATTTATTAACTAATATAATGCCCCATGTATACATGATTCTTAATATGCATTTAGTTTAACAAGGAAAATATGGTCTACGATGAATTTTACAAGTCCCACCACAATCATGGTGAATAATTAATTGTTATCATTAAAATATTCTTCACTGCATATCAAGATAAATTTCTTTATGTTCCAAATTTAAGATAATAAAATTCAATAGAGTGACAAATTAAGATAATCATATTCAATATTTTTAACTATTTTCCACTCTTTACCGGATCCGTTAGTCTCTCTCACAACTATCTGTCTCACAAAATGGCAAATTTATTGAAGCTCACCTCTTAAAAGTGGGAGGAGACCATACTCACGTGAACATGTGAGGTAATTGACATCAAAATTTAATTTTACCGCATAAGTTTATTTGGCCCTAATGTAAAAGAAGACACAATATAATTATTAATATTAATACTCCCTCCGTTCCAAATTGTAAGACATTTTGGCTTTTCTAGGTTCATAGCTTTTGCTATGTATCTAAACATACGTATATCTAGATACATAGCAAAAGCTATAAACCTAGAAAAGCCAAAACGTCTTACAATTTAAAACGGAGGGAGTAGTAAATTTCAAAATGATCTAACAATAGTATCTTATGTTGTTAATCCCGTTTACAGTTGTACTAGGCATTTAAAAAAACCTTATTTATCTGCTCACAATTAATGTAAGCAGGATCTTTTACACACCCCGTCTCATCAGCCATGCTCTTCTTCCTGGATAACACCAGCCAAACCAGCTACCCAAAGGGCACGCCTTATATGAGTAGCAATACAAGGGGATATATCCGATGCAAGCAGGATTTTTTTACACACACCGTACACACAACTAAATAATATTGTTAGAAATTCTATAAAAATTTTATATACGTTCAATAATACTACACCTGTATATAAGATATCATCCTCTGATTCATTATGGCCTCACTCGGCCCGCGAGGGGAGCACCAGGCGCGGCCGCGCGGGAGAGCGTGCGCGCGCATGCGGGGCAGCGGCGCCGATGCGTTGGGCATAGGCGCGCGTGCGGCAGCGCGAGGGGACAATGCATCAATTAATTTTTGGCATGCAGATCTGTGCCTCTGCCATCCCATTACTGTCTAATTCACCAGCCTGTCTCCCTGGTACTATAGCTTCCTGCCCTCTCTCCATTCGATCAAGACAAGGAGAAGGAATCACTAGCTGTGCTGCTGAACACCAGCCTTCGTTCAATAGAGCCTATTACGATAGGTTTCTTAGTTTTTCGCATTGTACGTTTTCTAGTGTCCGTGTGGGTGGGTGTGTGTCCAAGACAATTGTCAGATGCATTGGCAGCTACACCAAGGTAAATTACTTTTTCAGAGGGAGAAAGAAAAACTCAGCATTTGATTTGTAGGCTGCTGCTACTATTGATAGTAGTCTACTGGGCGCAGAGGGGTAGGCAGGAGAGGATGTACTAGCTGTTTTTTTTATTAATATGAGCTCTTCTAGCACACAATAAAGCCTGTTGACCTATTCTTTTTAGCATGCATATACATAATACTACATGATGGGTACTATTTATAGTCTCCCAGCACACGTACGGCCTGTTGACAAGTTTTTTTAGCATGCATGCAGAATACTACTGCATGATAGCTACTGTTTGTAGGAAGTGACTCATCGGCGGCATGCGATAAGAATTCTAAGCAACTGCAGGCTGTATACTATTTATAGAAGGTGACTGATCAATATTTATAGAACATGATCTATCTACATTTGCAGTGATATTCATGGCCTAGAAATTTATCTTGCACTTGTCTCTATGCATGCATACAAAAAGAATTTGCATATGTAAATGCATGCAGAGAGCAAGACGAAACAAACAAAACTTATCGCACGCTTGCTTCTGTACATGCATGCGTAAAGCAAAAAGGCTGCAGAGAGAAACTTGTCTTGCACTTTCTATATATGCACGCATGCAAAAAGTTAGGCGTAGCTGTTACTGGACACGTGTAGCATGCATGTTTAATTGCTCGATCGATTCGATTACACGTCTGTTGTTTGTCAGAACAGACTTGGACTGTGCTCTCTCACCCTAATTAAATTTTACATTATTTAATTTTACATTGTTTTGATATAATATTTACAAAGAAAGGTACCACAAGAGCACATATAGTAATTAAGTTCAGATTACATTTTTTGGGAAGCACATACATAATACATCTAACAACCTTACAGCTAGGAACACATTTGTCCTCAACAAATCAAGCAAAACAAATGTATAGCTGTTATGTTTGATTTATCAAGAACTACATATGCTTATTCACTCTTATTTTTAATTTGGCAAAGCTGCCTCTCTAAAGCACACACTTCTGTATTTAATTCATAATTCTCAATGATGATTTATCTTTCTCCTTCTTGTCTGTCATCTTACAATCTAGCTTCTCTTGCAACTCAACTATCTTTTTCTTCAGTTCACAGTTCTCTGCAAGTAACTTAGTACGGTTTTGTTGCAAAAACAAGAAATCTCTCTCAAGCTCATCTCTACCTTCAACAACTTCCTTGCATACTTTAGTAACCTCCATGACTCTCTTTTTCCACAACTTCAAATCATGCCGGCTGTAGTCATTGATCTTAACAAGGCCACATTTCTCTAGCCTTCGAACAGCCTCACGAGCCCCTTTTCTCCTAGCTCTTCTTGAAGAGGTAGGTGGTGTTCCTATGAATTGTAGTGGACCTCGAAACCCTTTAGACACCCAGTTTACAAGATCGACTTCAATACACGAATGGAAGATCCCATCCGCCCTTTCACCATGTGTCACCGTTGGTTTCTCAAGTCCAAGATGATTCACGATTTTCATTAGAATCTTCACATAATTTAAAGTTACTTGAGCCATGGTGAAATCCTTCAATAAAATTTTTTGAAGCTTAATTAATTGACAACCATACATAAAATCCCATTGAATATAAGCAAAAAATACTAATTAATTTTGGATATATTAATTTCCTCCTTTTCCAAGCATAGAGGTGTGATGCATAAAAAGGGAGAGATGCACACACCATATGATTATTAACATGTTTGCTTAATGACAGTTACTAATGTTTAGAAAACATACCTTGCTCCCTATTGAACTTTTGCTTGCATGTAGACATGTGTGGGGGTAACTCTCTTGCTGCTTCGATATCAAGTATGCCCTTTTTATAGAGCCTGATTAGTGAAGTGCTTATTAATTAAACACTTTAATTTGTGCTGCACCCAAATGTACTCCCTCTGTCCCACTATAAGGTATTTTTTTGGTTTCTGTGCCTAACGTTTGACCGTCCGTCTTATTTGAATTTCTAAAAAAATTTAAAAAAATAAGTCATATATAAAGTACTATTTGTGTTTTATCATTTAATAATAATAAAATTAATAATCATAAAAAAATTTTAAATAAAATGAATGATCAAACATTGTACCAGAAAAGTGAAAAATGGATTCTTTCTGGGACGGGGAGTAGTAAAAGAGGGGTGGAGAGCATGACATCTTTATCCATTTTGCATGATCTTGCTCCACGCTTTATTGGCACTTTATACCTGTCAATTAGCACAAGTGATAGGTCATGTCAATGTGGCAACTATTGTACCATGGTCATGCACTATTGCCCACTCTAGCCATTCAACCGTAAGAATAAGTTATCCTTCCTTCCTATACACATAGGCATTGGCATGCCATGCATGAAGTGCAGTCCCTGCCTATTTATACAAGAACTTTCTCACCATGCTTCTCATCCATGGCCATATTGCTTCAGGTAATGTAGCACCCATCATAGGTAATTTACCATTGGATAAATCTTGGCATGCTTTATAGGCCAAATAAAATAGGAGTTGAATGTGTATTATACATGTCTTCTCAATTGTACCATGAAGAGCATGTAATGATATCCTTCATTAACTCTATATTAGTCTTTTATAGTCATATTTTAGCCCTCTATGCTTGTTACAAATTGAAGTTTTTAAGGAAGTTTACATTGTCTATGTTTTGATACCTGTGTGGTCCCGTGTCTTTTCATAACTAATTTATTACATGTGAATGCATGAACCAACGTCCTTACTTACTTCTCACTTTATTTATAGGGAAAGATGAGATCACCTGGCAATAGCAGTGCCATGGACAAGGGCAAAAAAATTGTTGAAGAATCATCCAAGCCCGCTCAAGACAACAATCAACCCGATGATTTTGCATCCAGTGTATTTATTTTTAATTCCCATTTGACTAGCAACTAATTAATTTCATTTAGTTATTACATTCATTTATTTTGTTATGCAGTGCTTGCACACGATATTGGACTTGGACGTATTATGGTTAGATAAAATTTATAGTAATGCCTAAAATAAACGGTATATAATGAAAGCTATTGTAACGCCACCTAATCACGTTTATGGTCTTAAAGAAAATTCCAGATCCATGTAGTGCACTAATATAAGCCATCTACTATTTAGTTCCTCAAACTATTTGCATAGTACATCTACCTACTGTATTTCCTTTTTTGTTTACTCAGGAACCCAATGTCATTTACATTTCACGTAAGAGCATCCTGAGGCAAATTACTAGCAAGCTAGGTGCAATTATTCGCACTGAAGGAATAGTGAAGTTGGGGGAAACTCAAAGGCTAGCCTGGCTAGAAGTGGAGTTTCCTCCACCGAACAATATTGGGCATGTAAGAATGGAGAAGTTTTGTGGAGCTCCTTGCACAAATGATTCCGATGCTGAGGAAAATGTTTGTGAAAAAGCAATATTTCATTGCATCATGCACATGAATATAAATGTTAATGATGTGAATTATGCTGCCTTTAAGGAAACAATCACAAGTCTGCTCCATTATACCGATTGGGCGGAATTTCTCCATATTAGATATCAGCTGCTTCTTGCTGAAAAGAACTGGCTCTCTGACACCCACAAACATCTTTTGAGACAACTGAGTTTAATTTGTAAAAGTTATGGTGATATACTTCCGCTAGCAGTATCTGCACCACCAACAGATCCATCCAGTTCATATGTTGAACCACTCCCAGAAACACGGTTTGAAAAGCTTGCTAGAGAATTAGTCAACATCGTTCAGGAGTACACTCCCAACGAGAACGTAATTTAAATTATCTGGTATGTGTTCCTTACATTGGAATATTTTATTGTCTACAACTTTTACTTTATTGTAGTTAAGAAAAAAATAAGCATCATTTTTTATAGGGGATTATCTTTTCAGGACCGCCAAGGTGCCTGTACTCTCTGAAAAATGGTGGAACATTATTGTGATGTAATGTATGTTCTAGCAGCCACGGTCCAAATAAGCACATGCACTAGTTTCCATATAGAGGAAATTCTTTATTCCCTCGAAGAGCATGTGAAGATGGCCATATATCCCTGTATTACTCTCTAGTATTTGATATTGTACCTGTGATTGATATGCCCATCCCTACTAGTGTATAATATGTTATATCTTCATCAAGCCTTCCTATTAGCTCTCTTAGAAAGAGAAAAATGGTGTCACAAGGAAGTGGGCATATCTGGGTTATCATGTTTCCTGTAATATTATGTGCGTCTATCAAGTAATAAATATTCTCATAATAGCTGCTATAAAATAAATTTACTAATGTGTCAAAGAGAACAAAATAAATTTACTAATGTGTCAGAGTACAGCACCTCTGGGCACACTTAATTTGAAGACTTGTTCTCAGATAATAAGTATTTTTGAGTAAAAAATAGAATTTTTTTTGCTGGATGGGTATTTAAAGTTGGAAAACTGGTTACCCAAATTATTATGAAGTCATATTTATCTGATTTCCGTGTTGAGCCTTGCGTATATGGTTACCTAGAATGAATAAGATATTAATCATCATGTGTGTGTCCGACTATACTTATTAATGGAGTCATGCATCACTGCAACCTACTTAGCCCTATGGTAGATTGCCCACCTATTGTAGCCAAACTGATAAAAAAAAAATAAGCCATCGATAAATGCAAATTACAATTATTAAAGACTGCCAGTCAAATGACTACTTACTCATTCTAATATTATTATTAGATTAGAGAAAAGAAACGATGATATGCGTAAACTGATTTTGCCCAGGAGTTTTTTTACCCCTAAATCATGCTCCACACAATCACAAAAATATTGTGCCTCCTTCCTAAAAATACATCATCCTAAGCCTAAGTCTTTGCATGCGTGCATATATAGAAAGTGCAAGACAAATTTCTCTCTGTATCATTTTTGCTTTCCGCATGCATGTACAGAAGCAAGCGTGCCATAAGTTTTGTTTGCATCCTCTTGCTCTCTATATGCATTTACAGATGCAAATTTCTTTTTGTATGCATGCATAGAGACAAGTGCAAGATAAATTTCTGAGCCATGAATATCGCTGCAAACATCAATGGATCATGTTCTATATATAAATAGTATATAGTCTGTACACTATCACTCAATAGTATTTATTATGTAATGTTCTGCATGCAAGCTGAAAAGAACATGTCACTCACAATTTGCCAGAATATGCATGCATTAGGATGGATACTGCTGCCTATCCATGCAGCAAGCCACCTATCCCTCCTACAAACTTGCTGCATGTGTGGCCTATTGCTTGACATTGACCTATCACTGCATGCACGATGCAGCAACAAGCAAGATGTAGCTCCAAAAAATGTGATGCCTCAGCCACAGTGCCTCCACAGCCTTTGTCTGATGTGCATGCATGCATCAGGAGGGATGCTATTGGCTATCCATGCAGCAAGTTCACATCACTGCACGCATGATGCGGCAAGCAACCAGGATTGCCTATTTAAGGGCAGCATTGCCTTCTTGCATCTGCATACCGTAAAAAAGAACAGGTCAACAGGCTTTACATCTGCTAGTCTGCTAGAGCTATAATGAGCTATAGGTGTTTTTTTTTGTGTCGTGCTCATGGTACAGCTTACTGATGTGATTTAAATAGCCATAGCCTCAAAGCTTCTGCTCCGGCAACAGATCAAGGCCAACAGCTGCTGCATATCCGCCTCCCTCTTTTCATTTTCATAGACCATGCAATCCTAAATGGTTGGCGGTGCTATTTTCTTTACACGTAAAGCAATTATATATATATATATATATATATATATATATATATATATATATATATATATATACACACACACACACACACATACATACATGAGGACATATTCGGTGCAAATACCCTTTTTCATACATACACCATGAATATAACTAACAAATGTCACCAAAAATTCAACAAAAATTTATACATATACTTCCAATAGTACTACACCTATGTTTAAAATACCATCTTTAAATTCATTATATTTTAGTCGCAACAAAAATCTAACAGTTTTTAAAATATAAATCTGTCAGAATTTTGTCTTTTTTGTTGCTCTCTATATATAATGAATTTGAAAATAATATTTTATATATAGGTGTAGTACTGCTGGAAATATATGTACAATTTTTTATAGATTTTTTGGCGAGGTTCACATTGTGTGCACAAAAAAGGATGTTTGCACCGGATAGGTTATGTGTGTGTGTAGGGATGAAAACAGAGCAGATACGGATGGATAATGCTTGTACCGTCTTTATTTTCATATTTTTAGTCAGATACGGAAACAGATACGAATAACTCGGATACGGAAACAAATACGAATTATTTCAAATACAAATATAGTTCGAATAGGATCAGACACGAATTCGGAAACAAATATTTCTCGAAACAAGAAACCACTCAACTGTTTGTAGAGACAAATAGAACACATATATTTATCTAATTTATTATAAATATTTATTATTTTACGAGACATCAAAAATTAAAGCATTGAGTTCAACGGTACATCGATGCTCCAGCCGAGTTGGGAGGCGGCCGAGTCGGGAGAGCGGCAACGGGCGACCGAGTCCTGCCCAGTCGAGTCGGGAGGCGGCCGAGTCGGGAGAGGTGGCCAAGGTCGGGAGGCGGCGATTGGCGGCCGAGTCCTGCCCAGCTGAGTCGGGAGGAGGCCGAGTCGGGAGAGGGTGGCGATGGGCGGCCGAGGTCAGGAGGCGGTGATGGGCGGCCGAGGTCAGGAGGCGGCGTCAGGCGGCCAAGTCTTGACCAGCCGAGTTGGGAGGCAGCCGAGTCGAGAGAGGCGGCCGAGGTCAGGAGGCGAGTCGGGAGGCAGCGACGGGCGGCCGTCTTGCCCAGCCGAGTCGGGAGGCGGCCGAGTCGGGAGAGGGTGGCAACGGGCGGCCGAGGTCGGGAGGCGGCGGCGGGCGACCGAGTCCTGCCTAGCCGAGTCGGGAGGCGGCCGAGTCAGGACAGGCAGCCAAGGTTGGGAGGCGGCGACGGGCGACCGAGTCCTGCCCAGCCGAGTCGGGAGGCGGCCGAGGTGGCGGCCGAGGCCAGCGATGATGCTCCCTTCCTCCTTGGCGGCAGCGCGGCGCGCAACCGGAGGCCGACCGGCAGGCGGCGACGAGTGGCGGCGGCGGGCGGCGCTGCGCCGATGCACAATGCAAGAGTTAGGAGTTGGGAGGCGGCGGCGCCGATCTGGTTTCTGCTTCTCTGCTGCTGCCTGCTTCCCTTCCAATAACTAATGGGCTACAGTATTGGGCTGTTGAGTTAGTGGGCTGGTTTTTTAGGGGGTGGAGGTACTTCTGGGCTGCTGCCTGCTACTGGGTATATAGCAGATATCTGTATATAATAATCTTCGGATATCCGGCTCCGTATTCATATCCATCGGAAGTTGTGATACCGTATTTGTATCCGTATCCGAAAAAAATTACCCGTATCCGGATTGTCCGAAAACTATCCGATCCGAACTGTATCCATATTCTTTTGCTCCGGATCAGACGGAAACTATCCTCTCCGTTTTCATTCCTATGTGTGTGTCCGTGTGTGTGTGTATATATATATATATATATATATATATATATATATATATATATATATATATATATATATATATATATATATATATATCATAAAGCTAAGTCATGGCAATTGTTTGATTGTGCGGATGCAAAGATGCTCTCTGTTTACTACTAAGTGTTTGTAATATATATGCGCTACACATATCATAGAAAACTTTGTGTGCTCCTCCGTTTTTTTAAGAAATATATGTGCTTCACTGTTGCTTGCAAGTATGGTAGTCCTATCGCTAGGATGTAGTGCTATGTAAGTTAAATTGCAATTCATTATTGCTCTCAACATAATTTGACATTGTTATGTTATCCATAAAATCATTAACATGCCGACCTAGAGAAACAAAAAATGCCAGTAAAAAATGTAGCTTTAGCTGCAAACCTACAAAGAAGCCCAACACGTTAAGGATTAAGGAATTTTTTTAAAGACAACTTGAAACCAGATAATGTTTGGTGCTTGATTGGACTATGAAATCTCTTTGTGTAGACACACTTACGCATGTCGTCTGCTATTGGGTTCATCAATAACATGTGTATTACTCTTAAGTGGTTTATTTCATAGATAAATGAACTTTAAACACCTACTACCTTATGAATTACAATCGATTTCCAAACTATGTATGTACTTAGACTGTTATGTTCCTTACAATCAAATATATAATTTAAGACCCATATTAATGATGTCTGATTGTGATAGAGAGATGTAATGCCCTCGTTTTCAAGCTGTTGAAAACTATTTTACTAAAGACCCTAATTTCAAAAACTTTGGTTCTATGTGTGTATTTAGGACCTAAGTGCCAAAGATCTCGTTTAAACTCTGCCTTGAAACCCTGAAAACCCCACCCTTCAAAAATCTTCCTCTAAATAATCTCTCGGAATTTCAATCCTCTCGGAACCCCTTGGCCTCCATCTCTCCGGATCTCATGTCACTCCCCAATAAAAGTCCCCGCCCTTGAGATCTTGGATAGTCGGGAATCTCGGATATAAATGTCTGAGGTTCACTTATTCGCTCTCCTTGAAATCCTCCACCAAAATTTTCTGCAAGTCCAAATCTCAGAATTCAAATTTCGCAACCTGAAACTCCTCTAGAAATTCCTCCTAGAAATCAAATACCAAAAGCCTTTCTGCTGCCCCTTCCAGGAAACTTCCCCAAAAATTTCCCTAAAATATCCTCTCCAAAAATCCCTGGAAATTTCTTGAATTCAAATTAGATTTCTCACATTCAAACTCCCTTGGAAATTTCCTCCGAAATTCTCCCTACAAGTATTTCCGAAAGTTCTCCAACTTATCTTTTCCAAAGATTTCCCCTATTTTCCTTGAGATCAAATATCAAATTCGAATTCAAATCCGAATTCAGTTTCCTCGAAAATCCTTTTCAAATTTCCTAGGAAAATTCTAAAACTCCCCTATTCATTTTGGGCCACCTCTCTTTCGCTTCCATCTCCTCGGCTAGCCTGCCTTCCACCCTTTCCGCATAGGCCGCCAACCCACCAGGCCTCCCGTCACTCACTCAGGCCCACCCAGCCATCCCCCCTCTCCCTTCCACCCCGCCAGCCCAGCCTGGCCTGCTCCTCCCCGCGCGCGCCGATGCTCTGGGCCCACTTGCCAGTCTCACTGCTCCGCCGGGCCTACACAGCAGCTGCTCCCACATGCGCCAACCCCACCCGCCAGATCCATCACCCACCTCCAGCCTCGCGCTTGCCACCACACCATTCCCCGGCCCCGCTTACCCCGTCGCGCCAAAATCGCCACCCCTCGCTCACCTTATCCCATCGCCGCGCCACCCGACTTTTGAGCTGGCCGCGAGCTGGATTGACCTGGGTCCCCCTCTCCTTCCCTGAAACGCCGGCGAGGTCGCCACGCCATCCCCTCTTCCGCCTATAAAACCAGCCCCCAGGGCGCCCTTCTCGCCACACCTCTCCATCCTAGCTGCGCCGCTGCTCACTCCGCCGAGCTCCACCGCGCCACCCACTTTCCTCCTCACCTTGCCCTGCTCGCCGCTCTGCTCAGCCGAACTGAGGTAAAAGAAGAGGTGGCCCTGGCAGCCGGGCCCCCTGGCAGTCTCCCCTCCCTTTTCCCTCCTTCTGCTCTCTGTGGCAGCCGGGCCCTACCCGACAGCCTCACTGCCCCCTCCTCTCACTCTGTAAACCCAACAGTCGGGCCCCAGCCTCCATCCTCCCTTCCTTTCACCAACATGTGGGCCCCTTCCCCCAACCCACTTCTTCTTCGGTCCAGGCCCAGGCAAGGCCCAACCACGGACCAAAAGTCCACATTCCCTCCTCATTGGCAAAGCACAACAAAATATGATGTCCAATTCTACTCCCTTACCCGACAACCTCTTAGCCACATAAAGTCCACCTAGCGTCCCTCTATGCCTTAGCCCAGTGGACCGTTCCAAGGGGGAGAGGTCTGTCTTAGCTCCCCACATCCTTCAGAAAGTCTAGTCTTCCTCCCTCAGGTCCAACAACCAATAAGAAGTCCACTCTACCTCCTTTACCCCTTTTAAGCCCAACAGCCACCTCCTAATAAAGTCTGCTTACCACCCCTTACTCTCGACATGGTAACTCTTTTTGAATACAGGTCCACATTATGCCCCTTTGGTCAGTCCCGAGACCCCCTTAATCTACAAAGGTCTGGTTCTCCTCCTAGGACCATCCGACCTAACTACCCTTCATAATTCATCCCACCTTCCTGCGATCCAAGCAAAAGTCAAACCCCATCCACTCGCTCCGCTCAACACCATTACCTATTAAATAAAACTCCACTCTACCTCCTTGGCCCCACCAGTCAGTCTCTCAGTCAATTTTGGCTTCCTTTAATTCTTTCCCTAACACCCAAAAAATGCCGGGATCATATCTCGTCAACCATAGGCCCGATTCCCTCCGTTTAGCTTCCTTACCCTTCCTAAAAATGAGATCTATCTATTGGCACTATTAGTTAACTATAATCTTGCTGTCTTGGTTCCTCTTTTGCGATTAGATGGCGACGGCGGGTTTCTCTTTCGGTCTGCATTGTGGCCCTAGATTTCCGGATGATCTTTTCGAAGACTTGGATTATTAGAAGATTACTTGTCAACCTAAGATCAGAAATTTCTAGACGATTGCCCCATCCTCAGCCAAGCAGAAACTTCTCCGTTAGGTTGCCCCATCCTCAGCCAAGCAGAAACTTACAGCTGGGCCTAACTCAACCTTATCCACTTGAGTCGGTAATGACCAGTCTTCTCAACGCGATCCTCAGAAATACCCAGATCAAGGCACCGTATCAAGTTAGGCACCGACCATAGGACAGTGACATGGATCGTACATAGCAAGTCAAAGGATCCCGAAAGATCAGGAGTCCCTTTTCCCAACAATGTTAGAGGACACGCGACGGATAAGGTACAGAAGCTAACTGTAAGAGTGTTCCAGAACATGAATGTCGACCACCCGGGGACTAACTCATCTAAAGGATACTCTGATTCTGGGGCCTTGATGAGGACAGGAAAGCCTTAGAGCAGTATGTGAATCACCACGAGGCCAGACCAATAAGGGACTTTCCAAAGATTGTATTAAGGAAAAACCGCAGCAAACCAGATGAAGACACAACCCTAAGCATGATCTCATGACAAAAATTTAAGGGGGGTAGCCTACCGCCTGTTATCTCGAGATAGACGAATCATGGATTTCAGAGGTCTTGCAAACATTGAAGAAGGGATCAAACAACACCTTGGGACAAGGCGTTCTATAGGATCTAGGGATGACTAAGAAAAAGTGATAGGTACCAATTCTCAGAAGTCCCCCAGGTGCTGTCCACCACCAGTAAATGGGACAGAGTTCACTGCAAAGAGGCACAAGCACTGGAGATGCTGAACCAACCAAAGGAACCACCGAAAAATGGTGCCTATAAAAGGAAGCGAAAGTGACCCCATAAAGGCACCCTTTCGGACTAAGCCTCTGCTACTAAAAAGCTCAGCCCTTCCCAGCCAACCAGAAAACCATAACCATGTCAACCCCGCCACCAGCAACCGAGGGGCATGCTGAAGACAAGCTCAATGGGTATGCCCAGCAACTGGAATTCCTCTATGGTAGTTGGGCTACACCGAGGAGCCAGTATTTTGCAGTGAGCAGATCGTTCAGGGATCCCAGACAAGCTGGAAGGTGACAGTTTTCCTTCACCTTCCGGGAGATGAAGTGATCACCTTCCAAAACCTTCATCCCCGAAGAACCCTTGAAGCCGCCACTCGGGACGTGTTCCGCGAGGCCCTCCTACGATTTTGCAAGATCTATGCTCCCTTGGGAGCGGCCAACCATTTTGGTATGCACCCGTACCGCGGGGAAGGTGACAGCCGGTGCCACCTTCACCCGACTGAAAAGACCGAAGGAAGCAGATGTGTCCTTCTCTCCAAGCTAGCCTACACCACCAAGAACGCCTACGAGCAAGCCCTCGAAGAGCTACATGAGCTTCGAGACCGATATGCTGATCTGGAGGCCCGCTATCAGCACCTAGCCCACGAGCACACTACCGCCCTACTCCTGGAAGCACATTACTTGGTCTGCCGTATGTCGATCCGGGGGCTACCCTGTGTCCCCAAAGGAACCGTGTCAGAAATTGAACCCCGCACGCCCCCACCATCTCCATAAGAAGGGTTACAAGTGTAAACTTTTGTTTCACCACCGCCTTCTGTCGAAGGATGAAACCTCAACGGCGGGAAGTCGGGAGACTCCCCTTTGAGGTTCGGCCAGGGGAGTAGTTCTCAGGCGAAGTCGGCGTCAGTGTGGAAGAAGATAGATGGTTGGATGAATTGCACACAAGGGACAGGAGGATTTAGACAGGTTCGGGCCGCTCGGAAGCATAATACCCTACTCCTGTGTGTATGCTATATGGGGATGAATGTGGATTGCTGTGTTACAAGGTGTTCACCGGCCCCGGGGCTCCGCCGGACGCCGGACCCGAAGGAGGCTCACACGAGCTGACGTAGAAGACCAAGGCCTCGACTGGGAGGAGTTCTCAACCGGGAGAAGTACTCAACCAGGAGAAGTGCTCGACCAGGAGGGGTTGATCAACTAGGGACAGCTCTAGAGTCAGTTCTCACTCCGGCCGTGGCTAATGCTAAAGCTCCCCCCCTTTTGCTCTTCGGCTTGGATCCTCCTTTATAGAATTAGGGGAGTCCACAGTACCGAGGTACATGGAGAGAGAGAGAAAAGGCACTGTCTTGTCGCACGCCTCCGCCCGCTGCGCTGCGTCGGAGAAAGGTCTAATCGCCGTCTGGAGCTGTCGGAGGCGGCTGGAGTATGAAGATGCTGTCGGCTCGGCCGCCGAGGGTGGCTGGTCTAGTCATTTTGCCGCTCGGCTGCTGGCGGCTGGAGCTCAGAGACGTGACAGAGGTTGTCTCCTGGAGATGCTGTCGGGAGACAAGCGGGAGGCGCCCTGTCGCCTCACTATTTATGTGGGTGGAGAGCTGGCGCAGAGCCTGTCGGGGACCGACATGTGGGCCCCGGGCAGGGGGTGAGACGATGGCGCCCGGAGGCAAGGCACGGGCCCGAGGACGATGACGCCCCGGGGACGAGCCCGGGGCCGATGGCGATGACGCCCCAGGGACGAGCCCGGGGCTGATGGAGAGATGGCCCCCCGGGGAACTGACGTGGCCGATGACCCACGCGTCCCCAGGGCATGTGGGACCCCCTGTCCCGTTTCGCCAACAGTGGCCCCTGGCCCTGTTGCTCGGCCGGAGTCGCTCCGGGCAGGAACGGGGCCACGTCTTTGAAGAAAATAAGGGGACGCTGGGTCCGCCTGGTTCATCTTGAGCCGGTGGAGCTTGACGACTTGTTGACTTAGATGGGTTTGGTGCGCCCGGGACCCGGGCTAAAAACATGGAATGAAGTGTTGAGGAAGGCTGGCGGCAGCGGTCGTGATGGCGATGCAGCAGCTCGCCGCCCGTACTGTCGCCACCGAGTTCTTCGTGGCGGCCGCTGGCCAGAGACCACGGTAGCAGAGAGGTGCATCGCCCGATTGGAGGCCGCCGACGAGTCCTCCCGCGCCTGGTCCGAGATTGAGGCGTGGGAGAAGAAAACACTCTCCCGGGGGAAACGCGTCCGGGCCCAAGAAGCCGGGCTCACGTCTCGGGGGTGTGAGTTTGCCGCGCGCGTGGAAGTCGCGGAGGTTCGAGAGGAGGCATGGGAGGCCGTGGCCGAGTCCGCTGTACATCTTGTAGAGCCGATGCCTGACGAAGAGGTCGAGGAAGGCGCCGGCCCCCTTCTGACGCCGTCCGGGGTGCGGTTCGAAGAAAGCCAGCGACCTCTCCCTGTGCGACGGCGTCTCCGGGCGCGAAGATCTGGTGGAGCCACTGGCCGACGAAGAGGTCGAGGAAGACGCCGGTTTCCTTTTGACGCCATCCGCGGCCGCCGTCGGGGCCTGGGGGCCCTCCATGCCGCCGAGCGCTCCTCTTCTGACGTCGCCCGGGGTCCGGTCAGAAGTACACTGGTGACCGCCCCCCGGGCGATCCGGGCCTCGCTCGTGTTTGCGCTCCGGTTTTGCCTGTCTTGTACAAAGAGAGATATTTGTAGAGATATATGATCGTGTTTATATTTTCGTACCTTGGTTTATTGTGTTGTTCGGAAGTTGCTGGTGTTCGGGACCTCGCGTCCGGGAACGCCGAGCACCGGGCGTCGTCCGACAGCGAGATCCAGAAGCTGCGAACAGCCGTTGCGCCTGAGGCCCCTGTCCGGGCCCTGTTGCAGCCGCCTGCCCGGGAGTTCGGTCTCCAGGGGCGGCGTACGCGACGGTTGAACGCCCCGAGAGCTCGGCCCCCGAGGGCGCGAGCAGTTCGGACGTGAGCCTTGCGGAGCGACGAAGTCCGTAAGTCCGGCCCCTTCCGTCTTCCAGGTCTAGGGGCCCTCTGTGCCTCCGGGCGCCGTTGGCCCAGGGAGCGTAGCGAGGCCGCGAGGACGCTCTTGACTCGCCGGGAGCCCCTTGGGAACTGATCCTGCCCGGGCCCGGGGTCGCCAGGCAACGAAGCCCCCGGCGCCTCGGCGGCGGCCGGGGAGGAGCTGGCCAGGTTGGGCACCGCCGCCCGCCCCGGGAGCCTAGGCTAATCATTCAAATAGAGGGAGAATACAAGTTGGGCAATATGTAAAGTCGGACAAGGTAGCGTATCTGGATATTGCGAAGGGCGGCATGGCTTCGCGAGCACGATCCTGGGACCGGGAGTGTTGTTCTCCCCCGGGAGCTCCAAGTATCTGGCCAATCCCGCCGTGGATCGCCGTCGCGCCCAGCTCCCCTTCCCGGGGCCTGGAGCTGCCGCCTGCCCAGGGAGCACGGTCCTCAACGGCTGCGAGGGGCCCGAGGATGAGTTTGGCGGGACGATCGAGTCGGCAGGTGCAACCCCTCTCGTCTTCCGGGTCCGGGGGCCCTTCGTGCCCTCGGGCGCCATTGGTTCCGGGAGCGCCGCGATGCCGCGGGAACAGACTTGATCGGGCGCGGGGTCGCCGGGCAGCGAAGCACCCGGCGCCTTGGCGGCCGCCGGGGAAGAGCTGGCCAGGTCGGGCGCTGCAGCTCGCTCCGGGGACCTAGGCTGTTCATACAACGGGGCAAGAATACAGATTAAGCAATGCGCAAAGTCGGGTAAGGTTACATATCTGGATGTTGTGAGTGGCAGTATGGCTTCGTGAGCACGATCCTGGGGCCGGGAGCGTTGGTCGCCCCTGGGAGCGCCGAGCATCGGGCCGATCCGCCGTGATCCGCCGTAGCGCCCAGGTCCCCGGGAGCTCGGTACCAAGGATCCGCGGGCGCCCGAGCGCAAGTCTCGCGGAAACGGCTCAATCCGTAGGCTTGACCCCTCCTGTCTTCCGGGTCCCGGGGGCCCTCCGCGCCCCCGGGAGCTATTGGCCCAGGGAGTGCCGCGAAGCCGCGGGAACGGACTTGGCCGGAGACGCGGTGGCCAGGCAGCGAAGCAGCCGGCGCCTCGGCAGTTGCCGGGGAGGAGCTGGCCAGGCCGGGCTCCGCAGGCCGCGTCGAGGTTCGGAAGGCCTGCCTAATCCTGCCGGGAATTGGTCTAATCTGCATACGACGAACTCCCGAAGGGGTCCTCGCGGTCGCGACCGTGCGGAGGGAAAGATTACGCATAAGCATTTCACCCTCTACCTCCGGAAAGAACCGATCACCGAAGCTAGCCAGGCAGGACGTCGGAGCCGCAGGGACGCGGGGTGCCTCCCGGAGGGCGCCATTAGGTCCCCGCGAACTCGACAACACCCTGGACCTAGCACGTCGGGATACGATTACTCGTCGGTAGGGAACTGATGATAATGCGCGAACCCCAACCGTCGCACGGTCACGGCCCGAGTATGCCCCCAAGGGATGAGAAGAATGTATTTATGGAAGAATTTTGTGAGGATGCTCCCAGGCTTACCGAACACGGTAGGGAAACATCGATCATCAGGAAGGGGCTTCCCACAGGGGGAAGGTTTACCTCTTTCCAGCACGTGTAAGGACACGGCGGAGGTCCAACCCCTAACCCAAAGCGATCGGACCCGTACCTTACGCTAAAGATAGCGCTTGAGGTCTTGCTGGTAACGAGCGATGCGGAGCGGAGCGCGCCACCTTCGTTCCTTGAGGAAGTCGAGGTTGTCGAGCTGCATATTTGTCGTGGTTGATGTTTGTCGATGTAGCGCCGTACTCGAGGGGGGCCGAAGAGGAGCTCTGGCGATAGAACGGCTTCGGCCCGGTACACCAGGAAGAAACGGGTCTCCCCGGGCGCCCAGCTAGGTGTGGTATGAATCGCCCCCAGGACCGCCAGGGAAAAGGTATACTCTGCACATAGTGAACTGTGAGAGCGTCCGGTTCGTTCCCTTGTCCATCCCATGCTACGAGCCGTGGCGTCAATCACTTCCCGAAGGCGTTCTCATGGTCGCGCCCGTATGGCGGCTGGGTTTTGCGCATAACCCAGCCGCCGTACCGGCGCGGCCCGATGGTACCCCCCGGGGGGTGAGACTGCCCCGAACGCAACACATGGAAAACGACGAAAGGAACGAGACCGAGAAGGATATTAAAAATGCTGCTTATGTAAAGTGTATATACATGGGGGCCCCGACTAGCGCTGATATTTTAGAGAAATCCGGCGCTGGCCCGGGCTCACCCAACTTACAGGATGTTTATACAGACAGATTTGTGAAGATACTTGATGCGCCTAGGGATGGAGCTCGGGCTCGCTTCCCTTGCGAGCCTCGAGACTGGGGAGAAGCATGTGCTCGGGACCTGGGGGCCCCGGCCAGCACAGAGGATGTGTGTCCGGGACCCGGGGGCCCCAGACTGAAACACGGTTTTGATATAAGCCGGGTTTCGAGGGCCCGGGCTTGAATATGGGATGTGAGACGACCTTCCGGACGCATTCTCGCTGGGGCGGTGCTGTCCGGGCTATCACGCCCTATTCCGGGTGTCGCGTTCCTAGGCTTGCACCGCCTTGCGCGAGGCCACCTGGTTCGGCACCTCAGTGTCGGGCCCAGGGCGCGGATTCAGGAATCCGCGCCTCGGCTCCAATATGTGCCTGGGACCTAGGGCCCTGGACTGAAATGTGATTTGACATGGTCAATATGTTCCCGGGCACGGGGCCCGGGTAAGGACATGGACCACGTCGGGACGACTTCCCCGGAACCGCCCTCGCCGAGGTGATGTTGTCCGGGTACTCGTGCCCTGTTGAAGCTGTTCCGGCTCGGGAGCGGGTTCGGACCGTCCGCATAAGGGTCGGGACGTCCGAGTCGCTACGACCGGACAGTCCGTCGAGGGATCGGACCGTCCGAATCGCCTCGATCGCGCTTGGGGTACTACCGCTTGTACCAGATCTCGGGCTCCGCTCCCCTGGGAGGGCGCGAGCTCTGGAGACCGGGAGCAAGCTATGCGCCCGGGAGCCAGGGGCTCCTATCCGCACGGGCTCTCCGTGACCGATACGCACGCCCGGGAGCCAAGGGCTCCGACCGGGGCCAGATACGCGCGCCCGGGAGCCAAGGGCTCCAACCGGGGCTAGATCCGTGCCCGGGAGCCAGGGGCTCCGACCGGGGCCAGACATGCGCCCGGGAGCCAAGGGCTCCGACCGGGGCCAGATACGCGGCCCGGAGCCAAGGGCTCGACCGGGGCTAGATTCGTGCCCGGGAGCTAGGGGCTCCGACCGGGACCAGACATACGCCCGGGAGCCAGGGGCTCCGACCGGGGCCAGATACGCGCGCCCGGGAGCCAAGGGCTCCGACCGGGGCTATTTTGAGCCGGGAGCCAGGGCTCCTACCGCACGGCTCAGGTCCCTTGAGAGGAGCAAGCTCGGGCCGCTACTGCTTCTGCCGGGACTTCTTGACGCGCTTGGCCAACTTCTGGACGGCGCGGTACCCCGTGAGGTCGTGCAAGTCCGTCTCGTGGACGGTGCACCACTTCCCGGCCGTCGTTGGCTCGAGACGCTCGGCCATGCTCTGGATGGCGCGGCACTCCATGATGTCATGCCGATCCGTGCCGTGGAAGGCGCACCACCCCCGGGCTAGCGCCGGCTTGATGCGCTCGGCCAAGCGCTGGACGGCACGGCACTTCGTGAGGTCGTGCCGGTCCATGTCGTGGAAAGCGCACCACCCCCGGACTACCGCCGGCTTGAGACGCTCGGCTGAGCCCTGAACGGCGCGGCACTCCATAAGGTCGTGCCAGCCCATCTGGTGGAGGGGGCACCACTTCCGGGCCGTTGCCGGCGGCGGCGGCGTGCGTGCGGCCTTTTGCCGCTTGTCGCCGTCATCGCCTCCGCGGGCAACGTGACTCCGGGGGTTGCCGGTAGCCGCCAAGGCGAAGTCCTCGGCGGCTTTCCTCGCCCTCTGGCGCTTCCTCCTGTTCCGCCGCGACGCGGAACGTGAGAGCTCACGTGGCGAGCTCGCCACAGGGCTAACGTTGCCCGGCGGGGTGTACTCGCCGGACTCCTCGCCGTAATCTCGCAGATGATGGCCTCCTGCCATGGAGTGCGTCGGTGTTGCCGGCGTACCACCTGAAAAGGAAACTCCCCCTACCTGGCGCGCCAGCTGTCGAAGGATGAAACCTCGATGGCGGGAAGTCGGGAGACTCCCCTTTGAGGTTCGGCCAGGGGAGTAGTTCTCAGGCGAAGTCGTCGTCAGTGTGGAAGAAGATAGATGGTTGGATGAATTGCGCACAAGGGACAGGAGGATTTAGACAGGTTCGGGCCGCTCGGAAGCGTAATACCCTACTCCTGTGTGTATGCTATATGGGGATGAATGTGGATTGCTGTGTTACAAGGTGTTCACCGGCCTCGGGGCTCCGCCGGACGCCGGACCCAAAGGAGGCTCACACGAGCTGACGTAGAAGACCAAGGCCTCGACTAGGAGGAGTTCTCAACCGGGAGAAGTACTCGACCAGGAGAAGTGCTCGACCAGGAGGGGTTGATCAACTAGGGACAGCTCTAGAGTCAGTTCTCGCTCCGGCCGTGGCTAATGCTAAAGCTCCCCCCCTTTTGCTCGTCGGCTTGGATCCTCCTTTATAGAATTAGGGGAGTCCACAGTACCGAGGTACATGGAGAGAGAGAGAAAAGGCACTGTCTTGTCGCACGCCTCCGCCCGCTGCGCTGCGCCGGAGAAAGGTCTAATCGTCGTCTGGAGCTGTCGGAGGCGGCTGGAGTATGAAGATCCTGTCGGCTCGGCCGCCGAGGGTGGCTGGTCTGGTCGTTTTGCCGCTCGGCTGCGGGCGGCTGGAGCTCAGAGACGTGACAGAGGTTGGCTCCTGGAGATGCTGTCAGGAGACAGGCGGGAGGCGCCCTGTCGCCTCACCATTTATGTGGGTAGTTGGAGAGCTGGCGCAGAGCCTGTCGGGGACCGACATGTGGGCCCCGGGCAGGGGATGAGACGATGGCGCCCGGAGGCAAGGCACGGGCCCGAGGACGATGACGCCCCGGGGACGAGCCCGGGGCTGATGGAGAGATGGCCCCCCGGGGAACTGACGTGGCCGATGACCCACGCGTCCCCAGGGCATGTGGGACCCCCTGTCTCGTTTCGCCGACACCTTCCGAGCAAAGGCAATTTCCCTTTCGTCCCAAGTGATGTAATACCCTGTACTACGTGTAAGGAAAAATGGAATGTGGAACGATGCAACCTTTTACCTACTTTAACTCTGTGGCTTTAGAAAGCATTGGCTATGCTCATGCTTAGGCCAAAGTGCCCACTAGTAGGAACTGATTCATCGGGTTATGCTACTTTAAGACAGAAAGACAGAGCGACGATCGCACCTATCAAAAATGGCAACCTTAGAATACCCAGAAGGGTAGGAAAAATAAAGGACTTAGACATATTAGGGAAAACGATAGTTCCTGTCAAAAGATATCCAAGCACCAATCAAAACCATAAAGGTCCATGCTCAAGACACAGAGGAATTGAGGGATCTAAGCACGATTTGGAAAAGTGACAGTTTTCTTAACCAAGCAACCAAAATGAGCCAAGGACCTCATACTCAAAAGCACCGAAGCTAAAGATTAAAAGCTAGGACCATAAAAGTCGATACATAGGGAATACAACGCCAGCATCTAACAGCCACACTATCAACTGTCTACTCTAGCATCGCCTCTAGGATGGAAAGGAAAACGATGGGTGCCAACAGGATGAGAATGTAAATCGCCACGCATAGGTGGTCGGACTGGCCATCCTGGAGTGGCTCAGACCACCACCCTAAGAACTGGATCACTAGGCGCACCACCACGGCTAAGACGGTACAGATGGCGGCACAGACAAGGCGTAAGCCCGACCACACCCACACCTAGCGCAGAACAACAGCCACCCCCGACCAGAAGCCTCCTCCTTGGCCGAAACGCCTCGGTGCCGCTGTCGCCGCACCTCCGCCTTCGGCAACCTCGCTTGCCGCCCGACCGACCGGAGCTCCACGCTCCGCCTGCCCCAGACGCCGGCGAGAGGCACCTTTTCCGACACCCTCCCGCTCCGCACCACCTCCAGTGCCACGGCCGCCAGCACCTTGCTCACCGCCATTGCCGCCGCCACTATTGCCGGACCCCAGCTCCATTTTCCCCTCCTCACTTTGAGCTACACCACCTCCACTCACCCTCCACTTGCCGCGCCACTCCCACCCTAGCCAAAAAAAGAAGCAAGGAAGGCCCATAAATAGAAACGGACTCGATGACACGGGTACACGGGTACACGAAGCAGCAAAAGGTATGTTGGCAAACCCAAATAGAAGCCAGACAACCCTGGTACCCCAGCAAATACCGTGGCTCGCAAGCACTGGTCACAACAAAAGGACACCGGGTGTGGTATAAGGTACCACTACAGTACGGTCAAACACAGCACACCGATTTGATCCATGTAGAGCCTAATGAAGATACGTTAACACCAATACTAATACCAGAGAAGAACACGAGAACAGTGTCAGACCAACACTCGGCAGATCAGTTCAAAAGTTTAGGGCACCAAACAGTCAGCCCATATCACTTGGTCAAAGCAGGGCCAGGGACTAGACAGCCACCTGACCCCACGTGTCAAAGCAACAATCATCGTTATTGTGATGTATTTGCTTCTATAACCATGTCTTTATAAGGATTTTTCACATCTCCTTGAACCCGTTTACACGATGATAAGTATGTGTATCTCGTATACTGACTTATACAAGAGCAACCCCTCTAGTGCTCTTAATCTTTCTATAAGACAATTCCCACAACAAAACGGGTGATAATAAAGTTTTTTGTGAACTTGTTTTCTTGTCTTTTATTGTTGTAACGTTGTTGTCGTAATGCATATATGCAAGTTTGTATAGATGTGTGCACAGAAAAGCTATCTTCGCAAGCAAACATTACTCAATGGCCTCGCGCCACAAAAGCATCATAACCAAGGATACACAAACACACTAAACAAATGACCTTGTCCACCCACAAGTAGACAAATGGTCAACATCATACCACGGCCCTCACATGCTACTCCTAGGTGACATGCTATAACCCTGTGACTTTACACAATGGTCTTCTAGATAGGTATTTGGTCCAGCTCCCAGTCCGAGGTTGTCCCCAAGTGTGTCCCATGGGCCTTCTGGTCATCCTCCCTTTCCTTAATCCAACCACCACTATGTGTATTACCATACTTGTCTTCAGAGAGGGGGCAAGCAATAGCACCAGGGATTCTGATGTGACCCCGAATCCTTGCAAGCAGCCTTGTAAAGTTGGGCTATCAAACTCAGCCTCCATCCTTTTCAAGCATGCCCATGGTACATTGATCTGAGTAGGGTCCTCGCCATCGATTCCTATCCCTGTTTGTAGTGATGGTGGCAAGTTTTGCAGGGTTTGAGTTTAAGATGGGGTTCCAAAATACCATTGGAGGCGGAGTATGATTGCTTCCAGCTGTAGTCCACGAATGGTGTGTTCCTGGGCAAGGTGGTTGTACCTCTCCTCCCAGTCAGCAATCTTTCCCAGAAGCACATCCAATTCCTCCAGGGCCCCTTCATAGGCCTCGTCTGCAACACATATCCACTTAGAAAAGTGGATAGGTGATTGCTCCTCGAGGCGCCTCACCTTTCGGATATGGCAGTGATGGCCACCACCTGCACGGCATGGATGTAGGGAAAATGGAGTTATTGTGACCTCATTGTTGTAGATCTTAGATAGCCGCATGAATGCCTCACAGGACGCATCTTGAATTGCTGCCTCTTTGCTAGCTCGAAGGTGGTGGGACTTGAACACATATCTTTGACACTCCTCTTCCCTGCCTTGAATGTAGATCTTCATCCTCCAATCCTTCTGAAATCCATGGATTACTTGCTCTCCAAGATGGATCAGCTTTTTAGGAAAGTACAGCTACTTAAGTAGCAGCTCTAACTGTTCAGCGTAACCGCCATGGTCGGCTTTAGATGAGAACTCCAGGGTTTCCTTAGAGGAGTTCTCCATCTTGAATGGGAAGATTGGGGTAGCACTAAGGTGTTTGGATGTTCCAATGAGAAGGGTGGACTTCTTTCCGAGAGGGCTCTTCATATCCCTTGGCTTTATAGGCCCTACATCTCTATCTGTGCCTCTACTTTGTGTGGTTCAGTGACACCCAAGCCACATGGTTCCATCTCATTATATATCACCATGAAAATAGTTGTATACATTTAGAGGATCCAAATCTAAACACGTAAGTAGTTAGCTAATTATTTTTGCTATGGATTTATACTTAGTAGAATATACACAACATGAACACGATTCTATCTTATTATATATTTAAAAAATTCCACAAAAAATATTAGGACAAACTTTTTACTATGGTATTTGAAAATTCATAATCCGCAGCGAAGCGCGGGCAAATGTGGCTAGTGCCTATAAAGATAAGGACTGTCTATACACCTAGACAGAAAAACACTATAACAATTTACAGCTATTTGGACTTTGGGATTGGCTTGGGACCTCTTTACACAGTTTCGGTGAAAGGCGAAAAAGGTAGGTGTTTTACCTCTGGGCGCTAGCCAGGCCTTTGGCTTGTATGCCCATATCTCTCCGGTCCTATGAAAGTTCAGAAGTCCTTGTCTGAAAATGAAAGAGTTTTTATAAAATTTCATGGAAGTTATACTCTCTCTAAATTCTAATCACAAATAAGTAATGTTTTAGAATGTGTGTAGACAATATGTTTAAACTTTGGTCAGCAATTTTACTCCAAATATTTTGATTCAACTTTTGGAAGTGATATGATTAGATTTGTCTTCAAAATAGTTTCAAAATATTTTAACTTTGTTATACTTTTTATAAGCTTTATATTAATATTGGGATTGCTAGGTTTTAGGTGACTGAAATTGCTATTTCAATCACCTTCAACATAGCACTGGATTTGGGAACCAAGCAAAGGGAGGAAGAGGCAGGAGGAGGGGAGGGGGGGGGGGGGGAGGAAGGGTAACTCACCAATGACAGCGAGTTCCCGTTGGTGGCGATGGTGTCGAGACTCCGACAAAGAATTTAGAGTTTAGGGTTTCGGGGTGATTGGGGTGGGAGGGGGTTGGAGGAGAAGGAAGATAAGGTTTTTCTTGGCCTTAGAGGGATGGCCGTGGGCGACAAACATAGGCGGCGAGGCGGTGGTGGCACCATTGGAGCCACGAGGTTGGAGGAGAGCTGTGAGTAGGGTTGGTGGCAGAGGTGTGGGAGTTAGAGTGGTTAGGAGGTGCAGGTGGCACGCCACCGCCCGACTTGGTGAGGAGGAGGCCGATCGGGCCGGCCTCGTTGGTGCCTATGGTACCGAAGAGGCCGAGGGGCGGTGCGCTGGACCGGGGGAGGCGGTGGCGGCGTTCCATGAGAAGGCAAACTTGATCGAGCGCCGCGTCAGTGGAGGGATCAGCGAAGAAGAGAAGGACAAGATAACTAAATCGAATGAATTTTGACGTAATCTGAGTCGTCCAAAAGCGACCAAAATTTATGGGTAAAAAACTGAAACTCTAGACAGTAATAATGGGCATAGGTGACTGTGTTGTTTTCCGAAAAATATTAATTATTTGTGAGAAGAGAAAGTACCAATTATTGCCATAAATTTAAAAGAGCTCTAAGCTCGGCCGTCTCCTTGTGCTAATCAAACCCCCAACATTTATCAACGTGATCTTCCACATCCGCTAATCAGAACAAAACACCTGTAGTACTTATTATTTTTGCATGCATCTTGTTACTCGTGCCTAATCCACATGGCTAATTATTGGCAATCACGACTGACTGGTGTCAGAGCAGCAGGATGTTTAGAAAATTTGTACTCGCACTTGACTAGAGTAGCACAGTAGATTAATAAAGATTAGCTGCACTCATGGATAGAATCATCTTGTTAATTAACGAAATATAATAGGCGACCCCTGCAACCCACGCGGCAATTCGAAAACCTTCGTGGGATACGGATGGATCGATCAGGAGGCACACAACGACGACGTACGCGAGCAAGCGTGGGCGGGGACCGGTGGTCTCCAGGCCGTTGGTTGGTTGATGGCCCAAGCCAACATGGAGACGCTCGCACGCACGCACGAGCGCCGGAGAGGGGACCGACCGAACGATCGATTCCGCTCGGTGGATCGAGCGAATGATAACCATCCACACGCTACGGCGCCAGCTAACCAACGGGAGGGGAGAGCACCGAGTTTACTCTGATTTTTCTCGGTGATTAGTACCATGTTCATGTTCGTGGCTTGCAATAAAATCTAGACGAATATGTTCATGTTCGTGCCTTACAATAAAATCTAGATGAATATAGATAAATGGTTTTATGGAATTTAATCTTTTCTATGCCGATTTTTTTTTTGATGAGGTGTTTTTAGGCAGATTTTTTTTTTTTTTTGCGTGAGGAGAGCACGTTGGTTGCGAGGAGAAGAACTACTCCACTATGATTTACTCCCTCCGTTCCATAATACAAAGGATTATATCTTTTTATTAATATAAGGTTACAACCAAAAGACGCTTATATCCAAAAAAGATAGTAGGTAAAGAATAAACTAGCATAAAAGATGTTAAGAGGGTGTTCGAACTGGCTAAACAATGTGATTTATAAGTCGCCCACAAAACGAGAAACATCATTAACATATGATTAATTAAGTATTAACTATTAAAAACTTAAAAAAGGATCTAATTGATTTTTTTTAGAGGTACTTTTATATAGAAAATTTTTATAAAAACGTACCGTTTAGCAGTTCGAGAAACGTAAACACGGAAAAGGAGAGAAAAAGTAAAAGCTTGAAGCCGTTTCGAACACCTAATAAGTGAAGAATAAACTAATACAAAAGTCAGTAGATAGAGAATAAAATAATATAAAAATTGATAGGTAAAAAATAAATTAGTATAAGTAGGGAATAAAATACAGGCTCGGATTAGAAAATCCTTTATATTTTAAAACAAATTTAAATGATAAAATTTCTATTATGGGAGGAAGCTAAGCGAGTAGCAGAGAAGAGACGAGGCACCGGAGATGACGAGCACGAGTTCCGTGAGATTTGCGGATTTCTCCGCTGTGCGCCGCGCATGTGATCCCCCGCGCGCGGCCGTGGATTCAGAGTCCTTTCCACCCGTCGCCGCACGCCGCCACCACGGACACCCACCGAGCTCGCCTGATTTCTCTCGTTCTTTCGCAGCCATGAATCCCGAACCCCAGCATCTCTCACAGAGACGGACAATAATCCTGTGGCTTGTGTGGTTTCGCAGGCAACCCACCCAAGCCGTATTTCCCTTCTCTCTGTCTATCTGTTTGTTTTAATTTGTTTGGATCAGGACAGCAACGGCCGACCACAACTGCTCATATGGCATATCGCTGCACGGAATAATCATCACATCTCCATTTATATGCACACGAAAAATGGGCACGGACCGACGAAATGAAGAGAAAAAATCCGGGAATCTGGCTGGAGGTAGCTAGTAGTACCTGCTAGCCGAGAAAAAAAAAAGAGAAATTTAATGCACAAAGAGGAAGTGCAAAATTGGAAGCTTCAATGGATTAATTCACTAATCACTCAGAATAATAATGCACATGCACAACAAGTACAACTACACGCAGCTACACTGATCGCTCGCTCACGCGTGAGTACGGGATGCACACTAATTACAAAACTTCCCAATGATTAGCGGCGGCGATTAGCGATCAGCGAGGGAGCAAACAGAGGCAGCAAGGTCCAGATTAAGGCCTAATGGCAGATTAAGTAGTAATTAATTATCTGGCTGGTGCTAGTAGGAGCAGGCGACCCTGAGCATGGAGCGGCCGCGGAGCATGCCGCGGTACAGCGCCTCCCGGTTCGCCGGCATCGCCGTCGTTCCCAGCGCCGCCGCTTTCCTGCACGACGGCTCTGCCGCCGGCGCCGTCGGGCGGGAGGACGCATTATTGTCGACGACGTCGGCCGCGAAGCGCACCCGCTTCTTGCTCCCGCGCCGCGCCTTATCCCGCTTCCGCTTCTCTGCAAGAAACGGACGTAAGGTAAGGAGTCAGAGAGAGAAGGAGCCGAGAACCGCATGCACGACGGCCGTGGCCGTGATTGCTCGCTCACCGGAGGAGAGGCAGGGCCGGAGCCGAGCAGGGGCGGCGGCGTCGGAGGAGGTGGCGCCGTGTTCGTCATGGTGCGGCTTGGCGCGGCAGAGGGAGAAGAGGACGAGGGTGCCGGAGAGCGCCATGGCGGTGGCGGCGAGGGCGAGGCCGGCGTGGGAGCCGCCGGCCGACGAGGAAGAGGAGGACGGAGACATGGGAGCAGCTAGCTAGCTCGAGCTGGAGCTCGGCGCGCGGCGGCGACTATTCCGGGAGGGGAGGTAGTTGGGTGGTTGAGGCAAGAGGGACCCTGTGATGGCAGAAGTCTATAGGCACGCTGCTATAATATACTCCTAGGGCTCACCTGCTGTTGCTCGTTGCTTGCTGGAGCTGGACTGACGTTGGTCAAGCTAGCTTATTACTGTCTTAGTTTCAAAATAGTTGTATTTTAAGGATTTAAATTTTTTTTAAAAAATAGTTATTACTCTAAAGTATAACTGGTCCAATTAGTTATTTTTTATTTAAATTTCTCTCTATTCTACTGTACAACCGTTTCATCCCAATTATACGTTGTTTAATAAGTATAATGGTCTTTTTCTTTTTAAATCTTAATCTATGCTAAACAAACTAGAATGATAACTATTTTGGAACAGAGAAAATATTAGGGTAGTTCAGTAGACTTATCATTTGGTGAATTTTATTTTACTGTAATTTTTGGAGAGGTTTGGTTTGGTTGGAATCATTGGTGAAGGGGGTACAATGGTCATTTTGCCAGTTCATATTTTGATTTCTGTTGGGTTTTCAAGGGGAGAGTTGAGAATTTAGGATGGGTTATTATATGCATCTTGGCGATTCGTTTGATGAGGAATATATGAGACTTGTACTTTTTACCGTTGGATCCGCAGCAAGATTTATATGTACTTTATCTGTATCTAGACAAACTGAGGTGCGCTTGTAGAAATCGTAATGTTATTGAGCAAGTCATCATTGTTTATCATGGGATTTAAACTAGGAATTTGTACTTGATTTGAATATATGTTCCAATAATGTAAAATACAACATTTTCAGCTAGAGGTTTAAATGGTGGACTGTTGGCTGAGAAGAAACCTATGTTCAGAAACCTGATGACAGAGTGGAAAGCTGTGAATAATACCCGTGGACCAGGTCTTTCTTTTTCACTTGCAACACCAGTAAATCCTACTGCTGGTATTATCCGGCACGGCACGACGCATTATTGGGGGATGTCTCCTTCTTCTTGCTACCTCTGACATGAACTTCAGATAAGACGGTCACCCAATCATTTATCTACAAAAAATTTATTCCACCAGCTCCCCCCTCTTCCTCCTCTTCCAAGTGAATTAATGGAGGCCAAGATTAAAATGAATGTCACTTTCTTTCTTAGATAAAATCCTCGAATTAGTTGAGGCCAAGAAGTAAGAACCAGTTACTGCTTGCCAGCACGGCAAGTAGGACAGCACACAGCAGGCAGAGTCTCATGTAGTACTGTTGCTTAAGTACTTGCTAGTTGCTCACGCACAACTAATATGTAGACCAAAAGTGTAATACTCTCTTTTTTTTTTTAATAGACGATACCGTTAATCTTCGAATGATGTTGACTATTTATCTTATTTAAAAAATTTAAGTATAATTTATTTTATTATGACTTTATCATTATAAGTTCTTTAAGTATAACTCATATTTTTATATTTACACTAATTTTTTGAATAGACGAGCATTTAAATGTCACGATAAAATTTAAGGACATCATTTATTTAAAAATGGATAGAGTATTACTGAGCAGAGTAACCTCATAACAGAAGGTATTACTGTATTAGACTTTCACAAGCTACTCTCATCAATAGGACCCAATCCCTCTCACAAAAAAGACCTAAATTACATCACGTTTTGGATCACATCGATTTGGCACGCATGACGTCGGATCCAACGATCGTTAATTGCATCAGCTTAACCTAATGAATATTCTTTTTGAACCAAATGGCCCTGTTCCTGCCGGAAACCGGTGTCATAAGTAGCGGTTTTAGATACAATGTCTTTGTTGCTATAAAGGTGGAGTTGTCTTGCTCCTTTCCTAACCACAATAAAAAGCCATTATTCCTTAAAAAAACATCTCACCCAAAAATACGTGAACCACTCTCCCTAAAAATCACTTCACTTAAAATAGAAAAATTATCGTCTTTCTGTAGATTTCATTGCAACGCACGAAACATAACATTGGGACAATGAAAAAGACACCAATTTGTCGATGTAAGCTGACAGAGATGCCCAAAAGAAGCATAATAGTTGAAGGCTTGAAGCTAATGGACGATTAACTAATTGCTAAATCCTAGATTCCATGTTTTGCCTCTTCTTAATACAAGTTATATATGGGTGACGTATAGAGGGCATCATTATGTAGGTGTACTGTTAGCTGCAACTGGAATTATCCAATTCCAGTTAAAGTGGATCCCTAACCCAATTATTTGAGATCTTAGGACAAGCAAACCACACTTTTGCCACTCTTTTTTTTCTATGCAACTGCTAGCTAATGGAGAACACATCCATAATCTCTAATGTGATATTGTGGGATTAATTAATTTACTAGCTATAATGGGTGAGGTACACCAATTTTTTTAGGAAAACAAGAATTTTCTTGAAAAAAGTTCCAGGGTCCTTAGGCTATTTCACATTTATCAAGAGTGTCATGTCATCTAAAAATATTTAAGTTGAATAAAATAAGACCTTCAATGCATAATTTTATTTTTCAATTTCATAGACTAGTCATAATATTTAATAGCGATACATAGGATTGGATACAGATAGATGAAATAGAAGACTCTAGCCCTCAATGATAATTTCAACCAGTTTCATACTCTTGGAAACAATATATATCTAGTTTTATCTGAATGAAATTTCTTCTCTCTCTTTATAATTATATTGCCATATCACCAAATTTAATTACATGACATCTCATTTATTGAAAATGAAACTACTAGAAAATTACCATTGAGATTGGCCTTACTTCTCACATAGGTATATCATCCAGGCCTTTTATTGGGAATATACAAAGCATGTACGAGTATGACAACTTCATCAAACTATCGGGTTTTCTGAAATTGAACCCTGTTGTTAAGAAATATATTTCTTTTCAGAAAATAGATTAAAGCCCAGCCTCTATATCTGAACTGGATATACACGGCCGAAGTTGTCAAGAAATATATAGCTGGTTTCTATAGAATCTAATTCATCATCACATCATATCCAATGATCACTGCAAGGACCAATCTGGATGAATATTCCTACTTATTCGCCTCTTGTTCCTGACGGAAACCGATGCTTTTAATTATGTAGCGTGCTCAAGTGTTGCTTATTTAGACTGCAACTTACAAAAGGAACGTTATCGAGATCAAACTGTGACGTCTGTTGACAGAGATGTTGAAAGAGCCCAACTATTGTAGCTAATGGGAGATTTGTTATGAGTGAACTCTAACAAATGGGAATATCCTAGATTCCATGGATGACGTAGATCGAGTACTTCTGTTTTTCTTTTTGAAGTTATGGATGATATAGGTAGTACTAGTATTGCATAGCAATGGTTAGTTGCAACCGGATCGAGTATCCAATTGAGTGGAACCCATTTATTTGTGCTCTAGCACAAACAAACTGCTCTTTTGAAGCTCTTTCCTTTTGTTTTCTGAATGCAGAGAGGCAGTAGGTGTAATGGCAGGAACCGGCTTCTTGCACTACTTTTATTGGATAGCATTGTGCTGAATTTACTGAAATGATTAGTTTGCAATGAGTAAAGGGGTACAAGCGCTATCAACTGTGGGGAGGTGATGGCCACACTAACCCAGTTTTGATGGAAAGGGTATCTACACCCTAGCCAGAGAAAAAGAGCCGGTGGAGGAGGATCATTCACACATACATTGAATTTGCAGTTAAATTATAAGTTGTACGAGTGGTATGTGCACTCAAATAGCATGAATTGGACCATACCCTTTAAAACCGTACGAGAAATAAAAAAGAAAAATCCAAGGGTTAGTATTCCCGAAATACAATAGGAACCGACGATGGGCCGGTAAAAACAAATATCACCTCAGTCCAAAAAAAAATACAATTCTAGGATCAAGTTATTACATGAACTGGTGGGAAATTTTTTTGAAGGAAATCTCACGTAAAAAAGTTGTGGGCACGTCTGATTCAGCTGACGTGGTTGAGTGAGTTACTCCGTCCATTTCAAAATAAGTTTATCTTTAGCCTATCTCATAAATATTGATACAAAGCTAAAAGACTAAAATAACTTCTATTTTATTAAACTCCAATGTATTTATCCTCCACTTCAATAAACTCTAATGCACTTATCTTTCATTTTAGTAAACTATAATACACTTATCTCTCACCTTAACAAATTTTAATGTATTTGTTTTTAATTTACTAAACTTTTATGTATTAATTATTCTAAAGTTGAACTTTACGGGGACAGATTTAATAGATAAAAGATAAATTTATTTTAAAACGAATGGAGTACTTGATCAGCCTGTAGTTAATCATAGCCTCTTTGTCCTGGGCACACTGATGAATGCTTTTCCCAGGAGTCCTTGTTCTTATCCTATCCACCCCGGGATTTGCAGTACAAACACAACACAAAGCTCCCATCCTGTGCAGTCCTTGCTCGGCTCTCATTGGTGGTGGTGGTGGTGGCCGACCGCCGCATCGGTCGGCCTCTGTCAAGGAAAGGGAGGCTTCCGTCAACAAAAGCGAAGGAGAAGCAGAGAAATCGCTGGCACCGCCGTGCCGTCACGCAAAATGAAAAGGAGGGGAGCTCAGCAGAGCTGACGGGGGAGGGCCCTCGCTGTCACGTTGGGAGATCCTATGGATCGACAGCAGAGATGTCGATGTTGGGACACTTGTCGCCTCTCTGGTGAGATGGAGAGGGCTCGTCTCCAATTCGGTTCCTAAATTTAAGGTTAGATTGTAGCCACTAATTAGACTCGTTGGAATCTACATTTTAGAAAAAAAAATACTTTTTTTATTTTTTTTTAGCATACTTGCTGAACTGCTAAACGGTATGTTTTTTAAAAAAATTTCTATCTAAAAGTTGCTTTAAACAATCATATTAATTTATTTTTTAAGTTTAAAATAATTAATATTTAATTAATTATGTGTTAATGGCTCAACTCGTTTTGTGTGATCATCATCTTTTTCTGCCCTCACTCTCAAACTCAGTCTTAGATGGGTAAGATGGGGTGACTAAAAAGATTGATATGATAAACTTGTAGTAGCAACGTTATGAAGTTTGGCGATATTTGACATGTGTCACTCAACCAAACACTCGCTATAACTTTTGGAACATAGGAATTTTATAGTAATTTCAAATATATTAGTTCTTTTACCGTTAGCCTCTCAATCTTTAAGCATCTATTAAGAGCATCTCCAGCAGGGATCTCAAACTCAGTCCCCAAACAGGTTTTGGACGGTGAGACAAAAATTTTAGGTCCAGCAGGGGACCTAATAGGGCCCCTAAAATGAGGAGGCCCCCAAATTCAGCCCCCAAGCCCCCAGTCCTGGGGCTCTACACCACAGCCCCTATCGACGTTTTTTTGGCGCCTACAACAATTCCTCAAGCCCACCGTGCCCGTCGACATCTAGAGGAGGAGGAAGGAGAAGGAAGATTGGATTTTTTTTCTCAGGTGAAAACCCTACTTGCCTCGCCGCGCCGCGCCGCCCTGCCCACCAGCCTCCTGCGCCGCGCGCGCGCGGCCTGCTGCATCCGCGCCGGCCTACTGCATCCTGCTGCCACCACCCGGCCTCCTGCGTCTGTTTGCTATGTCACTGCTGCTGCTGCATATATATATATAATATATATATTATATATATATATATATATATATATATATATATATATATATATATATATATATAACTATAACTGTTGCAATATATATAAGTGCACTTCTTTTATATACGTGAGTACTGTTATTAGTGTTGCTGCTAGCTTTTTTTTAAATGAATGACAACCAATATACTTTTTTAATGGAATAGTGTACATGACTGTGAATATATTTTGTCTCTTTGGATGATAGTGTAGTTTGCTTGGATATTTTTTCCTCTAATTTTTTCTGTGATCTTTTATTCGCCAAGTGTACTGAGTAACCTATTGTAGTGACTAGACTGCAATGGCTGGTGGAGGTGATTCTTTTCTGCACATGATGACTGAGGAAACTGATGTCGATACATTTGACTTATCAATGCACAATGGAGACGCAGGTAATTCAACCAACGGTACAAAAGGAAGCACTAGAAGGTCAAACAACTATACTCATCCAGAGGACATCCAATTGTGCATGTCATGGAGGAGCATTAGCACAGATCCTATTACAGGTAATGAGCAGCCAGGGAAAACGTACTGAAAAAGGATTGCGGAGCATTACCATGACAACTGTAATATTGAGTCTGATAGAAATGCAAACTCTCTTGAACACCGTTGGAGTACAATTCAGAAGGAGACATGCAAGTTTCAAGCTTGCTATGATCAAATCGAGCGTCGACATCCAAATGACATACCATATAAAGAGCATGTAAGTCGACTTTTCTATATATTATTTTAAATAGCTTTGTATGAATGCGAACTAATACTTTAATTTTTCTTCAGCTTCTTGAAGCACAAGCATTGTATTCATCTAAAGAACCAAAGAATAGTGGCTTTCAGTTTGTTCACTGTTGACTCAAGGTGAAGAATTTGCTGAAGTTTCAAGCGCTAGAGTCCCACAAGAGGTCAAGGTCCAGCAAGTCTTCGATGCCATCTGAGGGACCTAGTGAAGAAGGAGAAAACAGTGATAAAATTACAACTCCTGATTCATCAGAGCCTAGTGCTAAAAAGAGACCACCAGGCAGGAAGCAAGCAAAAGAGAAGTTAAAAAATGGAGGAGAAGTTGGATCGTATAAGGAGACAATAAAAGATTTGGCTGAAGCCAAGGAGAAAGAAGTGAAGTTAAAATAAGAGAGATGGAGGGAGTCTAAAGAGCTTGAGGAGCGAAAGATCTTGTTGGCTGAGCGCAAGTTAATGTGGGAGCAAGAACAATAACTTATGTTCTGTGATGTCTCTACCATAGAACCGGATGTGAGGACATATGTGTTAGCAATGAGGGCACAGATTGCAGCTTCTAAGATGGCTGCCCTCAATGGTGGCTCTGGTGTGGGTAGTGGTGGCTCCAGTGGGGTTAGTGATGGCTCTGATAGAGTTTGACATCCTTGATGCAGTTTGGTGATGTTATGTGTTAATTTTCACTATGATTTATGTGTCATGTGTCAGTAGGATATGTCATTTCTACTATTGAAAGATTTTGATCATTAAATCAGTCATGGTTATAGGATGTGTTATTTTCATTAAAAAATGCTTGTGAACTTGGATATGTGTGTGCTGTGGAGATTTAATTATGTGTCATGTGTTAGTACGATTTTTAGTGTGATTTTTTCAATGTTGATGTCAATGATTTTTGTAGATGGACTTTTCTGATGATGATGATCTTCTTCGTCAATGGTGGGAGGAAGAGAAGTCCGACGATGATGACTATTACATTGCAGCTGCTCTTTTTGCACACATGGAGCATGAGAGAACCAAAAGAAAGCGTCGTGGTTCAATCTCGGGTCGGCAGATAGTTCACAGGGACAGATTTGCTGGAAATATGCGTATAGTGGCAGATTACTTTGCAGATCCTCCTATATACAATACAAAATTCTTTAGGAGGAGATTCAGAATGTCAAGGGAGTTTTTCTTGCGCATAGTGGCTGGTGTGGAGGCTCATGATGACTACTTCAGGCAGAGACCAAATGCAACGGGCCTTCTTGGTGCCACTGCATTGTAGAAAGTGTATAGCTCATTTCGCATGCTTGCGTATGATATTCCAGCTGAAAGCCTAGATGAAGTGGTGAGGATTTCGGAGAGCACCATAATAGAAGCTTTCAAGCACTTTGTTAAGGCTGTGGTTGATGTGTTTGCTGATCAATACATAAGGGCACCAACTGTTGATAATACTACGAAACTGTTTGCTATAAACACTCAAAGGGGATTTCCTGGCATGCTAGGTTGCATTGATTGCATGCACTGGAGGTGGAAAAATTGCTCAACTGGATGGAAAGGGCAATACTCAGTGCATGTGGATGGGCCAACCATGATTCTTAAAGCTGTCGCATCCAAAGATTTATGGATTTGGCATTCTTTCTTTGGTCTACCAGATTCTCTCAATGATATCAATGTCCTGCAGAGATCACCACTTTTTCAAAGGCTTACCTCAGGGACAGCGCCTAATGTGGAATATACGGTGAATGGTAACAGATACAATATGGGGTACTATCTTGTTGATGGCATCTACCCCTGTTGGGCTACTTTTGTAAAAATAATCCACAATCCACAAGGCAATAAGAGAGTCCATTTCGCAAAAGTTCAAGAAGAAGTGAGAAAGGATGTTGAGAGAGCATTTGGTGTTCTACAAGCTCACTTTGCTATGGTGAGGGGTCTTGCTAGATTTTGGGACACAAAGACCCTATGGTTCATAATGACAGCTTGTGTAATCATGCATAATATAATCATTGAGAGTGAGCGAGACGAAGATAATGACTTTGACTATGATCAGGAGGATGGTGAGGTGCTGAGGAAGGAGGAGTACCAACAACGTAATAAACCCCTGTTGGAGGAGTTCCTAAAGATACATAAAGAAATAGAAAACAAGCAAGTGCATGAGCAACTTTGAGATTATCTTATAGAGCACTTGTGGACGTTTCATGGTGCTCAGTAATTTGTTTTATTGCATTATTTGTGGGTTATTTCGAGTCCTGAACTTTTGTTTGCAGGATATATCATTTCTATGTTTCTAAATTATAAATAAAAATTTGAATTATGATGATTAAAATTATTCAATTGTATATAAATAAATTCTATATGTAGTAAATATTTATGTTTTAATTATAGTGTCAAACTAGGCATATACATATAGTCTACGGTGAAAAATAATAGAAAAAGAAATAGGGGCTGAAAAATGGGGGCTGTTGCTGGAGTTCGTAGCATTTTTGGGTCCAAAGGAAATAGGGACAGCCCCCATTTAATATTTGGGGCTCTAAAATAGGGGCTATTGCTAGAGATGCTGATGTATTCATAGATTTATACGTGTGTAATGATGTGCACGTATGTGTGTTTTCTGTATAATAAAAAGAGTGCTCTAAATTCACTGATCTTTTATTTGGCAAAATAAACAAGACTCAGAGGCAGTTTTGATGAAAATTATATTTTAAGTGACGATGAACGGCTCAAATCTAATTGGCTATACTTGAAAAGGAAATTTCCTCCTAACTCCACCCCTCACGAGGTATTAAAAATGACTCCACATCCTAGTTCCTCATAAAACTTTCACACCCATCACCCAAACAGAGATATCCTTAATCGTCCAAACTCTTATTCTCTTGACAACTCCCCCAACCAAACTCACTGTAAAATCAAAGGAGGCCTAAGAGGGTGTTCGGTTGTGCTTTTATGTGTACCTCATAAGTCGTACGCAAAACAAGAAATATCATTAGTATATAATTAATTAAGTGTTACTATTACAAATTAAAAAATAGATCTATTTAATTTTTTAATATAGTTTCATATAGAAAGTTTTTTAAAAAGTCACCGTTTTATATTTTAGAAAACATGCTAATAAAAACTAAGGAAAAAAGAACGCTCTCTAAAGGAATAGAGATTATCCCACCAAAGTGCACGTGACTTAAAAAACATTTTTACACACTTCATGAGTATGAATTTAGAGGTTGGCTCTAGGCGACATTCCTAAAAATCCATATACATGTGACATCTCGAAGTGACACGCGCTACATTTAACGAATGGTCTATAAAACACTAGACCTTGGCCAGTTGGTCAAGAAACGGCGATTTCTAAATCCAAAACGGATAGTGGAGAAGCTGGTGGACGACGCAGTACCAAGGCGCTGCAAAGCCAGCTTCAGCTATAAGCACCAGGAAGCTTCTGCCGGTTTCCCTCTGTCTACATCCCCGGTTGCCCAGTTCAACTCCCCTTCACGTCTAAGCTTTCTTCCAACCAAGTAGCTTTCATCCAACTGTGAGAGCTTCTAGAAGACCAGAACAACCTAGAGACTGTGAGACATCAACCTCTCAATTCTCAACTCTTTTCAAGAAGCTTCCTTTCGAGAGCACGAGTAAACGTAATACACACATGGCTGCTCAGAGTTTATCAGAATTGGGAGCATCCAATCCACAGGCCACAGCACAAGGCCATGACCACTGACATCCTGATAACAACATGTAAACAACAATGCATGGCAGCTGACAGCACACCTTCTCTTTGCTCGGCACAAACATTGGCAGCCATTGAAAGTCCCACATGGTTCTGAGAATGCCACTTCAGAAACTATGGAACAAGCCAGTACCCACTGCCAGGTATGGATGCAAAGAGCTATTCTTCAATTTCACAAGCCAGGGCACACAACCAGTGGCATAAACTAAACTCAATTTTCTTACGGATCAATAGATTGGGCTGCCATGTAAACACCCCGAAAAGGGATCAACTTCTAAAGCAGTACATATGTATACATATACAATGAGGGGCATTTCACTGACTTTACATTGCTCACTGGGTCATTTGCGTATTCATGTATGAGGGTAACCATTAGAAAGTTATATTGGTAATGATGGCAGATTATTACATACAGTAGGCATTGACTTTTTGGCGTGTAGCCAAGGACAATACAGGCATGTATAACCAGCACCCTTTCTGCAGGGCGATTTTGTCGTCAGTAAAAGGTCAAGCTCCTCTTAAGTTCAGGAGCACAAGGAATGGTAAATTATGTTAAAGAGTGTTTTCCTGTGTGTTACAGTTTGACTAACAAAACTCGCCCCAAGACAAGGGGCAAAATAAGCCTTCAGAAATTCACGATGGAACAGCTAACTCAGAGCCAATGATGCCTTACTGAAATGTCAAAAGTAAAACAAATGAGTCATAAAGAAGAGAATTTGTCCAAAAGTTATCAGCAAAATGAGCTACAAGTTTAAATAACTGAACAAATTATCCTGTTCAGAAACTAACTTTTGAATTAGAACAGTGTCATAATTTACCAAGCTCAGGAGAATCCAAATGATTAACAATAGTAATAACTAGGTAACATAGAACATTTGGGAGTGGAATTGAAACTATTGGCAAACACCATTGTAGTAATGTTATAAGTTGGCTCCAATAATACAATTAGAACCTGACACATGAAGAGCTAGCTGTATCTTTGACAGCTTTCATTTTCGGGGGGGGGGGGGGGGGGGGGGGGGGGGGGGGGGGAGGGGGGGGGGGAGGGGAAGACAAGCAGATTTGTTATAAGTTGCACGTATAGTATGGGACAATGTGTACAAACTAAGATTTGTTAAACTCTAGACTGACTTGCTAGTTTGCCACTGCTCTGCACTGCTCCTAAGTCCTGAAATCTAGACTCAAGGTTCATAACAACAAAAAAGATAATTAAGTTGCTATTTTTATTCTATTACTTTGAAGTATAGCAGAGTGTCAGGGCATCGAGAATAGAACTACTACTTATACATCTCCACTCCCATCATAAGGTACAATTGTTCAGAACATACAATGTGAGCATAAACCTTTCAAGGAGAAAAAATAGACCACAAATCTTGGAGGATAATTGGACTGCAGGCTTAAACAAAGCTAACTATTCTATCCAAGTCAATAATGTTTCTTCATTCAAAGCCATATAAACATTTCAATTCATCACCTTATAAAGTCATATAGAGCTCATACTTCTAAACAGAACTGGTCCCATTGATATTCCTAGACACAAATATTAACAGGGAAAAAATATTGTCATGACAAGAACTATATGTACCAATCGGTGGTACATATAATGAAACTGAAACGTCCTAATGTTCAAGTTCATAGACCCTCTCTTGTGTGCACTAGTGCAACAGACAAGATCAGAGGAGAAAGACGAGCAAGCAGATTTAGCTGCATAAAACAGTATGGAATGGAATTCCTTCTGCACCTTCCAGATGCTGATCCTACATATATATTTGATTCCAGACCTAGTGTCAGTCAAATTCGATCTGACTTTGGCCATTAATATGCACACATATTTAACTTATACTGGGTCCATATTCATCTCTCTGAATATCCTGCAACTTAACTAAATAATAAAGTTAAGTTCTAGACAGTCATTTTCAAGTCTTTGACTTTTTTAAGTCTATTCATGACACCAAGGTGTATTCAGCTATGATAGAGAAAAAAAAGGTTATGCATATGATAGCTGTCTCTTAAGAGTATGCTCCACTTCTAGAAGACAAATGTGTTGTGGAATATCAACTATCCATATGAGCGCTGTTAAACTGTACACCAGAATCAGTAAAATTTGGGCATTTAGCTGCCAGTACCCCCACTGGTTTTTCCTAGGTCTCTGTATCAACAAAAAAAGGACAAAATGCTCAGTGTTCAAGTTTGCTGTTTAAGCATAATTACATGAGCTAACTCCTAAGAAACGTCATCAGCTCTAGTCTACAAAATAAACTGTGGCTAACAATATAAGCTATCTTATTCACCTATTCACTTCCAAGTATGCCGTATGCGCAGTGGCATAAAAGCAGTTGCATACGCACAAAAAGGAGTTGTTATAAAGCATAGTAGGGCATGTCATGAATAACTGCTGTAATATAACATGCCAGGTAGGAATTATACCAATACGCCAGCAAGGATGTCTCAATGATCTCGTAGTTATCACTTCATTTCTGGGAAATGAAAATTAAGAGAGATGCCACCATAGCTTCCCATTCTGTCCTGAAGGCACCGTCTTTCACTTCAAAAAGGTAGCTACTTAACCAGTAAAATCATGTATCGTCATTATCTCTACAGTCAGCCATATCAATAATGATGGCTGATTTGCAAAACAGCTCCAGAATTTAATCAAGGGAGAGATTTTTCTTCATTGCTTCATACACTAGGTAGGTAATACTTGCCGCAGGCACCACTTTAAGAAGATTTGGTAGGATTCCTTTGTAGAATCCAGAAACACCCTCATGCTGTAGGGTTCTCCAGAATACATCAGACATTCCTCTATATGCAGACTCTGAGTTGGCTCGTTGAGCTTGCAGTCTACAAATATTTAAAAATGGTGTTGAGAGAGTGTGTGTTTACTTCCTTTCTGTACAACAATAAATTCTTACCTTGTCCTGATAACCTGTAAAGGGTAAACACATGTTGCCCCCAAGGCTCCTGAGACAGTCCCACAGCCCAGTTGTACTAGAGGACCAGGATCTACATGATCATAATAAAATTCAAGAATCAAGAAACACAGAATTGAAACGCAAAAGGGTAGGAAGTTTCTGAATGGGGGCTCACCACTGTCCTTCAGGATATATGTCTTGGAGACATCTTTCAACGTCTCATATACAGCAAGATCAATTCCAGCATAAGGGACAATACCAAGCAAAGACGGAACCAGACCTCTATAGAATGCTCGAGGACCCTCGTGCATCAATATATCCCTTGACAACGCACCAAGACTAGGTACTTTACCATCCACACATGAATAAGTCTGCAGTCGTGTTTTCACTAAATCTACAGGATAAATTGCTGTTTGTGCTACTGCGCCAGCCAAACCACCAGCTACGAGACGTTCAGAAGGACCAACTTCACTCTTATTTTCTCCTTTGCTCTTCATAATATATTCTTTTAGCATTTCATAGGCATAAAATCTTATCGCGCTCTCTGGAGCAACTTTCACAACATTCAATCCATTCCCTCTAAAAAATGCCAACATACCACCCTGGCTCCATATATCCTTAATTGAATGCAAGACTGTAGTTTGTGTAGTCTGTACTTGCATGATCACTTTAAGGCGGTCAAGAGGTGCAGTTGCAGTACGAGATGCAGCACCCGCAATCCCTCCTGCAATCAGATATTTACTTGCATTGACATGCTTACTTATGCCTTCCGGTATAACAGCCTGTTCACCTATATCTACAAGACAGACCCTTTCCCAGTGATGATAAATATTCTCAATGGTTGCTTCATTAGGATATAGCAAAAGAAAGTCCCTCCACTCTTCAAAAGTAATAATCCCATTGTTGTCCTTGTCGACATGCTCGACAAATCGTGCAAGCTCCTCATCATCAATCTCTATACCTGCAAACAACAAGCTGACATTGCTTGTAAGATATATTATTGATATACAAACAATGAAATCTCTTAATAACCTAACTATGAAAATATTTAAGACTTCAGACAAAGCAGAACCAATGAAGGAAACAATGTTAGGTACTGATATGCCTTTTTAAACTTGACAGAGGGTATATTTTTGAAAGAAGATGTGATAAACTAATAAGATATAGCTAAATAATGCAAAGTCAGATTGTATGTTCCTGCAAGCTCAACATCCGTAGAAAAAAATTACAGACCTTTGGTCATACTTGAGAGTTGAGAATAAAAATGTGATCACATGAATTAAGATGATAGTGTTTTCAACTCTGAATGAAGAATTACAACCTAATATGAATTGCTCTGTAATATGGTTGAAATTAAAACCATCTTAACTAAATGTTCAGTGCGAAAAATGTCCAGAACAAAGATGCCCTACCACATTCAATCCTCTCAGGCTTTTTGAGAAATATTCTACTACTAAAATCATCCATGCTGGACTTTGGCCCAAGAAGGTATAGCTGAGATAGCAGTTTTACCATTATCAGTTCTCAACACAAGCTAGTATATTACTCTGTAACAGTTCAAAACAACTCATAAGTATACCACCTACCTAAATTCATCATAACGAATTCCACTTAAAGAATGCATTGGCCAGCTAAATTACCTCTAAATCAAATTCCTGTACCCCAAGCCAAAATTTCAAAAAGGAACATGGTACTCACCATGGCCATCTTTCACTAATTATGCAAGGCCAAAAGTTTGAGCTCAATTGGTTTGGAAGCTGCTTCAGCCACCTCCTTCAAGTGAGTTTATCATGTGGGAATTCTTCAAACTTCACCTGAGGCACTCAAATTCGGATGCCTATACTATGAAAGTCTTAGTATGGGAACATAGTCTTGGATCTATATGCTGTACAAGCAAGGGATTCCAATCTTATACTATTAAACTATTAATAGTAACGGTGGGTGGAACTAATAGGATCACACCTTGAACAAGGAATGAGGAAAATAACTAAATGTTTGCACTCTAAACTGCCTCCAGTTTTTTTACTATGTGACAATCTAATATCTAACAAGAAATTGATAAGGCTTTCAGACTATATTTTTTTTCTCGCAGAACTATATAACACCAGATTAACAAAGCATAACATGCAACATTAATCAGTCAAAAAAAATGAGGAACCAATTCAACATATTCAGTGGAAGCAGGTTATTGTAATGAATCTAATAAAATATGGAACACAATAATATGGTACATATAGCAATTATTGAGTGTATTTCCATGTGGTAGAATGAACTCAAAATGCAAGATAAAGCGAGTCACAGGGATGACACCGTTAGCAATTTTATAATTAGTTTTCGTGAAAATGTGGAACTGCTTGACAAGAGAGGATTTAGGGGAATGCAATGTATCAGTAGGATTGGATTCTATGAGCTTCAACACTTATATGGCAGATGGACACCTGACATGAAAGTCCTGTGACTGACTGAGTGGTGGCAAATACAAGACTTGCCCTGTTTGACATGACGGCAAGTTCCAGTGAATCTAACTAGAGAATAATTACATTTGGGAGGTAATAATATTCAATACTGACAGAAAAATGATTTCTGAGATCCAACTTCACATTGCACTAGTTAAAAGTGATACCCATATGCTCATAGTCATGCCACTACATACTAACTGGGTAGGCTCAATTCTTCCACAAATTTTGTGGGAGAACAGACAAGGTCACGTTTTAACCGAAAATTTTCATATGCTCTCAAGAAATCTACAGCTGAGCTTCCACTACCCAATGTCAGTACATGCCAGTGTTCTAAAAGTCGGCCCTAGCCCCCAGGTACCACCTAGGAGCTTATTAGGCGTTAGGTGCCAGGAAAGCCAGGTGGCCGCCTCGATTAGGCATTAGATGGTGCATTGGCAGCTAACTATCCATGAGGGTTCTTGTGCTGCTATTTTAGTGTTCTATTGTCTAAGTTTTATGTAATACGCTCACTAATTGCTTGGAATCACGTTGGACCTAGGCGTCCACAAGGCACCGTCTAGGCCATGGCTAGGCGCTGGCCCTGCCGACCCTCTAGTGCCTAGCACCTTGTTGTGTTGAGCAGATGCTCCTGAATGACCAACAGTACTAATGCTCCCTACAAGCACCATTGGTAGCAGTATATTGTGCGCTGCATAGAGGACTCTTCACGTCTTCATAGTTCATACATGAATCGAGTAAACCAAAACAAAAACAACAAATTCCAATATATGGCTACAAATTCACCGCGAGCATCCAGCAACAACCAAGTAATAATGTGTTTGCAACCACATTTCGCGGAACACGTCAGAATACAGACAGCGGAGCGACGTGTGACAGCACAGAACAGCACGAGGTGATCAAGTTGCGGCGGTGGAAGGTAAAGTGAGGTGAGGCTACCACATACATACCAGCCTTGACGAGCGCGTCCCAGAGCTCCTCGGGGAGGATGCAGCCGTTGTGCTCGACGTCGATGGCCTGGAAGATGCGGTAGAGCTCGAGCTCCTTGTCGTCCATGTACCGCCTGAAGTCGTCGTACCCGACGCGGCCATCGCGGTCGCGGTCGCAGGCGCGGAGCAGCTCCCGCGCGTACTTGCACTCGGCGGGGATCTGCAGCGCGGCTAGCCCGGCCTCGATCTGCGCGTAGTCGAGCTGCCCGCGGCCGTCCACGTCGAAGAAGGCGAACATGTCACGGATCCGCGCCTCCCTCTCCGCCTCCGTCTCGTGCAGCGCCAGCAGCACGTGCTCCATGGTCACGGGCCCCGCCTTCCGCACCGGCTCGCACCCTCCCGCGGCCTCGGCCGCCGCAGCCTTCGCCGCCTCCGCCTTGGCCACGGGGGCTGGGGCGGCGCCTCGTGGGTCCACCGCGTGGGCCGCCGCGCCGGGCATGGCGCCGGCGGCGAGGCGGAATGGGGGTGAGAAGGAGGAGGGGGAGGCGGCGGCGCCGATGGTGGTGGTGGTGGGGAGGGTTGGTTTGGGGAATGGAAATATGGAAAGGAAAAGGAGAGGAGGAAAGGTTGCAGAAGGGGAAGGGAATATACGTGGATGTGAGAGGATGCATACGGTACGGTCTACGTATTGGAATACCGTATTTGGACTCATGGAATACGGGAAAAATCCGTATGTGTGGGTGTGGGGCGCGAGGCTGGATCGGTATGGGCTCGCGTGTGCCGTGTGATGGGAGACGGATGGTTAGAGATCCACGTGGAGATTTAAAAATAAATAAATTTCAGGAAACCCATATTCAATAGTCACATAAAACTTATAACTGGTGGCACATAATTCATGTGGTTTTAACGTATCATAAAACCCCACCTATATATGTTGAGCATGTGTCTACTTACAACTTTAAAACTTTAAAGATTTAAAATAGAAAGTGTATATAAAATTTTTAATTGTTGATTTCTTCATTAAGATGGTTGGTTTAACTCTTCACTATGTTGAATAATAATGCTTCAAGTATGCTAAAACTAATTGAGATTTGATCTAAGGTGAGATTTTACGAAATATTTAGACCATAAAACCTATTATTATGTGCCACCAGTCATAATACGTATGGCTTCTTATAACTTTAGCGATAAAACATGTGATTTTCTAAAATTTACTCATTTAAAAAAGACCGAAGGCTTTTCGTAATGTAGGAATTTTACACGGATCAGTTTAATTCTCATGGTACTCTATATAATAAATGTATAATTTTGGATGGTTCTTGAAACAAGAAAATATAGAGGAAATCAATAATATGCTATCGACACTATAATATCTTATGTTAACTCCGTCTTGTATGCTACTGCATTACTCAACCATCATTAGATAGAGTGAAAAGGACTATTTTATTGGTGATATTTAGCACAATAGCATAACCACGTGAAACGATCCCAATGTATTACTCAACCATGATTTTTTTTTCTATGAGAAGAATGGGGGCTAGAGATCAACGAAAATCATGATTGCACATTATATTACATCAGGCATCTGTCTCCAAAAGCTCATGTCGCGTTAGATATGCTACTGCACTATGCCACCACCACCTCAGGCCACCGCCTTGTCGCTCACTGAATTCACCCCCATAAGTATTGGGATGTCTCCTCCTCAGCTTCCTACTAGACACACTCTCTTCTCAAATTCCTTTCATAGTCAAGTATCAAAATATTAGGTAGATTTTTTTATCTAATAATATTATAAATCATAGAATCGGAATCCTATCAGATTTTAAAAACTATATATTTTTATACAGAGTAAATTTCATATAACCCAAGTATTATGGTCATTATTGTATAAAACCATATGGGTTTAGATACACAACACATAACCCTGAATACTATAACCCTAGAGTTTCATAAAACCATACCGTTAATCAATTATTCTTTGATTCACCATACTTATGCGTTATAAACTCAAATCTCAAATTGATGAATTATTTGATCCATAATATAAAAAGCTTGAGCCATGAACTATCTCAGTTAAACTTTTCTTTTGCTATAGTAGCAAGTCAAATTAGTTAATATTGTGGTTTTATGAAAATATAGGATCGTAATGCCCGAGGTTATGTGCCACGTGCTAAACTCTATGTGGTTTGGCATGACTTGGATCATAATATCTGGGGTTTTATGAAATTCACTATTTTATATAAGATTTGTAATGTATTGTATAAATTAAAGACTATAATATTGGTTTTGATAAATTTAATTAACTTTTTAAACTTTGAGTGTACTTATTCACATTATTTTCAATCTATCTTATTTTAAATAATACTTTCGTAGGATCGTAGAGATCCTAGGATCATGATCCTAGGTAAAATCCTGTTGAATCGTATGGAAGTAAATAGTAATATCGACATACTATGGAAATTAGGCTACTAGGTGAGATTGGTATGTTTTTCAATTGGTAGAATAGTAGTATCGTGTTACGATACGGATTGGGATACTGACAAACTTATCGTACCCTGAATCTCTGATCTGACAGGACTGTTGAATAGCATCATATTGTCGTGTGAGATCACTATAGTTCGGTTGAGAGAAACTCATCGGTATAACTCAATATAAAACAATCAGCATGATAGGAAATATTTTTTAAGAAAAAAATTCACATGGAATAATTTCCTTGCGTGCTAAAACCACCTGTTGCATATGGGTTGAGTGGATGGTCCAACTTAGTGTGAGCTGGGCACCGAGACTAGTGAACATAATACTAGTAGTTTCCTTGTTATAAATATTGCTGGTGTCTAAATGCCTCGATCGAGCCAGACAAGTGCAAGTGATTGCAATTTTGAGACACATGGATAGCTGGCGGTGTGATCCAGAAGATTTGTTTTTAGCTGCTGCTAATATTATATCTACTGTCCTGTTCAACCACCTCGTGCTTATTTTGTACATATGTGAAAATGAGCTGGGATATATAGGTGCCTAGTTCAAGAATTATATCTGGAGTAGGTTCAAGTACTCCAGTACTAATATCATAAACAACTTCCTAGTACAACTATTCCAAATGGTAAATTAAAATAATTTTGAGTTAGTTTGATTAACCAATATCATATTCAAATTATCCAAACTTTGTCGCCTGAAAATTTTTCATTATGACCGCAAATATGACATATAAACTTAAAAAAAAGGAACACATGATTTTTTTTATGAAAGATGATTATATCTCCGGCCTTCGTATATAGGACGCATAGAACCATTAGGTTTTGATTTTACAGACAAATAGTATTTCAATAGAAAATACATGGTTACTATTGATCTTATTTAACTCCAGTGATCTTTCTAATAACGTCCTGCCCAATTTGCACCTTAAATATTTCTCCCAAAATCTCAATCATGCCAACGTTTGGCTTATTTTGTTTGGAGGATATATGGACACTGAGAAATGGGGAATAAATTGGACAGGAACAAGCTTAATGCAGAAGATAGTGAAAGGATCAAGACTGAAGAATGGAAAAAGCAGGAAGCATCAGCTGGTCCAAAAGCAGAGCAGACCACCAGTTTCTCCAAAACTTCCATGTTACAAATGAAGACCAGACCAGCACCAAACTTGGTGTAACAAGGATCAACACCAAACTTATCCGTACAGCTTATAAACTGCACACAAAACAAGAAATATCATTAACATATAATTAATTAAGTATTAGTTATTATAAACTTAAAAAATAAATCTATTTGATTTTTTAAGATACTTTTATAGAGAAATTTTTTAAAAAAAATACACCGTTTAGTATTTTGGGAAATGTGCTCATGAAAAAAAAAGAAGAAACAAAAGCCGAAGCTAGATCGAACACTCAGTTAAGGTGGTGTTTGAATTGGCTTAGTGTGTTTGCTTATAAAGCCGCACACAAAATAAGAAACATTATTAGCACGTAATTAATTAAGTATTAACTATTAAAAACTTTAAAAATAGATCTATTTGATAGAGATACTTTTATATAGAAAATTTTTAAAAAATATACCATTTTATGTTTTAAAAAACGTGTTAACGAAGACCGAGATATAAGCCATCAGCAATAATTACAAAAGATCGGAGTGTATAGTGTAACACGCAGCATCCGAGAATGTGACTGGTTCCTCTGAAGTAGAGCTATAACATGAGAAAAATGCTTCATGATCTTCAGCAATGAGTACTTGAATTCTGACCTATAGCTAAGCTTTTGACCCAATGTGTCACCTATTGATTTACCAAACCATCTAAAAGTCAAGTCAAGTCAAGTCCGCACAGCTAATGAGCTAGTCACTCTCCAACACAGCATACCTACAACTTTCAGTACTCCCAGATGGATCATGATTCATGCAAAATGCTAGGACCAGCTGAAATTTACAGACCTATGTGCATTCTAAACAGCTTTTTAGCTTGACTACTCCCTCGATTTTCATTACTAAATGGTATGCTTCGTACGAAAACTTTCTATATAAGAATTACTTTCAAAAATTAAATAAATCAATTTTTTTAAGTTTGTAATAATTAAAATTTAATTAATCATACGCTAATAATTTATCTCGTTTTACGTGTTAGGATAAGCTAAGCTGCATAAGTCCTTTAGAACTGTTTGATGAAACGTATAAAATATTTTAAATAGCATATGTTAATTTTGCAATGGCGTATATTGCAACTCTATGACACATGTGCCTAGAAAATTCAAATACGAGACGGTGTCCAGATATATTTAATATTAGACTCGTTTTGCTATATATTTTGAATAAAAAAATAATGGTTCAAACGAATTTTAAATCTGATGCATAATTTAAAAGATTTGAGCTACTAAAGATGCTGCAACTAGTTTGATTTGCTGCCATAATTTACATACGATAGTCACAATTGTTATATGGCTACGAACGACGTGTGGGCCCTCGTCATTAGCAATGTTAATCCTATGATTATCTTCTGCACATGCACTTGGTTTCTATATTCTATCTACAGCCGTGCATTATCTCTAGCAAAGTTGGCAGAGCAGAGAGATCAGCGCATTCGCGTCGTTGGCGCTAGTGTCTCGGAGGGATGAGGCCTAATAGTTATCATTCTCGCTGCCTATAAAAGGTGTCGATCCCTAGTTACCGAAGCCGTTTAAGAACCCCCGGGCGTAGGATAGGCGGGCAGACGGAGAGATGCAAAAGGTTTGTGGACCTGCTGCGTGCTCTCATCCGCTCATTGCCCGTAAAATAGGAAACCACAGCCAACATATATTCATCTATTTTGTTGGCGGCCACCGCGCACTCCTCTAGCGATATTCCGTTGATCCGATCTCTCACTGACATGTCGCAAGTCAAGATAACCGTGTTTAGTGGTGAGCACGATAAACAATTTGTTGGATTTAAGCCTCTTGATCACAAGTGCACGGCGCATTCGATCTTTGTTAATGATTGGATTACTCCATAATAATGGCTAAAAATAGGTGTTTGATCTTGTGGAGATCGGAATGCCTATTTTTCTCTCTTTCTATGATTAAAACTAGGTGTCTGATTTCGAGATGATCAGACATTTATCTCTTTTTTGATCTATGGCTTAAACTAAGTGTATCTGATCTCGTGGCGATTAGATTGATTTTCTCACTCTTAATCTATGGCTTAAACTAGGCGTCTGATCTCGTGGCGATTAGATTGCTTTTCTCCCTCTTAATCTATGGCTTAAACTAGGCGTTTAGTCTCGTGGGTGATCGGATTGTCTATTCTTTTATCTAACCTGGTAGGTCTCACACTAGAGATCAGACTATCCCTTTTTCACCTATCCCGTTTGTTTATGATAGATGAGGTAAAACCAAACCATGGTTGTGTGCCGACGAGGCCGGGTCTATCACACTATCAACACGTTTAAACGGACAGGAACGGATACACTATTGTCAGGCACCAACGAGGCAAAGACAATCACAAAATTCACGTCTAATGAAGGTTTGGGATATATGACTAAGCACCGATAAGACGAAAGTCATCCCCTTCATCGTGACATCTGTTCCACGCACCAGCGTGATGTTAGTGTATTGTGACTGGGTTTTGACGAAACAGAGTCACCCGTATCACATTCATAAAATCTTTCGTTAAATCTGCACCAACCTCAACGTTTGACGAGCAAATATTATTTTGAAGATGATAGCCACAATCACAGCTTAATCGGAGGTTTTCCATAGGCTCGATCTGTGAATGTAATTAACTGGCCGCTCCATCGCTAGGCGTCAGGAATCAACGGACTACACACAATCTCTAGTCAGCATCCTTTCTATTAAGTATACTCGCAAAGGCAAAAGGCGAACTCCTACGGGAGCCCCATATGTATTTGTAAATAACCATGTTGATTAATAAAATACAGGGTTTTTCTATTTTCATATGTTCGTCGTTTTGTTTTCACTAAACAAAATGGCACACCTAATTAGATCTAATTCTCCTCCCATCTTTGCTGCGCTCTTATGGTCGTCGTCCAACCCTTCAAAATTTGCTCGCAAAATTATTACATGGATGGTGCTTATTAAAATCACGAACTGACCGTTACATATTGATGGCTGGTCAAGAGAAAATATAAGTGCACGATGTGATTGTGTGCAGTGGAAAAAAGAAAAAGGCACTGCACCATATAGCAAGGATTCAAGGGTCATTATACAGAAGAAAATAGTATCTTTTATTCTTAATGAGTACACGTGTGGCTGTATAAAAAATGACGATCAAAGAAAGAGCTCCATAACACATACCATACAGGCTTATAACACGTCTGTGGAATGGATTCTCAAAGAGAAGCACCGTACTATGAGTTGTTTTTCTAAAAATTTTGTTACATGACCGTGTTAAAAATAATAATAATAAAGCACGTTATGAGTTATTTTGCGAGGGTTGTGCGAAAAATTGTTAAATGCATATTTGCATAATGGCTATTTAAAATGAGGCACTAATTGAAGGATTCCCTTTTGTAGGTAAGTCTTTCCCTGCCATCACCATACAGGAAGCTAAGAAGTTTTCTCCGACGCCGTACCTGCTCCAGTTCGGAACTCTACCACCTTCATTGGTTATCGAGCATGGGGGCAAGGTCTACGTCCACACTACACAAGACCCTGCTGATCCTCATACTGCACCATCCAAGAAAGCCAGGAAGCGTGCAGCTTCCATGGCTAGAAAGGAAAGGCTCGCCTTAGTAATGGGGGCTCGTGAGCTGTTGAAGAGTTCGGAGACCAGTCCAGTGGCTACTACCAAGGAATCACGTTCCACCCTAGCTATACAACAAGATGAAGCTGAGGTCATGGAGAAGCTCGACAAGGAGGCTTATCTTCTTTCCTGGTCAGTTCGAAGCGCTCGATTCCAAAACAATGTAAATGCCGCGTGTAACTACCGGAGGAAGCAGAGCCAAGTGAATAAACTGCATGCTCAGTTGAAGGATCGTACCATTCAAAACATTGAACAACCCAAGTTGATGAGATAGGGTTAGGATATCCTGATCCTATCAATGAACTTTACGTCCTCCTGGGTCAGTGTGCTAATCAGCCACACCGACTAAAACGGCTTGTTAGGCAAGCCATCATGAATGAATTTTTGACGCGTCTTCTGAAACGCGTGGTCAATTTTCCCGAAAATGATTTAAACAATGGAATGAATTATGTCCGACCTATGACATTAGTCTCAGCGTGTCATATAACTACCGGGATTAAGGTTGATGAAAATAAATTTGTGGTGCTACCAAATAAGGTGCCAACACCTCATTTTGATCCACTCCAACAACAATTTCAGCAGTTGCAATCTCAAATGATGGAGATCCAGCAGCAACTACAACGCCATGATACAAATCTATGAAATGATGGCGGGTCAGGGTATTCTTCCCCTAGACATCATCCACAAGAACCTAAAGCATATGCACGGCCTGGGGGCATGTTGAAACGCTCTTCCCCTAGATGTCATTTTGAAGCACCTGAGTCTTCTCGGCAAGCTAGTGCTAGACATCGAGTGCCAAGTTATCGTCCTCAGTATGAGCGTAGAACTTAGGCACCGTGACGGAGGTCCCATCCACCTACTTCTTTTCAACTGAGGCAGCCACGCCCGCCTCAGCGTTGGAACTCATGGTCACACTCACAATGGCGGCCTGTACCACCTCAACAGCAACAATGTCATGATGAACCCAGGCGGGAACCAACACCACCTCGTGCAGGTGTAGTTAATATGCAAGAAGGCCAGCGGTCGCCTCCGCGATAGCTTAATCAAAGACAAGGTGTGGAATATGCACGATATGAGCCTATGATGGGCGCTCGTGCTGCTCCGCCGCTCCTCCCTACACCGTTGATTCCACCAAGGGCTGCCTATGTCCCCTCGGTGAACCAACGCAAATGTGATAAACGTAGAAAGAATCGGCGTGCCATGTACCAGGAATTACAAGAACTTGTGCTAGGAAATGTGCAGGTTCAAGTAAGACCCGAGGGGAATGTCCATCCTTTTTATGATAAAATTACACTACGTCTTTCTCTGATGCTCTTGCAAAATGAAAGGTATAACTTCCTTGTCGATCGCCTCCTACCAAAGCCACGACAACCACAAGGGGATATGGCTCAAAAACCAAATGGCGACTATCAGCCATCATCTCAAGAGGCTCTTGTACAAGAAGAGAAGAAACATGACCCGATGGTCTCTGAAAAGGAGTCTGTGTTACTAGAAGTCCAAATATCAGTTTCCCAGGTGGAGGATAGACAAGTAAGTCATCAAAACTCACTTAATATCCATGGAAAACAAAATTCCACATTGTCGACTCATGTTGTTGAGTTCGACTCTCAGTCAAGTAATGTAAAAATCACACCTGAAGAGGCGGATCCTAATTCTAAAGATATTGTGATGTGCGGAACTCTAACTGCACACTCTGACTCAGAAAATGATGCAAATTGGGCGCCTCCTCGTGTTGAGAAGGAACTCTCGTATCCCTCTGATGAGGAAATTGTGCCTAACCCGAAGACAATGTTTTCTAAAAACTTATTGCCAAAATTTGAGAAAGTACGTGGCTGGTTTAAAAGTACAGAAAGAGAAGCAAATGGTGATAAACCGGCATCTTCAATAGCTGCCCCTTGCTTAGCAAATTCTTCTGGTGGAGGTTTCACTTCTGAAGAAAGAAAGATACTTCTAACAGAGGCGTTGTCTCACCCTTATATAGCACTCACAGCTCATCTCCCTCAAAATATTCACTATTTGGAACAGATAGCAAGACGCCCAGGCATTGGGACTCGCTTGAAAGCTATAGCTTCTCAGTGCGTATCCAACGTCTCTAAAGATGCAAGTGAAGAAGGCTATGAAAGTGAACACTTTGAAGGTGGCTCTAGTGCATCTTTGCAATTCCTTTATAGTCTTCCTCACTATCCTACGCTGGCTCTGTCCATAATATCAGATGATGAAGGGATATTAGGAGATGAAAACACTGCACCAGCACACGTGACTGGCGAGATACCAATTGATGGTAATAAAGGGGGTGAAAATCTACCGGGCACCGGGTCCGAGGAAATACCAACTACACATATTGCCACCAACGCGGGTGCATTGGGATCACGTGACCCTAATGTACAAAATCAACTACGATCACAGCAACAGCAGCTAGATCACCTCATGCAAGGTTTGATCAACTTTTTGATATATTGACAAGTGTAGGCCAAGGTCTCCCTCCACCTCCTGTGCAGCCTGTTGTTGATCCGCAGATGGCAGAATTAAATGCTACAGGTCATCTTCCAAGAATGGAAGAAGCACATAAACCGTCAAATATGTTGGTTGCTCTACTTGGTGCAGCTAGTAATAACGCACCTGCTCTAAACACATTGAAGGAATATTATGATGTAATTAAGGATTTAATTGATAGAAAAATGAAGCAAGTCACCGCTAAGCAAGCTCCAATGAGCTCTGAAAATGAGCTCGACAAGCCATATGATTCGTGGCATGACTTAGTGTTGTTCCCAACTGGATGGCACCCACCAAAGTTTCGTCAGTTTGATGGAACTGGGGATGCCAAGGAGCATTTGGTGTACTTTGAGGCAACATGTGGTGATACTGCGCGTAACCCATCTCTCCTTCTAAGACAATTCTCTGGTTCTTTAACCGATGTTGCTTTTCATTGGTATAGCTGCCTTCTGGTTAGCTCCATTCCTGATTGGAAGAGTATGAAAGATCTTTTCAAGGTTCATTTTGTGACAATGAAAAAAGATTTCTTAGTCGTTGAGCTGGCTCAAGTTCAGCAGAAACATGTTGAAAAAATTGATGATTACATAATCCGGTTTCGCAATAGTTATGTTCGCCTTGCTAGAGAGATGCACCCCGAGGATGCGATTGAGATGTGTGTCCACGGCATGCTGCATCATTGGTCGATAAAAGTATCACAACGTGAACCAAAGAGTTTCAGTGCTCTTAGTTCAGCGGTGGCAGCAACAAAACTGGAGTATGAAAAATCTCCTCAAATTATGGAGTTGTATAAAAATGCTAGTACTTTTGACCATTCAAAGCGGTTTAATACCAATGCTAAGACAAATAATAATGGTGCTAAGCCTAAAGCGTCAAATGAGGTAAATGCGACAAGAATGGCGCATCAAAACCATGTTCCTATGTTAGGTTCAAGGAGTGAGCCTACTGGGGGCAAACCCCGCCCTTCTATTCAGGATCTTCTAAAGAAACAATACATTTTTCGCCGAGGGATGGTGAAAGGTTTCTTTAACCAGGTGATGGCTCATAATCATTTGACTTTGCCTGAGCCAAAGAGGCCAGATCAAGTAGGAATGACTGATAATCCTTTATATTGTCCATATCATCGTTATGTTGGACATGTTATTGAGGATTGTGTTGCTTTCAAAGAATGGCTACAGAAGGCAGTCGATGAGAAGAGATTAGCCATTCAACCTGATGCTATTAACCCTGATTATCATGCTGTAAACATGGTGACAGTGGGGGGTCAACATGTAGTATGAGCAAAGTAAATAATGAAGGAGGGGACTGGATGCCATTGTCTCAAGTGGAACACCAGTTAGTTAAATTTGGAAATGCTCAGAAGCAAATTCCCAGAAAGAAGGTTTCACAAGAACAGTATAAGCACCCATTCGACAATTCCTATCAACATGGTGGCAACGCCGTTT